>OX411309.1:66578389-67258389 GCA_948150685.1 Rhaphigaster nebulosa
ACATGACTCATGGATTTCACTCATCCAACTTCTATTCAGTATTCTTTGGGTGATGTCTAGGTAAGAACAAGAACAAGGTGGTTGTGTCTCGTCTTATAACGTTCTGTTAATATTTTTATAGTAGGTCCTTATGTGTTCGTTAAGAGCTATCTAGTTTCCGAGTGACTGCACAATACTTTTTGGCCAGAAAAGAATCCTGCCTCCACTATAAATCTAAAACAATAAAATAACTACTTGTTGCATTTTTTATTCATCTAAGAATAGACGAACGAAAGAAAGAAAACATATTCAAGATACATTAATAAGAAAAATAAATTATTTAAATCAGAAGTTCTTTTAACTATTGATTTTGTGATTCAGCAATCTGAAACATTTCCATCTTCAGTATATACACTTTAATTAACCTTTCATGGACAAAGTTTCAGAAAAAAAAAATATTAATTAAGATGTTTTCATGAAACATATATCCTGTATACAAAAAAATAATATTGTTAAAGTTCGCTGTAAAAGAGACAGGAAAATCAAGGGTGATTTTCCAAGAACTCAATTTTTAAAGGTTTTTTTTCTTTTTAATTTTCCGCCCTAGAGATTTTATTTATTGATAAAAACGAGTCTTGGAGATCCTTCTATTTTAATATTATCTCAGGGACGAAAATTCAGAAGGTGACACAAAAAAAAATATATTCTCTTAAAATATGATACAACATTTCTTTTTGCCATATAAACCTCCTCTTTTAATTTTATCTTCATTACATATAAACATATTAAAATTGAAAAAATATATAATTGTTATACATACCACCGCAAGATATATATATTATATATACTTACGGGTGTGGGTATGTTATATTTATAAAGAATAAGTTTATGTAATCATTAATCAATTAGTTTCTATCTATGTATTACTTCCTCTCTTTTATAACAATAACATTCCTTCTTTTACTGGTTGATGCTAACACATACCAATTTGCCATCCAGCTGGAAATGTTAGCAATAGGAAGGCTCCACTAACCAGGAGCGCCAACTGTTCCATCAAAGTCAACAACACAGCATCACTTATAGACGTCAACCTGTCCCGTCAACCCCAGACCACTACACATCAATTATCAACTATGTCATCACACAGAGTCGGCTGAAACCGCAATGCGGAGCATTCACTTTCGTATGTTGGATTCTCGTTACTGTATTATTGAATCGGCTGTAATTGCTGACCGATTATTACTGTGAATATCACTGTTGACCGACAAGTCTCGGTGATGCTGTATCGTCAATAGCATTGTGAACCAGCTCTCTTATACTCAACCAAGCAACAAAATAACTCCGTGCATCAATGTAATGTACAGCTCTCAAATTTGTAATAAACAATGATTAAGCATTTCTAAAAACTATTTGGTACTCAGAAAGGGAGGGCACAACCGATGGGTTACCGACCTTAGGCAATTAATTTAGGTGATTCAACATTCAAAAATATTTGACACGTGTCACAGCGTTCTTTCGAAGAGAAAAAAATAAAACGCGATAAAAATGCTTCATTTTATATCTCGAGTTTAGAAGACGATATCAACGTGGTTTTCCCACCAAAACATTTGTTTTTCAGATTATATCACAGTAAAAATACAAACGTTAAAAAATAATTTTATTTCGGTCGAATAAATTGAAAAAAATATTTAGATTAGTGGATCGACTTGCCTTATTGGTTTGTTTATTCATAAAATTATGGCAGATTTTAATACAGAGCACCAAACGTATCTATGTATCATCGAAAACAAAAGCTTTTTTTTTTTTTTATGTTCAGTTCCGAGGGAGTTCAAAATTCTAACACTCTTAATTTTCTTATATAGCACTTCCCCGAGAAAGAAAAAACTCATGAAGAAAATAAAACTTCATTCGCGCATAACTCAAAATTTATTTATTTTATTTTTCCAGTTCTGTTGAAAGTTATTTGAATTTCCTACAAAACCAAAAAAAATCATCCAAATCGGACCAGTATTTAGCTGAGATATCGCTTTTTGAATTTTGTTCAAATGTTATAAAATATTGTGCTCAACTTCCTAAGGAAACCGCTTCACCTTATTTTAGTTTTTTGATGACTCGACAATATATCTCCTGGACAATTCAGATGCTTATTTAAAAGATAATATAAATTTCTACAATGTTAAATATATTAAACAAAAAAATAAATTATCTTTATCAGACTAATGTTAGCAAGATATATTAAACTTTTTATTTTTATTTAAAGCGGTAAGGAAAGTGGTGTGAATGGACACACTAGATATATTAAATCGGTTTTCGATTTCCCATGCGCAATTTGATTTAATGTTAACTTTTTAAGTTTTCTTCTTTATTTGGATCGTTTATTAGGTAATCGAGAGTCCTGGTTCCTATTTTTTTAATCGGATTTTTGATCCGGCTTGCGTATTTCGATTTACTATAATTGTTAGTTTTCTTCGATATAGGGTTCGTATACTAGGTAATTGAGGATTCCGTATCTAGCTTTTAATCCTGTTTGATCGCGCATGTACATTTTGAACTATTATTTTTTAGTGGATAGTTTTCCGAATTAGTTTATTTATTAAATTAGTTTTTTCTTACACATTTATTTTTCCTTAAGTAGCCTACAGAAATAGGGAGGAAGCTAAACTGCTTGGCAGACGTTTTTTTTTTTCTTTCCATACATCTAAATAATTATTATATTATCTAGGAGGTCTGTGTAAAAAAACAAAATTGAGATTTTTTGCGGATAACGTTAATTCTAAAATACGTTTCTAAAACACGGTTTTAAACACCACAACTTATGCAAATCGCGTAGTTTAAGACTCTTTGCCGGCGCCCCAATGGGTTCCAGATTTATGGACAATTTTTCGAATCTTTAAAAAATTTGAAGGGTAGACCCTGGACAAAATGTTTAGTAAATTTTTTTTTATTTTTACATACACCCGAAAATTTGAATATAGGTATTTTCCAAGATGCTAAAGCGAAATCTGAAACCAGTTTTGAATACAAAAAACAAATTTAAATCGTAGATGAATATTTTTTTCGTTACATATAATTCAATAGAACTTTCAGATCGCTTTAAAATTTAATTATTTCTTTTTAAAAAATTGATAGGTGTATTTTAAATATTTAGTCTTTCATACTAAAATTTACAATTTCTGGATCACAAATAATGTTTTTATATTACGTATAACACTTTAAACCCTGCTTTGAATTTAAACACTGGGCTAATTTTTATTTTTTTTTTATAAATAATTAAAAACTAGAACACCTATAACACCCATCAGAACAATGATATTTAATATAATTTAGAAGGTGGCCTAAATTTTTATCATTTTTCGTAAAATGAATAAGCGAAATCGCTTGGACGACCGTTTAGTAAGTATCGATTTTTGTAGTATAATTTTCAATTAAAGAATAACATTTATTTCATATTACTTCATTAAAGATGCCCAAATAAATTATCACGTGTATGAAAAAGATATTGAAACTAGTTCAAATGATCCTGTAGCTATCGCCAGAATGGAAGTAGGACCTTTTGGGAAAGCACTTATGTTATACCTCAACTAGAATGACTAACTTCAAGAATAAACATTTAATGTTGATTTTGAAGAATATCTGAAAGCGAGAAAACTGTATTTCTCAGAGACGTTGTTTACAACTAATCAGAAAGAAAAACATCAGCAAAATTTAACGTCTCACACTTGAGATAATCAATTCTGCCGTTATATTAATAGATAATGTAAATACATATGTCAACAAAAACCAAAGCAAGTAAATATTAATATTTGATGATCGATGATTTGATACTGTTATAATGGTTATAAGCTTAACGCCTTCAATTTTCCTGAATAGATGTCACTCTGGAAGGCGGACGTATGATGACAGTATCGAAAATCGGAAAGTAATTAGATTCGATATATCGATTCTTCCTGCCATTCCGCGAACACTAACAGTAACCTTTAAGTAAGATTAGTAACTAACCCTAAGAAACATTCAACAGTATTTTCCGCCATTCTAAAACATCAAGCAGTATTGCAGTTTTCATCAGAAATTTTTAAAATTAGTTTTTGGAATATAATCTGTCAAAAACGGACTGTTCCATATTTCTATTTGATTCTTGTTAATCATAAGTCAATGTTTGCAATTCCGGTGCTCTGTAAATTTTAACACAGATTTTTTTTTTTTTCATTCACTCATTTTATTCTGTTTTAAGCATTAGAAAAGATACTCTAATATTATTTAAAAAAAAAAAAATCAAAAGTTGAATCTTTTATATCTTAATTAGAACGGAAAATAAAAAATAATTTAGAAGAGCACAATCCCGAAAGTCAGCCCCCAAAGTCCACAACTGGAGATGATCTTTCACTTTATTTATTAAAATACTTTTCTTTGTCGCCAATTAAGTTCAGCTCGGAAGGTCCATTAAAGTTTTATCCTTTATAATTTTATTCGTTAATTATTCAGAATTAAATATCGCCAACTACTGTTAAAAAAAATAAGGATTTAATTATCTTGACTTAACTAACGGAAATAATAATTAGAATTATTCTTGTAAAATACAACAAAGTCAATGTGGAATGGGTCCGGGACACTCTGGCATACCAGGCAATGAAGAAGGTATGTGAGCTACTCAATCCAATGAGCATGCTGAGATTCATAGTATCTACAAAAATTATGATGTAGACATGTTATGGCGCACAATAGACATAATGGCCACAGTGCAAACAGACAAAAAAAAAAGCATATACTCATCCGGCGTCTCGGAATACTGAATAGACGGGATTTGAAGATGGAAAGAGTATTGGAGCGGCGGATGGAAGAAGGAATGGAATTCCATAAGGATGAGGATCGGAAAAGAAAGCTCTGTCAAAAGCTAGGGATCGGTGGGCCGTTATTTATAAATCTGAAGGCCGAGAACGGGAATGGCGAGAATGAACAGAAGATTTGAATTGAAGGAGGTTAAAGGTGTGCAATGGATGGCGGAATTGGATGATTTGGTATAGGAACAATGCCAGGAAATACTTGCGGCGACTGGAAGGGTAAGGTCACTTCAACTCTTCATAGAATCGGGAGACAGAGATGAATCGAGATGCCTCGAGATCCCGAAGATGAATAGTACAAAGCAATTTATCAAATGTTTTATTTATGCCTCAAGGTTCGCAGAGGCATCCCCATACACCGTACAACAGTTGTCAAAGTGGGAAAATATTTAAGGAGGTAACTAGGAGTTCTCGGTATTAAGTATAAATTAAGATGACGAAGATAGTCATCTTAATTTAGTCACTTTAAGGTGGTAGGATGAGAGACATCGGAGACATGTTTTTTCCAGGTTAAAGTGATTTAAGGTTTTTGATGGTTGGTTAGAATTTAATAGGATTATAGTTTAGGAACAGGTTTGGGATGTGAGGAACAGTTTTAAGAAGCTGATTGTAACCTATTGCTATTGCTTTTGTCTTCCCTGCATACAATTAGAGAAATCTAGAAGGATAAGGATAATTAATTTCAGATGACGCATTTCCTTTGTTTTCCCAGACCTATTTATTTTGCGTTTTACGATTGAGGGATGGTGATCCAAAACTGCTGTCATGGTCGCTTTGTTCACCAAATTCATTTTACATTATCCCAATGTGATCTTTTAGTTTAAAAGCAAGGTATATTTGATGTCTTTTATAACGTGCTGATGTAAAATCCGGGTTTTCTAGACTCAAGTACATTGAAAATGAAGTCTATTTTTCCTTGCAACATGATCTATTCGCATACTAGATATAAATACCTATACCACCCAATTTAAAATAAGAAATGTGCATAATTGCAATAAGAAACCTGCAACAGCATATATGATATTTTATATGTTGTCTGGAAGCATTTAAGGCTGACCGTACAAAAACTAAATAGCTATGTAGATCAGAGACTCAAACCTGGACTAACGGGTGTCGGAGGCCACTATCCTACACACTAAGACACGCCTCCTGACAAATAAACATTCCATTAATAGTTAATCACGACCAATATAAATATACAAAACAGAACATCAGTTAGAGTAATTTCAATATGACTTTTTTTTTCCTTTTTAATAGAAAAATCAAAAATTGTATGTAATAGCGTTAAAAAAATATCGAAAAAAATAGTTTTAAACGATTGAAGTCGGACAACAACTTTTCGGGAAAATAATTACAAACCGCGAAATATGCCCATTTCTAATAAATTTAATTATAGTGCTTGTAATTGTCTTAAGGGCAGGTTTGGGATTTTAGTAATGCCTACGAGCAATAAAAACTTCATGCAAAGATAATAAGTTTTCGCTGAAAACGCAAAAATGTAAATACAAGTGTTCTTGAAAAACGGCTAAAGCAAGGCCCAAAATCGTCCTAGAAAATTATCAAAGCGCGATTTGTTCCTGGTGAATTTCTGTACAACCCTATTTTCATGAAACATATGTGAGGTTCGATTTGGTACCTCAGAATCACGTGCTTCATATTGCTTCGGCCGCTTGGGCTTAGAAGAGAAGGGAAAGTGTCACATACTAAGAAAGGTTATTATTATTTTTACATGAAATATTTACTGCAGAAAGGCACCATTGAAAACCAAAGTTTAAGCCCCAAAATATGATCTTATGACCAATTAAAAACCCTGTAATTAATTGTTCAAAAATGGCCATATTTCGCGGTTTTTAATTTTTTTCTTTGCAAAAAGTTGTTGACCAATTTTAATTGTCCAAATTTTCTTTTTTTTCGACTTTTTAAACATTGTTGTGCACTAATTTTTGTTTTCCAAAAAATTATAAAGAACGTGAAATAAAGCCATTTTTGGACATTTAATTACAGGACTTATAATTGTCGCAGGAACATGTTCTTGGGCTTAAACTGTGGTTTTTAATGATGCCTATGACAACAATAAAAATTTCATGTAAAATAATTAATAACTTTTCGTGGTTCGTGACACCCTTAGCTTGCACGCCTGAAAAGCCGAAGCATATCTGCATAATACATAACTGATTATCAAACGCGTTTTTAAGATATCAAATCGAACCTCACATATGTCTCATGAAAATAGGGCAACTCATGAGGAACAGGACTTAGTGCTTTGCAAAATTGTTTTAGACCTTTTTAACCGACTTCAATCATTTAAAACTTACTTTTTCCGCCTATCTTAACGCTATTTTGCACAATTCTTTATTTAAAAAAAAAAAAAAAAAGTTTACGTCTTAATCGCGAAAAAACAACTTGCAGGCACGTTTATGAACTTTTTTCACAGGTTGTAGCATACCGGTTTTATCTAAAACATACGAGAGGGAGAGAAGCCAAGAAGTACAAGTGATTTATTTTCAATAATAGTGTTAATTGCGGTTATATTGTTAATGCATAAAAAAATGTTTTTCAAAATCTGCATTACTCAATAGTAAAACTATAATATAAATATGATGCAATATTAAACATTTTAGGTTTTATTAAAATCTTTTGACTTTAAAATATGATTTCACAAAATTATTAAATTGTTACTTGTACCCTTTGGCTTTCCATTCCCTCATATACAATTTGTTTCTACTATATTTCTCGTAATTATCACGTTGAGAAAGTCCGTTTGAGATTTATTTAAAAAAATAAACTACTTCTTGTTCAATATTGTAATATATATATTTATAATACATGTGAATACCAGCCGAATTTAGGTCACAAATAAGATGTAATTTATTTTTACATCATATTAAATTTCCCTAGGTTTATCTAAAACAGATCCTGACGTGTATATAACTGGTTAGCAATCTCCCGCTCATGATAACAATAAACACTCGTAAATCAATATGTAACGGTGTTTATTATTATTTGAGTTTGTACACCCAAACTTTGTCGACAAATGCAATAATGCCTGTTTGAATCTACGAGTTTCCTTTGTTTTCTCAACGTTTGCGAAGGATTGTACTCAGTGGTTTTCATAAGTTATAATTGTATTTAGTGATCATTATTAAATATTTTCTTATTAGTCGTACATTAGAAGTTTGGTTGAAGCTATCGTTTCATTAATTAAGTAAATTTCTAGAATTAAATTTAATGAAGTTTTATTTTTCAAAAGGAATACTAAAATGATGTTTTCTTCCTATCAAAGGTTTCCTGATGTTTCTTTTAAAAAATAAAATAATTTTATCAAAAAATCTTAAAATAGATACATCATAAACATCATATAATAATTAAAAATAAATGTTTGATTTTTATTTTGCAAAAGAATTTCTAAAATCTCGATTATCTGAAAAAAAATGGGGATGATATATGGTATTCAATTTTAATACCTGATTTATTATTTAATAGAGATACAATTTAAATAATAAATCATAGCGCACAAAAGTTCCAGTTCAGTGAAACAAATTACTGGACTATGACTTGCCAATATTTCAAATAAACGATTGTGACTAAAATGAATGTTATTAATTTAATCAGTTTATATATATTCTATATGTGAGTGTATGTGTGTGTGCGCGCGCGCGCGCGCAAGTGTGTGTGTGTGTATAGTAATTGAAGTACTAATGTTTAATAAATTTACTTATAAAACTATAACTTCTTAAACATGCATCAAAGCTAGAAACAATAACCAGACCGAGGTAAATTTAGATAATAATTTTATTTATTTAATAAATATGTTTACCGACTAGTAATCAACTATATCCCAAGAAAAAAAAAACCCAGCTTGTTACTTAAGTTGAGTACAGTGTTTTTCTAAGTAAGCTGTAGGCATAAAAAGGATATCCTAAAATATTTTGTGCCGCACAGGGCGACCTAGTTCGGTGGTTCATTTCGAAAGATAATTTAAAATTGAGTAATTTATTTTTTATGTTGATTTCACATTTAAAAACAGACTACAATTTCTATTCTAACTGATTCGTTTAGGATTGGAAAAAAAAATGAAATAAAATAACAATAAGATTAAACTACTCAACAAAAAAACAAGAATAACTCAAAATTAGAACACCAGTACTGGGGTATTGAAAAGTGCTTTAGTAGTACTTGGGGTTTGGGTTTCATTTTTAATGATACGCTCAGTTGAAAGTCAATTTAGATTTAAATTTTACAACGTCTGTAGCAGAAATTTGCTAAGATAAATAATCAACAACACTCTTTATTTATTTAAAACTAGAAAGCTTTTTGTAAGGTGCAATTGTTTGTGAATCAGGTGAAACATTCTAATGATGAGCACAGTTGCTTGTAATCAATTTTATATTATTAATTAGGTCAGATATTATTTGAAAAGTGTGTAACCTACACAGAGAGGAGATGAAGACTAGGGCACCCTCGTGGTCTGAGGGAATCCCTCTACTGGCGGGTGGGGAGCTGAGGGTGGAATCGATACGCAGGCCTCGCTAGCAACAATGTTGTCATTGTTACAAAACAAACAGACTGCACGCGACCGTTTGTGTTGTGGAACAATTAGCTCATGATGAGTCGATAACCTGTTCTATCGTGCCGCCTCTGGAGCGGACCTCCTTCTGCAAAGTGACGGCAGGGGATGATGGACAACAAGAAGCAAGTAGAAGTAGAAAAAGAGTTAGACCTACCTGGTGACGTGACAGACGATACGAGAAGACGATGTCCTGAGTAGAAGACGACTGGGGGTACCTCCGTGGAGCAGAACTGACAGCCTTCTGTCTGCCCTGCGCTGCTCCCAGCGCTGCCCCCAGCCACCCCCGGCACTAAACACTCCCGCCTAGCTTCGAACTGCATTTCGGAGCTGTAACACACAAAACACAGTTTTCACAACGGAAAATCTATTTAATTATTAGAAACTAGAAATTTAAATAGAAAAAACTTTATTCTGGGACAAAGTCCCTTGACAATGACAAGGAAGAACAAACAATGATTATTTCTCACAATAAGATGCATTTCTCATTTCTCACCATGTATATGTGTGTATATATTGTGTGTGTTTGTATATATATTATATATCTTTTTAATGTTTTTATATTACAGATGTTTTTATTTTTTTTTGTTTTCTGAGGTCGTTTTTTTTCTTTTAGTTTGATTATTAGATATCAATTATTAAATATTTCATTTACTTAATATATTTATTATATATATATATATATATATATATATATATATATATATATATATATATATATATATATATATCTAATAAGCAAACTAACAGAAAAAAAAACGATCTATAATATAAAAACATTTAAAAAGATAAATACACATAGTCATGTAGAAAAAATAAAAAATAAATAAATATATATACAAAACCATAGAAGGGAAATAAAACGCGTAGAGAGTGCATTGTAGGTTTGTAAAAATGAATTCGTAGATAAAAAAAACAAAACAGAAAAACAAAGTAACATAAAAAAGGAATAAATTCTTATAGAGTACATTGAAAACAAAACAATATGTATAAAGAGCGATATGAAATATATGTTCGTATTATATATAATAATATCGATATATATATAATATATCTAATAAGCAAACTAACAGAAAAAAAAACGATCTATAATATAAAAACATTTAAAAAGATAAATACACATAGTCATGTAGAAAAAATAAAAAATAAATAAATATATATACAAAACCATAGAAGGGAAATAAAACGCGTAGAGAGTGCATTGTAGGTTTGTAAAAATGAATTCGTAGATAAAAAAAACAAAACAGAAAAACAAAGTAACATAAAAAAGGAATAAATTCTTATAGAGTACATTGAAAACAAAACAATATGTATAAAGAGCGATATGAAATATATGTTCGTATTAAAAAAAACAATATACGGACGGATCCTGGAAAGAAGGCAGAAAACAAAGGTAGACAGCGTCTTGGATGAAGAGCAATATGGATTCCGTAACCAGAGAAGCCTTCAGGACCTTATCTTCATTATGAGGTAAATCTCAGAAAAATTGATCGAGAAGGGGAAAGAGATAAGCTGCTGTTATGTTGATCTGACTAAAGCCTTCGACCAAGCGAGAAAGGAAGATTTAGCTAGGGCCCTGGAGGAGCTGGGAGTGGCCATGGGACTCAGGATGGCTATTGAAAGCATTTATAAAAGATGTAGAAACGTAGTGAGGACAGTCAACTGCTTCTCTACTGAATTCGAAACAATCACTGGCATCCTGCAAGGCTATTGTCTTAGCCCTCTCCTGTTTATTGTTCTCCTGAGCTCACAGCTTTGAAGAAACCCAAACCTAAAATGAGGGGATTTCACCTTGGATACCGAAATCTGAGACCAGTTAATTACAAGTTAATGGCTTATGCTAATGATCTGGTGATTTTTTGAAAGGATGGCAGAGATCTTCAGTAGAACATATTAATCGTTAAAGTGAAGCTGGAAAAAATAAACATGCAGGTAAACGAAGAAAAAACGAAAGTAATGAGGATTGGAAAGCTCAGGGATCATAATTTGCGTATAGTCCGTATAAATGCAAAAATAATTAATAATGGATAGCTTTAAATATCTAGGAGCACACCTAACGGAAAATGGTCTCATAGATACGGGGGAAATGAGGGAAAGAATACTGTCGGCTGGAAACTTTTCAATGTTGTCAATACGGGCTTCATAAGCAGGAGAGAGGTATCAAGGGGGAACAAAGGTGGCTTTCTACAAAAACATATTCATCCCGACACTGACATATTCCAGCGAATCTTGGACCACAACGACAAAGCACAAGAGTCTACTGCAGAGTTCAGACATGAGATTCCTCCGGAGAATTGAGAGAAAAACAAGGCGCGAACGAATAAGGAATAGCACTATAAGGACGAGCCTCAAAGTAAAATCTGTAAAGACAGTGATAGAGGAGAATCAACTCCGTTGGTATGGGCATGTCAGCAGAATGGATGAAAGAATGATGGCTAGAACAACCTATGGGACACAGGTAGATGGTCGTGGACCAAGAGGAAGGCCAAGAAGAAGATGGAAGGAAGGCATAAAATAAGCCTTTGTAAGCCAGAGGAATGAACCGGAGAAGGAGAAGAGAATTGGCAGGAGAAAGAGATCTTTGGTCCAGGCTCAGTGAGGGAACCCTAGGGAACTGCAACGGCGGTAGGTAGAGGCTCGACGAAGAAGAAGATTAAAAAACAATTATAATTAAACAAACAGATTCTTATACCATTGTACATACATGATTAGTCGTCGTCAGACTGTATTGTTAAGAGGAACTGGGACAGGAAGGTTTTGAATGAAGTAATTCCAGAAAGAGGAGGAACGGGCAATAAAGGAGTGTTAAAATGAGGCATATCTGAAGAAGTGGATGTAAAGGTTTATACTTTATAAACTTTAGTTCGTATGATTTATAAATTTCGCAGTTCCACGCATGAGTATAATATATAGATTTTAGATTATCAGGAAACTAGTCAAAATCACTTTAAAAAATCCAAACTTAAAGCTTTTTCATCAAACAAACCGAGTAATAGTTGACCAAGTGGTGAATTCAGAACGAAAAAATTCAAATCATGATTTATGTTCAATTTTCACTTAACAATTAAGTTATAAAGAAGGTGCTTATAGAAAGAAAGAATAAAATATGGATGGAAAAAGTTTAAAATGACTAAAATAATAAAAGGAGTATGCAACAAAAGATAATATTTATAAAAATTAAAAAAAAAAAAAAGCAATACTATAACAAATTAACACATAACTTCTTAATCTTTTCAATCAACATAAGAAGATGATATTTTAAGTTTCTTAGGTTTCTAACTGTATGTAAAATGTTAATGAAAACAAAAAAATGGCACGGTAACTCATAAGAGATAGAATCTATAAAAATTGGAGAAGCTGGAAATTAAAAAAAATACAATAGAATTATATTTTAATGAAAAAAATTATCAGGGTAAATGTGAAGCATATATCTTCCTTAAAATTTGTATTAGTCAATCTCACATCAGGACCAACGTTTCCTAGCTATTACCACATCCTCAGGGTCCAATAATTCTACATGTTAATATTTAAATCTTCATAAGGAACAAAATGCTTTTAATTTTCATCATCACATATATTACAGACTTTATACTATAGTCTTCTATAGTAGTATCTTATAAACTATATTGCAGAGAGCCTAGAATGATAAAATACAATTGTCAGTTATCGGGCTCTAAAGGATGTAGTAATAGCCACGAAACGTTGGTCCTGATGTGAGATTGACTAATAGAAATGTTAAGCACAATACACAATTTACATTTACTCTGATTAAATAATAATCGTCCAAAATAGGTTTTAATAATTAAATAAAAGTTACAATTCAAATATAAATTAGCACATAGCATCTTATTCATCTTCCCTATCGTTGTCAGGAAATAAATTCAGAGCATTCTTCACACTCTTTAATCGATTTTATGGGGCCTGCCAATATGACGAGACGACATTATTTTAGCATTTTCAAACATTTTGGTAAACCATACTTGATTTGGTGAATATGAAAATATTCAATTGTAAGAAGCGGTTTGCCACCATTTTATTATAATTATCACTACACTATGCAACTTTTTCTTAATTTTTCATTTATCAATCCGACACGAATTTAGCAAATGTATCACAGTTTGTATTTATTCGAAGATATCCTCTCTTCTTCAATTTTTGAAGTCCAATCATTTTACAAACAGGTCCGATTATTTCAGCTCATCGGAACTACTTGTTCTAAAAACATTGCTGTGTTTATTTTCACAAGTTTTAGCAGATGATTTTTAAATTAAAAATTAGACAATGCATTTAAAATATAAACATAACAACCACAAGACGCAATTGTGAACAAACATTTCTCGAACCTCTTTTAAAAACGATATAGCGCTAAAATTTACTCTAGTTTGCATACAAATTTCCCTTTCAATTCGAGCTTTCGAGTTTCCAACCAGGGAATTGTGAGGGTTAGACTTGCCCCACAGACCTCTGGTAATTTTCTTTTCTCTTCCTCGTCCAGAATGAATTCCCTGTCAACACCTCTCTCT
Organism: Rhaphigaster nebulosa; assembly: GCA_948150685.1. NCBI lineage: Eukaryota > Metazoa > Arthropoda > Insecta > Hemiptera > Pentatomidae > Rhaphigaster > Rhaphigaster nebulosa. The sequence continues at coordinate 66,592,297 of OX411309.1, forward strand.
GATTCTTGTCTTCATAATTTGTCGGTCAACCATAACTGTACTTATTGATACAATAAGAGTATAGAGATACTTGTGAGTCGTCAGGGAACTGTGATATCAAAATCTTTGACTAAATGTTATCTTCCGTCATGTATCTTTTTATATTTGACCACATATTCGTGTATGAACAGACCCATTAGGAAGGATTTTACCTTTACAAAACTGAAACATCTTAATGACTATAATCATAGGCACCTACCTATTTTAACGGACTCTTCTGAGCTCAGAGGTGCAATTTTTTTCTAATTTTCGAGGCGGGTTTTTTTCTCCTCTTCAAGACCTTCTAAATAAACATTTAAAATACTTAATTGAATAAAAAATTACTATCACCAAAAAATAATAATATTAACAACCTTAGCATTCCCTAACATGCAGACTCTGTAAGCCTGAAATTGATCTTATTCGTTTAAATGAAATGCCACAACACTATAAAAAATGGTAACTGTTTATAACTCTCGCTTCAATTAGTGTCCTATCCAAGGAGCCTAAAAATAAAACAGTCCAAAATTTCTTTCGAAAAATAAAAAAAACGAATCCACTGCAACACATAAGTCATTTTTATATTGACTTACTCTTCTTAAGCATATTTATTAGATGTTTATTATATCGTTATAAATTGCAATCATTTTATTTAATTGAAAGAAAAAAATCAAAATAAAGAATTAAATAGGTAAGGCAACCAACCACATCATATACTCGAAAATGGTATATGATAAAAAAACACCACACTACTAATGATATAAGAACTGAGAAGGAAGGATAAAGACCAAAATAGAACGCTGAAGAACATGGACTGGAGGATAGATGCGGTGGTGGTGTCTTGGCAGCCAAGTCATCGAGTAAGTAAATAGGTTTCTTAATTGCAGTAATAATTTAGCCCAGAAGGCCCAGCAATATACCAGGGCTAAAGCCTTCGAATAGCTTAAGGAAAATGTAGACCGTTTTATATAGAGAAAACATGCAAATTTTCCTAGAAGGATGTGAGCTTACTTTCTAAGAAGCGAAGCTAGATTAATTTTAAATATCAACACAGATGTGTCTTTTCCAGCAATAATTTCAAATCAAGTAACTTACTAAACTTATTCTGTAGGAAAATTATGGGCAATACTTAATGTTTATACAGATATTGGTTGCTATTTACTAAAGATAAATCTATAATTTCTTCTTCTTTTTTTTTAAACGACGCAAGTACTTTTTTTAAAAATGAGAGAGGTATATTTAAGTATTTAAAGCTTTAACTCTTTATAGAGACCTATGTTACTAGGACGGAAACAAAGTCTGTCGCCCCCTCTCCTCTCAATCCCTAAAAGTACTTCCTAAACAAAAATAACTGCGTTCATTAAAACCCGCTCATCAACAATAGATTATAATACCTAGAATAAATTTAGAATATCTACTATAAATTCAGTTTTTGTATATTTTAAACGAAAAATCAATGCGTTTGTTGTATGAATTTTGAAATGCCTGAGTCAAGTCACGAAGATCGTGCTACTTCGAGGCATCTTACGAAAAGGCAGTAACGCCACCAATTCACTCCTCCGCTAGAGAAATTATTCACAGGTTCGTTTTAAAAGCATTAGAGATGGTTGTATGATCCTCGAAAATAAGTCTCGTCAAAGCTTTAGAGATGCAACTTGTCACGCCGCATAGCAACGATAACCATAGTCGTGGCGTTGTGGGAGCACGGGAGGCATATGTCAACCTAACTTGAAATAAATGTAAACGTTAATTTATAAATTAAATTAAACGAGTAAAAGATATTTTGGATCCTCAGATAGCCAACAACAAGTTTTAAGGCCTTTAAAAAAAAAAAAGATCTTTAAAAAAACTACAAGTCAGTGCGCAGAGGAGGTGGTGTTCAATTCGTGTCTCCCATAAAAGTCAAAAGCACGCCAATGACGACAACGATTCTATATAGAGTATTTATATGTGATAGATTATATTTATAGTTAAATAAATGAAGTAATTTTTTGTAAATTTTGACTCGACAAGTTTTCATTTTTTTTATTTATATTCATTTATTAAGTCTAATCTCTTTATGACAAAAAATTAAAAACTAATGCATAAGGTGCGATTTCCAACCAACCGCCGATGAGACGTGTTAAATTTAGCCGTCAATCCTGCGAATACTAATTTTAAACAATAGTAACTGTTATTTGACACATAGCTATTTTTCATGTAATGGATTTATATTTTATTATAGTAAGGAGAAGAGATCTCCTGATAAATTAATTAATTTTAAATTAATGAATTAATAACATTATTTTAAAGTACAAATTAATGGACAAATATATATCTGTGTATATAGGGAAGTAGTTTTTTTTTTTTTAAAAAGGCGTATGCTCCATTTAGCAAACTTTACAGGAAACATATGAAACGTTTTTTCTCCAAGTAACAATATATATATATATATATATATATATATATATATATATATATATATATATATTATTCTTTATTATGTACAGGAGTTTATTAATAGTGCAAAACCTTTATAATAACGATAAATATTTAAGGCTTTCAGCACTGGTAAAGGCAAGAATGGACATGGTGCTTATGTCATCAATGGTCGATTTTCAGACTATTACCAATTTTTGTTTCGATAAATAGCGAGCGGGAATCGATAGAGATGGTGTTTAGGTCCCATAATAAATTTAAACCTAAATTTCGAATTATTGGCATTTAGGCCTTTTTTAAAAAACGACGTCGATATATTGTTTTTAAAGTAAATTGAAAGACGCGTGAAACCTATTTGTTACTAAGTAGATGTTAATAACCATATCTAAGCCTGCTGAGTTATTAATTATGAATAAGTTACTTTGAACAGTTCATTATTGTAAGTGCTAAGTTTCGACACTGATATTTTGTTAGAACTTTTTAAAAATATATATTTTTAAAAATTAGGAGCCTAACTTCAATTATTCCAGCGTTGTTAAAAATCATAAATGAATTAATAAACTCAATAGTTTTAATGTATATATTTTTTAGATATTTCGGGGATGAGTTTTCCTCTTCAGCATTTAAATAATATCCCAAAAACGTAATTAACCTTAGAGCAAACTATTGATAACATTGAAAATAATTAATTTAAAAAAATACATCATACTGACCACTTTGAATATTTTAGAAGCCATGTACTTATGTAGTTATGCTGAAACTCCAAAGACTTATTTTTTAAAAATGAATCAGAAATCGCATCTAAAAGTATCTAATCCGCTTGAGAGAGGTGAGCTCAAGGATTTTCTTCAATATTATCTTTTAGAAGTAGAGGAATCTTGAAGGACGGTTCCAAACATCTCTATATAGTCTGCCTCATCTGCTATCATCATCTGCATCATCTGCCTAGAACAAATTAGCCATTGATTCGAAAGACTAATAATCCGAGAGCGTGAAGTGGTGGATATAGATAAAGCTTGGGAGCAACACTACTCCATCCCGTAAAATATCTCACTTCCTTTCGTAAAATGGTCGAGGATTGACCAAATTAACCTCCTTCAGGCCAAGGGCATGTGAATTTTGACAAGCCCAAATATATTAATTATTTTTTATTTCATTTTTGGACTGATTTTGCTTATCAATTGTATTACATTGATTGCAATTGTCAAGTTTAAATCCTCATTTCTTGCCATTTTATATATTTTTTCAAAAATCTTGAGAAAGTAGCTTATTTGTTAATCTGGTTAATTTATTCATTTTAATAGCGAGAACGGGGATACAAGTGTTTATTAAAAAAAGAATACGTAAATGATTTAATCAAAACAAGTTTTTGAATTTTATTTATACACACAATATTTTTAAAATAAAATATAATTCGAAAATGATGTCTGATTTAGCCCAAAGTTAGAAAAAACTTGAGGGCTATTGCTCAAATGGTCCGGTATCAATTACATCCACTACTTTCGCTAAAGCATTTCCAAACGTATTTTTCTTCACAAACCTTTACAGGGGCGGATACGAGGAGGGGAGGCGTGAAGGACGATCGCTTAGGACCCCGTATCATTGAAAAATTAAATAAATGAAATACATTACAGACGAATTTGTAGTTTTAGAGGGCTCCCGGACTCTTCCTACTTCTTGCGGGTATTCCATACCTCCCCTCCCCCCAGCTCTTAATCCTAACAAGGGGAGGGAGGGGCACAATGTCGTATCGCCCAGAGCCCTGTAAGATCTAGATCCTCTGCTGCATCTATGTTTCGAAAACGACTTGCTCGATTTGGCCCGAAGTTAGAGGAAAGCTGGGGACAAGTTAGCAAATGGTCCACTATCTATTTCATCAAATTACCTTTATTTTAAGTAATGCTTAATTTAACACATAAATTGAACAATGGAGTGGAATGGATTGAAGTTGAATGGAATGAAGTGGATTGAAATTGGGTAGAATTGGTTGAAGTGGATTGTAATTTGGTAGAATTGATTGAAGTGGATTAATGATTGAATGAATTATTAATGATTGATCGTTGATATGTACGTATTTATATCAAAACATAAAACTAATCTATATCGTCATAGCCGCCATGAAACCTTCTGTATCAAACACATGATTGTACAGGACAAACGAAAAACTGATGAGCAATATTATAAAATATAATTTTAAAAGCATTCAAGCATGGCAGATAAATAATTGTGAAACCACTAACATAAAGACTGTCTTGGAAGTGTACCGTGAATGATTTCTAGCGGTAACTGGTTGCTATAGCGAGAACCACTAGCAATAGAAGGATTCTTTTCGATCAATTTAAATCATGTTATGACTTAGTAACGAAAATTTCACTACTCACGTCCGTTTGTGGAGTGTCCATTGCTTAGAGGTCTAAATTTCTATATTTCCAGGCCAAGGATATATAAAAACTACGTACTGTGGCCAGAGTTATATAATCCACTATGTTCCTTTTTTTTAAACAAAGATAAATATAAAATAAAAATATATTTAGTCATAATGAATAAATAAAATAAATATTTATATTTTGTTTGTATTAAGTAATATTTTTTAAATATACATAAACCAACTTCCTTTTTTTTTTTTTTCAAATAGAACAATAACATAAATTTTTCCCAACATATTTTAATCTTGCTTGGTCTCCTGTAAACTAAAAAAGAGCTTAGGCTTTTGACTTACGTGCTGTAATGCTGACCCAACACTCTTGGTCACAATTTTCGATTGTTGTTTCGTTTAGCTACTAACCTAGCATTATTACTAGACAATTAAAGTATCATTCATAGACAAGGACTATGTGCTATGCTGGTCAACACTCTGTGGTTCCTCAACTGTTATTTAGTTTAACTGCGAACATACCAGTCCTAGAGATGGGCTAGGACCAATGCAGGACCATATTCTGTTATTTTTCAGCTATTATTGAATTGTTTCAGTTATTCTGTTACTTAAGAATTATATCAAAATTTTATCCGTCTTTTGGCATTTAAAAAGAAAATCTTGCGTTAAAAATATTTAAAAAAACAAACGATTTTTATAGCAGAAGCCATTTGATTACTATCTCCAATAAATTATATAGTAATCCGTAACTGTTTACCAAAATTAGTGAAGACAGTTTTAACTATTGGGTTAATAGTATGACCAATTAATTTTATTCCATACCCAAAAGTAGGCTTAATAATAATCACATTCTCAGAAATGTTTATTACCTCAATCGACAAACAACAGATTTTTATCCACCAATAACGTAATTGATGAATGAGAGGATTTGGATTGGTGAATGAGAGATGGGCTAGGACCAATGCAGGACCATATTCTGTTATTTTTCAGCTATTATTGAATTGTTTCAGTTATTCTGTTACTTAAGAATTATATCAAAATTTTATCCGTCTTTTGGCATTTAAAAAGAAAATCTTGCGTTAAAAATATTTAAAAAAACAAACGATTTTTATAGCAGAAGCCATTTGATTACTATCTCCAATAAATTATATAGTAATCCGTAACTGTTAACCAAAATTAGTGAAGACAGTTTTAACTATTGGGTTAATAGTATGACCAATTAATTTTATTCCATACCCAAAAGTAGGCTTAATAATAATCACATTCTCAGAAATGTTTATTACCTCAATCGACAAACAACAGATTTTTATCCACCAATAACGTAATTGATGAATGAGAGGATTTGGATTGGGTCGGCGATAGGCTAGAATCTAGAAGCTTCCCTACACCTGCTACCTGGTAATAAAATCCAACTCCCTCCTCTTCCCCTCCCCTCTCTCCCAACAGAAGCACTCTTAGACATCGCATTCTCCTTTTATTAGCCCATTTCCGCTCCGGGTCTCGAAGAAGTATACTTGGCTCAATCCTCTCCAGATCCCATCACACTTCGGTTGAATCTTCGTGCGACGCTAGCAACTGGGAATCATATTCCCTATCAGGTTCTTGACTTTATGATCCGATCGTAAAAATAGAAGATGCAGTAAAAATAATTTTATAGAATAGCTTTAATATTAAATGTCATACATGATAACACCGAAGATAACTGCAAATCGAAAGATTGTAAAAAAAAAAACTTTACAACCACCGATTTAATTGACAATAATGTGTATTTAGGTAATGTTTAAAAAAACAAATCAAACTCACGAGGGCCAACCGAATGGGTTATCGCCATTGTGGTAGTCCCCCGCGTAAAACCATTGTCCATGGTGGTGTGTAGGATAAACTGCGTGATGCCTTACAGAAGGCCTCAACAATACATATTCATGAACAGAGACAAAATATGTTGAGATAGAAAGACCGGCAGTTTCAGAGGGATGACCCTCCCAGCCACTAATGATCGGCATTGAGCTTTAAGACATCGCAGGATAGTTACCGCAAACGGAAGGTATCAGTTTCCTGTATTTGTAGGAGAAAGAAATACCAGCAAGAGGATAGCCTTCAGACAAAATATGCATATTCTAGTACAGGATGATAGGCAAGTCTCCAGATCTAGGAGGAATGGCACAGGAAATCAGCGACCAGAGACCAGGTATGAGCCTGGTTACTGTAGGCCAACAATAAGGCTAGAGAAAGAGCTGGTAACCGAGAGAGCATTAAGAAGAATATTAGTAAGAAAAGTTGCATAGGTCTTCTGAGACTGTTCGAGAGAACCTGAGCGAGTACTACTCTGAAGAGTTCATACCATTATGTCAAACATGGATATCGAGAAATGATTCTGTTACCTATATTTTTTAGCCTCGATCAGCGCACCCCTACAACATAGCATTATAATAAGGACTAATAATGTAATATTAAAAGAGTAAAAATATAGCAATGTTATTTAACAAAAAATAGTTTTATTGAATATCTCGGCCAACGATGTGTTTTTTCCAGCGTTATCTGTTAGCAGTCCACGCACTGTACTCCTACATTGAGAAATGTCGTCTACAGTCCGATATTTCTCGTAATAGTAGTGGCTGGGACCGGCACAGCTTAATAAGGGTCGGAACAAGGATTTCACTCACCCCACTCTTCCCCTCTCACCCCAATAATAAAAGTCAGTAGTATTTTAGTTGATATTTTTTTAAATAAATATCATTACCTCATAATTGCAACTCATTTTATTGACTGAATTAGGGTGAAAATAGATTGTCAAACAAACCAAAATACAAAAAAATAAAACCTGATAATTTATTGTGAAAATAATAACATTAAAATTTTACTTTTCAAGCTTTTTCATAATCAAATTTCTTTATTTCGCTCATTATTTGCTGCCCGGGACATGTCCCCTTTGCCCCTCCCCTTAGTGGGCTAAGAGGAGAGGCAAGGATTTTCCATCGGCTCGATTTCCATGGGCCCGATTTTCCATTAGCACAATGCCAGAGGATGCACGCTAAAAACAATTTTTTTTTTAAACATCAAAGAAAATGTTTATGATTACATCATGATGAGTCAAGAAAAGTCTTCATTCTTATAAGTGATGTTATTATGTGATAACATCAAAATTTTCATCATAAAGATTAGGAAAATTTCCGGAACAACCCCTCTACCTCATCCCTCAGGTTATGTGAAGAGGGGTAGCAAAACCTCTTGTGCCTACTGGGAATGTGCAAACTTTAAATCCGGCCATGGACAGTTAAGTATTTTCTATTTCATAATTTTGAAAATTCATTATATTAAGTATATTAGCAATTCATTAAAAAAGGGATAAAAGAAAATTGCCAATAATCGTCCAAATTTGAGATCTTAGATAGCCAATAACCTGAGATACAACACTGAAATATTATTGACTGTAGAACCATCCAGTAAACACTTACATTTTTTGTTACATAAAGTATGAATGTACAAATAAAAATATTAATATTTAGTGCAAAATTGTTTATATATCCATGTTATTTTTTAGGTTAATTAAGAGTTTCTATTGCGATGATATTTTCCGTTCTCTATTAATTATGAATCACTATTTGTGTATTTTTGTAATTTTATAGTTGTAAAGCTGTACTTATTTTTTAAAATATGTATAAAGTTGGACACATAATTGTATGTCTATCTGTGGTTAGTAGAAGAAACTTTTCGAATCTTGATCAATAAACTTTAGAAATGAAAATTCTATGTCGTTTTGGAATATTATGTTTTTTAATGCGCCAAATGGTCTGAAAAAATGGTTGTCAGTTGGAGATAAGCCAGGTGAAAATGGTGGATGTGGTAGAACTTTAATAATCAGATCAGGTAATTTTTTGTTAAGTTAATTGACAAATGTGGTTGGGCATTATCCTGAAGAAGTATTGGTCCACTCTTGTAGACAAGGGCTGGAACGATTTGTCTATTTAGCATGTAATCTAAGAGGTCTCTGTAATAGTCTCACCAGTTTTAATAATTGTAATAAATTACACCTGTCACGTCCCATCAAACTTTCGCCATTAACTTTCTAAGATGTATTGGAGGTTTCCCTATTAATCCAGGTCATGATCCAACCATTGCCCATTTCTTCTACAATGATCATATAGTCCCTTTTTTTCATCAAAACTAATAAGATGGTACAAATAAGAATATGTCACGTAATTTCTCAGATTCTATTGATGACCAAAAAATAACACAAACACTTGAATTTCTCACAATAAACTGAAAGGTATGGCATAAAAATGAAATTTCTACAGCTACAGCATCACACCATTGTGCCAGTGTTTGTAAACCAGAAATGGTTTCTTATTTTAATGATATTTTAATAAACAAATCTTATATTTCATCTATTCTAACCCAATAATAAAATATATTAAATTAAGAATAAGATAAAATCAATAAACTATAAAAAATTTTTGATTCACTCATAAAATCTAACAATAAAATCACCAAAAATTCTAAAAAGCTATAAATCCACAGTCAGTTAGTTCAACAATAAAGTAGATAAAATAAAAATAATATGATGATTTATACTAAGGTCATCGGTGTAGCTAACCAAATTTTCAAGGGGAGAGTGTCAGGCAGGTTCCTGGGGAAGGGAGCCAATTAGTTACCATCCGGTGTAAAAGTTTAAAAACAACATTTAATTTTAATATTAATTAAAGCTAATCACTAATTATTATAAGTATTTTGCCATTTGACTGTCAGAATAATAATAAGTTTTTTTTAGTTTTTTTTTACTTCTTAGAATTTCTTTTTCCAAATTTTCTGAGGGGGCCGACGAAGGCATGTGGAGAATGTAAGCTCACAACCTGAACTATGAATAAGTTGGAGAAAACAAAACTTTTCATAGAGTTAGGTACCATGAGACCACAATTAATTGTGAAAGGTGCAGGTCTTCAACTGAAAGGAGCATCTTCTCTACGTTTAGCTAGCAACATATACAGCAGATGTGATACGTTACAGATAAGGTTCTGAGGCAGTTAAAAGATATAATAATCAGGTAGGGAAAAATATAATAAAACCTCTGGAGAAAAAAAAGCAGAACAACTGATATGGCAACCTGGGAAAGAAGCTTCTTTGTTTTTTTAATGGAGTTTAACGTCCTTTCCTATCCTTTTAAGGCAAACAGGATGGGGTATCCTACAGGTTACTAAACTATTCTAACCAGAGGTAGAGATTAGGTTAGATTAGAAGGTAGAGATTCACCAAATAAATTTCAACCCCCCCAGGGCAGATTCGTAGCAGTCTCAAAGTTACTAAGCTTAAAAACTACAATAAACTATCCTTATTTTTTTAAATATTTCTTTTGGAAAAATTATTATTAATTTTATTTTAGATAGTTTTATGAAGCATGATTTCTTCCTGAATCTTCTGTTTTATTAAAAGATTTCTAAAATTATTTTTTAGGAACTATTTTAACTATTTTTAATTACTAGGAACTATTTTTAATTATTTTAACTTTTCTGGGAAACACCTCATCTTCAGAACAACCACTGATTTACAGAATAACATTATAAGTATTCACATACTTATTTTTAAAAACATTCTAAACAACAAACTAAACTAAACTATTAACAATAATTTATATATTTTTGTATCTTTTGTATTTCATGCCTTCTAACACTATATTACATATATCCCTCTCCACTCTTTTTGTAATGATATATTCATAATCAACAATTTATTTTGTCTTAATTTATATATATATATAGTCATATTTTTATTAAAACTTCAAAAAGAGTGTAACATTCTTTATATATTTCAATGTCACAATGCAATTATTCGTAATTAGACTTCGTTATAATTTCCTATTATTCTTATTTCATCCCCTCTCCCAGGCCTCTCTAAGTATTAGTTAACATACTGATTCATTATTTAATTGTATCTTCTAAACTATCTGAATTATATTCTATTTAGTTTGTTGATTATATCTGTGTAATAGCTGTTTAGATTTATTGTACCTGTTTTGAAATTGACTGTGTTCTATATGCTCTTGATGATATGTAAGAAGAAATGTTGCTTTATAAAACTACCCAAAATACAATGCGCTGTTTCCTTGAAAATTACAGCCACAATACAGAGGTCCATCATTAGGCCAACTGCAATGTATGGATTTGAAGCCCGAAACTTGAAAAAAGATGCAGAACAGATATTGGAACATCTTAAACGGGAGATAACAACATACTCTGGCCCAATTATATATAAACAATAATAAACTGACATAATAAATTTATATCATATATAATAAATGATAATAAACTGAAATTCAAAAGAGATTCAAATAATTGGAATATTAGTTATAAATTCATTCATTCATTCAATCGGCGCTACAACTCGATATTGAGTCTTGGCCTCCTGCACCAGTCTCCACCAATTGTTTCGATCTTACGCTGCTACCATCCAGCTCCTCACACCCAACATGGACCTAGCATCTCCAACCACTCCATCACTCCATCGAAGACGAGGTCTTCCTCTTCGCCTTGTTCCATGTATCACCTCCGTCATTATTTTCTTTGGTAGATCATTCTCAGCCATCCGAGCAATATGTCCGGCCCATCTCAATCTACTGAGCCTCAAACACTGCACCACGTCTGGTTTCTTAAATAAATCTTTGAGCTCCTGGTTTGTTCAACATCTCCATATCTGGTCAATCTTCACAGCTCCAAAGATTTTACGCAGAATCTTTCTCTCAAAGACCATCAAATTCTGCTCACCAGTTTTGGAGATAGTCCATGTTTCTGAGGCATAAAGGAGGATTGGCCGGATAATTGTTTTGTTTAATAGAACTTTTGTGTCCTTAGTCAATACACGGCTCCTAAAATATGGACTGAGGCCATAATAACAACGGTTGGCGCTTAGCACTCTTCGTTTAATTTCTGAATCCACAACATTGTCTTGGGTTATGAGGGACCCGAGATAGATAAACTCGGAGACTTTTCCAATAGTATACTCTCCGATAGTGATTTCTTCGCCAGGCCTGGGGATTTCCTCTGTGGCCATGTATTTGGTCTTTGCTGCGTTTACTATAAGTCCCATTTTTCTCGCTGCTTCTGCTAGTTTAAGGAATCCATCAGAGACAGCCTGGAAGGATCGTCCGGCGATATCAATATCATCAGCATAAGCCAGAAGTTGTACTGTTCGGTTTAGTTATAAATAAAATATTAAAAATTAAGTTTATAGAAGGAAGTCCTTTTCTCAGAATTATTGATGAAATACTACAATAAAATGAAGAATTATTGGACAGGAATAACAAATTCCTTTAAATCAGGAATATAATAAGATATTCCTGACCTAACTTTTTTGTGCCAAATTTAATGCATTTTATTAAATAATGTTACCAAAAAGTAATCTTAAAATGCTAAGTAAATTATTTAAAAAAGTTTCTAAATAAAATATCAAATTCTAAAAAAAATAAGGTATTTATAAATATTATATAATTAATTACCATTGAAATGAAGAAAAATTAAAGATATTGAAATTTAATAACATAACAGTAACAAATGCATAAGAAAAACTTGGTAGAAGAGCAAATTATACTGGAAAATAAGCTGAATAAAATCAGAAAAAGTAATTTAGCCTCGGACAAAATACAACATAGGAAACTTAATAAAATGTACCTATAAAATGAATTTGTCGTCACGAAAAAATATCTTACGTGCCATCAAATATCTTGGGTGATTTTTATATTTTGGTTTTAGTGTGTACATTAATTTGAAATAAGAGTCTTTGACAATAAACCAAAACATACTAACTACCCAAAAAATTAAAAAATTGACATAATTATTCAATATTCAATTGTCTCCTGACAATGACGATTTGTAGTAAATGAGTTACTTAATATCTACCATGAATTAAAACAAATCCATAGGCGTAGTGATGAAAAGAAAGTGAATGCATAATTGACTTATAAAATATTTTCAGTAATAAAATCAAAGATATATAGATATTATAGGCCTTACTGTTAATTATACTTGCAATGGATCATTTTTACTTACAATATGTTACATTTATTGTTTTAGTTGAGGGCTTTAAATTATTTGCTTCAAAAAAAGTAATATAGAAAAATTTATAAGTTAAAGCTCTCTTAAAATCAATTCCACATAAGTCCAACTAATTTATAATCAGTTTAATTTAAAAAAATAGTAATTGCATTAAGTATTTCATTGAGAAACAAAATATTTCTATTATGCCATAAGAAACTGTTTTGAGAAAAACCAACAAATGGGTAAAAACACCTGAAATGAATAAAAAATGGCAATGAAGGGATAAAAAATATCTTTCTCACAACTAGAGGATAAAATCACTTTAATACAAGTTATGTCAAACAGTAAGAAAAATCTTTACCCACCTTATTAAAATGTTAACAGGCATCTATGACTATTTAACAGAACAATTTCCATGGGGAATAGCATAAATTAATTCTTAAATCAACAGAAAATAGCAGGTCTTTCAAAAGTATATAAATAATTTTGGTAAAGACAGATAAAAAAAACTGGTACCAACCAAAAGGAATGTCCAGTGTAAAAAGAAGTGAGTAGGAACCCATAATAATCAATTAACTGTAGCTTTATTATTTAATAGAGCAACTTATTTTAATATATTTTTTATTTTTCACATCAATAAAAAACTAAATTATTATTATAAAAACATTTAATTCATTATATTATTTATTTAATTATTCCAATTCTACTCCTAAGGATGTTAATCGAAATGTTTTATTGACATAATTAAATTCTGATTATTTAGAAAATCCATCAGTTTCTACACTATGTTTTCCTTATCTCAGAGGATTCCTTCTAGTGTGGAGCCATCTTTATTTCTGGTATTGTAGTAAAAAGCGAGAAATAAGTCATTGTTATAAAAACGCTCACCGAATCCGCTACGATGGCAAATTTTTCTAATGTGCCTTGGTGTACAAGATAGCTGCTTAGATGGCATTTGGCTCTTCCATCAAGACGGTTCTAGTACTTGGAAGTTATTTTTATATTTTGAATCAGAATAAAATATGAAGATTGAAGAAAATTGAGATACTGTAAAGTAAAGTATCGAATTAGTATCTAATTTGCGATAGAGCCCATCACCCTGTCCCCGTTCCGTTTAGTACAGGTTTTAATATAATTTCGCACTCTTTTATAAATTCGAAACACAACAAAATTGACGATCACAACGTCACCAGAGAATTAATTACCTAGTACCCTATTCTTTTACACGCGAAATAAACAGCAAGTTATCAATGTTGCCAATCTAAATAATTAAAGTGGGCATAGTTAATTTGGAATTCATTCTAAAATTATATTGAATCATTCCCGAGTTAAGCCGTTTTCACATAGTCCAATAAATATTGGAGTAGGATCCGACTCCGATTTAGTTTACCCAGAAAATGTACGTTCATTTCACACGGTCCGATAATTACCGTAGTCGGATCCCATATACCCTGCAGTCTGATGTCCCCTCGAGATATCGGATGTCAGTTCAACATCCGATTTATTTGCCAGGACAGTTGACTGTTTCTGTCAGTGTAATTACGTTTTATTTTAGTGAAATAATAAGTATGTACCATTTTATAAACTTACTTTGCGAAATTGTTTGTCCTTAAAAAATAAATATCAAAACTTAAAAACAACTTGGGACTACTGCGACTTTTCTCACTAGTCGGGGTGCCCATAGGCAGATTCCTACATTGCTTGTATGCATAATCCGGAACTTATCAGAGCCAGCAGTAATATTCATTAATGAAATGGATTCAGAAGAGCTAAAAATAATGTAGTAGAATTGTTGAATGATTTTTAAGTCCATCTTTATAGGAAATCATCATTTTACCATATTAGCGATTTACAAATTATGAATGACCCCGCAGCATTTAATAGGTTACAATTTTAAAATCGGGACTCCTTATCACTGGCTAGGGCCGAACTTATCCGAAGGTCGCTGCACTACCAATCTTCAGCGCCATTTGTGGTAAGTAACTGTTTTGAATTCAGTTCTAGCTTATTGAATTATTGAAATTACTACGGTCTTAATTAGATATTATTTAAAATTATTAGTGCTATCGAATTCTGCTCATTACGTTCGCCCAAGAGATAAAAAAAACACCAACAGATTCTTTTCACTTGACATGGGGGTCTTGCCGTAATTTCAATTATTATTGCTTTAATGAGATCACAGCTGTCGACTTCCGCTCGCTATGCTCGCTCACGAGATATACCAACCCCCAAAAGTTCCTTTTCAGTTAAGGTCGGACCCTTACCCTAATTTAAATTATTACTGCTTTAAATTATTACTACAAGATAGCATTCTAAAGAATTTTAGAATTGAATAGAAAGCAGTGAGTTAGCACAAATGGCGTTAGAGAGTGGTAGTGCCCCGACCTTCGGGTAAGTTCGGCCTGAGCATGTGATAACGCGTCCTGGGCCCTATTTCATAATAAAGTACCAAAGTATTAGTGCAAGTAGACCTATAATTTACTACGCACATGACACACTGTGAAATGTTAAAACAAGATAAAATTAAAAATAATTATTAACTATTTTAAATTTTATCGTACTTCACAGTGTGTCATATGCGCAGTAAATCACACGTGTATGTGCACTTGTACTTTTGTGCTTTATTATGAAATACTGCCCTGATTGTAAAGTTGTGTGTGTGGGGAGGTGAGGGTGGATGTATAACATACATCTGGACCAATAAGAATTGATATAAATACAATGTTGAATACGTTATTCTATCCGATGCCCTACCATTCCGGTATGGGTAAAATGAGACCTTAGTTCGCGAATAACTGAAAATCCTGTCATAGAATTTTTAAGTGCTTATGGAGATTTGCACAAAATGACAAAAACCCAGCAAAGAATGAAACCACTTTTCTTCTGAAATACTGCGAAGTCTTTGAGGCCTAGTAGAATTGGTGTCATAAAAATAGTAGTAATATAACACTATTTAAAGGACAAGATAAAATTAAAACAACGCAAAAAAAAATCAATCCCTGATTAATAAATGAAAACAGAAAAATAAATTAGGAGCTCATACAACTAATGAACCTGAGAGCCCTATGTGGGACGCCGACCTCTTTGGTATGAACTCGATAGCCATAGCGCTACCGCCGTAGATAGTAAACAGTAAATGGCGATGGCTTGAATTTGTGTGACACTGTTGTGTTCCATAACAGTTAATAATGTATTCCATTCAGCCCAATGAAATAACGAACCGTAAAATGCCTGCATTTTTGCAGAGTATCGAAGTTGAAAATTTTAAGTCGTATCGCGGTAAATTCACAATAGGACCACTAAAATCATTCACTGCAGTGGTTGGTCCCAACGGTTCTGGTAAACAAACATTTTATTTATTTTGTTAACTTGATGCCCTGATGCTCAAATTAAAAGTTTAAATATACTATTTTTTTCCTTTTAAGGTAAATCGAATTTTATGGATGCCATCAGTTTTGTTATGGGAGAGAAGACCTCTGCTTTGAGAGTTAAAAGACTTAGTGATCTAATCCATGGTGCTTCTATTGGAAGACCTATTTCTAAAGTGTATGTAGTTGATATAAGCAAATTATTTTGTTGGGTGTTATTAGTGTTCTACTTTGTAGATATTTAATTTTAAAGTTTTCGAGGATTAATATTGACCACTTTATTTCGTTTTTGAATAGTGTTTTACTGTGGATTCTACTGAATTATTTTTATTCTAGGCCTTAAATGATAAGAGGTTTTTAGTTTTATGAATATGTTCTTACTATATAATATTAATCAAATAGTTCTAATGTTATTAACTTTTTTAAGCAATTTTGTATGCCATACTAATCATTACCATTATATTTGTCTGTTTCAAATTATTAAGTGTATTTTGTCAATTTAATATTAAATAATTCAAGAATAGAAGAGATTTAAAAATTAGCTCAATGGTTTATGTATTTTTGGAATTCATTTTGCTTATATTGTTAGTAGTATATATTTCAAAATGTCCCACTTTAACTTACAAGATATGTTTTTTTGGTTAATTTTGACACAAGAGTAAATATTTGAACCATTTAAAGTATATTATACCCCTGCACAGTGTTTGCTCCATTATCAATTTCGGTTATCAACTTCTATAACTTTTCTTCTAAATTAGTTGCTGAAATTGTTTTTTATCGGTTGGAATACTTTAACACTAATTCAAATTATTTAAGTTTACAAGAAAATTTATGGATTAATTGATTATTAAGAAAACCTTAGGCTTTCACTTCCAAGCAAAGCCTCAACCATATAATTATGAGGATTCATTGGAGGTTAGTTTATCTTTCTAGCGCAACCTGATGTAAGCTATTATTATGTCCAAAATGTTTCTTTTTGATAGATTGTTTTAGTATTGTTATAACTTTCCATAGGTAATAATTATCAAATTTTGTTTTCACAACATTTAAACAAACCCTAATGGGTACATAACCTGTCGGATAGGTGCCCATGCAAGCAGGATTAGTCAGGGGTCACTATTGATGGTTTATATTATAATAAAATTCAACAATTGAAAGAATGTAAAGTAAATATTAGAAGAAAAAAATTCAAGTTGCTGGCTATTTGACAAGGCAGCTGTCTGAAGTCATGTAGATAGGGATGTTCTTTGTAAAACCTACCTACCCTTATTTAGTAAAACCTATTAGTCAAATCTATTTCCACCTACCCATTGGTAGGTCGTTATTTAAGTTGTTAGTCTATGTATCATTTTAAATATAATTGGGCTCATAAATGATTGCTCTTCAGTAAAATTTACTCTGTAACACAGCAGCTGTTATATTAATGTTTTTCTACTCTTGACATTAATTTATTTTAGTGCTTCAGTGACTGCTGTATTTTTAATGGAAGATGGTACTACCAAAAGGTTTACAAGGACAGTTCAAGGGTCATCATCTGATTACAAGATTGATAGAGAAGTATTTAAGTTTTTTGTTATTCTAATCATATGGTCCATTTATATTTCCTTACTTAATCATTATTATTTTTAGCCTGTATCCACCCAAAAATATTTGGGTGACTTGGAGCATATAGGCATCAATGTGAAAGCAAAAAATTTCCTCGTATTTCAAGGAGCTGTCGAATCTATAGCAATGAAAAACCCAAAAGAGTTAACTGCACTCTTTGAAGAAATCAGCGGGTAAAATTCTTAAAAGTCTTTTAACTAATTTATTAGTGGAAAATTATGTCTCTAATAATATTTTTTTAAATAAAGATCTGGAGCACTAAAAGAAGAGTACGACCATGTTAAGTCCGAAGTTTTAAAAGCTGAAGAAGAAACAAATTTCACTTACTTAAAAAAACGGGGTGTGGTAGCCGAAAGAAAAGAAGCAAAAATGGAGAAGGACGAGGCTGAAAAATATCAGCGACTTAAGGATGAGTTGGTGTGTCTCAATCATCAACTTTGGTAATGAATTGTGATTTTATACCTTTAATCCTAACGTTTATGTTTTCAGGCTGAAAAAGAAGTAGAATACCAATTATTTAGGCTGTATCATAATGAAAATGACATCCAATATTATGAAGGCGAGTTGGCTAAAAAGAAAAAAGATGTAGAAAAAGTTGAAAAAAAGAAGGAGCAGGCTGAAGAAGTGTTAAAGGAAAAAAAGAAAGAACAAGGAAAATGTAATAGGGAGCTAGCTAAAATTGACCAAGAAATTAGGGAAGTTGTAAGTGAAACAAATAAATAGCTTAATTTACTCTAGTTTTTAAACATTTCTTAACAAAAGATTTATACTTATAAAATAGTTTAATGGAGTAACAATGAAAGTTGCCTCCTCTTTATTATCCTCCATTTTATCTTATCCCTGATTGCTACAGACAGTTAAAATTTTAGTTAGTAGAATTCAGACAAGTTTATTTAATAATGTTGTTTAGTATATAAACAAATAAGTACCTAAACAATTTTTGTTAAAATTTTTTAAACTTTAATGATTAAATTTCTGAAGTTATAATATCTAAAATAAATGATCCATGAAAAGTATATATAAGATCCATCAAACTATTTCTTTAATGAATTCATTCTCGTCTCTCATATTTACAATTTTGTGTTTTGGCCATTACTTTTTCTTATGGTGAGTTTCAAGCAGGCATGACTTGTCACGTAAAATGTGACGGAAAACAGACAATATATAAGACCTAAGAATTTGGCTTGTTTACAGGTACATATTAACTGTCATCACCTAGAAGATTGGAGGTAAATCAACGTAACATATGGTGATGCCTCACTTTTACAACTACCAAAGTTTTTATATTATTTTTGAACAACAGATAATTTGTTTGACTACTTAACTTTTTGTATTTTTTACTATCATTTTATATATATTCTAGTTTTCTAAAAATGAAATTTCAACTGAAAATAAGGAGCTTTCTATCGACATCTCCACTTCCAACCAAAACAAATTTTGACAAATTCTATTAGGTATTCCAAAAGTATACTTAATGCTAGCTCCACTTCTTTAAAATATGTTTTTTCTCCATAGAAAGTGATTTTGATTGATTTTAAGCAAAAATAAACCTAACAATGGTATAAAAATTAGTTTTTCCTATACTTTACAAACATAAATGGAAATGGAGATGTCCACTTTTGATAGAAAGCTCCTCAAATAGGCAGCTTTAAGAGTTTTTATGATGATACATATTGTTTCTTTTAGGAAGCAGAGGTTAATAAAAAAAGGCCATCGTTCATTAAGAGTAAAGAAAGAACGACACATTTACAGAAAAAGTTAAACACCGCAAAGAAGTCCCTAGGTGAAGTAAGGCAAGCTGCTGAAGCACATGCAGAGGATACTAGACTACTTGAGGAAGAGCTTGCCGAAGTAAATAGGAAGAGAGATGAGTATGAATCAAATGAGAAGGACGCTTCTCAAAGTCAAGGCAGAGATATCCAGTTAGAGGAAAACCAGGTAAAGAAAATTGTCCTATTTGTTTCCTATATATAAACTTATTGTATTCCTCACAAAATCCAGTATCCTTCCTTTTTATGCCATGATCTTATATCTTTATAGTATCAATCTGATTTTATAATATCGATCTCCTATATCAGCTCCTAAGTTCTTTCCTAAACAAATTTCCTGGTGGGAACTCCACTCATAACCTCTGAAAAACTAAAACCTTTCATCAATGAAATGGTGGAATGCCTTTCCTCAAACCTCTCTATTTTTCTAAACCACCACACTCAGACGTACGGCTGCTCCCTGGATTAATACAGAAATTAAATAGTTACTAAAGAGAAAAGATGCTGCCAGAAGATGCTTCTGATGAACACGTGCTTCCCACAATTACTCATCTTTCAAGTCCCTATGCAACCTCATCCAATCTTTCTTTCACTGTGCCAATGCACAACATTTCCATATTTCCTTATGGCAAGCCCCCGATCGCAAGTCCAAATGGAAAATCTTTCAAAATCTATCCATATAGAACTCCAAAGCCTGTACTTATTACCCGGTTGCTCCTGACGAACTAAATTCCAATTTGGCTGATATTGATTCCTATATCGCTCTCTCCTCCATGCTGCATTCCACAAACATCCTTTGATTCTGAAAATTTCTACTTTACAAATATTTCTCCTGAAAATTTACTTTCCTCAGTTCTCAAGTCCAGAACTAATGACTTTGACACATCAAATTCCTGTGAATATCATCAAACTATGTCTCCTTGCCATTTTCCCTTCTTTTTCCATATTCATGATTGTTCCCTTCGAAATTACATTTTACCAGCAGCTTGGAAAAAGTCATAATCCATCCATTAAATAATGTTTCTGTTCCCTCCATAGCTTCCAACTTTAGACCTATCTCCATTATCTCCAACTTATTAAAACCACTTGAAAGAATAATCCACTCCTAGCTTAATAACTTCCTCGAGCAAAAAACTCTCCTCAACCCTCAACAGTCTGTCTTCCGATCCCAGTATTCCCTGCTATCTGCTTTGTTGAAGATTGCCCAAGATCTCCACTCTGCTTCATTGTTATTAAATTTATTGTTTGTTAGTGTGAATAGGTGTACATAGATATGAATTGTGATTTAAATGTTGCATACTCCTGTATTTTATTTTATTATTTTATAATTTTATTTTTTCTTAATTATTCACTGCAAGCTAGACAAATTGTACAAATACTGAACATTTTTGTTATTCTAAGGGGACTCAAAGTCCTAGAATAAAATTTATTTTCAGTCATTCATATAAATTAATTGATAAGAAATTGGTTTTAGTAGATTTCTAAAAATGTAATCACATGAAACTTCCATTATTTGCAACATTTGAATCTATTGTAATTATACTTGATAATTTTCAGCTGCCAGGACTCTCACCTGCAAACATTTTAAACAATCTTGGATTAGTCCTAAGAAGAAAATTGATAATTTAGCTTAATTTCAGTCATCCACTTGTATTAGGAGACTCGTTGCCAGCTGGTTCAAATTTAAGCAATACATAAAAATAAATAAAATATATTTATTTTCTTTATACTGAAGCAAAATATGAAATATTAGAAAAATACCACTTATTCACTTAACTTATAACTTTTTAATCATAGGGAAAATAATATTTATAGGTATCCTATGTATGCCCTTAATAATAAATTTACCTTCTTATTATCTACTCTGTGAAGTTAGAAAGATTCCTTCTACTACTATCTCTATGATCAATAAAGTCTGTTTTTTGATTAAAGGACGATTAAAAAAACATTAATAATTAAAAACATTTTTGTGATGCATATGCTTATTTATTACAAAATTATGGTTTTCTTAAAAAAAAAACAATTAGTATTTATTCATGGAGTAAATCTCTGAGAGTCAGCTGTATTTTATAAATAAGAATTTTTCATCATTTTTTGGGGGAATAAATTTCTAGTTTTATGTTGTACCTAGAAATTTTTTTTTTTTAAATATATGAGAAAATATAGCATGATATTAGGTGATAGCCAATAATGTGATAAGGCATTCTTAGTTCAACTGTAATTTCGGTTTGTAAGACTGAAACGCTATGTTTCTCAACTAAGGGTACTAAAAATGCACAATCATCCTGTTCTAAACTAAAAAAAATATGTCACTTAATTGGGAAAGATCGGGTTTATGTCTTGATGTTGAACTTGCTTGGCACAAAAACCTGCACCTCTATAGCCCATGAAGTACAGGTGCAGTATTTAATTAGCATGTACTGTTTCTTTAAAAGTGGTTATCTGAGCATCATGTTCAACTCAGCTTTAGTGCAAGAAAAATGAAGAAGTGAAAAAAATTGTCTACTATACTTCAGTGAAGGTGCTTAAGAATTATTTAGTTTACCTCAATACCATAACGAACAAAACTGTGAGGTAATATTTCTTTTGATTGATGAGAAAGTAACATTACTGGTTTATTGTCTGATAAGTTGTTTTGTTCATTCCTCGTGTATTTGCAGCCGGGACAGGAAGGATGAGTGATATATTAGCTTTTTATTCTTATTCATTTTTTGTAACTTAATGCTCTTATATGGAAATGTTTTAAAATTCAGTACAGAAAAATTGATTTGAAGATAATTAACCAAAAACGGCTTTGTGTTAGGTATTATTTTACTTGATGACAATGCCTATATGCTGATTCTGTTTTTTTGAATCTCGTTTACATTAAATAAATAAAATTATGAAAGTAACCTTAGATATTTTTATTTGTGGACTTTGCTATTTATGCATTACATTTTGTTTATTAATTCTAGGTTCAAGAGTATCACCAGCTTAAGATTGAAGCTCAGAAAAAATCAGCTCAATATCTCCAAGATTTAGATTCCATTAACCGTGAACAGAAGGCTGAGCAAGATGAGTTAGATAACGAAGTTAGATTGATGGTTCAGTTGGAGAGTCAGATCAAGCAAAAAACCCATGAAAAGGAAGAAGCCCAAAAACGAGTTGATAAACTCACTGATCATATAAGGTTAATTTACTAATTAACTATTAAAATGAAATCATTTTGATTTTTATCCGACTACTGCAAAGTCACAAGGGTAATGTGTTAAGCTTGATCGTCAGTAGATATCTAACAATATTTTGAGCAAACATATCAACGGGTTTTCAAGTTTCATAACTCAAATTATTCGTTGTGATCCCGTGAATGCTTTGAAACTTTTTGAACCCAAAATACTAAAGAAATGTGTTAAATCTCTCCATTTCAGGGTATTTAATGATTTTTTGAGAAAATGGCTTTACCGATTTTAAGTTTGATGGGTCAAATTACTTCTTGTGATTCTGTGAAGGTTTTGAAACTTTTTGAGTTCGAAATACTTAAAAAATGTTGTATTAAATCTGTTCGTTTGAGGGTATCTAACGATTTTTTGAGAGTATGGCTCTACCGATTTTAAAGTTTGGTAGGTCAAATTACTCAGTAAATTCTTTTAAAACATTGTGAGCTCAAAATACTGAAAAAATATTGCAATATATTTTAAGTATTTTTGACTTCTTATTGATATTTCTTATCATTTCATTTGTAAGTTCATGTTCATATGGTAATAAATTAAGAATACCAATACTTAAAAACTAAAAACCTTAAAATTTAATTTAATAAAAATATGAACCGCAACTACGGAAATAAAATTTATAACTTACTATCCCATGGGCTCTGAGGGACGGAATGTACTTCCATGTCTACTTGAGTGTATTGGCAGGTCGCTAGTGAAGTTGATACCCATGAATATTGAACCTTGGTGCAGTAGTCGGGTGCCTTCCACTACTCGTTACGGCCCTGCGCAAGTGCATTCCGTCCTGTTCATCTGTGCATGCCAAGACACAGAAAGCTCCTTGCATCTGTGTATGAATAATATACAGAAAGTAAATTAATGTATTGAGTAAAGAAGAGACTTGATTTTCATTTGGGTGTGGAAGGCACCCGACTACAACACCAAGTTTCAATATTTATGGGTGTCAACTTCACTAACAACCCACCAATGCACTTAAGTATATATGCAAGTACATTCTGTACCTTATGACAAATGGGATTCTAAGATATGAAATTTATTTCTGTAGTCGGGGCTTTTATTTTTTATTAAATTAAATTGTATTGATTTTTTATATGTTGTGAAATTACTTAAGTATCAATAATAACATTTCTCAAAATAAAACTGTGTAAATCAAGAAAAGAGATTCATGGTTTGGTTTACCTGCTTCATTAAGAAAATTTGATTGAAAAAGTTTCATGTCCTTTACTGTTAGCAAAACACTGCACTATAGTCTCTTCACTAACATTTTCATTTGAGATGTTTTATTATTTAATTCTATTAATTTGTTGTCCTATTTTCTCTACATTGAATTCATTCAAGCTAGTACTGGAAAAACAATTTAATGACTTTTATATAGTCTGTGGATGTTTTTATAAAGAGAAATAAATTCATACCCTGCCGGGCATCTATTTGTTACTTTGACACAAAATAAGTTTGATAATTGTAATGTTTAAATACTTTGAAAAAAAATAATTATAAACATACTATATAATTTAGTTTTATATTTTTTGAACAACTATGAATTTTAATCTGTTTTATTAATTTACAGTGACAAAAAACTTCTGGAACCAGCATTATTTGTCACATTGTAGTTAGTTATTTTTATTTTAAGTGATCATGAAAATTTAGTTTACAAGAAAAAGAGCTAATGGAAATGAACTTAATGTAATAAAAGTTTTGTTGACTCCTTAACATTAAGAAATAGGTAGCTTTAAACGTCCGCTCTTTCCTGTGTAAAACCACAATCACCCGTGATAGAGTGCACGTGTGAAGGTGTCAAGGGTGCATTCCTGTGGGGAAAGTTTACATTAGACCTCTTTACACATATGCTATTTTGCCTACAGGATTGTTACATTTGTCTATAATATATTTTTATATATGCATTATCCGGATGATTCTCTCTCATTTCCTGAATCTGAGGCCTATGACCAAATGGTCTATACGTTTTTACCTACACTGATCTTTTCTTTTGGTTTCCTATCACCCTAAGACCGGCAAATGTAATTGCTTGAGTAGTGGTTCTTCTTATAGTGTCCATTTCCAAACAGGGCCATCTGTTTTATTAATTTACAGTGACAACAAACTTCTGGAACCAGCATTATTTGTCACATTGTAGTTAGTTATTTTTATTTTAAGTGATCATGAAAATTTAGTTTACAAGAAAAAGAGCTAATCGAAATGAACTTAATGTAATAAAAGTTTTGGTGACTCCTTAACATTAAGAAATAGGTAGCTTTAAACGTCCGCTCTTTCCTGTGTAAAACCACAATCACCCGTGATAGAGTGCGCGTGTGAAGGTGTCAAGGGTGCATTCCTGTGGGGAAAGTTTACATTAGACCTCTTTACACATATGCTATTTTGCCTACAGGATTGTTACGTTTGTCTATAATATATTTTTATATATGCATTATCCGGATGATTCTCTCTCATTTCCTGAATCTGAGGCCTATGACCAAAGGGTCTATATGTTTTTACCTACACTGATCTTTTCTTTTGGTTTCCTATCACCCTATGACCGGCAAATGTAATTGCTTGAGTAGTGGTTCTTCTTATAGTGTCCATTTCCATATCACCAAAATATGAAAACACTGTTGAAACAACTGAATGTTAATGATAAAACTGTGTGTTTTTCACTTGTACCAACTCACACCAATTTCATCCAGTTAATCGCTTGTAAATGTCCTTTCACGGACATTCTTTTCTATTCAAAAAAATAAGAAACGACGAGCATTTGCTCGTGAAAGAACGAGTGTTCGAAATACTCATAACATTAGTAGAAAACATAAGCTCATATGATTATTTGTATAAGTTTTTCCATCTGCAATCCTGTATGTTCTAAGCGCATACATGTAAAGTGTCCCAATGTTTTATAACTCACTCTTTTTAGTTTTTTAAATTTAAACTATAAAGTTTTTAAAGCCTTTTAATTATTTTTATAGGAGTAGTGAACAGTCATTAGAAGAACAGAAAAAGCTTCAGCAAGACTTGCAAAGCGATGTGGGAACATCAAAAGACAGAGTTAAGGAATTGCAGGCTGAGCTGGAATCAATTATGGAACAACTTGGAGATGCGCGAGTGGACAAGCATGAAGACTCTAGAAGGAAAAAGAAGCAAGAAATTGTTGAAAACTTTAAAAGAAATTTTCCTAAAGGAGTTGTAAGCTCAATTTATTCTTTTTTGTTTGTAAAAATAACTTGATGTTCTTATGTTTGAAAAAAAAAAATATTTTATAGTATAACGGTTTTTATTTTTTCAGTATGATCATATGATGTTCTTATTTTTGAAAAAATATTTGTTTGTTTTTTTTTCTATTATATAATGTTTTTTATTTTTTCAGTATGATCGTATGATCAATATGTGTCATCCGCAGCATAAGAAATTTAATGTGGCTGTAACAAAGGTATTGGGTAAATATATGGAAGCTATAGTAGTCGACACTGAGAAAACAGCTAGACAGTGCATTCAATATTTGAAAGAAAATCTTCTAGATCCAGAGACATTTTTACCTCTTGATTACATTCAAACAAAACCATTGAAGGAAAGATTGAGGTAATATTATATTGTATAATACATTTTTTATGTCCTATTCTGCTTTAGTCTTAGAAAATGTTTAAAGATTTCAACTAACTAAAAATTTAATGATTCAACCTGAAAAATTTAAACGAATGATCGCTTATTGCAGGGCCATCAAAGATCCAAAGAACACTAGGCTGTTATATGATATACTGAACTTCCATCCACCTGACATTAAGCAGGCAGTTTTGTTCGCTACAAATAATGCCTTAGTCTGTGACACTCCTGAGGATGCAATGCGGGCTGCATATGAAATTGACTCCAACAGATATGATGTAATCTATGTTTATCGCTCATTTTACTGTTAAAAATTTTTTTATTTTATAATTAATTCATTTTGACAATTATAGTAAAAGAAAAAATGTTTGTATTAACTTTTTAAGGCGGTAGCATTGGATGGAACATTCTATCAGAAATCAGGTATCATGTCAGGAGGCAGCTTGGATTTAGCAAGAAAAGCTAAAAGGTGGGATGAAAAACAGATGTCGCAATTAAAGTCCAAGAAGGTAATATTTGAAATTATTTTATTTATTTGTAATTTTAAAATACCTCCTTGTTTATAATAATTTATATCTAAATTGCTTTTTAGGAGAAATTGACTGATGATCTCAGAGAAGCAGTGAAGAAATCGAGGAAAGAATCAGAGCTAAACACTGTGGAATCGCAGATTCGAGGATTGGAAACAAGAATTAGATATGCAAAATCTGATAAGGACAAAACTGTAATTATCTTATTTATTATTAATATGTATTATCACATTAAATGAATGTTATTGATTATTTTAATGGGTGTCTATATCAAAACTTCGACTGTCTTATCTTATTATTTAGATTTTTAAATTAAATTAAAATATTTTTAGAACACCTAACTTCTCATTTGTGTTTAATATTTGTATTTTGGTTTATTTTATAGTTGAAGCAAATCGCTGATCTTGAAAAAGAGTTGAAAGTTTTGGAACAACGTTATGAAGATAGTGGTGTAAGTTATTTTCTTTTTATGATTTTTTTTTAAATTCGTAATAGATTTTTAAATTACCAAAATTTGAATAAAACATTTAAAAAACCTATCTGCATTAAATTGCTGAAAATAATCACAGTTGATTTCACTTAATTTGGACTCCTTGTGCCAGACCAATTCATCTAAAAAAAAAGGAGGTCCAAATAAAGTGATCAAAATGAGTATTTAGGCATTGTGATAATAAGTTGTTTATCAACTGACAAATGAGACTAATGAATCCAGAAATTTTTTTATGGAATAGTAATGAGTGATGTTAATTTTTAATCAGGCATATATTCCACTTGAGTTTCATTAAGTTCAAATTGATTATGAATGTTTTATATGATTTTAAGTTCATTTCTTATCATCTTTTATTTGTAAATACTATGATCGGGTGAGTCATAAAAAATGACCAATTTCATTTTCTTGAAAATTTTAATCTACTGATTTGTTTTTCAAATCCAAATAAGGTTGATATCACTGTAATCCTTAGACTATACTAAATGAATTTGTAAACAAAATGACCTTGTCTTGGCTTCAGTTTTGTGTTAGCTTTCGGTGAAACAACATGACACTAAAATTTGAAATATTCGTAATGTTATGCCATTATTTTAAATGCAAGTTTTCCACTTCCAAAACAACCTGTCCTTTGTGTTAGCAATTCAAAGAAGAGATTGCTCTTTCTGAAGAGACAGTGAGTAGGTGGTTCCAGAAATTTGAAACTATCGACATCAGTCTCGAGAAGAAAGAGGGTTCTGGATGAAAAGTAATTGGGAATCGGCAAGAGAGCTTGGAGTTTCTCAATCCTTCATAAATAGTGGGCTGCATAACTTGGGAAAAGTGAATCGCTCATCTAGAGTGATTCACCATAAGTTGACCACTGGGCAGGCACGATGTCGAGTTAAAATTTGTCAACAACTTTTAAAAAAATCGAAATGACCATTGTTTCATTAGAAGGATTGTTACTTACAATGAAAAATGAATATCCTAGGGTATATTTATACATACGTAGCTTATATTTAATTATACATTGCCCTAGTAGAAACCTTAAGACTTAGAAACAATGGTTAGACTGATATCAGTATGATATGCCCGTCGCAAAGCAAGGGCAATTTGAAAAAAAGGACGTTCTCTGTTTTTTTGGAATTACTAAGGCTTAATTCATTATGAATTCATCCTAGAAGGTCGAACCATTAATTTCATAATAATCAGTTTCAGAGAATGTATGATGTTGTAGCCCAGGATTAGTAAACAGAAATCAGGTTTTGTTTCAACAAGATAATGCATGCAACACACTTCCCGTTACACAAAACAAAAAATTTCAGAACTGGATTGGATTGAACTTCTCCCTCACCCTGTTTATAGCCTGGACTTAGCACCTTCTAACTACTATCTGTTCCTGTAAATGGCTCACTATCATCAAGGAAAAACCTTCAATTCTCTGGACGAGTTTCAAAATTTAGTTGTAGAATTCTTCCTTTCAATACCCAAAGTTTGATATTGTGAAAGAAATGTGATGTCAACAAACCATAGAAGAGAGTAGTATATACTTTGAATATTAAACTATAAATATTTTTAAATTGCAAAAAAAACTGTCATTTTTTATTACTCATTCCATTATTATTACAACAAATTGAAAAGGAGCTCTACCATTAATACACATTTATCTTTCTGTTATGCATAGGATAAGAAGGTATTAATAAAAATATTTGAAGCTTACAAAAAGTTAATGAATAAAAATTTTTAGTGAAAGATGTTTGGATAACAAAGCTTTGAATATTTTTTGAAAATTATACATTTTTATTATGTATTATTTATTTATTATACATTATTATGTTCTTAATTTTAAATGATTATGTTGTTTAGTAATATTTGATTAATTTACTCGAATGCTACTCAATTTATAGCCTAGGAGAGAAAAAATTGAAAAATCCATGGCAGAAAGGGACCTACGTATCCAGGATATGAAGGAAAGGATGAATAGCGTTGAAGATGTTGTTTTCAAAGATTTTTGTATGAGGATTGGGATGGCAAACATCCGTCAATATGAGGAGAGAGAACTAAGGTTAGTTATACATCTTTATTAAATTTCATAATTGTATTGTGAACGAATAATCTTTATCAGTGTTGTTAATCATAATTTTATTTCTTAATGAAGAACCATTCTTATCTTAGTAAAAAAATAAATGTAGTAATAAATAAATAATTAGAGTTGATTCTGCTTATTAGGACTCCTCGAGCTATACCGTTCTGTTCCAATAAAACATATTTCTTGAAAAGGAAAACACCTACTTGTGAGTGCATACTTCAAAAATTTATTGATTACTAATAATTGGTAATTAGGCCATAGATTTTGAAGTTTAAACATAGGCAAAGTCTCCTTCACGATTAATATTTATCTATTTTGGGATCATCCATGCAATAACTACAAGCTTAAAAAATTGTATTTCTTTAACTGCTCTGGCCTCATATATGTGGGCAGCAATGTCCATGTCCCCACCGCTCTGCACGCATATATGCGGGCTGCAATGCCCATGCCAGCCACCACCCCTTTTTCCTTATAAATGCGGGCTGCGACTGTATTCTTCTAAAACCAATTCCGTGAAGTTCAACCATGGGATAAGATTATTTCAACATCTATTGTTTGTTACAAAAACTTTATACTTCTGCAATCTCTCGCTAGCTAGCATTCGAATAAACTTTTTAGTATTTATTCTCGATATTTCTTCAACTGGTCCAGTCGCGATAGTTTATTTTTTTAAATAAATCCTGAATGGACTTTCTCAACATGATAATTAGGAGAAAAATATTAGAAACAAATTGTATATGTTTTATAAAAAAAATTGGTATGTAGCAACCTATTGCAAAAATTCATAAAAAGTATTTTCACATTTAAGGTGTTAATTTTTTTTGGAAATATCTGATGTCGACAACACATGACTTCCTTGTACACCTATTAATCAATAAATCAGTGGCTCAAAAAGTGATCCTGAATTTGGTTACTAGTTTCCAAAGATTGCATTATCTTAAAAACGACACTCGACATCGCAACATCCATCTAGTGACACATACACTCACAAAAACACACACACACACTCTTGTTTCTGGATGTCTCATTCCGTTATTATATGTCGTTTTCCTTCAGTAGGTAACTAGTTTCCAAGAGATTTCTTTATGTTCCGTGACAATATTAAAACTGTCAATATCACTAGATAAAGCATTGGAAATCGACAGTTTTTTGATAAATGTTCTATATCATATATCACTATTTCAGTTATTGTTTAATTATTAATTAGGTTTCAATTAATGAAACTAATTTAGAATACATTTAAGCTGCTCTGTTATTAAAGAACTTCCCTTCTACAATTTGATTTTTACCTATAATCATTTAATTTTGTTTATATGTTTATAGATCTCAGCAAGAAAGAATGAAGAAAAGGATGGAATTCGAAAATCAAAAAAATCGAATCGTTAATCAGTTGGAGTTTGAAAAATCTAAAGACAAAAAAATAAGAGGTGATTTAATTAATTTTAATATATATGCAGGGTATCTAGTATAAATCAGCTCAAATGCTTTTCATAGCCAGATGATCTAATAAAAAATGCCAGAGGAAAATGTGTAGTTCTACTTCAATAGTTTTACTAACTGCTTTTGCTTTTTAACTTTGACATGACAGGTGCGGCTGATGTGTGGTGAAAACTTGGGGTTTGCAGATAACATCTAATTTTTAATATTCCCATTTATACTTATCATTAAGTTATGAAAGACCTTGCAAAACGCATTTCGATATCTTCAAAATTAAAGAATTTACATCATTTTAGAATCTTATATTTTCAACATCATTATTATTTTTCGGGTACCTCATAAACCAGAATCTTGGAGATATTATGCATCACTTTTTATGTATTTTTTCTTTGACTGTTTTGTTTCTCTGACCAAGCCTGTTGGTATACTGTTCTATTGCCAAGTCTGTTGGTGTACTGTAAGATTCTGAGATGAATTTTCCAAAATTATGAAAGGGAAATTGATTGCATTAATTCAAAATGAAATTAATTTTAACAATAGAATTATTTTCTCATATTTCAGTTTTTATGGCTTCCAAAGTTTCTCAGTTTTTCTGTAGTGCATTTTTCCTTGTTACTTATTATCTCTCATTTGATAAAGGATTCAATAATTGGTTACTTGTAAGGTGTTCAAAGCTGAAATCTTCTGAATTAATGGAAAGTACTTTGTGTTAGTTCTGCAAATATTTTTTATTCTTAGTAAGAGGACAAATCCACCTAGGAGCAACAATTAAGTCATGAAGTGGTACTGGAATATGTAAGCGGTCTCCTTCATTATTTAGAGCTTGATGGTGATGCGTTACTGGCTGACATACTTGTTTTGCAGATTAAAAGAAAGTGCTTTCTAGTCTAAAAGAAAAACAAGTGACTGGTTATTTTCAATAACTGTAATTATTTTTGTACTCCTTTACATTTTTTTTTTTTACATAATACCTTCATTTTAAACAATTTATTATTTATTCTCATTATAAATTAAGTTGTAGAATTGCTCCTTAACCGATCTTCATTTATCCAGAAATAAACTAATAGTAATTAACCCAATTACAGACAATGTAATAAGATGGGAAACAGCTGTGAAGGATGATGAGGAAGAACTGAATATTGCTCGAATGGCCGAACAGAAACAACAGCTGGAGCTGGAAAAGCATATGAAACAAATTGAGGAATTGAAATCTAAACGCCTGTTACATAAGCAGGAGGTTGACAAGATGGAAGAGGCCATTGGAAAAGTAATATATATATATATATATATATATATATATATATATATATATATATATATATATATATATATATATAATTTTTTTAATTTATTGTTATAAAAAGATAGTTTGATTAATCAAAAGAATTTATTAATCATATCGGATATGATATCAATGTAAATACTTTTGAAAATGTAAATTAATATCTAAAATGTTTAAATTAATTTTAATCCAATGTTCAGTTTTTTTATGATCATAATACTATCCTAAAATGTATTTCTTTTGCATATATTTTGAAAAGATATAATATCTATTTGCTTACTTAAATTTAAGAAAATTTGTTCTTTTATGTTTTTTTTTTTTTTATATAAGTTCAGAGAAGGCTAAAATATTTTATTTTTGTTAGAAGATGCTTGGAACAATCATCAGTAATGGTTGTTGATTTGACAATAAGAGTTTAAAAAATTTAAGTGATAAACTGATTGAGGATTTATGATTTCAATATCATTTATTTACAAATATTGTCACTATATTAATTTTTCTTATCAGTACTAATACAAGTAAATATGTTCTTTCAGGCCAGAAGAGAAGTGGGTGCTATTGCTAAAGATATTCAAACTGCACAGAAATCAGTTACTAACATTGAATCAAAACTAGAAATGAAGAAGCTAGAAAGACATAGCATTTTAATGCATTGTAAGGTAAGTCTAAAATCACTGTTTTTTCCAGCATGATAGAAAATATTAGGATCTGTGTTTCGTATAATAAATAAAAAATTATATTTATTTACCTTAAGATGAATGAATACATCTTTGACTGTAGTTGGCTCTCTCTTATGTTCTAATATTTGGTGAACTACCTTATCTAACATCTGCAAAGGATGTATTGATTATTGGAGTTACCATTCGCTGAACAACGTCTGATGATTGATTACTGACAAAATGCTCTCCCTCCGGTTGCTTGCCAGCATATATTTCCATTTTGCAGGTGTAGTACGTTTTTGCATCAACAAGGGCGAATATTTTGATGCCATACTTTGCTGGCTTGGACGGGATGTACTGACGAAACCCACAACGCCCACAGAAAGCTTCCAACTTTTCATCAAGAGTAACATTTTCCCAGACAGAGTAACATTTCTGGCAGTTAGCAACAAATTTTTCAAAAATTTCTCTTATAGGAAGGAGGGAGCGAGTTGGCCGGTCGTTTTTCTTTCTGCTCGTGTCTTGCTGTCGTCAAATCATAAATAATCGGAAACGACTCAACGACATAGTCAGCCGAAATGACTCCACACCGTCTCCGTTGGTATCCCAAAGCTCTTCCAAGTTTAGGCGTGACGCGTGATAAACACCAGCAAGATATAACAAGCCAATAAAAGCTTTCATTTCAACTAGGTTTGTCGAACGAGCATTCCTAGGACGGGCAAAAGCTGGTCTCACTTTGTCAATGTATTGGTTTGTCCACGTAACAATTGAGTTCAGTATTGACTCATCAAAAAATAGAAGCCATGTGTCAGAAATGGTCTCCGCATGTTTGGCTTCACCTTTCACACCCGGCGGGTGCGTTAACAAATTTTGTTTACCGAGTTTCTTCCTGTCTTACCGAATTTCTTCCTTTCCGAGTGTCTTCGGTAGAGGACGTTTATTCCATTGAATCGAGTCAATGACCTTCTTATTTTTCGTTCGCTTCACCGTGCAGTACAAATCATCACTGGATTCCTCTTCGTCATCCGTTTCTTCGCAGCTTTGATCAGCCTCTGAATTCTCTGCACATTCTTCTATCTCGTCTTCAGTGTCGGTATCAGCAACGTCACCAAAATCTTCGTCCTCCAAAGCTTCATTGAATTGAGCCCTGTGCAGTCTGTTAACGTCTTGGGGGTCGGAAACATCGAATATTTGCAGAGAAGGCTCCATACTGTAAAAATATGAAACTTGAAATAATTAAAATCACGTCCTGTGACACTGTGATGCGAAAATTTATATACCAGGCCATCCGATAGACATAAAACATGTGTCAATAAAATATGAAATTAGATAATCGATCTATATGTAAGTGTTTTTACAACTAAATCTAGCCTTACTTCAAAACACTCAGCTGTTATTGGTATTGCTATGTTTCTGGCAAACTGCTTTTCTAAGGCAGATGGGGGTTCCAGAAACCACATTTACTCAATTTAATGATCTAATTTAATCTCTATTTGCATCGGTTCCAGAAGAGAGCTGATCAATCAAACTATATTCTAACATAAAAGGCTAGAGACCGCAGACCTCCCTTCTATGGTCAATAGCTTGGGATATTATAAATACCATTGAAGAACCTTTCCAAGGGTGTCGTGTTCACCATTTCACTTAATTAACTAGATGGTGGCATGCAGGGTAAACAGAATGGTAGATTTTGTTACAGATCTTTCTTTATTGATGTTACGTTATTATTTAATCTATTGGTTTTTACTAATTTCTAATCTAAATTATTCTCATTGTAAAAATCTATGGACTGTAACATATGTATTTGAGAATACTGGGAGAACTCTTGCTTATTTAATATATTATCCGGATGCCACATAATATTAGACATTGATGTACACCATGAATCAAAGGACTAGCACTTACCTTATAGTTAGAAGTTATCTTATAGTTGCCGGTGCTCTATGATCTAGGTTTCTTTCTCCTGCCTCGATGGCCTCTAGCTCGAACTTCGTCTCTCGATGGACTGTTACACTGTACCCTCTGCGAACCTCCATCTTCTCTCTTCTAGCTCTAGAACTACACTCTTCTACATTCACCCCAGAACTACCCCTGAACTCTTCTTTTCTCTGTCTCTTATACTGTTTTCCCCTACTCCTTCTTGAAAAGATAAATTTTGTCCCCACTCTCCTTTTGGACCATCTCTGGTTGACGTTATAAGATTTTTTGGAAATGTTTGTCCTTATTTTCTGTAACCTTGGACGGCAGATTTTATTACACCATGTCGACCTGGCCTATCTCTAGTTTTATGGTGCTCTTACTTTCGCTTATCTTAAGCAGCCTATTGGCGGTCTTGAACTGCACTCCCCCGCCTTCCAGGCAGAGCGCCCGACTTTGTAAATATTTCTTTGTCCGAAAAAGAAACTGATTAATATTGATATTGCTTAACCACGTAGCATCTCTTTAATTTATCCCTTATTTAATTACTATTATGAATCTTAATTATTTCCTTCAATCCCAGTATCCACAATACATAATATATATATACATAGTATATGTGCCAAATTTCTGGCTCTGATCAAAAAACAGATCATGTTTCATGTCTACACTATTACAAGGTACTGTTAATGGAATTGTAATACGCTGTATATTAAAATATATAACAATTGTTATATACCAGGCCATCTTATAGACAAGAAACATGTCAAAAAACATAAATATATGAAATATGGATATAAAATATGAAATATGTCAATAAAATATGAAATATGTCAATAAAATATAAGATATAGTATGTATATAATATGAATATAAAAACTTAACATAAATATATTTATGTTTTTATGAAATATGAAATAATAACCACGTCCTGTGACGCTGTGATGCAAAAATTCATATACCAGGCCATCTTACATGACATTAATGTCAAAAAAGGATAGGAAATTACACGAATAGTGGCGCTGCACCTACTAGGTGCAGCCCACTTTTTACTCCTCCCATTTCTTCTACGATCGAATAAACTCACCCACATACTCATAGATGATAGCATGGTAAGATGGAGAAAGAAAAGTGCAAATATCTCATATCTGGAAAACTTACGAGAGTTGTTGCGCGGCACCTGAGAGGTGACGAGGGCAGCCACTGACAATGACAAGCTCACACGAGGATAGCAATGCGACTGGCCGCTGGAAAAACGGAAATCCCGAAGATACTGAGGCGGAGAGCGAGCCAGAACACGGCTGCCATCCGTGCCCCGAAAATCAAGAACATCTCTGAGGTGCGCGGCACTAGCAGAAAGTTAAATGGAGATTATTTTCCTATGCTTTTAGTGCCACGAGAATAATGTTTCTGTTTGTGACATCTAGCTCTGTACCGATTATAAATTTAAATTATTGCTAGTTCTAAATCAATTATCCTTTTTCAATCTTTTAATGAGAGGAGTGGGGTAGCTCAGTGAATAAGGCACTGGACTCCTAACTCCCAGCCCTGGGCTCGAGTCCGGTTGTAGCAGATAATTTATTTATTCTGTTATATCAGCCATGAATCAACTCTGGAGTCAGGAGGCCTTCCTGGGTTTTTTAGTGCGTACTCTTAACTAGGGTGGGAGATAAGTCTGGTGGTCAAGGGTGAATGCTAACCACATCACCTCCTTGTAAAGAGGCAGTATTTCCTTACTGGTGCAATGCATTTAGGTTTATACTTAAAAATACAGTTACAATCGTTGGATTTCAAATTTTTTTTATTGAGTTTCTTATACCAAATAGTTAAAAGTTTCTGCTTTTGGTTTTATTTTTCATTTTTAATTTTATTTATTTTTTGATATAAGAAACTCAATAATTTTTTTTTTAAATCCATCCATTGTGATTGGGTTTCTTCTTTTTTCAATTTTCATGCCTTAATGTATTGGACTGTACCAGGTACTGATGTTTTAATTAGTAAAAAATGCAAAAAATCTTTTTTTTTTATGGCTTTGCTAGTTTCTTGGTTCATGGTTTCAGTAATGTATGCAGAGGGCAATGGACAATGTCCATAATTATGTAATTATTGTCTACTTTAAATTTTCATTTATATTCTACTATTCTACCTGTATAAGTCTCAAATGGCTCCTTTATTTTTTCTTTGTAGATGGAGGACATTTCCATCCCCATGTTAAAAGGAAATATGGAAGATATTGGCCAGGAGTCTACAGCTAATGATTCCAATGCTGA
This sequence comes from Rhaphigaster nebulosa, assembly GCA_948150685.1. Lineage (NCBI taxonomy): Eukaryota > Metazoa > Arthropoda > Insecta > Hemiptera > Pentatomidae > Rhaphigaster > Rhaphigaster nebulosa. The sequence goes on from OX411309.1 coordinate 66,629,323, forward strand.
CTCTAGTGTGGGTGGTTCTCAACAAATCCATGATAGAGAAAGCAGGTATTTAATTTCACATATTTCTTTAGTACAATATAAAAAATACTATCAATACTTAAATTTGTTTATAATTTATTATATTAATATAATTAACAAAGTTGATCTAATTTATAAATTGAAGCATTTTTTATCATGTGTTCGATGCATTTTTGGGCTATGTGGCCACCTGGTGTGAAGCTAAGGTGAACAGAGTGGAGTTGACATTGGTTGGTAATAGGAAGTGGAATTTAGCTGAGTAGAATCACCTAAGCCAATCCGAGCTCTTGGATATGACAGTGCTAAAAGTATGAGCTGTCCTTGTTTAACAGTTAATTTAAGTAATTCAAAATATATGGGAGGAACTTGTTTAAAATGAAAACCGATGCATCATTATTCGAGTAATAATCTTTTTTCTTAGAAGTGTAATGTAAAAATTGTCAATTATTAGGGTGAGTAAAAAAAAAAAAATGACCATTACAAGGGTTAAAATGAAGTTTACTTTTTTCTTACATCAAATTTCTTCTAACTTTTGAAATAATGTCCATTATGTTCTGTGGTTAGTTTTCATCTAGAAGCCAGCTGTTCAATTCTCTGCCGGTATCACTCTTTGGGTTTCGAATGGAAAAAGTCTTCTCTCCAATTTTTACCTCCTCCAATGTTTGAAATGTTTTCCCCTTAAGAAAGTGAGCTATTGCTCAGAAACGATAAAAGTCCTAAGGCACAAGATTAGGTCTATAGGATGGTTTCAGTTGAAGTTCGATGACATCCATTTCAGCAAGTTTTTGGTGGCATATTTTCAGGCGACGTTCGGCTTGCTACGAGGTGAGCTCATGTGAACTTCACTGCATGCTCTTTTCCCTTCACCCAATTGGTGTTAGTGACGATTCATCCTTAACTGTGACAAACGAAGATATAGCGGATAGCTGCCGAGTACTTTTTGTGGGATCATCTTTAGTAGCATGTCGTAGAGCCTCGCTGTCCACAACAGATGGTCGCCCTGAGCCCGGCTGCCTCTCCAAACTTGTATCGCCATTTTTAAATTTGGCGAACAACCTCCTCACAGTCCGCTCGTTAAGATTAGGTTCCTCCTCTACTTCCCGTATCAAATGTATGGTTTCGGCGGCTGAAAATTTCCTTTTCCAGAATTGTCGCAGAATTCCTTGAATTTCATACTTCAACGTCATGTTGATTGAAACAATGCCAGACAAGTGCTGAGCCTCACAGAGAAACATTATGTTTACTAAATGGCTCAGTACAGTGTTAGGATTAAAAAGATACCAATAACAACAACATTAGAATTAACAGAGATGTAAGAAAAAAATGAACTGCATTTTAACCCATGGAAGGGTCAATTTTTTTTTTTACTCACCTCAATATTCTTGATTGTTTTTTATATTGTATATTTGATTATCCTGATTGTTTTTGAGCAGAATGGATTTAAACATCTTCAACATATTTTATTGAAGACTAGATAGTTTATGTAACACTTTTTGAATGTATACCATTTATTGATATTAATAATTTTAAATAAATTCCCCTGGTTTTGATGCCATTTTGACTAGATCCTGACTGAAGCATCATCCTTAAAAATGAATGATTCACTTTATCCTAAGAAAATTGTTTGCAACTTTCTCCTTTTCATCTAGTTTCATTTTATATAGTCCAGGTGTGATAGTTTATATTTTAAAGTAAATTGCTATGTGACTTTCTCAACTTGAATATTAGGATAAAAATAGTAGAAACAAATTGTATATGCTTTAGATAAAATTGGTATGTAGCAACATGGTGAAAAAAATTCATAAAGGTGCCAAAAAGTGTTTTTTTCACTTTTAAGATGTGAAAAAATTGGTTCAAGAAAAATAAAAATTTTATACAAAAAAATAACTTTCTGAAATTGAGAAAATGTAAAAACAGGTGATCTCGAAAAAAGATTTGAACAAGGGCCAAAATGGTCCTAGAGCAATTTTTCAAAGCGCTATTTGTTTCAGAGGAGTTCCTCTAGAACTCTATTTTCATGAAATACATGTGAGGTTCGATTAAATACCTAAAAAATATGTTTGAACATATGACTCTTTCTTGCGCCGGCCACCAGTGGAGAGGTTGAGTAGGGAAAGTGATGAAGGGCAGGGAAAGGTTCACTGATAGCCGGACTTCCAACGCTGCAGATACGAGCCTTCCCCTGCCCTTCATCACTTCCCCTCTGCTGCTTTTTTTAGGTATTTAATCGAACTCACATATATTTCATGAAAATAGGGTTGTAGAGGAACTCCTCGGAAACAAATAGCGCTTTGAAAAATGGCTCTTGGACCATTTTGGTCTTTGTCCAAATCTCTTTTACAACTACTTTGTCTAAATCAACTGCTTTTACATTTTTCCGATTTCTGGAAAATTTATATTTTTTTTTATAAAAATTTTATTATATATATGCACTAACAAAAACCACAATTTAAGACCCAAAAGAGGTTCCTACAACAATTAAAAATCCTGTAATCAAATGGCCATATTTCGCAGTTTTTAATCTTATTTGCGAAAAGTTGTTGACCGACTTCAATTGTTTAAAACTCCTTTTTTCCGTATTTTTAAACGCTATTAAATACTATTTTTTTTTAACAAATTTTTTTCACATCTTAAAAGTGAAAAAAACACTTTTTGGCACCTTTATAATTTTTTTCCACCATATTGCTATACACTGATTTTATCTAAAACATATACAATTTATTTTTACTATTTTTTTTCATAATTATCATGTTGAGAAAGTTCCATAGTAATTTATTTTAAAAAATGAATATGTTCACTCTTATTGTGCCTGGACTAACACTACACCAGTCTTAAACTTTAATCTATACAAGAAAACTTTAAACTTCAAATTCATAAGTGTTATGTTTGGAATACTCCACAGCAATAGGAAATTTTAGGTCGTCAAGGTCGGAAATTATGGTGAAGGTAGTTGAAAGTATACATATTTGAGTGGAAAGGGAAACTGAGTCACCTTTTGAAATCGTACCTGGTTGGATTCGAAGCTATGCCTTACTGACCTTTGTGTAGTCAACTAAGTGTTCAACTTAGACCTCGTCCATAACAGAGCACCGCCAGGCATAAGGTCGGTATGCGGGGCGAGGCTTTGTTATGGCCATTCCCATAGGAAACAATGTGTTTATTTTTTTCTTAGTGTGAGGCACTAGGGGCAGTGCGCGGGTCGGTGCTCCATTGTGGATGAGGCCTTAGTTGCCACCCTCCCATTAAAATCAATGAGTTTATTTTGTATGTGGAGTCCACTCCACTCTACTCAGCTTAGCCACTGGTGACCATCCAGCTGTATGCTACAACCGATATATTTAATTGATAAAATTTATTTTATAGTTATAATTTCATTTTTTTATTAATAAAAACCATTCTGTGACAAATCTTTATTCATTTAAAAAAAATATTAATCAAACAAAGATGAAGCATGAGCCTTTAATTTTTGGTACATAACCAGAATTTAAATTTTTTAGAATTGTTGTTGACTATTCTGGACTTTCTGATAATTTGAAAGACATTGATGATGATGATGTCAAGAAAGTTGGTGATAAGTTGGCAAAAGTAATCAATGACCAAAATTCTATGTTACAAAAGATTCAAGCCCCCAATATGAAGGTAAGTCTAATTTTCAATTATTTTATTTAGTATATTAAAATAAATCAAACTTTTTTATTTTTTAACAAATAATAAACAAGCTTATATAAATGAAGGATGGTGTAAACCACTTATTCAACTTCAAAGCTATATGTACCTTACAGTAAGATGGTCATGATGTCACCTATAATTTAAGCTATTGTTGTTTTGTTGTTCTAGAGTTACTGCAACATAATACTATACTGCAACATAATACTAGAGCCTATTATTATTTAATTTTTGGTTTATTAATTGTTTTAGGCTATTGAAAAACTTGAATTGGCTCGTGGAAAACTCGCAGTGACAAATGAAGAATTTGAAGCAGCTAGAAGAAGAGCGAAAAAGGCTAAAACTAATTTTGAAAGGATTAAGAAAGAGCGTTATGATAAATTTACCGAATGTTTTGAACACGTCTCAAATAATATTGATAATATTTACAAAGTAGGTTCTGCCATTTGTCTTTTATTTATCTGACTGATATGACAGTATTTAATAAATATTTTTTTTTATGGTTACATTTTTACATAGTTACATAAATTAATTATTTTAAGCTTTTTATTTTTTGACACGTTTGTCGATGCAATTCTTACAGTAGGAGATGGGTCAGTTTTTTGTATCCGATTCTTAATCTGCTTATTATGGAGCATTTCTTCAGTGTTAGGCTTTTTGGAGGCTGTCATTCGTAATTGTGATTTTTGATTTGTCAGAGATGGTCTTTACCACTCTTGGTCCCAATTTTCTCTTACCTTATTTCCAATCTTCTTTGTCCTGTCCCTTTATAATGATAATATATGCCTAATTATTTTGAAAATACACCCTAGAATAAGATCATAGTAGTATCTACCTGTCAAAAAGTAATATATACATATCTACCTGGGATATATAGCATATACAATATATATTATATAGCATATAAAAATAATAGTGTAGGAGCTGAGGCCAAAAAACGTGTCTAATTTCAAGAAACATCTGGCAAAATTTTAAGAATACTCAAAAAGTTGGATATACAGAGATTTCTCCTAAATGACTATTTTTAGTGCAAACTGCATAATAACCAATCTTTTAGAGGATTAAATTTTCTACAATGGATACATTTTTTATCCATACAAAATATTTGTAATTATTCTCAAAAAATGCCAAGAAATATTGAAATATCAATTTGTCTTTCTCGAGAATTGTTATTTGTATATTTTTTGGTTTCTGTTGAGGGTAATTACTAATATTTTGTATGAATATTGAAGGAAATTAAATTCTCGACAAGATTGATTATTAGGCATTTTGCACTAAAACATAAGTCATTAAGGCAAACCTCTGAATATCCAACTTTTTGAGTTTTCTTGGTTGTCCTGCATTTCAGCAGGTGTTCTGAATTTTAAAATATATGGCTTAAAATTTCAGGAAATTTAACATTATTTAAAATTAGTTATTTCAATGAATTATCTAAAATTCTATGTAAGCGAGTTACTGGAGAAAATCTGAAAAAATTTCACTTTCTATAAAATTGCTATTTCAATATTTCTTGGCGTCAATGTTTCTGTGAGTAATTACAAATATTTTGTATGAACCTTGTAGGAAATTTAGTCCTCTACAAGATTGGTTATTATGCATTTTGTCCTAAAGTGCACTGAAAAATAGTTACTAATGCAAAACCACTAAATATCTAACTTTTTGCGTTTTTTGGCATTTTGTAGATTTGTACGGCCCTGTATCTCAATAGCTGTCCCGAATTTAAAAAAATACTAAATATAAAACACAGGAAATTTAACATTCTTTAAAATTGGCAATACCAAAGTTTTACCTAAAATGCACTGTGAGTGAGTTACGAAAATCTGAAAAAAGTGATGAAAATGACGAATTCGTTAACCTATAAGATTTGATTGCAACCGATCTAGGGTTGCAGACCTTTATATTTTCAGTTTACTATGAGAGTACTTTCGGCCTAGACGATCAAAAATTGTCTTGAAATCAGAAAATTACAACTTTTTCCGGACTCAGCTCCCGGACTATAAGATATTTTGTCTGATGAAGGGTGTACTTTGACATATTGTAATTTTAGATTAATAAGTTGTTTCATAATTCTTTTTTTTTTTTATGGCTGTAAATTTCAGTCTTTGGCAAAAAATCCTTCTGCACAAGCTTACCTCTCCTGTGAAAACCCAGAAGAGCCTTATCTCGATGGAATTTCCTATAACTGTGTTGCTCCAGGAAAAAGGTTTCAACCCATGTCTAATCTTTCTGGAGGAGAAAAGACCATAGCTGCCCTGGCCCTTCTGTTCGCTATTCACAGGTATAAACTTACATATTTTTATCTACTTAAAAAAAATAATTTTCAGAAGAATTAATGTCATTAGTATCAACAATTTAAAATATTAATTTATGGAATTTAGTTTCGGGTGTATCATGCCAAATGGGCCATTTCTTCTTCTTTTTTTCCCCACATTCATGTTAAATTGTTTGTCTGCAGTTGGTACTTTAGTTTCTATTATTTTAAAACATCTGAGACCATTAAAGTTTGAATTATTTATTATCCGAATACGGCAAAGCCACATGGGTAATGCGTTTAGCTTTATCGTCAGTAGATATCTAACGATATTTTGAGCGAACGGCTTAACCAATTTTGAAGTTTCATGGCTCAAATTATTCGTTGTGATCCTGTGAATGTTTTGAAACATTTTGAGTTCAAAATACTAAAGAAATGTGTTAAATCTGTCCGTTGAGGGTATCTAATTATTTTGAGAGAGAATAGCTTGACCGATTTATAAGTTTGATAGGCCAAATTACTCGTTTTGTTCCCATGAATGTTATGTAACATTGTGAGCTCAAAATACTGAAAAAATATTTCATTACACTTTAAGTATTTTCGGCTTTTTGTTGATGTTTCTTATAATATCATTTGTAAGTTCATGATCATATGGTAATAAATTATAAATAGCCAATACTTGAAAAACTAAAAATGTTAAAATAAAATTTAATTTAATAAAACATAAAACCCTGACTACGGAAATAAATTTTATATCTTACAATCCCATTTGTCCTTAGGGACAGAATCTACTTGCATATATACTTAAGTGCATTGGTGGGTTGTCAGTGAAGTCAACGCCCATGAATATTGAGCCTTGGTGTAATAGTTGGGTGCCTGCCATTACATGTTACGGGCCCTTGCAAGTACATTCCATCCCGTTCATCTGTGCATTTCAAAATATAGAAAGATTTTTGCATCTGTGCTTGTAAATATACAGAAAGTAAATTAATGTATTGAGTAAAGAAGAATCTTAATTTTCATTTGGATCTGGAAGACACCCAACTACTACACCAAGGTTCAATATTCATATGTGTCAACTTCACTAACAACCCACCAATGCTCTTAATTAGATATGCTAGTACATTCCATCCCTTAGGACAAATAGAATTGTGAGGTTAAAATATATTTCTGTAGTTAAGGTTTTATTTTTTATTAAATTAATTTTTTTATTGATCCAGAAGTTAACAATTAAATGGCAAATAATAACAAATGAAATGACCTGCTACTAATGTTGCCTTCTGTAGCACCTGGCATGTAGGCTGTTTATTAATAGTATTTAGCATTTATTTTCTAGGTTATAGAGAAAAACCCTTTAACCTAACATCCTGATTATGTTTAGTCCTGACCTAACTATGATTCTTAAGATAAAGTAGAATACAATTTGAGATTGTACTGATTCAGTTGCATCAATGTCTTCATAAACTGAAAGTTTAGATATGATTTCAATTTTGCTGTATAATTTCAATAGAACCTATGTGTTTTAGTTATCAGCCTGCTCCATTCTTTGTATTGGATGAGATAGATGCTGCCCTCGACAACACAAATATTGGCAAGGTTGCTTCTTACATCCATGGTCTTCAAAACCTCCAAACCATAGTAATTTCTCTTAAAGAGGAATTTTTCAGTCATGCTGAATCACTTATTGGTATTTGTCCTGATGTAAGTTTTTATTTATTCTCATCTCCTATAACATATATTGTCTTCCATATATATTTTTTTAATATAAATTTTAATTTCAGGTTGGTGACTGTTTGATCAGCAGGGTTATCACAATGGACTTGTCTCAATTCTTGCAGCACTGGTAATGGAGCAGATTTTAATGTGGAAATATTTTAAATTGTATTTATTATATTTTATTGAAAATTGTATATTACTAAAATAGTTTATTTATAGATGTTGTATAGTTTTTAATATGTCTGAAAGGGGGTTAATGTTAACAAATATTGTTATATGTTATGCAAAAGATGATTTCAATTTAATGTTACTTGGTCAACAGGATATTAGTCACTGAACTGAAATATTTTTTTATGTTCTTTTATTATATTTATGTTAAAGCATAACCTAGAGTTAAACAAAAAAATTTCTTGATTGGCATGTTTAACTTTTAATTTAAAAAAAAAAAACTTATTTGCTTAGAATATGTTCCTTATTCTGGGTATTTGTTTTAATATTTACTCAATTTTATTTCAATCAATTGAACAGATTGACAAATGTTTATGTCTTACCTACCTAATGCTTTTCTTTCAGCAATTTAAATTTTTGATGAATTGTATTTTAATAAAATTGTTTATTTATATTTTTATATATTTATTTTTATCAATTAACCAGATCTCTAATTCCTCTTTTGTAATTTCTGTCGTTATTCATTATGAATTTATGGACTTTATTACAAAAAGGGTCATTTTAAAAAATTTCATAGAAACCACTATTATCTATTAAAATCTATAATGTTTATTAATTTAATTAATTTTATTTCCAAGGCTGCCTGCGCTGGAGGAAGTATGGTGATCAGTTAAAACTTTTTCTTTTTTTTGAGATCTCATTTAATTAACACATTTTTTAAGTTCCTTGAAATAAAGTAAGTTTTGATTTTTTATAAAATATTGTTCTACGGTTGTCGTCAACCACTATTCTTAGGACCTCTCATTCTTCTTGACTACTATAGGAGTATGGTGTGATTAGTTTAGGGTTATCAAGAATGAGGTCTCCTAAGAAACTATCTAGGATGGATATATGAGCAGTCAAAATGAAAAAAAAAAATTAGGGTCAGAATCAACTTTTAAAGAACTTGGAATTGATATGCAATACAATACCATTCACGTCTTAAATTGGAAATTTTAATATTTATACTGAAAATTTCCAAATGACTTACTGAACTTATTGATTATTATTAGCATAATCCATAGGTACTTCAATACACATGTTAAAATAAGAATATAGATTGATCTTTCCATACCATCATGCGGACGTCAACCAAATATATTTAAAAAAAAAAACAGAATAAAATTATCACTGATGTAACATAGAAAGGATCAAGAATGGTGATTATATATGTTACTATGCTATATATCATATTAGCTATTAATAATTGGTATAAATAATTACCTGTTCATCTCTCTGAGAAAGGAATACTTAAAGAAAACATGGTTTAGATCTTTGGTTCCAGAATGGGAGAAATTTTACAGCAAATTGGGCAAGTGTTTACTAACTTCTCAGATTTTTTCTTTTGTTATATGAATAGCTAGAAATAGTTTAGTTTATTTCTAAAGTTTAAAAAAAAAAAAACAGAACAATATAATAAATAGCACAATAAAATGCTGTATTTTAAAAAATTCATTGTAGGAGGAACTCACAAAATCCTGGTCACAAGTTGATCAAAGATTAATTATCGAAAATTTAGGGTACAACTACAGAGGAGCGGCGCACTTATCAGTGGACGTCTAGAGGCTGCCCCGAGGTCAACCGAAGCCTGCCGAACGTACCCGGCGGCGTCCAAGTTCACAAATCTGACTCTCACACAGAGGGCGTCGTATTCTCACTTATTCACGATGCTTTTAATTAGATTTCCGCTTTTTGCTAACCCCCTCTTCCTGCCCCTACGCCATAGCATCTTTGGCTTCTTTTCGATTTTGGCTTCTGTTTGGCTCATATTCCAAAATGAACATAAACATTTTGTGACGATTGCATTATAACGCTCACAAATTTAGAAGAAATAGGACTTAGCCAACAGGATTACATAAATTTCTTCAGGAGACATGGAGTTCTCAAAATATCTTTGAACTGTCCGAAATGCGGATCCCTCTGCAGGCAAAATGGCCAATTGTTCAGGTAATAAACAATTACTATATAGTTTACTAAAATAAATCATTTCATTCTTAAAAATTATTAAATTGATAACTGGTTTTTAGATGTGATAAATCTAGGGTCCACAATGGCCTGTGGGAACGATGTTCTTTTAAGCAATCTATTAAACGGGGCTCATGGATTTCCAAAGCAATTCTCCCTTACTCAAATGTGGCTAAATTTGTCACTAGTTGGCTGACAGTCCCTCATCCCCATCATGATTTTATCATGAAGAGTATGAACCTGTCCCCAAGTACAGTGGTGGATTGGTCAAATTTTTGTAGGGAGATTTGCCTTGGTTTCCAGGTGCTCCGTGATGTTCAGGTCATTGGAGGTAGAGAGAGAGTAGTGGAAGTGGACGAGGCAAAGTTCGGAAAGCGGAAAAATAATGTGGGAATAGAACTGGAAGGATCTTGGATTTTTGGTGCTTTTGAGCTGGGAACGAAGAGGTGCTTCTTCCTGCCAGTCCAAGATCGTTCAGCTTCTTCTCTCATGAACATAATTGAGCGCCGTATTGCCCCGGGTACTACCATTATTTCTGATTTGTGGAGAGGATACAATCCTCTTTCAAATCATCCTAACTATGTCCATTTGACCGTGAACCACAGTCAGAATTTTGTGGACCCTAACACTGGAGCCCACACCCAAAACATTGAAAGGATGTGGCGGGAAGTAAGATCAAATATCCCTAGAAATGGGAGAAGTAGACATCTTGAAGGGTAAGTAGTTTACTGTTTGTTTTAACACTTTTTATCTTGAAGGCTTAAAATCTATTTAAGTTTAATATTTTAAAGTTTTTTTATAATTACCCCTTTATACTTTAATGCTTTCTTTGTTTCTTCCTGCATGAAGTTTCGGACTAACTTTGTTGATTACCTAACATTTACAGTGCATTTCCTATGGATTACTATCCATTTATGTATACAATGCCTTTTTATTATAAAATCTCATGTTGCTATTGTTATCATATCTTTCAATGATTTTATTATAATGTTACTATCTTTGTTAGTTTGTTATTTCTCTTAAAAAGGTTGTTTAATTTACAATTTTAAGGTACTATTAATCATTTTACTGCAAAACTCTAGTTTATTGTTTTTGATAAAAAATTTATTGATGAATAATGAATCTATATATCTTATTATTTTAATAGATATTTAGCAGAATATCTGTGGAAAAGAGAATACGACCTCAATTCCCGTCTACATCATTTCTTGTTGGAGGTGGGCAGTCAGTACGATCCCAACAACGATGACAGCTCAGATGAAAGCTCCTCCTCCGAGGATGACAACTCCGAATTTGGAGATGACATCTCTGGAAGTGATGATGAAATTCACTATTATCTCCATATTAATAATATAAAATCCTAGTGGTCCTTGGGCAGATATAAATTGTGTTTATTTAAATTTTTGATAAAACTTTGCAATGCGGTCGCATTATCAGTGTCTGCCTCCGAATTTAAAGCGCTTCAAGGCAATTTATTGGATTAAATTTTACACTGGAACCATAAAATGTTAAATTTCTTTAGCTTATGATAAAATGTACAATTCTGACTTAAGAATGAATCTGAACAATTATAAAAGTTTTATTACTGTTTGATAATGAAAAATTGTACCATAGCTTCTAAATACAGCTACAAATTTCATCAAGAAGGCATTAATGTTAACAGATAATACTTATATTAAAAATGTAAAAATAATATATATACAATTTTAAGTAATAATTTTTACTCATATAGATTAATAAAAAATGAATGGTAGAAATTATTAATAGTAAAAATGAAAACAACAAAATTAAATAATAATAATAAGTAATAACAAAAATGAAAATCACATTACAAATTATTTAAAAAAATAAAATAATAAAGAAAACAACATTAGGAATAGCAATGACTATAAAATAAAACAAAGCTTAAATACAAAAAAATACTATAATTTAAAATATACAGCAAGATTAACAGGAAAAATAAAAAAAAGGTATTTATCAAATATGATCAGAATAAAATCAATTTTAAGGAATAAAATAACAATAACTTAAATAACCGTTTAAAGATGAAGGGGAGTGTTGTACCTTGGATCACAATTCATTTTTATATTTTTTCATAAACAATTATTAAAAATATAACAATGGAAACTATCTCTCCTGACAGCACTATTGATCCTACACTGTGCATTTTTGAAGATATAATTTTAAACAGTAATAGAAAAAATAATATATTTATATTTTATTGATACATGATCAAAGGTACAAAACCATAATGTACATTGGATCATTAACATCTTGTTAATACGTATCAAAAACAACATTGTTATACAGAAATACAAAAATAACATTGGTGAAACTTTGAAAAATTTAAATAAACGAATAACATAACACATAACAAATCTTAAAATTTCAAAAAATTTATAGGCAACTGCTCTAGCTAAACGTAGTTTTATAAAGAATCATAATTTTGATTTAAACAATAAAGAAATAGTAAACACAGCATTCTCCTCTATTTGAAAAACACGCGTCTCCCCACCTTTGAACTTCGTTTCAAATCATCAACTATCATCATGTGCCTTTATTTCTAAAGATATTCATTTCTATTTTGATGGAGACATCGAGACAGCACTGTTTTCTATATCTACCACCTAAAAAAAAAATTAAATAAATAAATCGGTTTTTAATAAAACAAGATAAGCACTACCCTATATCACACAATGTTACTTAAAATTATCCAACTGGATAAGGGAAAAAAATATGATGGACACTATAATTACAATTAATATGAATTTTGGGATTGCATACAAAGCTTTATTTCAATAATTACAATGAATACGAATTTTAGAATTGAATACGTATTTAGTATAATAAGTATTTAGCCCAAATGGTGCTAGAAAGTCCTAGTGCTGCGACCTTTCGATAATTTCGGAGGCAGACACTGATAATGCGACCGCATTGCAAAGTTTTATCAAAAATTTAAATAAACACAATTTACATCTGCCCAAGGACCACTAATAAGGACCGCTAGGATTTTATATTATTAATATGGAGATAATAGTGAATTTCGTACCTGCGATCACTGATCATCATCATCATCCAAATAATGCTCACGAATGTGGAAGAAATACGCCGTAGCCAACAGGATTACATCAATTTCTTTCGTTGACATGGAGTTCTCATAATCATCAGTTTTCGCAATTATTAATAACTTATCATTGTATTTTAAAACCAATTGGTTTTGTCTAATTTGTTCATTTAAAATTTTGTTCAGAAAGTACAAATGACCTGTTTCCCATTATCTAACCGTTCAATTGTTAATAGTAATTATCAATTGTCACTATATATAATAGGGTACCTTTTCCGGCTCAGGAGCGATAGATTTTGACAAATGGGGTGTCATAAAAAAGGAAATTTCATGGCAAATATCCATTTTAATTCTCAAATTCTTACTGAGACAAATAAAAATTATGGAAAATCTGGGAGGTTTCAAAGCTTATTTAAAGATAGATTTATACCTTCTATGAAATTTTTTTTTTTAAATTTGTTTGATTTGTTATTATATTCCAATTTTTATCTTTTATGGGAAAATTGGTAAAAAGATCTTTTACATCGAAACTTGCTTTAGTACATCCTGTTTTATATTTTTCTGTAATTTCATTTTTCTTAATTCTATACAATTATGACATTCAAATTGAAATTATTGTTTAAATACATTATTGTTGGTTTAAATTATTTTTTTTTACAATTATTATAAGGTCCTTTAATGTTGTTAACTATAAGTCTTAAATTTTATTACCTTTATATAATTTTATTGAATTCTTGATTCAATGTGATTGTTACTTTCTAATTCATTTTTTGTATATTTATCAATAAATCTTGATTATTGTAGTTAATGTATAAATTTATTTTTTCTACCAATTCTGTACATGGATTATTTCTCATATTTTTGTATGTAGTCTTATCATCTAATAAATTTTCCATTGGTTATAGATACAGTGGACAAAAAAAAAGTATTCGAATACTTAGTTTTTGAAGTAATACATGTTTAATAATTTATTGAACATAAATTAACTGATGGATATGATAAAAAACCACATTCCTCATTAATTTTTATAGGTGAAGGAAATTAGAAGCCCATGAGCCTAATTAACAAAAAAAAATTGAACAATTTATCTTTTCAGGTATTTTTGTAATCATTTTGATGTATGACCCAGTTCGGAGGAATGGAGAATAGGTTATTAACATAATTAACAACAAAACTTGAAAATATATCATGCATAAAAGTATTCTTAAAGTAACAATTATTGTGAACATAAAAATTCATCTTTTCAGGTAGAACTTAATAATTTACACTATTTTGGGTTTGTATTTGGATAAGAGATTATGTATTAAGTGAAAACCTTGAGCTGAAAACTAACTAACAAGTCAATTTCATAACTGTTACTGTATGAATAATTTTTTTTCATGATAAACTTTCAATTTTTGTTAATTAGATTAAGAACAAGTTTCCCACAAAAACCTATATGTTTTAACTTTGTCAAGTTGCAAATATATTTTAAAAGTTGCTGGTTTAGTTTCTATGGAAACATTTTCTTTCCATTAAATAATGTGAAAGTAGAAATTATTAAGTTAATTTCCGTTTTTGTATTCTTAAATGACTTTGTTACAGAGCGTCAATACTTTACAACAGATTGGCGGATTGGTGGGAGGAGGTTCGGTCGCATGTATCTCCTTTCGGATACGCTCGGTTATCCATCTATTTTATGCTCCTCATAAAATACACTGTATCTTTGCTAATACTGGTCCGATTTTGATGATTTTTTTTTTTTTTTTTTAGATACTTTAATAACCTTTCACATAATTCTGTACATAATTACTATAAATTGCATACTTTTTAAGCCATGCGAAAATAAAATATTCTTTTCTTCATAACTTTTTTCCTGCATTTTCTCGGTGATTTACTACATAAATGAAAAGTTAAAGGTCTTTATGAAGAATAATTTAGGCAAGTTTCATCAAAATCGTTAGAGCCGTTTTCGAGAAAATTGTAAAAAAGTGTAATATCCATAATATAATAGCTATTTCCGGTTTGTCCGATGCGCTGTATCTTTGCTAATACTGGTCCGATTTTGATGATTCTTTTATTGTTTTTTAGATAATTTAATTATCTTTCATACAGGTGCATATATGATTTACCATAAATTGCACGCTTTTGAAGTTATGCGTAAATAAAATATTCTTTTCATCATAACTTTTTTTCCTGCATCTCCTCGGTGATATACCATATATATGAAAAGTTAAAGGTCTTTATGAAGAATAATGTAGGCAAGTTTAATCAAAATCGTTAGAGCCGTTTTCGAGAAAATTGTAAAAATGTGTAAAATCGATTATATAAAGTGGCAATTCCGGTTAGTCGATTTTGACGAAAATGTTGCTGTAACATCACATGCATGTACTAACCTTAAATATGTAATTTCAGTATCGTACAGCTTTCCGTTTTTGAGCTAGACTGATCACATACACACAGACCATTTTGCGAGACTTGGTCATTTGTACTCAGGGGACCTTAAAACATGTATTTCCGTTGAAAACTCGAATTCGAAAATTTTTCTGATCGCAATACTTCCCCTTACTATATACTTCGTATATAGGTAAGGGAAAGTAAAAAAAAATTGACGGAGGATGGCGCTGAGTTACTACATTACCCGCAGTACACTACTAACGCTTCATTTTGTCACCCTTGGGAATATTATTATAATGTTATATACCTCTGATTACATTCATCGAATAAATAAAATAATAACCTGAAGAAAAAATTCATTTCTTGTAAAACATAAAAAAGCTTAGTGCGGTGCGCGCACCATACATACAACTTTCCCGTTATCATCTTACGACTATAATACATTTAAAAAAATAATTTTAAAGTGTTCACATAAACACCACTTCAAATATTCTCAGCACAATGTATTTCTTCATGTCTTCTCTCACAAAAATATAATAAAATAGTTTTCTAATCAATGGCAGTTCGACATTCCACAATTGTGTGCACTATATGAGGCATTCTATGCAAGAGTATAAATCCGCCATGTCAACATATGTATATTTTTTTTAATTTAACGACTTGTATGTATAAATGTATATCATACACACACACTATATATATATTGATTAGAAAACTATTTTATTATATTATTATAGAAGAGATGAAGAAGTACATTTTGCTGAGAATATTTGAAGTGGTGTTTATGTGAACACTTTAAAATTATTTAAAATTATTTATTTTCAATAATAGACCTTTGGAATCGACCAAAGAAAATTTTTTTGTAACCCTCCCTCAAAATTTGAGGTTTTACGTTTCAAGATACGTAGAATCCAAATATCGAATAAAAAAAAATCCGTCCGTCCGCCGTCCGCCGTACGCCGTCCGCGGCTTTTCTCCGAGACTAATGGACCGATTTTCTTGAGATTCGGTACCAAAGTCACAGGTCACCCCGGGATGATCCTCGGAACTCGACATTATAATCCGTCTGTTTGTTTCAAAATGGCGGCCGATTAGAGATCTCATAAGTCCATAACTCGGCCATTTATAAAGATAGAGAGAAAATGTAAGGTGTTTTGGAATCAGCATAACGAGACATGAAAAAAAAAAAAAAAAAAAAAATTGAAAAACAAAAAATCTGTATAATTACCGATTAGAGATCTCATAAGTCCATAACTCGGCCATTTATAAAGATAGAGAGAAAATGTAAGGTGTTTTGGAATCAGCATAACGAGAAACCAAAAAAAAAAAATTGAAAAACAAAAAATCTATAATAATTGCCGATTAAAGATCTTATATACCCATAACTTGGCCATTTATAAACATAGAGGAGAAATGTAAGGTGTTTTGGAATCAGCATAACATAACACAGGCATTAAAATAACAAAAAAGAAAAAAAACGAAAAATAAAAAAATCTCTATTTATTTGAAGGTCATATTAGACTTTCAATAGAAAATTTTTGTAACCCCCTCTTCCCCTCAAAATTTGAGTATGTTTTGCGTTGGTGTTTTTTGGTGCTTTTATTGTATTTAAACGAAAGCTAACGAAAATCCCTACAATACGAACTAGAAATCACTTAAATCCGACCATTATTAGCTGAGATATAGCTTTATGAAGTTCGTTTTTATTTTTTCCTATTGAAGTGCACATCAAATATTTTCTCTGTATCATTTTACATTACAGCCTACTTGCATAGACGCAGTTTTTTTAATTAACACAGTTCGGCACTTTCACGGCGGACATCTTGTGACAAGCTTCAAATTTCTTTTCCTTTGGTGCCTACTGCTTCATATTTTTTTACTTTGACAGAATAGATATTTTTGTGGAATAAATAAGTAGAAATAATAAACCATTGTGTAATAATTTGCAGCGTTTTTAAATGGATTATAGTTGTAGGATGATAACGGGAAAGTTGTATGAGGCGCGCACCGCCCAAGTTTTTTATGTTTTACAAGAAATGAATTTTTTCTTCAGGTTATTATTTTATTTATTCCATGAATGTAATTTGCGGTAATTAACATTATAATAATGTTCCCAAGGATGGCAAAATGAAGCGGTGATAATGTACTGCGGGTAATGTAGTAACTCAGCGCCGTCCTCCGTCAATTCTTCCTTATCGGACCAGATAAGATCGGATCGAGAGAAATACCGATCCAATGTACATGTAGCCTAAGAACTCATGTTTTTGTTTTTCCAAATTGTTTTATATATATATATATATATATATATATATATATATATATATATATATATATATATATATATATATATACACAAATATACAAGCCGTTAAATAAAAAAATATACGTTGGCAAGGCGGGTTTGCCCTCTTGCATGGAACGCCTCATACTTAGCACAGAATTGTATATATGATATAAATATTTTGTTATATATACATATATGGCTGTATACAAATATTGTATATTACACTAACCGTCAAATAAAACAATACAATAAATTCGTAATATGACGTATTCGCCCTTGTATGGAGTGCCTCATTTATATGGTTTGCCAAGCTGAAAATAATTTTTCAAAGTTCGTTTTCGTTACGTGTATTTCCGTTGAAAACTCGGATTCGAAATTTTTCACAATCCAAATACTTTCCCTTATTGTATATATCATATATAGGTAAGAGAAAGTTATAAGCAAATAGTAAATATTACAGTGATCAATTTAAAAAAAATAAAATAATTACATTGTAGACATTCTGTAGGGTCCATTGAGTTATATATTATAAGGGCATTATTGAATTTCCTATTTTTCTGATAAAGAATATGGATTAATGTTGGTTCCAAATTACTAATTGGTATGTCAATGTCTCCGTTCGATTTTTTAGTTTTATTACGATAGTATTAAAATGTTGGGTGATAATATATTTTTTACGACGGTAATGTAATATTTACTATTTCTTGATCACAAATAATGTTTTACCATGTACAAGGTTGCTCTAGATGTCATGAATTTTAAATTAAATTTGAATGTTTAAAGGCGGGTTAAAAGTGTTATAAATAACATAACATTATTTGTGATCCACAAATAGTAAATTTTCGAGTGATTCGGTTTTTCTGAATGATATAATTAAAGTTCAATACGAAATGAAAGGGCAATTCAATTATAATAACAATAATAAAAGGCTTAGCGAACCAGGGCCGGATTAAGCCAAGTAAATACCCCCCTCTCCCCCTCCCCCTAGGCAATGCAAATCTCGGTGACCCTCTCCCCTTTTCAATTCAATACATTTTATTGCATAAACAAAAATAGACGCATGATGAAGTAAAGTTAATATCTAATTTGTTAATGATTCCATCACACTTACCCTGTTCACTGCAATACCGGTTTTATAATAATAAATCCAATTTATTTGGCAGGTCAGGATGGTTATTTAATTATATTTTATACCAATATCAAATTTCAATATATAGGCACTTATGAATGCCATTAAATGACATAAATTTTAACGATTTTTTATATTATTGTTTTCTGCCTTACATCTGTATGAATTTGAATGTTTTCATATAGCAATCTATTTTTTTTTTTGTGAAAAATAAGAAAAAAATATAGTCGGTTGTATTAAATGAGCTTAAAAGCACAAAAACCGAAAGACGCTTCCTGCAAAAATGAAAAAATAGAAATTGTTCACTTTATATTTCTGGAGGATTTTTTTTCCTGCCAATGTCCGGCATTCACATAACCATTCATAACGCCTCAGAATTCAATCGAAATTCAACGGTGCTACAACCGCTCGAAAGCTGAATTTCTGATCTCTAATCCATACCAATAACTTTTAGATTTTATGCTTTTATAAGGGAGAAAAAATAATGTGAACTAAATAAAAAATCTTCAAACGTTTCATTTTATAAAGTGGAGATCCTAGGGGCTCGCTTAGTCCGCCCTTGTTAAGCGGCAACAATTTCGGACCCCTCCTCTCTTCCACTCCCCTTCCAAAAAAAAGTTTCAACTTAGAGGCCATAAATTTAATATTTCGTTTTTAGATTTGTTCGATTCTTTTGTGGAGGATATTTTTTAAAATTCTTGGTAATATCTAAAATCAATAATAGTAAGCTAAGAATAATAATAATACTAAAGTTTTATTCTCAATTTTTAAAATTACAAAAACTTTGTGTAATCATGTTCCGGTTTTCACATCCTTTACATGATTAATAATTTTTAAAACAATAATTATATTTTACATATTTACATTGTTCGTATAATAATAGTAGGAAAAATAGAAAATAAAAACCACTTAGAAAAAAGAAAAAGAAATAAATAAATAAAAAGAATACATAATTAGAGTAAAATATAATAAATACGACACACAAACTATGTTAGGTTAGGAATACGTGTTTGGTTGTTTTGTGAGTGTAACGTCGAAGGGAATTTTTATTGTAATTACCGATCTCTTTTATCAATGGGTTTTCGGAAGCTATTGTTCTTGCAAAATATGATTTGGTTTGAGCGAAGACGTATTGTTGAATTGTGGGAAGTTCGAGGTCTTGGAGCGTGGACGTGATTTTAGTATACCTGGGGTAGTTATTTATGATTCTCATACAAAGGCTTTGAATCCTTTCAAGTTTATTGTAATTAGTTATACAAGTTGAGGTCCACACTGGGGAGGCGTAGGTAAGCTGAGCTCGGATCACTGATTTGTAGAGTATAAGTTTGTTTTTGGCGTTTAGCTTGGATTTTTTATTGAAATATGGGAACATTTTAAATATAATTTTTTTGGCTTTATCTGTTTTCCTGTTAATGTGTTTTGTGAAGGTTAGGGATTTGTCCAGAGTTAAACCGAGGTATTGTACTGATTTAGACCATGGGATGTGTTCTGAATTTAGGATCAGATGCTGATATATGCATGGCCTGGGCTTGGTAAAAATTACAGCTTCTGACTTATTTGTGTTGATTTTCAGCTTCCATATTTGACAGTATTTGTTAATTTTTTTGAAAGTTTATTGTAACCGGTTTACTATTGTATCAATGCGGTACGATGCTGTGCATAAGGCTGTGTCGTCTGCGTATAGAGACCTTATTACATTGGGAAATTTCGGGAAAGCGGATAAGAATAAATTGAATTGAATTGAATTGAAATTGAAGAGAGTGGAAGTACTTTGGAGGAAGATGAGTTTATTTGAGTATAAAATTGTCTATTGGAAAGAAATGAATGTAAGATGTGAACTAAATACGGAGGAAATTTGTATAAAATTAGTTTATGAATAAGACCAGCATGCCAAACGGTGTCGAAAGCTTTTTCAAGGTCTAATAAAAGCATGCCGGTATGTTTTCGATAGTTAAATGCTTCGGTAATGAAATCTGTGAGGCGAGCTAGTTGATCGACAGTGGAGTGATGCTCCCTGAAGCCAAACTGTTCTTCTATTATCAGTTTATTCTGTCTGACGTGCTTGTGAATCCGGTTTAAAAGTAAACGTTCTAAAATTTTAGATAGTATGTTCAGCAGACTTATCGATCTGTAATTTGAAATATTTTTAGGATCTTTATTAAGTTTATGGATCGCGACGGTTTTGGAGGTTTTCCAGGCTGTAGGAAAATAATTGTACCTTAATGTTGAGTTGAATATTTTGGTTAAATAATACATGGCTTTTCTGCTTAGATTTTTTATAACCAATGACGGAATGCCATCGTCGCCTGGAGCTTTCTTTGTTTTTAATTTTCTGATAATTTTCCCTGTTTCTTTGGGTGAGATAGCGGGGAAATTAGTTTCGATTGGAGCTTTTAAATAGTCTCGGACTGATTTTAGAATTTTTCGATTATGGTGATTTGATCCAAAGTTTGAAGTGGTTAAGTGAGCAGATTGAAAATGAATTCCTAATAATTCGGCTTTATCTTTATCCTGGTAAACATATTCATTGGTTTGTTTTAGTGGAGGAATTTTGGAAGATATTTTTGTGAAGGTACTATGAATTTTCCAGATTTTATTTTCACCAGTAATACAAGAGTTCAGAGTATTTGCCCAATTTTCGTTTTTTCAACTATTTATACGTGACCGTACTTTAATAATTATTAAATTTATAAAAAACTGTCTTCGATTGAGGGCTTTTCGTATGTTGGTATTTTTGTCTGTCTATTTTTTATTTTTATTAGAGTTATAATGAGAATGGCAAATTATAATAGCGGTAGGGCTGTATGGAATGTTGTGGTATTGATTTTGTCATAGACTGTTTAATGTATAAGTTAAAATTATTTATGTGACTGTGTATTTCATGTACGTTGTTAATTATTGGATTTATGTTTATGTGAGAGTCTAGTACTTTCCGAAACTTCATAGTACTACCAGTCAGCCTCTTTGAAAATGAATTTATTGTTTTTAGAATGAGTAGTTAATGTTGAGTTTATACGGAAGATCACGGGGTTGTGATCCGAGTTAAGACACGTAAGCTAAGATATTTTAAGAGTTTGTAGCCATTTCGTTTTGGGATCCTACGCGTCGCTTAGACCGCTAATCACTTAATCCGCCCTTGGAAACATGGCCGAGTTGCGTCAGGATAGTTGTCTGTGTCTGTCAGTACAATTGAATTTTATTTAGAGAGAAAATATGTATGTACCTTATAAGCTTATCTTGTGATTTTTTTTGCTTAGAATAGACCTAAAATCTTTGTAAAGCAAATTAAAACTACTTCATGTTATTTTTGTCACGGGCGACGAAGACCCTAGGAGACGCGGGGTCCTTAGGCAGTTGCCACCAATCACTGTTTACAAACCTATATCTACAAATTACCGTCCAAATCCAAATCCGCAAGATCATCCTTAATGCAATCCTCCCAACTTCGATCTATGCCTAGGACATTTACCGGTCGGCTCAGCGTTTATTAAGTTTTTAAGGATTCGTTCGTAATAACGAATTCGTAAGAACCCAACAACAAACAAAGATACAAATAGACTTAGAAATTTATGCTCTAAACTAAACTATTACAATTATCACGAGTGCTAGCTGTTGTTCATTGAGGAGTTCTGCACTCCATCCCTAAAAGTTTCCATCAGATCCGAATGAGCTTAAAATACTGAAGTAATATTTGATAATATTCTCAACTTTTTGCCACTGTTTCATACTGTACGTTGTTTAAGTATCATGTATAATTTCATGATCATATAAAGTGACCAGATAAAATATTAATAAATAAATTTATTATTAATAAATTAATAAAATTTATGGATATTAAGAAATGAAAAAAAAGAGTGGAGAAATAAAAGTTAAATTAGGAAATAATGCATGAGAGTGAGGTTCTGAAGATGGGGAAATTCTTCAAAACGTGAAAAAGTATGTAAAACAAAAAATGTGGTAAAAGTTTTTAAATACATTAGAAAATTACTTTATCAAATACTATGCAAAAAATAGATGATTTATAAATTTTTAAAAACTGTCTAAATAACAGTAACAATCTAATAGAAACAAAATCTGATCAAATAAAAAAATGCTCATTGTGGGAAAAATATGAAGAGTGGACAAAAAAGTATACATACACTGTTTCTCAGGCAAAAGTATGTTTAATAATTCGTTAAACATAAACTGATTGATGGGTATGATAAAAAAACATTCCGCATTAATTTTGAAAGGTTGAGGAAATTAGAATCCAGTACAACCTAATTAACGACAAAAATTGAACAATTCATCTTTTCAGGTATTTCTTAATCATTTCACTTTAGGAACCAATTTCCTCTCTATCTTTATAAATGGCCGAGTTATGGGCTTATGAGATCTCTAATCAGCCGCCATTTTGCAACAAACAGACGGATGGTAATGTCGGGTTCTGAGGATCGTCCTGGGGTGACCTGTTTACATTGGTACCGAATCTCAAGAAAATTGGTCCAGCAGTCTCGGAGAAAAGCCGCGGACGACGTACGGCGGACAGCGGACGGACTGATTTTTATTATTCGATATTTGGATTTTACTTATCTTGAAACGTAAAACCTCAAATTTTGAGGAGAGGGTTACAAATTTTTTTTCCTTGGTCGATTCCAAAGGTCTATTATTATATAAGATCTTTAATCGGCCGCCATTTTGAAATAAACAAACGGATGATAATGTCGAGTTCCGAGGATCATCCTGGGGTGGCCTGTGACATTGGTACGGAATATCAAGAAAATTGGTCCAGTAGTCTCGGAGAAAAGCCGCGGACGACGTACTTCAAATAGTAACCATACTATAATATTGGTAATTATTGGGACCGGTCACTCCCTTATCTAAAGGGGCGTGGCCCCTCGCATTGTTGACATTGAGGTTACGTCCCCACAACATTCCCTTATACGTTCACTTCTTTCTTGTAAATAATTACCGAAATATATATAATTTTTACGTAATTTCAATTATTACTGCTTTTAATAGATCAAAGCTGACGATTTCCGCTCGCTACGCTCGCTCAAGAGATAAACAAACCCCATACGTTTCTTTTCAGTTGAGGTCGGGTCCATACCGTAATTTAAATTATCTCTCCTTTAAATTATTACTTAAACTTCCCCAGATCACCGGAAGTCGACAGTACTAACAATTTTAAATATGTAATTAAGGCAGTAATAATTTTAATGATTGCAATGAATACGCGGTTTTCAAAAACCAGGACAAAGGGGAAGAATGGTGGCGGCAACTGGTGACGGGTGGGGCTATAACCTTACTGAGGCCACGCCGCTATTGATAAGGGAGTGACAGGTCCTAATAACTACCATAATATTTGTCTTTACAGTTTTACATTCATTACATATTTATTTATTTGATTTTTAGGACAAAGAACTGCTAATTGATTATCATCGCCCAATTACTGTGATTTGGAACTAGAGAAAATTTTATTAGGCTGTAGATTCCTATCTCTTTTGCGATATTAATAATTTTGAAGTTGTAATTCTGACAGTCACTTAGTGCCTCATTGTCAACAAGAGATCGAGGAATTTCGAAATCGTCTACATTTTTCCTGTACTTACAGTTTTATAAATGGATTTTAGTATATATTTGCAAGTAAATAAATTTTTTTTTATAATTTCAATATGTTTAAGACTCAAGCAGTAGTAATAATCCTATTACTCAATCAAATGAATACTAAATTTGGTACAACTCGCTGAAATATTTCCTCTGTAACTCTTGGGTATTGTATCACAATTGATGGTTCAGTTTATTTTAACCTCATAATTAATTCCCCTTTAATAAACAATACATTAAATATATCATCTCATCTGTTAAACACATTGCCAAACAATTTTAAAAAAGTTAAACACATAATCGTGGACTGTCCAAAGTACAGGAAAAATGTAGACGATTTCGAAATTCCTCGATCTCTTGTTGACAATGAGGCACTAAGTGACTATCAGAATTACAACTTCAAAATTATTAATATCGCAAAAGAGATAGGAATCTACAGCCTAATAAAATTTTCTCTAGTTCCAAATCACAGTAATTGGGCGATGATAATCAATTAGCAGTTCTTTGTCCTAAAAATCAAATAAATAAATATGTAATGAATGTAAAACTGTAAAGACAAATATTATGGTAGTTATTAGGACCTGTCACTCCCTTATCAATAGCGGCGTGGCCTCAGTAAGGTTATAGCCCCACCCGTCACCAGTTGCCGCCACCATTCTTCCCCTTTGTCCTGGTTTTTGAAAACCGCGTATTCATTGCAATCATTAAAATTATTACTGCCTTAATTACATATTTAAAATTGTTAGTACTGTCGACTTCCGGTGATCTGGGGAAGTTTAAGTAATAATTTAAAGGAGAGATAATTTAAATTACGGTATGGACCCGACCTCAACTGAAAAGAAACGTATGGGGTTTGTTTATCTCTTGAGCGAGCGTAGCGAGCGGAAATCGTCAGCTTTGATCTATTAAAAGCAGTAATAATTGAAATTACGTAAAAATTATATATATTTCGGTAATTATTTACAAGAAAGAAGTGAACGTATAAGGGAATGTTGTGGGGACGTAACCTCAATGTCAACAATGCGAGGGGCCACGCCCCTTTAGATAAGGGAGTGACCGGTCCCAATAATTACCAATATTATAGTATGGTTACTATTTGAAGATTCTAAAACAAAAGCCTCACGTTTCTCAAATAAATGTTTCGCCAAAATTAGGCAACTTTGGGATTAAAGATTAATTTTTAATTAATATTTTTATATAAAATATAACAACCAGCGATTATTAATTAAAAATCTTAGGCAAATAAATCATTATAATAATTTACGGGACAGGAATTATCTTATATATAATTATCTTTATATAAAATTAAAAATATTAATGACTAAGAAGAACTAAATTTTCTTTGAACAATTAATTATGAATACTTCCGGTATTTTGAAATGTTCTCTTAATTCCAAGGAGGTAGAAATGTACCCTCCTTTTTCAACGGTTACCGAAGTAGGTATTCAATGTTGCCACTATTAAGTATTTAGTAATTAATTTTAATTATGTTTAGTTTTCAAAATGTAAAGTGAATTGAAGTTTATATATACAATTATTATAGAAATATAGATATATACAATTATTCCTAAATTAATTGTTATAGAAAGCTTCAGTTAAATAATTGATGGAATCATTTTATTTTCGTAAATAGTTGATAATTAATTCTGTTTAAATGTCTTTATTTGAATTTTTTGCTTTCGAATTTTCAATCAGAATAATTTTATCATTAATCTCATATGTATGAAACTTACGAATTCTTCGAAGCATTTCTAACTTCCAAAAGAAGAAACTTTATAAGCGACTGTCCTATTATTACAATTGATTCCCTGGATGGTTTTTGACATTTCTCTTATTATTTACGTTGATTCTCTGATAACAAAAAAATAATCTTAAAAAAATATCGTTCTGTCGTCGTCGTACATTATTTTTAAGAACCTACCTTTCTTCTAAACTATTCTAAGTTTTTAGCGTGTTGCTCTGACTCAAAAAAAATCATGTAATCATGGGTGAATGTATAAGCAGTATTATTATTATTGTTTGATTGCTTAGTACAAACTGGGAATGAAACTTGAAGTCATGGGTGTTTTTTTTAATTTACATGCATCGGATAAAAAATAAATAGATTTAAAAAAATTAAAAATGAATAATCATTGCAATTAAGATGTAGTTGTGGAAGCTTAAAAGTGAAATGAACTAACTAGTATTTTTTTTTTCATTTTACTAAATCTGTCCTAAAAAAATGTCTTTATTAAATAAAGTCATCACCACTCTTATTGTGTTTAGCAAGATTTCAGAGAAAGTTCTATTTATAGTGATTACAAGTAAGCACCTTAGCAGGTTTAATTAATTTTCTACTCAACAAAAAATGCACCTTCAATAGAAAGTGTTTGTTGACTTCAATGAAGTTAAGCAAAACAAGAAGCACTTAATGAGAAAGTTAGAACACAGCAGATAACACCACCATTGCTGTACTCTTACTCCACTTCTGTGCTTGGAGGGCTAGTGAAATGAAACTCAGAGGGATTATAATTATTTTATTGGTTTTGCAATATGCAGTAAGTACTACTTTTCTTCATTTTCTACACATTTATTATTATTTTTAATATACTTCCAATGAGTAAATTTTTACCATCAAATTTAATTAATTTAGTCTGTAGTATAGATAGAATTTATTATTTTAGCCTAACCTGAACATTTCAGAATTTAATAAAAACTCAAGATCTTTCTACTTTTATAATGTATAGATAAATTTCAACTCTTATACCAACAAATTTCAAGATTAAAACCATTTTAAAAAACATTTATTTAAAATTTTATGGAAACCTCCACATCAAAAAATCACAGAAAAATGTATTTTTTTTTTAATTTTACCCAAAAAAATCAGGTAGGATATCAAAATACTTAGTCCAAAAACTCTCCAAAACAAAGATTTTTCGGAATCATAAAAATTTATTCCATGAAAAACAAATGTGGAAAAAAATATACATGTACAAATGTATATAATAACTTTATCATCCCTGAAATTCTCATAAAAATCTGGAATGGTCTGGTTGATTATTTAAATTTTTTATTTGGTTTGACATGGAACCTATTTTGGAGTATTTTCAATTAGCTTCAGTGTAATTACACAAATCACATAAATGCTGTTTATCATAATCATTCATATGCATGCAAGTATATTATTGTCAAAATTCCCACTATTATCAATGGCATGAAATTTCAATGTATCTGAATTTTCATTAACATTCTATTTCAATATATCAATATGGAATAATAAACGAATTAAAAAATAATGGCAATTTATTTTTTCTAAAATTTAGTTGATCATGTGGAAACCTCTTCAAAATAAATAAAAAGGATTAGGTTTAGAGTTTCAATTTTTTATTATAGAAATTGCACATCTGGTTCTAGGCGAGTTCGATGTATGAAGAAGGCCTTCCACCTGTGGCATATGATCCATGGTTCTCAACTCTCCTTATACGGATTTTACTTGCCACCAACCCTCAACTCCTGGCATATGCAGTATCCCAGAGACCTCGGCCACTGGCTTATGATGGTTTATCACGCACTGAATTACTTTATCCAAGGAGACAGCCAAAACACTATCAATTGACGAACAATGTAGCAAACAGCCAGCCTTTCGGTGCTTACAAATATAGTACCATAATTAGATGAGTTCTTATAAAATACATATTTTCCATCGGATATTGTTCCATTTGTGATTTTTAATAAAAAATATATATATGTAAATTGTATACAAATACAGGTATTTTCAATTAATTCAGTTTAGTAAGTTTGCAAAAAATTTTCAATCAATTTTAGCAGAAAAACCATAAACATTTCAGAATAAAGTAAATTTTTTATAAATGATCAAAAAATATTGTTTATTCTTTATGCCTTATAATTACATGGATTAATAAAACTGAAAATAAACACTGAATTCCAATTAATCATTTTCGATCTTAGAAGTTCACACTTTCATGTTACCATAGTCTCAGCTTTTACACCACTTTTTGCCAGATACGAATAATACTGGAATACTATTTTTGTAATAAATTAATGTTTTTTAAAAATTCAAACATTTTGAAGCTAGTGAGCAACAATGACAATGACGAGAAAAAATAGCTATATTTTTTTGGCTCACTGTAGGACGGATCACATGGGTACACAGGACATTAAAAAAATAATACAAAACATATAAAAAAAATAACTAAGTGTATTTTTATAAAATGATTTATGGCATTGGAAAATAAATTCATAAATTAAATTAAATTTATTTACAATTTAAAATATATATTAAAATATATATAAACATAATATATATATATTAAAATATATATGAATTCTCAAATTCATTCTGTTTTTCCATTATGTTTATAGCAAAGACTTTTACGGTAGATCATTTCTTTTAATTGCTGGATCCATTAAGAAACTAGTTAATTTAAAATCTCATGAAAAGTTATAAAAATGTTCACACATCAATTATTCACTATTCAAGTCAATATTAAGTTCCATCTGTTATTCATCAATGATCTTGTCAAAGACGAAGGTAACTAACTATCCTTGTAGAACATTGGGTTAGCAGGGTCCTGGAGGATAGGGATATCAAGAACCTCCATTTATCCACTGAAAATATTGGATGAGCCTAAGCAGTTTCTTTAGTCAGTACAGTAAATCCCCAAGATTTAGAATTCAAATTGGGGTGTTTCGGGGAGGGGAATCAGGTGGAATGAAGAGAAAGCTTATAAATCATCATAGTCTTAATTTTAGGACATGAAATGTTTTTAGCCTATACAGACCTGGAGGGCTGTACTTTATGTGCATCTCAGCAAATTTTTAAACACAGCTGCACATCACATTTTAAGAAAGGGTAACAACTCTTTAAAAAAAAAAAAAAATGACAAACAAAAAATACAACTTTTTTCTAAATTATATTATCTAATCTTTAGATTTCTTTTTACAAAATGCACTGAAAATAAAACTAAGATGAGGATAGAAAAATCTTCTGTGAACTGAAGAATGTACCCTTCTACAATTGAGCATTTGCCATTTCAATGGCTGATTTCTGGATTTATGTAATTGTAAACTAGAAGACAGTAAAATTTTCGTATTCATGTTTTCTTCTAAAATTAAAATTAAAATATTACTTTCAGAAGTTTAAAAGGATGTATAAAATAAATTTTAAACTATATTTTCTAATAAATTAATTAGTTAAGGACACTTCCCATTGGTCTATAACTTTGTATATATGTATATATATATATATATATATATATATATATATATATATATATATATATATATATATATATATATATATTAAACATTTTTATAACATTGTTACGACGTTTCGAAGTACTTCTTCGCCATCAGGATATTTGCTTTCTTTAAATTACATGATTCTCTCCCCATGTCCCGACATCTGTATAATTTTACTTCGTCAATCCTAGCTGGTTTTATTATAAAAAATTACTTGGGGAGTGAGTTTTGAAAAGTAAGAAAAGAAAGAATAGTCACTCCCCAAATAATTTTTTATAATGAAACCAGCTGGGATTGACGAAGTAAAATTATACAGATGCCGGGACATGGGGAGAGAATCATGTAATTTAAAGAAAGCAAATATCCTGATGACAAAGAAGTACTTCGAAATGCCGTAACAATGTTATAAAAATGTTTAAAAAAAAAAATATATATATATATAAAGTTATAGATCAATGGAAAGTGTCCCTCACTAATTAATTCATTATAATATATTAACTTCCCTAGAAATTAGAAATTATTTAATATATTTTCTATTTCATTACCTGATTTCATCACATAAAATTATATTTTTAGGTATAAACATTAATGGAACAAAAATAATATAGTTAATCAAAATGCACTCCAGTGGTTTCTAAAAACCAACTGTGTTTCATAATGGTGTAGTTTTACAAAATATCTTTGGAGAAATACATCATATTTTATTCTAAGCTTTTATAAGGAAGGAATAAAGAAATCATTCTTTTTCAGAGGGTATCTATAAATCAATGGAACGATTTATGAATGATTATTTTCATTATTGTTTTATTGTATTCATCTGGAATTTCAAGTGAAACAATCGGATAAATTAAATAAAAAAATTATGCTAAGATAGTTAACCATTGGCCCAATCTAGGAAATGATGGTTGGGAGGAAGACAAAAACAAAAAACAAATATTAGAGATATACTATTTAATATATGGTGATGTTTTTGCGCACTTTGCAGACCTTCTTCAGGACATGGGACGGATTTTGAACACTACTGTACTTAAAAATTAGTGTTAATAAAACAGAAAAAAAGTGAATAAAATAAACAAATACAATAAAAATTACAAATGCTTGAAGAAATCAAACAAAGTGGGTGGAAACAAAGCATACATTAAACTGTACATCTCTCATGTTATTTTTATAACTCCATCCTCCCTGACCATCAACTCTCAAATCAAAATATAAATACTAATTTAAGAACACTTTAATTATAATTAAATAAAACACCTAGTGATAAAAGAATGGCAGTACTTACAGTCTATGCTAGTAATTATTAATAGTTTGAAAATAAAATAAGGTAAAAAGCAAACGAAAATGAAAATGGCGACTTAGAAACCGATACCACTGACATTTTTGGAAGGTGGGAAAGGCATTATTGTTCAATTTTTTCTGATCCAACTGTAACCAGGTACAATCGAACCCCCCTAATAGAGAAGAACAAGATAATGACTAAGTTCTGGACTTAATATGGGAAGACAAAAATGAATTAGCTATAGAGAGAATCAAGATTGGAAAAGCAGCAGAAAGGGACAACATCTCTCCAGAATTCATTAAGTACAATAGAAGGGAGGTAGTCAAGGTGTTGCAGACCATATTTGAAAAAATATATGAGGAAAAGGAAATTCCTAAGGACTGGGAATACATCATTACACCCATCCACAAGAAGAAAAGCACAAGTGAGTGCGGTAACTCTCTCTAAAATTTTAACTTGTATAAATTATACACTTCACATTCCGCCCAGAACACCAAACCCACAATCACATTTTTTCTTTAAAAATTAAATTATCCTTAGCTCCTCACCTTTGGGATACATTTCATTGGAACTCTTTTATTCTGAGTCAAATTTTCTACAAAAGAGCTTAGTACTAACTTTTGGGCCACCTTATACTCTTCATACCAAAAAACAATAAAAATAAATTTAATCAGAAGCTTGAATCACTGAATAAATAATATATCCTACTACAATAACCTAAAAACAAAAGACGAAGACATGAAATACTGATCTATAGGGTAATAAAATTAACAACCTTAATAGTAAGGAATATTGGTATTTATATACATTTATTTGCACTTATCTAACATCAGTCACTAACTGCTAAGTATATTTAAGTTGTCACCTAATAATAAACTATAGTCTGTTTACAATGTCAGCACAATAAATAATTAACTAATTGTGATGCCCTTAATAATAATGAAGAAGAATAATTATATTTTTCAAACTTAGAATCCTTTTAAATGAAACTATGTATAGTAAAATAGTAATAATAATATATGTATATCTACAAGTACACAATTACTAATTTTACAGCATGTACCCTATCTCAACAATATTAAGGCACTTAAAAGCTCTCATTTAAAAATACATGAAGAATATTAATAACATATTTTAACAGTAGATTCAGGATTTCCTCCAATTTAGGCTTCAACAGGCAAAAAAGAAAAAAAAAATCCAAAAATCACTTTTTGGTCCTGCATGCCTGGATTGGTGAAATGTTGACTGGTTCGTTATTTACTAATAATTAAGAGACACAAGGTTTTGGGTTTGGAATTTTCCAATTAAATCCCTAAAATTTATTTATGTCTCCTTCTGCGTTTTTTCTTTTTTATTTCAATAATTTTATATTCAAAAAAGTAGTTTCAGAAGATGAAGTGGACATTTTTTGAAATTAATGTCTAGAAAATTAATATTAATATAAAATATTAATTTAAAAATAACTAATATTGATACGGTGTAAATCAGTCTTTTAAGTAGAAAAATAAGAACTAAATTAACTATTATTGTTGTAGTCGAGCGTCTATAGCATGAGAACTGTGATATAAAAATCACAAATTCAATCCTGGCTCCTATTCCCTATTTCCCAGTGTAGCTGGTCACCATAGGAAGTTGAACCAATACTTTCTTAATTACTTAATATCTTTAATTAGGAGAAGTATACTAGTAAAATATTTGTGAAAAGCAAAATACTTCAACAAGAGGAATATGTATAAATAAATATCTAAATTTCTGCCCCCACTGTCAGCTACACATTTTGGGGATTTTCAATCTCATTTTTTAACAATAAAGTTCAATGTCAAATGCCAAATGCTAGACAGTTGCGGACCCCCCGTAAATGAATTAAATCATAGGGTGTTTAAATTGAAATCATACCTTTGAAATTTACATTACTACCACCACTGTATATAATGGCTATATCCAATTAAAGGTAAAAAACAAGAGAATATTAGAGAAAAATAAACTGCAAAGTTTTTCTAAACACATACACCTACGAATTTTCTTTTACAAAGTAAATTAGCTTATTCATTATGAATTAATTCAGACAGAGCATTAGAAATAATCAGATAATTTATTATGTCCACTGACTAATCCTATTCAATGTGAAAAATGAAGTCTATCTTTTTTTCTCCAAAATTTCTTTGATATTGATTGCAGTTTGAAGACCTTCACATAGAAATCATCATGAGCATTGAGGCGATTTCGATTTATATTCAACATAATAAAAAAAGCATCTATGCATATGCAGGTTGTAAAAAATGGTGTTAAATGTTTCAACCCTTTCATAGATAACTTCTTGTGGTCTTTTTGCACAATCAACAAAGTTGTGATGATAAAAAACAAAAAAAGATTTAATAGAAAAGTATTTTAAAACTCATTTTCACCAGCCAGTCATCGATCCCTTGAAAACCCTTTGTGGACCCATTGGAGGGACCTTTGATATAGGTAACATACATATTTTATAATAAATTAAAACAATTATATAAATCCTACACATATTTCTTCAATTAGTTCATTAGTAATATTTCTACCAATCAATCAGTGGCCATTCATCAAACCTTAAATAAAACTATATAAAAATTAATAACTTCAAATATTTTTGACAAAAAATGGATAATCTTTAAGTAGTGGCCAAATATCTTCAGACAGTATCCGAATACTCTTGAATCAGATGAGTCGGTTCCTATTTGGTATGGGAGGGTTAACTTCTATTTCGAGGTTGACTCAAGAAAATTTTTTTGACCTTTTCACTCTGGCTAAAGTTGATAAAATATAAAAAAACTCCACCCATCCTGCCCTGATCGGGTATTAAACCCAAGAAATAAAAAATAAATTCAAGTTTGCAAAAACATATACCATATAAGTATTTATATTAAAAAAAAAAAAAATTAATGGAAAGCAAATGCACCAGATTTATTACACATTTTTATTAAAATTCAAACATTCTTTATGCAAATACTTCTTAAATGATTAAACTTTAAAATTGTTGATTGGTTTTTGTTATGTTTAAATAATGACCACAAATGAGCTGGACCTAATTAAGAAACTAACTAAAAAAATAAGTGTAGGATTTAGCATCTAGTGTGAATTGGTTGAATATCTAAAACATTATTTTCAATAAAAATTTCTAAGTTATCTATAAACATATGATTTCAGTATGTTAAAAAATTAGGACAGACATGAATGATTACATGGAGCATTATGTATATTATATTAAATTTTGATTGAACGTGTTTGTTGTGGCAATATCTGGATAAAGTGGCGACGGATGTGTTAATATAGTTTTTCCCAGTAATTATCTTAATATATTATAAACAAAAAAAATATTGACTGCAAAAGCTGCATAACCAATTACCTAGTCTCAGACTTTCCGGACAGAAATTCTATACTTTCTTTCTTATAGCAATCATTCTGCAAGTAACTTTCTAAGATACAAAATTTCAGACTCTTCGAAATTATAAGGGGCTTTGGGAATTGAAACCATTTATGTTTCCAAATTCAAGATCACTACATTGTAGATAACCAAAATATGTAAATATATAACAATATCTTCAAATTCTTTAAAGAAAAGAATAATAACAAGACATGCATATCATAGTACTAGGATAGAATTACATTATGCTTACAATAAGTAAAAATACACACTATAAAATAGTCAGGTTATAAATCAAGTTAAACAAAACATGTAATTAAAATGTAAATATACTTCAATTAGATAACAAGAGGATCTATAAATAAACTAATGACAGTGTGAGTGCGACAAAACGATTTTATACTTGATAATACAATAAAAATACACCAGTTTCACGAAATATAACAAAATGTGACTTCGACAAAAAGAATGTTCAAGGATCAGCTTAGAAAATAAAATATATTCTTGAACCTTGGCCTCCTAAAAATAATGACAATGTACATCTGTATGGGAAGTCACAGGGTCAAGGAACTGAGGAGAAGCACTCATCCTCACGGAAATAGTTGAAGGGAAATAGACTAAGAAAGGTTTAGCAGAGGTCTTGAGGACCTTACAATCAGGACCCAGTAAAGAGCCAAATCCTGTTGTGTATGGCCCCGCTACAACTAAACATTGCGATTCTTGATTGGGAAGTCGATAAACATCCCCCAATTCAAGGCGTAACAAAATAGGCTTTGGATGTAATCCCTGTGGGTGAACAGTGAAACTATCCAGACTTTGGATATCAGACAACCTCCAGATTCATATACCTATCTTGTGGTATGTGGGGCTCTGCTGCCGGTGACTTCAACATCCCTTGCTAATCGGTTATTAGATATAAAATGCTAGAATGGTTTTATACCAGCCATTGGATCTATGAGATTCTATGGATCAGTCAGATAGCGGCGGAAAACAATGTAAAGAATTGTACAAATGAGGTTAAAGAGTTCAAAAGGTGGCATGCTGAACCGCAACAGGAGCAATCATAATGCCCCACAGTAGCCATGGAGGTAATGCTTAACATAAGTTCATTGCATGTTTGGATGCAAAATAAGGCCCTAACTAGTGCACTCAGACTACAGCATTCCTGATATTATAAACCAGGAAACTATCAAGGACATTTAAAAATCCTTAATGAGTTTAAGAGAAGAGAATGGATCAGCTCAATAAGTGATTATTTACCTGGAAAATTTGACATTGAAAAGAACCTCAAAGCAACTATCCTAGAAAAGAAAATATGGAAAGAAGAAGGACCCAAATTTGAAAATGCAGTCATGGTCTGTACACTGATAGTTCGGTAAAGAAAATTTGAATCTTGGGAAACAAAGAAGAAGGAAACATATGGGATTTCAAAACCTGGCATGAAAAATCCAAGCTCTTTATCAGTCAAAAGAAAAGGTTAAATGCTACCTAAGCCTGGCAAAGAATGAGTTGAGAACTATAACGGGTCTCCTCACGGGCCACTGTCCTCTAAAACATCACCTCAAGATGATGAAATTATTGGAAGATTCCACCTGCTAGCTGTCCCTAGAAGATTAAGAAAAGGCTGAGCATAATCTGAGTGAATGTCAAACCCAGGTCTTTTACTGACTGCAATATTTAAAACAGGCAATAATTAAACCTGAAGATAATAATATATCTGTGCTTCGTAAAAAGCATATGATACCAATGGGATCACTACATTGGTTTGGAAATTGCGACAAAATTGAGCTGTTTTATCAATACAGCAAATGAAATAAGTATTTACATGGATGTGGCAGTTTAAGAAGTGAATATCACAAGTATTCTCGAGAACAAATCTCATGCAGCCATTTCTAGGTCTCTTTGATCTAGAAGCTGTTTTATCAATACAGCAAATGAAATAAGTATTTACATGGATGTGGCAGTTTAAGAAGTGAATATCACAAGTATTCTCGAGAACAAATCTCATGCAGCCATTTCTAGGTCTCTTTGATCTAGAAGCTGTTTTATCAATACAGCAAATGAAATAAGTATTTACATGGATGTGGCAGTTTAAGAAGTGAATATCACAAGTATTCTCGAGAACAAATCTCATGCAGCCATTTCTAGGTCTCTTTGATCTAGAAGCTGAGAAACTGTCATACACTGCTATAATTAAAATTAGAGGGAGGGGAAGCAATAAGATGAAAGTTCTGCAAGGAACAATAGAGAAGTGAAAGGGAGAAGATATAATGTCTGGCTAATTAAGGTCTCATTTCCATGATAGGGTCTAGTTGCTAACATTAATGAGATATATTGAAATTAAACAAAGGATTAGTCGATAGAGGAGCAAGTAATTTTGAAGGATAACTTGACCTTATGTCCTTCATCAATGTCAGCAATTATATTTAATTTATTAACGCTTACCCAAATGCATATGATATCCACGTTAGCTTAGATTTTTAGATTGGCATATTGAAGCTTTGCTGGAAAAAGGAGAGATTGATTTCAGAATCATAGGAATATAGTAAGGAAACCTTATTTTCTTGGGGAACTCTAGTAACCAGAGAGTCACAAAAAATATAAAATTTTGAGACACCATAAGCTCTACTTATTTCAAATTCATAAAAATGACATAATAAGAAGTCAAGGGGTTGAAGACAAGTAGCACTTTTTCTAGAAAAGACCCAGGGATTTATAGTCCTCAAATAATTGCTGAGGTATATTAAGCTGAGAAGACTACATTGGGCTGGACACGTTGCCAGAATGGCGGAGGAAGGGATACCAAAAAAGATGCTGGACTGAAGACTCTACCGTACAAGACAGAGAGGTAGACCACAGCTGAGAGGGGAGGATGTTGTAACTCGGGATGCCCGAGACCTTCTAAATACCCGCAATTGGAGAACAACTGCACAGGATAGAACCAACTGGTGAAGGCTTATTGAGGAGGCCAAGGATCACATCGTTTTGTAGCCCCACGGAGATAGATAGATAGATACAAATAATTGCTGGGACAGCCTAGCATCATAGAGCTTGAATTATATAAGAATGAACAAATACATAAATGAAATTTTAAATATTAAATGTTTTCTTTGTCAAACAAAAAACTTTGCGGCAATCAGATTTATAAAAGAGCCCAGGGCATTATTTCCACATAAGCAACATTTAGATGCATTAAAAAAATTATAACTGAATATAGATCATAAAATCTGCATTTTCATTAGAGAATAATGTTCATTTCTCAATTTATATGCAGTTTCATGATTAAATATTAGCCGATAACTAAAAGATAAAAAAAATTAATTAAAAGAAAACAATAAAAATCAATTCAATAATGCTTAGTGAGCTCATATAATGGACACCAGAATATATTTTTAATTTAGATAAATAAGATGAATTAATCTTTTAAAAACACAATTTTAAACAATTATCAATACAAATGCACAAGATCATGAATTAAACTCACAAAAAAATAATGAAATCTAAAGTAATTAGCCTGTAACTCATATTATTGTTAGAAAGAGTAAAAAGCCTGTACATAAATTGATCATGAACTGGTTAAAATAACAACAGATAAGCACTAAAATTATATATCCGTAGGAAGCATGAGTTCTAAGAATCAAATACTTAGTAATTTAAACAATTACACCACTTTTGTTGTCACCTAAAACAAAAACAGCATCATTTTATATATATATATATATATATATATATATATATATATATATATATATATATATATATATATATATATATATATATATATATATATATATAAACATAACATACAAAATCCAACAAAATTTAAGCATTCAATAGAGAGGGCAAAAAATGTTCCTATTTATTTTTCGATGAAATCAACTTAAAATTGTAAAGTAAGTATTCTATATCAGAAATCAAAATAATTCATACTTACTATTAATACTCTTCAATTTTCTGCTTTTTACAGTCGGTGCAGTTCCAAATAAACTATCAACGCATAAAGAATTAAGAGCTTGAACCTATAAATTGATGAACTGGTTTAAATTTTACTATAACAATTAAATCAAAGTTATATGAAATTGTCTATAAAGAATTCATTTTAGTTTTAAGTAGTTTAAGAGCAATATAAGCAAACCACTTAAGAGAGAGAGAACCTTGTGGGTGGAGTAAAGGCCGGGAGATAAAGGTAAAAGAGGAGAAAAGCTTTCTCTCTCTAAATATCATTAAATAGCTACATTGTCAAATATATCTTCTTTAATTTTTTTTTTTTTAACATTTTGGTTTATTTTACATTCTTTCAATAGCATATGCTAATTCGTACATTGATTGTTATATCAGTAACAAAAAGTTATTTATTGTTAGGCGCATGCACACTAAAAGATTCTTCCTTAAGTTGTTTATCTATACATATTTAAATTTGAAAATCAATCACAATACTGCTGCTGTCAGTAGATGTTAAAAAAACTACTAATATAAAATGATAGCCTAGTTTTTTGTCTTATTGCAGTAAATTCCTTATAAAAGGAAAATTAAAAAGTAATCAATTTTGAACCAGAGATACTACAGTAAATAATGCTAGTTTATAGAAACTTGAACGAAATATATTAATAATATTTTAATTTTAACATTAATTTTATTTTGTTTTTTCTATTTATCGACATTCGATTGAATGGGTAACAAGAAATATGCTGGATGAATGTTCACCAATTACTGCTAATGGAGGCTAGATTCGTGTGCGTATGTAAGGATTGCACATTTTGTAAGGATTTTGGAGTAAACTTATTTATGGCTAAGAAGTGATCTCTTGTACCTGCAAAATGAATACTTTACAGTAGGGACAAAAAACTATTTTGCTTAAACAAACTATTAAACAATTTATCTAAAAATCATCTAAGTTTTTGTGTATTTCTCATGTCTCTAAAGAGGCATGCCAAAGTGCAATAATGTTTTCAAAACGACATTATTATTATTATTATTATTATTATTATTATTACTGGTACCATAATAAATAATGTTGATACGGTTTCTCATAGGAAGATTATTTTAGTGCATGTAAAGTTATGAGGTATCACTTATTAGCCATTGATATTGTACATTGGAAATTAATGTATAATTTGAATTAAAAAGAAAATATAAATCAATGGTATTAATTCATAATAGAAATAAATTAAATTGAGAATTATATTGATTATTAACATGGAGTACCAAATATGAGAAATATCAGCAATGTTGTTTGATGTATTTAAGTCTAAAACATCATTAAAAAAAAATAAAAAAATTCATTATAACATCTAACAAATGTAATTATGGCTGACAATTATACCTGTTTGTCAATAGCTGAAAACTGCCATCTCCAAGAAATCGAATAAAGAAACTGTCTCAAATCATAACGGTTATCATCAGGAGAATAACTTTCAGCATGAACAGATGGAGTAAGTACAGTCATTTTATGTCTGTTTAAAGCATAACATCTATAAAAATGCTTTACTTTTTCAGCAACCTAAGGAAACAGTATAAAAAAAAAAAATGGTTTATCTGTGATAAGATTAATAAAAAGGTTCATATATTTAACACAAACAATAATATCACTATATGTCTTCTAAAAATTAAATACATTTTAAGAGAAACTTTTTACATTATGAATAATAGCACATATGTATGAAATTATAAACAATACATTAATTTGCCATAAAAGAACTGAATTAGCATGTTCACTGCCGTTAAACCTTTAAAAATTTAACAAGAGTCCTCACTTATTATTCAAACAATAGCTTAATTCATCTCAGTAAAGCACTACTATCTCTAACACTCCCTTGGAATGTTATATATTTATTGTTTTCTTGTTAAGCATTCTATGGCTTTTCAGCCAACCTATTTGTTTATTTTTTATTTTCATCAAAAAAATAGAAACAACATTAGCCCTCCTATTTGTTTATTTTTGTTTACATAAAAAAAATAGAAAGAACATTAGAGCACTTCGAATTTGGCAAGCCTTTTTCTTTATGAATATCGATAAAGAAGGCAAAGATAATCATTCCTCTTCATTTTGCTATTGAATAACTACTTCTAAAGAAAAATAATACAGCAATACAATGGAAAATATTTTAAAAAATGTTGAAGAGGTTAACTCGAAACTTACTTCTTGCGGAGTCTTGTTCTTCCACACATGAATAAGTTTATTGAATGTAGAAAGAGGACCACATCGACTGGACTTTCTTAGCCTTCCCATACACGATAATTCTTCATATGTCAAGCCCATTTCTGCCTCATCTGTCTGGACAATTGCACCCTCTGAAAGGGGCAGCAGTTCAGCTGTTGCAGGAGCAGACTGAATTAATTCAAGGGAACTCAAATTAAATCTGGAAAAAAAAGTTTTAGAATTTGATAATATCAGACATTATGTTCATGCAGTAAAGGAAATTATTGAACTGATTATTTTAGATAGATATTATACTCCCAGAAAGCAGCATATATATTCCAAGATTTAATGTAGCACAGAACATAACACGTAATAATACAATAAAAGTCATTAAGAATGTCATTATACAACTAATTGTGTACTGTAATGACTTCAGTGGCCTAGACTTTTCTGAGGAGTTCAAGACGAATGCTGGCGTGAGACAGGGGTATACAATGCCTTGCCTGTTATTTAATCTAGCACAAGAAATGGCCATCAGGGAATCCCAAATTCAGGTTGGTGAGACCATCTTTAATCAACTGGTTGAACTGCTGGAATATGCCGATGACTTCGACGTTATTGCTGGATCAGAGCGTTCCCAAGGAGAAGCCTTCATGAACTTTGAGAGGGCAGCCAGAAAATTCGGTCTAGTAGTAAACGAGGCCAAAACTAAATAAATTGGTGATGAAGAAAACTTGGCTGAGCACATTGAGGCTGGAGAATACAGGTTCCAACGAGTGGAGAATTTTGTCTACCTGTGATCTAAAGTTAATTCAAGAAATGATCTCAATCAAGAGATAAGTCGAAGAATTTGCTCAGCAAATCGGTGTTACTTCGGCCTCTATCGGCACATGAAAAGCAGGTTTATCTCTTTTCATAACAAACTATGGCTATACAAGACCCTCATCCGTTCTATATTCACGTCTGGAGCAGAAACTTGGCCCACAACGAAAGCAGATGAAAATCACCTCAGCATATTTGAAAGGAGAATATTGAGGAGGATTTACGGCCCTATCGGAGAGGGGGACCCTTGGCGAAGACACACCAAAAAGGAGCTCCAAGAGCAGTACCAAACACTCGATTTTTGAAGAATTTTATACTTTTGACCCAATTAGAAAATGGTTGTTTTCTGAAAAGATCCCAACTGGTCCAGGTATATGGGTACTTTTACCAGAAAAGTTTTGGAGAAGTTCTAAAAATTTGCTCATTTACAAATTTTTAATTTTTTTACTGCAAAATTTTATGAAAAATATAGCATAAATATAATATAAACATTAAAATTGTATTCAGACAGGTGATTCTTGACATGGAAAAAACACACAGACTAATAAAACTTCCACAAGAGAGAAATAAGGCTTTTGTTTTGATTGATGATGATTAATTCCTGATATTCCTGGTGGGACGTAAGGATCTTATGAATCTTCGCCATCTATCTCTATCCGCAGCCAGTTCTCCTATTTCTCCCCATCGGATTCCAGCCCGTTCTGCATCAGCCTCTATGGACCTCCTCCAAGTTATCCTGGGTCGACCAACACTACAGCATCCCTGAATCCCTGAGGGTTCCAGTAGAGGGCTTCTCTTGCAATGTTGTCCCTTGCAATCCATTTCTACTTCCTTTCGCAGATTTCGGCAATGACCTCCCGCTATCCTGTTCTTCGCCAAAGCTCCTCATTGCTAATCAATCTAAGCCACCACACTTTCAAAATGTTCCTCAAACACTTGTTAAGAAAGGTTTATAACTTTCTCGTTATAGTTTTGGTGATCTTTTAGGTTTCAGATCCATACAGTAGGATGGCCTCAACATTTGAATTAAAAATGCGGATTTTTGTCCCAAGGCAGATTTCACTTGATTGCCAGATCCTCTTCAGTTGCGCAAATGACCCTCTGGCTTTACGGATTCGGCTTACAACATCCTGTTCTGTGCCCCCATCTGGCGCCACTATGCTACCCATGATACTGGAATGACTTGACTGTGTAATTCTTCAGTCACAAGTAATATAGGGTTAGTGGATCTCAAGTTAACCTTCATCCTTTTGTTTTGGAATATATATATATATATATATATATATATTTCCAAAAATAAATTAATTATAGTATCTGTCTCTAGTCTGGATTATACTCTCTTTTTATAAATCAATTATTTTATACTACATTCTTCAATATTTTTTTATATTTAGTCTATTTCTGAAACTAACCTGTCTTTAGCATAACATATAAATGATCTCAGATCTGTTTTAGATATCCCTCCAATAGGATTAACATCCGCGGAGCTGCAATCATACTTAGTCATGTAACCACGAAGAGCTTCATCAACATTAGCAGACCCAACAACTAACAGTCCACCGGGTCGGCCTCTCGCCCATAATAACAGCTGAGCCAATAGGTAAGACATTACCATCCTTATGCGAGCCTATAAATCAAATATCTATAAAAGAATAACAGTTAAAATCTAAACATTGAGGAAATTAAACAATATATAATAATAATACTATGTCTCTACACTTCTAGAAAGAGGCAAAGTCTATCAAATCGGTTACCATTAATCAGCGCATAAAGGTGTATAGGACCACATTTACTGAACTTTCTTAACCTTCCCATACACGATAATTCATCATATGTCAAACCCATTTCTGCTTCATCTGTCTGGGCAATTGAACTCACATGATTTCTAACAACCTTTATTAAGTTTTCTAGGATATTATTTTTTTTTGTTTCAAGCGTCCACTTATTAATTATTATGAGGCTGAATGAACCCTGTTCCAAACCAAATAGTTTTAAATAAATGATTCCTTCACAATAAAAAGGAAATTGAACCATGTCTCCAGATTGGTATAAAGCTCACAACTTACTCATCACAGATATTGCCATGGAAAAAATTAACAACTAAAATTAAATACAAATGCTTTCAATTAAAGTATTAATCGCATAGTTGAAATAAAACGAAAAAATTAACTTTGCATAAATCAACTTCCTTTAATGATTTCAAATTCCATGACATAGTTTTGTTATTTGTACTGTGGGAGAAATAAAAGCAACCTCATTAGAGAGGTGTTTGCAGAAAAATATGAATCAGTAGCGGTAAGAAATTTAATGAAATACTCAAGTGATAATCGATTCCTAAATTTATTTTCTACCATAGTCTATACATAAAAGAACAAAGAATAGAAACTACAAAAGTGAAAACAAAATGTACTTAGATTCAAATTTAAATGGAAACTGCCTGAACAAACTACAAAATTTTTAAAACAAAGAAGGATAACATATGTGAACATAGAGTGAGAAACTAGGTACTAATACTTTGTATACGGATAATTATTTGACTGAGACCTTTTAGATGAAAATGCAATAAAAACAACAAAACAAACAAGTTTTTTTTTTTTTTTTTTTTATTACAACAGCCAACATCTCGGCCAAACTATGCAAGGCCATCATCAGGGCTAGAGCAGCTGAGGTAGGCTACACTGCCAAAGAAAACTATACTTTAAATAGGCTTCATGGTAACAAAGTATAGGTTTCTTTGACAGAGTATTTCCCAGAGGTTTGGCAGAGTATTCAGAGTATTTGGGTTTCTACAAAGTATTTCTCGTCCGAATATTTCAACTGAATTAGATGATAGCTAGATTTATAAGACCAGAAATGCATATTTATTTATATTTCTTTAAAGATTTTGATCCACACTGTGGAATAAAAAAAATTATGATGTATAATACTTATTTTATAATAATTAAAGGTTGGGACTAAATCTAGACTTGCATCATATCAGAATCCACAGTATAGCGAGTGTCCACTGTATCATTTTGCATTTTTCGAAAGAGTATAATACCATTACGAAAATGCATAATCTATTCATAATTATCGCATAAATGGATTTGTTTAAATTAAATAAATATTATGATATATTACAATAAGTGTCATGACTGCAACTGAAGTAACACGTAGTAATCGCTCTGCACATATTCTTTAATCATAGTGGTTGTAGATCACATATAGCTCTGGAAATTTGTAAATATTAATTTTATACGACGGTGGACAATGTTATACTAACATTGAGTGAGGAGAGTTCTAACAAATTAACGTTTAATAGGGAGAAGATGTGCTCATAGACTAGAGAGATCACCCACGTGGCACGCAGTATATTACCTGATCGCTACTGGTCTCTGGCTATCATCCCATAGAACTGCATCTTATCAGGTCTCCCACAGTTCTGTGGTTTAGGCGCTGTACACCTGTTTCGGCATCTGGCTGTCACGAAACCATTTTCTTCTTTCTTTTTTTCTGTAATCCCATATAATGTTTTCTTAAACCATATCCTTTTATAAACAAATAACCTTATTCAATACCTTTT
Source organism: Rhaphigaster nebulosa (assembly GCA_948150685.1). Classification (NCBI taxonomy): domain Eukaryota; kingdom Metazoa; phylum Arthropoda; class Insecta; order Hemiptera; family Pentatomidae; genus Rhaphigaster; species Rhaphigaster nebulosa. Next base: position 66,674,022 of record OX411309.1, read on the forward strand.
CAGCCTTCTTAAACAACTACAAGTCACACAAGCCTAATATTCAGTTTATGACCATTTATGCTTAACTGTGGGTTCTTTGTCCATCCTTCTATGGAACATTGACAGACATACTAACAGGCTACCTCAACATAAAACTGACTTTGGCATGTACTTACATGAAAAACGAAGAGGTATTGCTTTGATAACTGAAGCATACCTAACCTTTCGTAACACGATATATATCTCTGACTACACCATTTATAGAACTGACCACCCAGACAACACTTTAAATGGTGGAACAGCTGTCATCATGTAAATATCATTTACTCCATACAATTACCAATTACATCACACATTTAAGCCACTGCCATAGCATTGTACACTCCACAAAACAATAAAATTAGCAGCAGTGTACTGTCCATTCGGCATACGGTTAAAAAAAAAAATTATCTAAAGGAAACCATTATCTAATTTTATAACAAAAAATTCCCTAATAGTAAAATAGATCATTCTAAAATTACTCCAAAGGAGACATGTAATATGAGAGTTGTCTTATTATCAACCATATACCATTTTCAATAATCTGATATCAATATGCGTATAAGGATATCATAGCTTACTTGGACATTTTGCAGAGCTAGACATTCTCTAGGCGAACCACCATGGACAGAAAATCTAGGCTTCATCCCTGTTACAAGACTGAAGACATTCAACAAAGCAGTCACAGCAGCAGATAAGTTTACTTCAATATGATAGCTGGAATACAGATAAATTAAACATTTATTTTTAAAATTAATAATATGCAATTAATAATATCAATAGAAATGAAACATTAATCCAAGATAATGGTTTAAAAATAAATAAATTGAGTGGCAGGTCAATCTTTTAAGTTTTATAAACCTTTTGAATGTTTTAAGAAGAAAATATTGAACAGATGTGCCTAAAATATATATATAATTGGAAATAAGGAAAGATATTAACAGATATAATAAAAATTAAAATAATTGTAATAAAATTAAGAGGAATATATTGAGCTTTCATGAAAAAACAAATTGTTGTGGTAGTATACATATAGGGTCGAGTGGGAGCACAGCACAGGTTAGGACGGTCATTACTTTACTGGATGAGTGAAACCCATCAGTCTACAAGAGGCAATTCACACTGAATAGGAGTAACATACTTGGACAATGCAAAAAGTTTAGAATATTGTACAGCAATGAACATATACATACCTACCAATTTGATGTGCAAGTTGCTTAGCTCTCATTTTGGTTTCACTAGAAGAATTCTCAGTCGCCATATAAGATGTGAAAAAAATTCTACCACAAAGTTCCTTGGCATCAGTTGGAAAATATTTGGGGTCAGAAACAATCTTCCTAACACTATCCAGTACTTCATCTAGAGAAAAACATGGAGACATACGGATATAATAATTATTATTATTATAAATATCATAATGAAAGCATTGTTATAATAGTTGCTTTCTTGAAATTTCAAGTAATTGAATAAATTTTAAGTAACTAGATCATTGCACCATTTGCTAATTATATTTTATAAGTTTATAAATTAAATAAATTGGCTCATACCTGAAATTTGTGAATATTGTACTATGAGATTACACAACGAGTATATTATTACAGCAGAACTTGCAGAATCTATTCCTCCGCTTAATGGTAGGAAGAAGCCTCCTTGACCAGAGCGTCTATAAACAGAAACAAAAAGAGTTTTTAGTTCTCTTTTAACTAATAATAAACATGTAGCATGTTAAATGAGACTAAACATAAACTCAAAACTAGACTCCTTCCTCAACACTGATGATACATTTTAGGAAAATCGGGTAAAAGATCATATGACACTTATTACATTGCAAATCTTTGATGATCCTATTAGTTTTTGTATATAAAATTTTAAATGCTTTTATTTTAATCAAGACAAAATAATAGTATATACATAATGGATTAGGATGGGACATAATAAGAGTAAAATGTTATGGTGATGACTAGTTCTTTCAAGAAAAAATTAATAATGCTAACAATAAGTTGATCAGTGTATTGTGGATTATATACCCTGAAAATATATTCTTAGAATATTCTGAAAATATATCGATACTTTAGTCCAATATTTTTTCCTCGATATACTGTAATATTGATATTAAAAATTTGAGTATCAACATTTGAAAAAAAAAGGAGAAAAATGTAAAATTAAAAATTCTAAAAGCCGCTATCCTTTATTCAGTTAACAATATCGATATCTTGATAATATCAGCATAAAAGTATCAATATTTAAAAAATCATTAATATTTTTATAAAACCAAAAAAAATCTAAACAAATTGGAGGAAGTTTAGGAGATAACTTTGTTTCTTGATATTAAAATCCTGCTGGAAATCAACTTACTAAAAACAATATCTTAATTATATCGGCCCAAAAATATCGTTAATTCTTCTATCAAATTAAAAAAAAAAAAAACTATAAACAAACCGCAAGGAGATTAACAGATAATCTGCTTCTTACTATTAAAATCCTGCTGTAAAGAAATATAATAAAAACAATATCATAAAGATAACGGCAGAGTAATACGGATATTATAACAATAATGTCTTAATGATATCGTCTGTGAAATATCGATATTTCAAAATATTGTTAGTTTTTTTAAATTAAATTTTAAGAAAACATCTAAAAGAATCAAAAGGAAATGACCTATTTTAACCTCAATATTTAATCCTGCTCTTTATGAACTTAATAAAAACAATATTTTAATTGCATCGGCACAGAAATATCGATATTTTATAAAACAATAATTTAATTATATCGCCCCAGAAATACCGATATTATAAAAAAAAATATCTTAATTATATCGGCAAAGAAATATCAATATTATAAAAACAATATCTTAATTATTTCAATACAGAAATATCGATATTATAAAAACAATATCTTAATTATATCGGCACAGAAATATCGATATATGTGAGCCCTTTAAAAGATCCTTTAGAAGATTAAAAATATCAAGCCCCAATATATCAAAATATTTTTTTTCAATATATCGAACTACTATTTTGATATATCCAAAAACTATCGATACGATATGTATATCGATATTTTTTTTTAATATCTCTAGGGGGAGGTAAAAATAATACAAACAATTTTTGTTTTATTTTTACCACACCGACCTCCACAACCATCATCTCCCTAGATTGAAACAACTATCAATTATTCTGTCAATTATTTTTATGCATTATCAATTTTTTAATAAGGCTATTTTAAAAATTTGATTAATAAGCAATTTTGTAATTTAAGATATAATACTAGCTGTACTGTAATTAAGAGCTTAAGGAGATACTGTGAATGAATCGTTGAGTTGAGAAACCCCGTAAGTCACTTTTTGGGGTTATATAAAATTTGACGCATTTCCATTCTGTTGAGATAGAAAAGTATTTTCTGAACATAGCCCCATTTGTCGGACACATTTTCACTGTTTTTGTATAGGTGCTAGTTATTATTTAGTAGAGTAACGCCTTAAGTCAGTGAAGTTTAATCAGATATGTGAAACAGATGAAGAATCAGAAGGTGGCTAATCTAGTCTGAATGCACTTTTAAAAGTAATTTTATCATAAATAAACACGTTTTTACATTGTCATTCGTAAATATTATTTCCGTAATGTTGATTGATTTGAGAAACCCCATAAGTCAAGCAAATTTAAATTTAAACTCTATAATGACTTATTGTCTAAGTAATATAATAGGTTCAGATTCAATCACATTTTAATTATTAGTCGTTTTGGGTTGCCTTGAACTATTACGCTTTGGTCTGGACTGTTTTCTGAAAATTTGGTCTCAATGACTAATGGGGTTTCTCAAATCAATGATTCAAATGTTACAAAACAAAATGAATTTAAAGTTAAATTTGTTACATCAAATACACTATAGTACAATTTAATTATATTTTGCAATATTAATTATTTTTTTCAAATGTAAATAATCACTTCTTTTGAAGATTGCAGAAAACCCCAAAGGTGAAAGAGGATTATCCAGAAGGATTCAATGGAGGAATGGAGGAGAATAAGAGGAATGGGAGAGGACAGGAACTAGGAAGACTACCAGAAGATGGTGACCATCCTGGAGAGGATAAGGACAAAGGTTCAAAAGGTGTATGATACAGGTACTGTGTGGTTCATCTGCAATGTAGATATTGTTATCTTCTTCCCAACAAATAAACTGTACCTGAGATAATCCCACAGCCAGCATGCTGGTCCAAGAGCTATTTCCTCTTCAGGTGTGTGGTATTGCCATGTTATTGGGAAAGATAAAGGTGCAGAAGACAGTTCTACAGACATGAAAACATCAACTTTGACCTGAGGATAAGCTTGACATTCAACAGATGACATATAACATCGAGAACGAGTTGAATTGCGATAACTAGATACATCATCTAAGTCTATTGTAGCTGCTGCAACTTCCTGAAAAAAGGATTTCTATTAAATCATTTTAAGGATTAAAATAAGAATTTAAATTGAATGTTTATCATATTTTTTTAATTCTTCTCCATATTGATCATAAATACAACAAATTACGAATTGGAGTGATAATATGAAATCACCATACCTCTATTTAACCATTTTCCTATAGAATATGTGCCCATGTAAGTTTAAAAAAAAAAAAGATATAAATAAAAAAAAAATTTACTGTTTGCAATAATCTAGTTCAGTAAGTTACTCATGAGATGGCTAGAGCAACTTGAAATATACCAAACATCAGAGCAAAGCCATTTAACAACTATGTAATAGTTTTTGTTTAGTTTATAAATTTGTAATAATTATGATCACAATTAAAAAAATGTGAAAAGGGAGTCAATAAATAAAAATTATGTTTAATATTAACTGTAATCAATGAGATACAGTTAATATTAAACATCTGAAATGCTGACCTAATACTGAGTTTAACAAAGAATAAACAGATAAAAATCATCTTACAACGTCTAGCAGAGAAAATTGTTGTGTCTTAGCTAATATTTGACCATTCAATGCAATGCAAGAACAACCGTTGAAATAAACACGCCCTCCATCACAACCACGAAGATTGTTAAAAAGATAGCAGCCTCCAGCCTAAACAGGAAAAATGAATAATCAAATTAAAGTATAAAAACGAGAGCTGGTCAATAAGTAAGGTCTCCATATTTTTAAAGGATCGAAAATACATGTATTAAAAAAAAATTCACTTCATTTAGTAGCACAACTATCAAATATTTCTCAACATAATCGCCCTTCCGGTCCGAATTCATCATCAACAAAAAATGGAATCCAAAAATTGTTCCCCCTCTTAAGCATAACTAGCAAGAAATTCACGAGAAGCCTCCATTCATTGTCGCACAAACCTATGGAATATCATTTTGTCACTCAAAATGGTCTGTATGGAACCTTTAGGAATGTCAGGAAGCAATAAACAAAGTTCGCGAGTAGTGACGCGTCGATCTTGTTGCACCAATGCATCTACTTTGCCACTATCTCATCTGTGACGCCAGTTGTTGGTCTCTCATTTCGCTCTGCATCATGAATATTTGTCCGGACCTGTTTAAACTGATAAACCCATTTATGCATATTTTTTATGTCCATACATCCCTCTGCATAAACTTTGCTAAGCTGTCTGTGAATTTCAATCGGCAGAACTTTTTTTTCAGTAAGAAACAGTGTGACTTTGCGGAGGCCGCACTTGGCGGGGACGGAAATCGGGAGATCCATTCCAAACAGCTCTAGCTCGGCCACTAAAAGGTTCAGAGGCTGCAGCAATAGCTTGTTTGAAAGAGGGGAGATAACGGGACGTGGCAGTGGTGCCAACTCTTTCGTCCGACATTGCAGCTTGGGCTAGAGTGTTGGAGACCTTACTAACCGACCAATCCTATTATATTATAGTATATTATAGTCATGTATAAAAAAAAAAATTTATACTTAATAAGTCAAAATATTACTTTAAATGTTGCAGACTTGACTAATTCCACAGTCACATAAGCTTTCCTTAGTTCCATGTAAGATCCGGAACTATTTACAATAATTTCTACACCATCAAAAGATAGAGGTATGTGCGAGCTACATTGAAAAAATAAAATAATAAAATATTATAAATATTTTTAAGTAAAAAACAAATTAATTTTTAAAAATACCTCATGGGATTCCAAAGTTCCTCACAAATTTCAAAGCCAATCAGTGTGTCTTGTGTAGCAATCACTCCATCCCCAATGACAGTTGTTGATTGTCCAGTTGAATTTGTGATAAACTGGGGTAAGCGAAATTCCTCAATTTGTTTCATCTGGAAGTTAATAAAATACATTAGATAATAAAAGAATATGTTTATTAATAAACTAGTCCCACAACAGCCCATGAGGCATTTATCCTCAGACTAAGATCAGGAGCTTATTTTTCAGGGTTGACTATGCACAAGAAGTACCAATCAAATCAGAGTTTCTATCCTAACGAAGCTCATTAATTTCTGGTCACAAAAAAAATATTATAGTGATCAAGGGGATGGAGAGGTATCTACCTATATCTATCTAGCTACCTATGGGAGGTGGAGCCCCAAGCCACGGTGAAGGCAACTACCTAGGGTTCCCAACTCCCAATACTAATAGGAACCTGTTGCCCCAAGTTAAAGGGGTCTTCGAGGCTTGAGCATATATCACCCGTCCAAAGTATAGCAAATTCAAAGATGATTAAATAGCCTCGGAGCCAGACAGTCTACTGGTAACATTCGATTACCCATATGCAACATTAAATTACTCTCTGGTAAAGAAATTGAACTAGTTGATGAAATTAAAAAGTATTAATTGGCCTAAGCGAAACTAAGAAGGATGAAACAAAATTAATAGTAGAAGAAATATTGGTAAAAATTAAGCATTTAACTTAAACGTAAATGCAACTCAAATAAATAAAAATATACTTTGCCTTTCTCCATGAAGAAAACCATCGAGATTCTCTGTAATTTCCATCATCACATAGAAGGGTTTTTGGGCGTATCAGAAGAATATTTCTTAAACAAATATATTATATCTCAGTTATTACAATTAATGAATAAGTGGCATTATAATATATGATTTAAATTAATTACAGAACATAAAACTTACTTGTTATAAAAAACTACCCTGCAGTTATAAGTGCAATTTCGATGAATCACAGGCATGCCGACATCAACAATAATATCTTGACTTATAGGTGAATTTAAAATAGCTAGAAGTACTTCCCAGGAATGTGTAACCGTGTCTGACTCCAGAAAATGATCTTCACAAGTATATCCACTAGAAAATAAATTGTACATGTTTAAAATATCTTTAGTTTAAGATTAAAACAGTAAAATAATAAATGCTTTCAACATTATATAAAATACTAACGGAATCTCAAGCTCTGGACCTCCTCTGTATCTCGCTCCAGCTGCTTTAGCACTTTGAATACTTTGCAAAATTCGGTTCATGTTACCTTCAAAATCCATAGCCCATTGATTGAGGGTACAAACTGCTACAGTAGTTTTTCTTACCATTCTGCAATTATAATTAAACAAATTATTTTCAAATGATTACAAAACATAACATTATCACAATAATTTAAAAAAAATAAAAACAAGGCTTATAGAACATAACATTATCACAATAATTTAAAAAAAATAAAAACAAGGCTTATAAAACATAACATTATCACAATAATTTTAAAAAAATAAAAACAAGGCTTATAAAACATAACATTATCACAATAATTTAAAAAAAAAAAAAACAAGGCTTATAAAAATTAAGTTTATTCAAGAAAAAAATGACACTGAGGTTTTAAAACAATGACATTAAAAATAGTTGTCATCTCATTTCACTGGTTTTATCTTCATGATTTGCTTATCTATTTTCCTAATTTAATAATGCAAACAGCCTAAATAGCTAAAAACTTCGCATTTAAAAAGTAAAAGCTTATTTGAGAATGAGATTCAGCAACTTACTTGCAATGTATATCTTGAAAAAAAAAATAATTTAAGTAAAACAACAATAAATTAAATTAAGAAATTACAACTAATGATCAAACACTATCTCCATGATCACCAAAGAAAACATTTTATCGTACCCTGAGGTACATTTGAATTAGGGGGTTATCTTGAGAGAAGGTTACAATATCATCCGAGGTTATCACTTTTTATGTTCTGTGGAATTTAAATTTGTTTACAAAAATTTTATACTAACATCGAATTTCTTCATTTTATTCATATCATTGTTTATTAACTAAGTTTTAAATTGTTCTATGATAACATAATAAATAATTTGATGAAGTTTTAATTATTAGTTAAATATTTCCCTGTGAAGATTGAATTCACATTAATTTCTTAATCAAATATATTCATCAAATAATGTGAATATTGCATTGTATTCACAGTTAGAAGAGTGAAAATCAAAAACATTTCTTTATACAGCCTATTGAAACAATTTAAACCCTGAAAGAGAATGTCATCAAGATGGTATGTTCATTTATATTTTTTTGAAATAAACACCGACTGTATTTTCACATTATTATTTATTCAAAATTTTTATTTTTCTCTTGTTTAATTTATTTTGATCCCATTATCAACATATCTGTTTTAAGAAAACAAGCATTTCTTGATATTATATGGAAGTTATTAATTATATCACATATTTACTTTTGCGCTCTGCAATAACGTTCCTATTGTTTAATTTATTTTCCTGAAATGATAAATAAGTAATTGTTTATTCTTTTTCCATAACAAGCACATACTTTATTTTACCAATCACTTAGTTGGAAAAATCAGTACTGTTGATGGCTTGACACCTTTTGTATTTCCTGGTAGTAATATCATTCTCTGATTCACTTTTTAAACGTTTTAAATTTACTAGAAGTATTTACTTGTCAAAAAATATTCAGCTAGTCCAAAAAATGATAAAAGTATGTTCTAGCCTTCCACTGATCTTGATTTCAGTTATGCACTTCTTATTGAAATCTACCTAAAGTTATAATAATATAAATAATGTTTGATTATTTAAAGAATAGTGCTTTATTTTTATATGAGTGAAAATATTTTTTTTTGGTAAACAGTGTTTTGAAGATGCTCAATTTGGAAAAAATGAAATTGCTGAGATATAGTTAATTATTTTTATGAAGAAATTCCTGAGATTAATAAAAAGGCAGTGGTTTAGGAATTTGAGGTTTAATGGCTTGAAAAAAAAAATTATTGAAAAAACTGATTGAAGCCACTCGCGAATGTTATTATTCATAAAAATAATTGTCTGTGTTTCTATGGTAAAATTGAAATTTTATCATTATCCGACATTGTTTTTGCATCAAGTTTTACCAAGCTAGCTAAAATTTCAGTTTTTAAGCCTATTAAAAATAACTAAAATGTAAACCTAACTCATGATTGTTACTACAAAACAAACAAAAAAATCAATTTTTTTTTTACGACTCCGGTTTCAAAATTATTGTACAATTAATTGAAAAAATATGAAAGAAAATGAAAAAAAAATATATGAAATCTGCCAGAGTAATGTGAAATTATCAAATTGATCAACCAAAAACTAATGAATTCACAAAGTGATTTTCTAGTGGGGGACATCGTAGCATTTGCACGATTGGCTAATCAAACCTACGCTGCTAGGAAAGGAGGGTGTCGTAGTAAACAACAAACTATTACTATTACAAACTATATAAACAATATTTTATTATATATATAAATATAATATAATTTATTGATACAAAAAAATATTCGCTCCATTTATTCGCTGATTCGCTCCATGCCTTTATATATATTTTCAATCATTAAATGCCAATATTTTAAGCATTGGCCAATGAACATCTACCGAGAACAAAAATAACTAAATTCACTTATCTACAAATCTTTTAAAGTCTTGAAAGTTTCTCTAATACCAACATTCTATTTTGAACAAAAATAGTCCTGTCGAGCTTGTCTTTGTTCTCTAGGTGTCACAACAAATTTTATTTTTTTTCACCTTTTAACACCTCTGAAACAATGTATAAAGGTAAATAAATACACTTAGTCTAGGTTACTTAAATGAAGAGTTAAATGTAAAATTAAATTAAAAATATTTAATTAATTTTTTTCCTCCTCTTTGTATTTTGTATCCCTTTCTTGATCAAATTTACTTTTTTCCTTGTAGCGCTGTTTTGCTTGTCTTCTGGGTTTAAACCCTGAGATTGGATTAAATACTGTAAAATTACAAGATTCTTTGAACACTCTCCAGAATGTTACTTACATCTAACAAACGTTACCAGATGTTTGGTAACACTCATCAGCAACACTCATTCACATGATTTTGTAGTATTTTTATAATAACTGTGAATTACTATTTCATTGAGCAAAACAAAATAGATTTGTAGAAAGTGAAGTTTACGCTCAAAACTGTCTAGAACTTAAATCTGAATTACTTATTTTTACAGTAAACGAAAAAGTTGTAACATTCATGAGAGCAATTTAAAATAGTTACCATGATTTTAGGGTCAGCAACCTTCCACCCCGTCCTATCATGCCTGACTGAATACACCAAGTGATAGGATAAAACTAGGCACTTATACTTTTGATTTCTGTCAGTACAGCCACTCTCTTTCACTTTAAGTGGCAGTAATACTCGTGATGTAACTGTTGTGACAATTATGGAAGACTTCCCTTTAAATTGTTTACACTTTTTTAAACATGTAATTTAAGTTTAAATTATCGTTAAATTAACTTGCGGATTTTTGAACAAATTACACCAATTTTTAAAGTCTATGCATTTTTTTTTAACTTATATTCAAAATGGCTGAAAGTTAGCAAATAGTCTGGTGACAGGAACAATCGTGAGTTATTATTTTTTAAATATTTTTTGTTGCCATCAAAAAAGATTCCAATTCGCTTTTAATAACACTAAAAACATTAAATTTTCAAGCCTTAATAGGTCAGTATTTTTATTGTCTCTAAGCTATGAGCCATTTCCTCACAAATTAACATCAAAGTTCGAAGACAGAGAATGTGCAAACAAATTTTCATCTACATACAGTCTTTAATAGATCATGGCAATCCATTTCCATTTACTAAGCTCAAGTTAAGATAGTTTTATATTTTTAGATTGAAAATTAAAATGTTTTGACCATAATTGCAGTCAAGATGCTATTTAAATAAATCTAAAATATACACTGCCCAAATGATAAACGGTAATTATTTTCCTAAATGCTCATAATGCTTATGTCTTCAATTCATGATGCATAACAGTTTATAGATCTATCACTATCTAGAGGCAATGGCAAAAACAAAAACGATATACTTGTATAATGGTTATATAGCTATATATATACAATATGTAAATGTTATATTCTCGCCTTTCACTAGTATTTTACTGATATCATTTTGGTGTTAAGATTAATTAAAATGACACTTTTAAATTAATTAATTAAAAAAAAATATAGTTTTACGTTATTACATGCTGCAAAGAAAACAATAAACTTCATTCATTCACTGGTTTTTAAATAATACTATTTTTTTAATATTTAAATCAAAGACGCTTACTATGACGTACTTAAGAAAATATTGTATTGATAATATGAATTATGTTAATATTATTATTTAATTATCTCTATATATAAATTTAGTTAGTAGCTTTCAATATCATGCATATGCTATTTATTTTGAGTGTTTGCTAAACTTCGGTTTCATCTTTAGGTACCCTATTTATCAGAGAGGAAATCCACAATTGAGAGTTTTTCTTCCCAATTTTTGGATGAAGATGGTGCGACCCCAGCACAAGCAGTCACCTAATATTGTGCAGTTTATAACATCAATTCAGATGACAGATCATGATATTAAAAATTATTTAGAAAAAATATATAAAATACCAGTTGCTCATATTCGCTCTGAAATTGTTGAGGGTATGTAATTTTCATATTTCTTCTTATCCAATGCATGCTAATTATTTTATGAATGTTAATGCTGTTTATATGAACTAATTATAATCAAGATTATTTCATATTTACAAAAAAATGCAGTACTATTCATATCAGACAGAAGAATTACAAAACAAAATATATTTGAAGATTACAATCATAAAATATTTGGCATGTACTTCAAATACAACAAAATATATAGAATAAAGTAGAAACACATATTTAAATAAATTATTCATAGTGCTTACTCTAATATATTTAATTTTGAACTGATGTTTTTATTTTATTTGGTTCAGCCAATTTTACCTGTCTTTTCAACTGCCAGAGCTGGATTTTTCAAACTTTTCTTTAGGTTTTCACAGTTGCAATTACCGTTGATTGTTGGTCATAACAGTGAATCCACGCGGTCGGAGAGTAGGTGTAACTCACTTGTGTGTTTACCACATTGACAATCTTATCATAGCCAGTGGCTTACTATGACAACATATTCATTTTAATTATTTTATAATTAACACCATTTTTTTCTAAATACGTTATTTAGTTGTTTTTTATGCTTCTACTCTCTTGTCAAATGTTAATTTTCTTGATGATGAGTAGGCATCAGATTTTTTTTACAGTAAATCTCATTTGATTACTGATGTGAATAATTTTGTTTGTCAATTCTGTAATAATACTCTATTAGTATAGATAATAAGTTGATCTTGATAATGAACAAATTATGATAATGCCATTTGAATTTGTTCATACTCGAAGGAATCTTATACTTTTTTTGTTAAATGAATTTTTTTTTATCAGTGTTATGTTTCTGGTGGTGTTAACAAGGTTTCTGTAATAGGGTCATTTTATTCCCTCAGGCATAGCCGGAACTAGGATTTTTTTCAGGAGGGAGAAACTTAGTTTTGCGGCCACTTTTTTTCAACCCCCACCCCCCTTCAGTAAACGACAACAGTTTTATTGCTGTTATTTTAGGATATATATTTCGAAATAAATATCATCATCTCATAACAGAAACTCATTTTATCAGCTAGATTAAGATAAAAAAAATCAAAATGCAGAAACAAAACCTTTTTTACTCCACCTAAAAATAAATTTTCGCTTGGAATTTGCTACCCTTTGTTTCCCCTCCCCTGGCCCTGTCCTCAGGTCCATTCTTGGAAATAAACAAATAATTTTTCTTTCTTTTTTTAATTGTGCGGAGCGCAGTAGCTCAGTGTTAAAGCACTGTGTTACCATGCTTCCAGTTCCATGTTCGAGACCGGCTATGGCAGATAATTATTTGGTTGACATCTGCATGATGGTAAAGAAGGATCAATCTAATTAGGGATTGATAAATTTATGGATGTGGCAAATAATTTATCAATCCCTAATTAGATAATTATTTATTCATTTATCAGCCGTGGGTCGACCCTGTGGGGTTGGGAGTCCTCCTGGGACTCATCCAGCCTCTATAAAGTGGGTACTCTTAATTAGGGGAAAAACCTGGCAATTGAGTGTGATCTCAGTCAAATCACCTCCTTGCACAACTGTTGGCTTAGAAACAGTACGGTCTTTACCAAGTATTGAACCCAAGACCTTCACGGGTTGTAGTGGTATAGGTTTTAGGTTTTTTAATTGTGCTCTAAAAATTAGTTGGCCTAATAACAGATGATATGTTACTGCAATGTTAGACATCAGCTGATTTCATTATTCTCTTACAGGTTTTCAATTATAATCTGTAATAAACATTTTATATAATAGATTCTTGACTTTGAACATACATATCGCACATCCAGAATAAAAGAGGCAGAACTCAAAATTTTTAACTTCAGGAATTTTAATAGTTGGACCTCTCTCAAAGGTCAGCCAGCACTCAAATATCAGACCAAACCAATAGAAGCAATAGGTAATCTACCAGAAGCATGTGCCAGAAGAAACACTCTGGAGGCTCAGATCTAGAAGTAAGTGTAGAAGTAACTAATGCTCATTAATCAAAACATTTTTTGAGTTGTGCCTCCTTCATTGTGGACATGCGATACCTAGCTTCTATATTTGGAAAAGCATTTTTTGATGGAGTAATTAATATGAAAAACATTTATTAAAAATGTCTCAAATATATATATATATATATATATATATATATATATATATATATATATATATATATATATATATATATATATATATATATATATATATATATATATATATATATATTTAAATTATTATTTCTTATATTTTATGTTTCTAATGTAATTCAGGAGAACTGAAAAGGGTACCAAGGAAAGGATATGTGGTTAAAGATGATGATTTTAGAAGAGCTTTTGTAACTTTAGTGAGTATTGTTTTCCATTTTATTATCTTAATCTAAATTGTAAAATTACTAATTAATGCTCTCATTAATTTAATGAAATGCTCTCATTAATTTAATGAAAACTAATTAATGCTCTCATTAAACCTGAGATTTAGGCTATCTCTATAGCCTAAATCTCAGGCTGAAGCTTATTTGGCAACTTTTTTATTTGCGGACCTTCCATGGACTACTTCCTTGGCTTCCTAGACCACGGGTTGGGAACCGTTGTCCTAAGGAGACTAGGTGTCCCAGAATAAAAATTGCTTTGTACTTCAAAATATTACTGTTTTATAACTGTAATAGTATGCAGCATTATAGTCTGTAAAACAATCTGTAGCATTATAGCCAGTAGAAGTGATGTCATTAAATAATATTTCTGATATTGTGAATTGAAAGGTTGATTACTAAAATCTGATTAGTCAAAAATTATGATCTACTCAGCAGTGAAAGCTGAGTATTCCCTTATGAGATTCACTTAATCAAGACGGGCATATTTTAATTAGGTATAAAAGGATAATGAAGTAAATTCTGTGGTGTTTGGCTAAAGGGAACAAGTAATTTTTTTGCGTCAATGGGCTTAAGTTATATATTATTGTTATAATGAATTTTACCTTTGAGAAAAAGGTAATAAGCCAATTAAATAGTATTCACATTCCATGTCAATACTGTTTCAATTATAATATATTTTAGTAAAATTTATGTAACCCTATTAATTTTTTTTTACAGGCAGGAGATGAAAAATTTGAGTTTCCTGACGTATCATCTAAAAAAATTGAACAGGAAGAAAGTGAATATAAAAAACTACAAGCTCAGTCTGAAGAAAATTATAAAAAATACCAAGATAGAAATAGAAGTCATTCTAATCTTCCAGGATGGTTTTCATTGTGAACATCTCTGAAAACATTTTTCATTTTATTTTGTATAGTAAAAAAATTAAGTTGAATAGTTATTTATTAGTATATTGTGTTTAAATATCTTTTACCTTGTTGATCTGTTTATTTTATTTTTTTTTTATTTATAAATAGCGAAAGTTGTTCAATACGGAAATTATTAGCATTTTTATGGAGAACTTTGAATTTCTCAGGAAAATCAGTGAATGTGTCCAGTGTGTGTAGGAACAGTAAACACGCTCTTTTAACAATTTCTCCAATATTTTTTTATTAGATCCACAATTTTTCTATAATCTCCTCAAGTTTCAATTCATAATTTCTATTAAGCAAGTTTAGTTGACTATAGTGATCCAAAACAGATGCTGTTTGTATTATTATTAGCTGTTTATTTATACAGTTATTATTTGTTCTACATTTGTAGTATAGTCTAGTCTCTGAAAATTAATGCTAACAGTGAGTATGCTTCTAATTTTATGGAAACCACTGAATTTTTTTTTTTTTTTTTCATGTTGAACCTTGAATAAATATATCAATATTTGCAATTAAAATTCAAACATGGCAATTTGTTACCATCACCTAACTTTAAGCTTTTAAGGTATTGATCGCCAAAGTGGTCCTTATCTGCCGGTTAGAAATTTCACCATATGTCACGACCGTCTATAATTGGATTACAGGTATCTAAGAACGATATCCTGTATTTTTCTTTACTACTGGAATTATAAAGAATAATGTTGAATAATTTTAAAGGACTGATGGAATCAACTCAATTGGGATGGAACCAGATTATTTCATCCAAACAAATGGATTTATAAAAAAAGATTTTTAAAACAGTTACTTGCCTAACGATGTATTTTAGGAGTTTTTATTGAAACAGATAATGCGGATTCATGTCTGCTAGGAATGAATAGCTAATACTAAAATTCTTTAAAACAAATATTTTTAAGCATTGTTGTATAAGTTCCTATATTAATCCCTTTAAAACGACGGCTTTAACCTTTTTTTTTCACAGAACGGCCTTAGAGACCATGAGAATATCATTATTTTCACTTCCTTTCATACCCCCTTCTCTCCTTTCTTTCTTCCCAACTTTTCCTCATAATTTCCAATTGTTCTTCCCTTCTTTCTTCGGTCCACGCTACTCCTTTTCTCTCTTCTCTCTCCTGCAAGGACCTTAATTTCTTTTAGTCTTCTCCCATAGTCATCCCTATCGAAACAGTCTTTGTCTGTTATTTTCTGTTTCTTCCCTCATCTGTTTGATGTACACCCTAGCACTCTTGTATCCTCTCATTTTATAGATTTCTCCATTATATCTTTGGGTGCATCCTCACTATAGGTCTGTAGAACCTGAATCTTCTTATTTCCGTTTCCAAATCATTTACCTCTTTGTATATTTCCTTATTAGATCTCTACCTATAGCCTTCTGTGTCTTCTTTAAAGCCTTTAACCCTTTAATGGCAAACAATTTTTTTTTTCAGACTTGTGAATACAATACAAATGATAAAGCATTTTTTCAATCTACTTAAAACAATTTTGATACCCAAGGGACCGTTGCTAATGTATCCATAAACATTTTATGATACAAACAGTAATAGCATTTTAATGTTTTGATAAATAAAATTTATCAGAAGATTCATCCACCACTCATGCTGAGGACGCCCCTCTTATCTAGTGAAGTCGTGTGAGAGAATCCTACGTGTCAGTGTTGATATTTAAAAGCTGCATGTTTACAAACCGATAAGAAAAGCAAGAACGAGACACGTGGCAACTACCCATGAGTAAAATTAGTATCTACTTTGATTACAATTTCCGATGGTTTTCAAAAGAGTAAGGCGCGTGCCGGATCGAATTTCTGTGAGAACATCGAAGAGGGTGCTGGCCTTCCCCAGTACTAAAGATCGCCGGGAGATAGTTCATTGTTCAGTGCAACTGTCCATCTGCCCCTCTACTCGATGAAATTTAATATCGAATATAACTATGTTCATTAGCAAAATGATAATGGTCAAAAGTGGTTTCGTTGCTTGACGTTTCAACCCTTAATCATTCCTATAAATACAAGTTTCTAGTTTTGAATATGGACAATTACGTATTTTGTTACAATTCCAATTAACCATAAACAAAAATATTCGCCAAGTAAAAACTTGATTAGAGCGTTTTGGTTTATTATTTTCAATAATGAACCTTTATAATCGACCAAGAAAAAACAAATTTTAATCTTTCCTCTCAAAATTTGAGGTAACACGTTTCAAGAAACGTAGAATCCAATAGATTATAAAATTAGATTAAAAAAAAAAATCATCGAAATCGAACCAGGATTAGCTGAGATACAGCGAGTTGAACTTCGTAGAATAACTCTCTGGAGCTACGTCAGCTTTTGGCCTCCTAAGTTATCAATTACGGACATCCAGATTCCTCGCATCTCTCTCCACTTCATCCTTCCTTAAATCCTCCCTCCACTTTCACTATCTTCTTGGCCTTCTTTCTTTTCTTTTTCCACTGAAGTGCACCACCAACAACATGTTTTCGCTGTATAGATAATTGATGTTATACGAGGCTTATATATTTTAATTTCGTTTTTTTTTTATAACAATTTTATTTTAATTTATGTTTATTTATGTTAATTTTATAACAATATTTTTTTTATACAATTGAGACTTGAGAAGTTTCAGCTTCGCGTAGTATGCTTTATTGTGTAGAAGTTCATTTGAAAGATAATCTAATTGTCTGGACTCTAAACTAAAGCGATAAGAAAATTGTGAATGGATACATCAGATTTTTTAAAATATAAATATTTGCAAATAATAAGTCATTGCGTTATAATTTGCAGCGTTTTTCCTGTTGAATCTATGTAGTTTATACGAATATATATAACGTGTTATTGTTGAACTTTTTTTTTTCTTACCCTCCGATTTTATTTATTTTGTAAATGAAATCTCAGCGTAAAGAAAAAGGAAAAAAAAAATGTTTTATTGTGTTCGACCATATTATTAATTTTACACTAAATTTGTCTGAGCTCGAACATATACGTACCCTATTCATAACTTACGTTATATTTTATGACGTTTATTTTTTTATCTTTCAAATTTATTATATAAATCAACTATTTAAGTAGCCCCAATGGAAAATTTAAACTATTGTAAGCCATAATTACAAAGTAACCTTGTGGAGTAATTCCATTTATATTTCATTTTGATCTTTCCGTTTTATGCTATAACAAGATTTTATAAATAAATAAATATCTTTAATATGATTTTTTTTATTTTCATTCTATTTAAAGTTTAAAGTATTTACATCATTCCGCATTAAAATATATCTTTCGATTGAAGATATTAAGAATCGATTCTGAGTATACCGGATAAGTTGGCCGATGAATATCACACAGCTAGATTTAAATTTAAACTTCCTCCTGAACTCTGATTTGTGCCATTTTTAATAGTTTAATTCACCCGTAAAATGAAACGGAATTATTTCAATTGTTCATTTATTTATCATACTTCAATACTTTTCTTACGGTTTTGTGGTATATCGTCTGATTGAGTGACTTATAGTTGGCAGTATAGAAAGGCCACTAATTGGCTGATAAGGTAAGCTTTATCGGAGGATAATTTAATTAGTTTTTCTAGCTGAGAGGTTTTAAACTAAAAATGTTTGTTTCAGGTCCATCGTGAGGTATTGATTTTTCAGTCATTTATTTTAATTAAAAATAATATATTTATTTTTCTTTTCTATTAGGGACATAGAAAAGATAGGTAAGTTGATTATTTTTTTAATAACTAATATATCTAATCCAATGTCTTAACTTACCAACAATTTAAATTCAATTTAGAAATAATTACAACTGTAACTATTACAATTACAAGAAAATACTGATTGAATGTCATGTTTCACTTTATGCAACTAACATATTAAATGATAAATTCATTACTCCATGCACATAATAGCCTTCCCTTTCCACTACATTTTCTGAAGAAAAAAAATACATACATATATATATATAGGGTGGCCATAAAAGTTTTGGTTCAAATCGGAACAGTTGAATTGCCCGGAGAAGGGAGAGGAGAAGGAGTCTCAGTGTCCCAAAAATGTTGAGAATTTTAAGATTAAACAATGTGTTACAATATTTATGACATTTATAGTTGATGTAATTTTGAACTAAATTATTAAAAAAAAAATCTGAAAATTAGTAATGTAAAATTAAAACAAAGATCATTTTATCCTTACATGTATTACAACAATGTTAAAAGCTGAATAACAAATTTAACTCTTTCAAATTTAGATATCAATCAAGTTTAGTTGATGTTTGTGCAATTCTTTCAGTTAATTTCTTTTGCTCGAGGGTTTCTTTTTCAAAACATTGTTTTTGAGAATCATTTCACAAACACTCACACACACAAACACACACACACACACAAACACACACACACACACACACACACACACACACACACACACACACACACAAACACACACACAGAGGCAATTTCTTTTAAGATTTCTTTGAATTAGGATATTACTGGAAGATTCCATAGCAATGCCTAAATTTCTCAAATACCAGTTAATTCCAAAAAAAGTTTAGATATATGAACATAAGTATTTACTTATTTTTTATGCACCATATTATTTTCTGTTTCTTTGGTCATATTCAGATGTGTTTATCTATTATATTTTTATACTTTTTGGGAGCAGTGGGGTGTTAAGGATTTAATGAGGACTTCATTAAGAGACATATAGAAAAAAGAAAAGAAATTTATATTCTTCTTTATAGTTACATAGGTTTTCTATTCATAGTAAGTTATTTACCAATATTTACAAAATCGTATTTTACACCTTAAAACCATGTGGCTGGTGACCGATATGTATAGTTAATTTTTTATATTTACAGTTTTATGGACATTTGTATTGCATCGTGCCACTGATTATTTACAATTTTTTTTTTTTAACAAAACAAAAAATCTCACAACAGACATTGGTTTAAATAAAACTTATCAAACAATAAACTAATCCAATCTTCCTGTAAAGTAGAAATTAATAGATTTAATTAAGATAACAATATGCAAATTTATATTAGGGGCCTCTGAAAATGTTATAATTTTAACAATTAACCTCATTATCGTACTATTTACATTGTTCTGTGAAAAGAAGTTATAATTTATATTTTTTGTTTTTAGTTGGATATGTTTTTTTCTTTATTTAGAAAAAAGAACCTTAATGCAACCAAGGTTGCTGAAATGGTTAGGTGTTAAAACAGAAGTTTTAGCTAATGTGCCTCATACAAACATTACATTATTATAATTATACAGTATACCATAAGTCATTCATCTTTGGGTTTAAATAAATTGAATGCTTAAAATTTGAACATTATATAGTTACTTATGGTTACTTTACATGTATATGAGGGAACAGTGCAAATGTAATAAATAAAAATAAAATATCTACAGTTCCTATTCTTTTAAACTAACTTAAAGATTTTTAGCCAACTTTCATTGTATATTTTCAAATTGTTAGAGCTTTCATAAATAATTATATATTGATTAACCTTCTGGTTTCTACAAGTTACTATTGATCAAGGCCTCATCAACTAATTATTTATATATGCATGTATATAAATTTTTCTATTACCGAAAATTATCTGGAGGAGTGAGAGGAGATATATTATTTATAGGTTTAACCATCAGTTAGCAATAACAAATTGATATTTTTTTAAAAGTAAGTATATGCTAAAGTAATTTATAATAAAGAAAAAGATGGTCTGGATGACCAAGAAGAAGAAAGATTCTTAATCACCGACTGGGCCATCCCCTTCTTGATTTACCATATGGTCAACTATTAATGTATAATAAAAGTTATATATAATAGTTATAAATAACAATTAAAATTCACCGAACATCCTAGTTAAAATATAAATAAAAATAATCTTTTGATCACAATCTCACATCTTTTTCTTTATAATATTTGAAAAATTCATTTCATATAATTTTGACTCTTGTTTTTCAATTAGCGAATTGCCCAAGTTCAAAATAATTAGTGACATTAAATTTTAAAAATAAATCAATACATTATAAAATTATCTAACAATCCTCTATCTAAATGGGATTCAAAGTCATTTATCGGGTCCATAACCCCATTCTATCAGTACCTGTTTGTACTTTTTCTATTTATAATTAACATACTTATTTTGTGTTAGATTAAATAGGTTACAAAATATCACTACAATCTGTTTCATTATTTAGATTTAAACATGATTAATTAATAATGCTATTGTTCAATTGACAATTTTAGTTAATGATTGTTTCCTGTTTTGATGCTTTATGTATGAGTCATTTATATTAATAATGTTTTGTCTTTGTTATATTAAATAATTTGATTGTTATATGTTTTTTACTTAAAGGTTGCAAAATAAACTTTTACATGGTACATAAGGTTGTCAAATTTTATAAAAGTAGAGTTATTGTATTTTAAAAATCTGTTTTTCTTTTTCCATTATACAATAATTATTTTTATTTTTTAATTCCATAAACCATAAATTATTTTTAGTTTTAATTGTGCTTAAATTTGTGAATGGATTTTCGATGCATGCATGTTATTCTTTATAAAATCAATTTCTCCTTAAATTGTTTACAAACTTTTTATATAATACATAGTTAATTTTATTCAGTGTATTAAACATATGTTCAATAGCTTTATTTATGTGTTTTAGTTTGCAAGTGACTATTGTGATTTATTAACTACGGTAGGTTTAGAATATTGAAAACTAAACTATGATCAGTTGCTTCAATACATTAATTCAGAAAAAAAAAATGAGGTACCTTATGATAATTTTTTATATTTTTTCTTACTACTCGAATGACTAATATTAATAAATTTCTATTATAAATCTGTTCAAGTGCGACATAATGAATCCTGTATGAATCTTGTATAAACCCACAGTTTTTGTTTTAACATTACAAACTAAATAACAAACATTTTCTACTTTTTTTTAAACAAAACTCTTATCTTAAGTAGTGTTCATTAATACAAAAAATGAATGATTTAGTTTTCTAATTATGTCTTATGAATTTAAAATATAAAATAACAGATACAGTTATTTATTGGAGCATGAGATTTTTCTGTGCCTTGCACTTGTTATTGAGTTCGGACTGACGCAACTTTGGCATCTTATTGATTTTTCTAAAAATTTTACAACATAACATTTTAATTGTATTATTAATATTATGCCCCTAATATAGATCTTATTTAATTGAACATTCGTTGTTGACTAGTAAATATACATAAATATCTTTACATTTGCTAATTTTTTTTTTGTGAAAAGGTCAAATTACATATAAATATTTTGTACTCTTTGAAGTGGGATCATGATTAAAAAATAGGACTAGACTTTCTTTTTACATGAGACAATGTACAGCATTAGAAGATAAAAAATATACAATAGTTGAAAAAACTTCATTTTGGTGTTGAAACGAGGGGACTGTAACTCTGTGAATTACATGTCGGAAGAGCAAATGGGTTCATTCCGGTGAAAGGTGAAGAAACAAGACTTCCAACTCCTGTAACAAATACAAAATAACATTTATATCGGCAGTTAAAAAAAAATTTCATCATTCGGTTTTTTTTTTTTTTTTTTTTTTAGGAATTTTACTGTCCAATAATCTTCTTTTTACTTCTATTTTTGAATTATGTTTGGTACCTAAAAATATTAATGGTCTATAATTATGTGATAATTTTTAAAGTTCATAATACATTAGTGACTTCACTGTTATTGCATCAATTATGATCACAATAAAAATCTTTTAACAAACTACCTAAGAAATATTATCTGGTAATATCATAACTAAAGTTGGTTTTAAATAATTTGAATACTATCTTCATCTGATGCAAATAACATTGGATAGTAAATTAAGTCAATTCCAGTTTCTTAAACTTTTATTGGTGGATTTTCGCCAGCGGAATATTCCCAAAAGTTCCTAATTTTATTTAACAGACTTGCCAGCATAAGCCTCATAAGAAAGGTTGAAATTTTATTCCTAAAATATTTTAAACTACATCTGCTCCTGCTTCACGCTTATATGTGCCCATTTGTACAATCTGAAAACATCCAGGACCATTCGACTGATTTGCAGGGTTAGCAAATCAGAAGATTCCTGGGCCATTGCATTTGTAGCCTGTGTTCTGGTTCTCCACGTAACAAGAAGGATGAATTAGGTTTTACTAATGCATTGGAGTTGATTTGTAGTGGAACAGTATATTTATGCTATATTGGTCTTGTATCTGAGGATTAATTGTTGGGACATGTTGATGTCTTTGGGTAACTCGGTTCATAAATTAAAAAAAAAAGAGAACTATTTGATAAATAAACTGTATAGTGTTTGTATAATAATAAAAAATATATTATTATTACTATTATAGATATTTCCATATGATGAAATATGAGCGATAGTTTTATGAAATATTCGAGACTTGAATTGAAGATATTTAAAATATACATTTCAGTTTTTGCCAATATTTAAGGTGATTAGTGTCATGTTTAAATTATTTAAATCTGGAATTATGCTAATAGCACTAGAGCTTAGCATTTGATAAAATCAATACCCTTGTTATCCCAGGGAGCCCTAGAATAAAGATAGGGACTCACTAGGTGCGGAGGAGTTGAAGATGACGGGGGTCGTGGATGTAGCCTGGGAAGACGTGGGGTAGGTCGGCGTCGAGTTGTTGTACCCGCCGTTGCTGGAGTGTGGCGTACTCGTGCTGGAACCGTATCCTCTCGGCGAAACACTTCCAGCTCCTCCCCTCGTGTACTCCTCTGAAAAGAAACAAAACAAACGATTTATTTTAGGCCATATATTTCTACAGTAGCTAGCATATTTAAGGCAGTCTCTAATTTGATTGTTCCATTAGAAAAAATGGAAATAAATGTTTCAGGGACCCCTAGGGTCATTCTAGTACAGCATGAGTATAAGTGTTAAGATAATGTATCGCCAATATACATTATACATTATTATCGCCTCAGATACAAAAATATGATGTTGCAATCATGCCCATTTATTATGAAGACATATTAAAAGAGACATAGCCTACAGAATTTGTGGCCATCATGTTGGCAGTTGGAGTTCAGTGTCTGGTGGTCATTCATTTGTAATGCCTCATCATCTCAATTTCGGTTTTATAATTCGGAGCATTACTTCTTCCTTAAAGTAGCTCCTCAGTTGGCGGGACAAGCCTACAGCCTTGTTGTAATCAGAATTGCGTCGGCACGAGAAAGATTGAGGCCGTGATCGGAAAAAGAGGCAAGAAAATAAATAGGATTTCTTGGCACCAGTGGTTGTAAATAATTGCTGCAGAATCCCGTGTTGCAAGAAAGGAAGAAAAAAATTAGCTACTCAGTTATCGTCTCAAGACTAAGTGGACACGTTTAGGGGGAGGGAAGGAGAAATAAGAAATAGAGAATCAACAATGGCACATTGCCAACAATAAACGTTCTGTTTCACACTTTTGTCTGAAGTAATTCGTTTTAAAGAATATCACTAAAATATTAGGATAAATAAAACGATCTAATATAATCGAACGATATTATGTAAATACGTTTAATCTTAAGTTTTTTTAGTCTTAAGTGAATTTATTATTTATTTTTTCAATTTATACGTCTTAGACTTCATAAAGTTAACTTTGTAACACAAAATTGAAGTTTTCAAAACTCCTTCATCTTCTAAATCAAGTAAAAAAAAATAGTGAAACAAAAACGTTAAAGAATCCATCTGTGATTCAACATCATTAAAAAAGAGACAAAGTTTACTAACTCCTTAAAGGATATCTTCTTATCCGCTCGAAGAAACGAGGAATATATGTACATATATAAATTTATTTATTTATTAATGTATAAATAATTATTATTGTTGTACCTTCGGTCCACTGACCGTTGTTCTCATGGACTGTCACAGCCAGCTGGCCAGTGTAGGAGTTGAAAGTGGTAGTGCTGTTGTTGTTAGGCGATCTTGGAGCTGCAAGTTGTTGGTTCCTTGGCTGCATTGTATAAAGTGCTTCTGCCAAGTCTGCTGCTCTTTTCAGTATTATTTCCTAAAATATTAATTTGAATTATTAATTGTTAATCAATATTACAATAGTTTATTTCACATTACTATAATTGAGGTGGGCGGTGTGACTATGGACATTAATTATTTTTCTTTTTGAAGGTAGTATTTAAAAAATAGGATTTGAATGGTCCTTGATTTCTTCAGGGTTTATTGGAATGAGATTCTTTTAAATATAAGATATACTTCTGCGACGTATTTTCTGCCGATTTATTTAAGATTGGCAAGTAGATGTAGATTCATTATTTATATTTTTGCTCGATGATTTTTATTTGAATTTATAATGTGTAAAATATTGAGATGACTAGAATTTCACTTAAAAGGTAACCGTGTTAGGAAGTTAATGTTTTACTATGACATCAATGAGATGATTCTATTAAAACATAGAATTTTGAAGCTTTCGGATTACATGTATTATTCTTTAAATAAAATTATTTATTTTTAATTTATTTTAACATAGGAAATTAAGTTTCTTATTATCAGCAAGAATGGAAATCATCGACCACAGGTAAAGCATATGTATGTAAAATCTCATTTCATATATTCTAAAATATATTTAATTGATCGTGCATTTCTTTTTTTTTTTTTAGTGTTCAAATTGGAAAAAAATAAAAGTAAAAATATATGTGAAAAAGGTTAACGTTATTAAAGTAATGTTCAAGGAAATAATATTGGAACGTAAAGAAAATCTTAATCTAAAGTTTGAAACCCTCACCAGATTGTATAAGAAATTTGTAAGGACTACATTTTTTTTATTTTAAATACCAAACAACCACTAAGTTTTGTGTCGATAGATTTTTACAAAACCCGCTCATTTTATTCTAACTAATTAAAACAATGCTTATGTTAAATATTGAAATAGGAATAAATTAACTATCCTTGTGTTTTTCTGTTCCCCTCATATTTATTTATTTACATTACAGACTGACATTACATTACAAAATAAAAAAAAAATCGTGAGTAGCAGAGTTCCGTCACTAAGGTCGTATTTGCACTATTCGTAAAACATAAACTACAAAATATTAAAATAAAAGGAGAGGGTCAAATGTAGCGGGAGAAAAAAATATATTTCACACGTTTCCAAAACTTTCATAATCGTGTTCTAGAGATTTATGAAACGGATAAAAAATGCACTCTCGCCCATCTCTGCTGATCTTCTAGACAGTGCTATAATCTACTTTATTAGGGGAAAATACGACTAATACCTGTCCGATGAAACTTCTTTTGTTTTATTGCTGATTTAACTACCTTTCAAATGTAAATGGTTTTTACACCTAACTATTTGGAGGTTTTTGTTGAGAGAGATGCAAATACTTAAAAAAATCGAATACCGTGGAGAGTGGTACAAACAAGTCGAGGTCCCATAAAATGCATTTCCCTAACACCAACTCAGTTTACATACAAATTTTCAACCCTATAACTTAATTTGGTGGAGCTGTGGAGGTACGCAGAACTTTAAAAACGACGAAATTTCAGGTAGTCATACCGAAATTTTGACTAAAATTTTCCTATACTTTTATGGTATCTTTCTGCTTGGAAGAAAACTCTGCTTACCGAATTTCAGCTCATTTAACCCAAAGGGGGCCGTTGGAGGTGCCCAAATGTAGCGGAGGAAAAATATATGTAACAGACATTTCCAAAACTTTCATAATCGTGTTTTAGGGGTTATGAAACGGATAGAAAAAGCACTGCCGACCCTCTCCGTTGACCTTCGATACAGTTCAATAGTCTATTTTATTTATGAAAGGAAAACACGACTAAAAGTTATTTGGTTTTACCATTATTTATTCAATAATCAGAACATTCACATGTCAACTATTAATATTACCTTTTATAGGTAATTAAAGAAAATATTTTCTATTTCAAATTCGTTTTAAATAAGTCTCACTAAATAAGTCAGTTAATTATTCAATTATTTTTGTTTTTTCATTAATTACAAAAACTGTAAGTTTATTTTGTCTTGAATTTTTTAATTGATTTTTAAGGGTAGTAATTACAGATTATTATTACGATTTATTACTTGTTTTCCTTCCTCATTCGTATTTCTCTCTGAAGTTTTTTTGATTATTTTAAGTGAATATTTGACCTAAGCTTCAATGAGAACATAATATAGAATTTTAATGTTTCAAGATATAGCAATTACCTTGGGAAGCTTTTCCGGATCGCCCGGATGCCTTGGTATCAGCTTTTGCAACCGCTGAAATCCATAGTCAATCGTGGGCTCATTCAAGGCTAAAAAAAAAAAAATACAAATTTCATTTAAAATCTCAAATATGAAACGATAGTTTTCTAAAGACTTATACCTTATATACATTATACAGAATTATACATTATACTTACAAACATATACGAAACGGCCAGGCGCACCCTTACAGAACTGCTTGCTCTTGTAGGACAAGGTAACTTCTACAACCCCCGGTATATGCCTTGGTGGCGTTTGCACCCTTATCGCATGGGAGGTTATCAGCTGTAATAGATATGAGATTAATTTACTTAATGTAGATATTATATATAATGTTTTAAGCCATTGGATTGTTTAGAAATCCAAGATATCAAATGCTCATAATTAGTTTAATTATAAATTTACCTCGCTCCAAACGAGCATCGTACCGAAGACTACTTGAAGACCATCAAAGAAGTTGTCTCCAATTATGATGACTGTCGAACCACCGCTTGTCCAGCCTTCACTTGGCGAGATAGCTTTTATGCAGGGTGTTGCAACGGGTAAAGGTGGGTATAGACCTGTACGGATGAAGTTGGTTAAAATTCGTGTCAGCTTGAACATTGATAATTCAAAGTACTTATTTTTAGTCAAAGCAAGTAGCTTCTAATTGACAAAAATTATATGTTATTTTGGAGGCTAGTTTCTTATATATAATATAAGATATTATATATTCTTAATATATTATATATTCTTAATATTATTTACGTCGCTTAGGATACAGATAGGACCTTATGTTTCGTGATTCACAGATATTATACAATTTAGAGAATACATTTTTAGTAATTTCTTTATACTTGAGTAATAACATTTTTTTAGGCCACCATGTTTCTAATACCTACAATCCCTCAGAGATTTGTTTGTTGTGATATATTACAGAATAATAATTTCTCCAGCCGATAACTTACTAATGTTTATAGTTGTCTGCGCGTCGAATACTCTGTTAAAAGATAATAAAAGCAAATGTTCTGGCTACTATTCCCCCTTCTGCTTTCCCATTTTAGAAACCTCTTCAATCTAAGAAAAGGAAAAATGGCCGCCTAGCAGATAGCGGAGGGAGCAAGAGGGAATTAAAAATAAAGCCTAGACCGGAAACAAGATGGCGGTCGAGTGGTAGCGAACCGGAAAATCAGGGAGGGCGCGACTGGAACATTGCAATTACTTCGATCTGAGGAGGAGGGGGCGAAGGCACCGCTCCGGATTACTTCCTTATTCTAAAAATTACTTTCCCACTTTACTTAGCGCTAGGATTCTGGCCAATTTGTCCAACCTTTTATCATCAAAGAATGCATTCCTTCTATGTATACATTAAGTTTATTTGGCACCGATTTCACCCCAACCTCATTTTAACCGTGTTCAAATTCTATAAAATTTAATCTTATACCTATCTGTGGGAATGGATTCAACAAAAAGGAAATTTTCGAACAGTGGCGTAACTAGGCCGGAGTCATCGGGCGAAGCAAGGTGGTCCCCAAGACAGAGCGCAAAAACCTAAGTAATATTTCATTCAGATTCGCAGTCGTGATGTTTCACTCTTTAGTTTTCGTACTGTATTTGCAGATAGCAAAAGCAAAAGCAGAGCGCTCTTTTTCTTATTTGAAAATAATCAAAAGTTATAAGAGATCAAGGATGAGTCAGGATCTACTAGCAGGTTTGGCACTTTCAATTGCAAATGAACGAGCTTTTCTAAGCGCATTAGTAATTTTCACAGAAAAAAAATCTAGGAAAAAGTCATTTGAATAGTCCAATATGGTCAGCACGGTTTTGCAATGTCAGAATATTAATAGTTAAACTACTCTGCAAGTTCGTGTAATCAATTAATTATAAGCAACACATGTTAGCATCGCCTCTATAAATTTACGGAATTAAAGAAATTATATAAAATAACTATTAGATTTCTGTTTCTTTCATTATCCCTATGATTTCCATCATCTTGTTAGGTATATGTAAGATTTTGCTTTTGTTATTTTCTATTTAAACTGCTTATTTTAATTTAACATTGTAACTGTATTAATATTTATATCGACTGTTTAGTCAAATATGATAATTATATTTTTTGGATAAATGGTAATTTTAGTTTACAGTGAATAGAATGCCATAATCGAATATCTTACTGTTATATTCAGAATAAATTTATGAAACGTGGGAGGGGAATTTCCAGAGAAATATGTTTCATTATTTATCCAGAGGCCTCAATTGGTGTCCTTAGAATGATTTACCTTAAAAGGGCTACGATTTTCTTCGTGAATGCAAAAAAGTAGCTTGGTTATAATTATGCAATTATTAGAAAATTAAGAACGCTATCTCTTGAATGCGGCTTGATTGACTTGCTCTCAGTCAGACCGTTGCAGATTTTTAATTTTATAGATATTTCTAATAGATTTACAAAAAAAAAAAAAAAAAAAAAAAAAAAATAGGTTGATTGGTCAAGTTATACTTTAATAGTTTCTAAAGCATTTTAGGCCTAAAGACTGAGGTACATACATATTTTATTCATAGTTTAATTTTATAGAATTTGGTATTAGAAATATCTCCAAATCGTTTTACCTTGATATTAATGTCAACTTTCTGTGTGATGGGTGTCAAACTACTACTAAATTCATAAATTATATAAACTAACTACAACGATGTTGGCTCATTTGAATATCTATTTATCATGCTCTATTATTTTACGTCACACTAAATAGGTTAAAATTTGAAAGCAAAGTCAAGTTTTGATAAAAACGAGATTTTTGTTGTAATTTTTCTTATTATTTATTTTCACTACTTCAAATCAAGACAGACACGGGAGAAACGTTTGTCATATTGTAGGTAATAGTAAATCCGTGGGAGTAGTAAGGCCTCTTGTTTAAGGGAGTACATCCCTTTAATAACTGATGGAAGTTCTTCAACCTCCACCCTCGGGACCTGAATTATGGAAGCTGTCCGAGATCGCGTTTACCAAAATTTATTTTTCAACCGTTACCCGAACTTCCAAAACTGGATTCCAACCCAAAGGTGAGTCTGTTAAATATTCAGGTTCATTTCATCAGGCAGTTAGTCTGGCCAGTTGGAGCTATCGAATTCACCAAACCACACGCATGTTTCTTTTATTTGCTATATTGCATGGAAGATTGGTTTATTTTGGTATACGTTTCATTTTTGGCGTGAGTAATAAAATTGGGGGCTGCATTCATGACAACCGGTTATTTATGTCTGTTCACAAGTGCGCTTACATGATCTCGTTTAATCATTCCAAGCCGAATAAACTATTTAACAGAGAAATGTATGCTTGGCTGTATTTACCCTGGTATTTACTATTCCTGTCTAGGAATCGTATATATATTAATTGATCCTTTCATTTTTTAGCATTTAATTCTGAAATGCTAGCGGCTGTATCTTAAGTGCCTAAATAACCCAGTTAACTCCAATAATGGTTCATTTAATTTTTATTTAATTTATCTACCTCATTTTTTAGAGTAATTATTTAAATTTTCTAGTATTACAATAAATTCACTAAATATGAAAATGTTTAATAAGATATGTATATCATTCCGAACATTTAAAATTTAGAATTTCAATATATTTTTCCTGCCAATTTTTAAATAACTCGATAACGCTGTTATATCACCCCATGAATTTCCAGTTATATAAAATTAAAAAATTAAAGAAAAGCTGAAGTTTTGAAACATTTTTTGGGACATTATATTCAGCATAAAAAAAAATAAAAAAATATCTAGCCAAAATATATATTACAGATTTAATGTTTTTTTTTTTTTTTTTTTTTTCACAAATCGTAGAATCTAATAGTATCTCTTAACTTTAAACGGAAAAAAATCTTATACATTTTTAGCAGAGCTACATTTTTACAAAATATTTTGTTTGGACTCATGAATCCTTAAACATGTTAATTAAATGGTATAATTTAATATGTTTAAATATTTAATATTTAATTATTAAAATAAATATTAATATTTAAATATTAATATTTATAATATAGGTTAAATATTTATAATATTATAATATAAATATAATATTATATATAATATAATATAATATTATAATATATAATATTTATAATATAGGTTAAATATTAATATTTAATATTTAATAAATGGTATAATTTAATTAATCTTACACTTAAGACAATAAACTAATAAAACTAAAACTAAAAATAAACTTTTATTATTATTTTTTTTTCAGCTAATACCAAATCTTCTTCTTCTGCAGGTAATAAATAAAGTAAAAATTATATAATATGCATAATAATGCATTATAACAGGTATTATTATAATGGATATTATGCTATATTAATATAATATAAAATAAAGTAAAAATTATATAATAGACAGAAAAACTATACAAACATTTATTGAAAGTAAAAGCTTTATAAATCATTATCATTGGAAATTAGTTGTCAATAACGAATGATTACGAATATGGGGCTACTATTCTAAGGACAAAGAATTTTTCGGAGGAGTTTTTTTTTAATCAAGGTTCTCTCTCTGCCTCCATTGGATAACAGTACAACTACATATTTGAATAAAAAAATAGAAGGTTCAGTTTCGGAATTGAACTTTTAAGAAATTAAACATGACCGATCAAATATCATTGTATATACTATCAGTAAGTCTTGTCATCTTCTAAGGAGTGGTGACGCACGGATTTATAGGTTGCCGTTATTTAGACTTCGAAGACTAATGCGTGCGATGACTGACTTCTCTTGGTACCTCAAGATAAACTCCGAATGGTTTTTCTAAATTATATAATAATGTTGTGAGAGATGGCAATGTCGTTTATTTTTTAGGCATGAACTTATTTTATTATAATCAATGGAAGATGCTTGGGGGTTCGGTCAAAAATGAAACATCCAGTAAGTATAATACTGTTCAAATGCCGACGTTTCGGCATTAGTTGTTGGCCTTCGTCAGGGTGGCTTGTCTGGAGTTGTGGAGCAAGTTCTAATTCTTGACCCCCATATTTTCATCGATCACATCTGAGGTCGACGATATCTTCAACATTATTTTGGTAGATACCTGTTTTAAAAATAATTACTTATTGGAAGATTACGTTTTCAAGAAGATAGATAAAAATCTAACTCTAATCCCTTAGATTTCATATCAATTTAGCATTGTTAATGCTACCTTACTTTATTCTTGGTGGCTTTTGTTTAATAATTAAATTGAGGAACATGTGTGTATCTATATATATATATATATATATATATATATATATATATATATATATATATATATATATATACATACATTATATATATATATATATATATATATATATATGTATGTATGTATATACGCATATGAGGAGGAAATCCACGTAAGTACCAAGTTTTGTAGTTGCGTGGATTTTCTCCTCGTCGCTTAAGCGCTATTACCATAATACAGAAGTGTTGTAGCTGGGGTGAGATCGGATAAGGGGTTTTGTTTCGTCGTACGGAGGTTGTCTTCGGCCTTTGTACTTCTTATCAGCCATGCAGCTGAAATTATCGTTTTAGTTCTGATTTAGCTCTACAGTTTCACTTATGTTGTTGATATTCATTTATTTTCTTTCATATTCCAGGATATTTTTTTTTTATGTGCCGCGTTTCTAGTAATATAAAATTGCAGGAAAATTATGGAGAAAAATAATTCATTCTCGCAACAGCCATAAAGAGTGTAGGGATAGAGGACTTCAGATGTAGTTCTCTCTTGATCTAGAAGCATACTGAATTTTTTTGAGGAATCAAGTAAATAAATGTAATGAATAAAACTAATAATGCAATATAAAAAACAATAATTATGAATAAATAACGGTATTTATTCATAATTATTATTTTTACAATACGGATTTGATTAACTTTTTCGTTGTTGTACATATTTTTGTTTTATCATAGAAAATGAATGTATTATTCCGCTTTAATATTGTGACTTGTGATGCATTTGTCATAAAATACAGTCAAATCGCTTTTTCTGGATACTCGAAGCTTGAAAAGATTTAGTTTTACTGTAATAGCTTTAACCTACCATGCTCTTATCTTAATCTTCTAATTACACATTAATATTGGAGTGGAATAGCTGAGTGGGTAAGGCATTGGACACCCAACTCCCGCGCCCATATTCGAGTCTGATCGCACGTAGAAAATTTATTTTCTGTTATATCAGCCGTGGATCGACCCCTGCTCCTATGGAATGGATACCTGACTCTTCATTGTGCTGAGGATACAAGATCTCCTTGTATAACTGTTGATGAAGAAGTACTGCTTCTTATCCAACTGCTAAGCCCAAGAGCCGTCATAAGTCCTTTTGCTGTAGGTTTTTGAAATATTAATATGACTATTTGATTTTTACATTTATATCATTATGGCTTTATTATAGTTTTAAATATATTTTCGTATTTCGTTTAATTGTTATTATTCAACTACTATATTAATCATTTCAGTCTGTTGTCATCAATTGATTTAAACAGAATACAGAAGTTGAACACAAAACAGAATATGTATATCGGTTTATTTTTCTCAGTATTTAATATTTATGACACCAATCCTAAGGTGAAAAAAAAAAAATAATAATTCGGAACAAACAATTATGCGTACGTGTTTAACTGTCTTGGAGTAACATGCAGTCTTTCTTTTATTTTACTTCTGCTGTGAGATATGCTATCTCTGGTCTCATTTATGCGATTTGGTTTTTATTATCCTGATGATGCCTGAATTGGCGACACGTTGACTGGTTAGTTATTTGCTGCTTTTTGAGAGGCTTAAGGGTTTGATTAAAAAAAAATTCAATAGCATTCTGTATATTCTGGTTATGTATCTATTTGTGGTTACATAAATATCTCTGTGTGTGTTATATATTATATAAACGGATTTGTTGACAGAAATACAACAAATAGCCGTAAGGATCTGAAGAGAAAAAGCTGGCTTTTGGGAATGTAAATAATACTGTGAGAGAGTGAGATCCCCTATTTCACTTCCCTGTGTAGGTATATGTGGTGTAACGGAGGGTCGATAGGGGCTCCCGGGGGATTGAGGCGGGTTGGAAGATTTTTTCGTCCGGGGCTGGGAGGGTGTTTAAATTACTTGGGGCGGAATCAGGGGCTCGGCCGAAGAGTCTTCCTGGGTGTCTTTTTATAAAGCGGCGGCCACTTAAAATCCTTCTCCTGGAATAGGAATGGTGGGAGTTAGCAGGGGTCGCTGTCTTCATGGGGTAGTTAGCTGCTGGAGAAAAACACCGGCGTTCGCTTAATTCGTGGAGAAAATACGTCTTATATAAATATATCGAAAACATCTGTGGTTGTACATTCCACAATAGCGACAAAGCTCATAGGCTCATCGTCCTAAAGTCGGTTGAAATATTGAAAGATTTTTATATATTTTACATTGATGAAAGCGTCAAGGTACTTCAGTATGTGTTGTGTTCCTGACGTATCTATGAAAGGGACAAAACTGAGATGGTATGCGGCGTGCTGTAAATTCATGTTTTTCGCTTTAATTATTGCATTTGCTGTAAATTATGGTCTTTCGAATATGATTCCTCGTGATATTTTTTTTTCGATTTTCTACATCGACTCGTTCTTTCTTTATTCAGCAAACTGTTTATTTATTGCTACGAGGCTGAATACACCCAATGCCAGCCCTAACACTCCCTCTCTTAGTAATTACACCTGTTATTTGTTTTTTGTGATCGCAACGCTAATTACTTCACTAAAAAGACTATTTAATTTAAAGTTTGTTGTATAATTCATGGTCCATGATTTTTATTTTAACAATATTATTTATTTATAGCCAAATGTATTTTGAAGATTATTAATTCATTCTACGAGGATAAAGGCTTGGCACAATAGTCTTAAGATACTTAGCCCCTTCTACGCCGTAAAGATTTAATCTGTTTAGAGAACTCCTCAGTCCCGGCTGAACTTATTCTGCCTTCTGGATCTCTCACTTTTATATTTTCCACTGCATTTGCTGAAAGTTTGTTTTATCTCAATGGTCGGTTTCCCTCTTTAGAAGTCCTTTTTTTAAATTTATTCAGTGGAAAATTTAAAGTGATTTTCCGTCATAAAGACCTTAGTTAACTACAATTTTTAACTAAACTTACTTATCCATTCACTATGCATTAGATGCGTATTTTAAATTTATGAATATAGAAGTTTAACGGAGGTTTCTGTCTTTGTTTTATTCTATATACGAGTTGAACATGTTTGGTTTAAAGAAATAGAGAGGTAATCTATGCTTTGGAAGTAAGTCAATTATTTGGGGCATCAAATTATCGGCTTGGAGATACGTTCAAGTTATCACATATCTTTTGAGCAGCAAGCTTAATACGTAAGTTAATACGATAAGTAAATAATTCAAAGTTCGGCAGTTAAACGACAAGATTTCGAAACTAAATTATTTATTGAAGA
Source organism: Rhaphigaster nebulosa (assembly GCA_948150685.1). Lineage (NCBI taxonomy): Eukaryota > Metazoa > Arthropoda > Insecta > Hemiptera > Pentatomidae > Rhaphigaster > Rhaphigaster nebulosa. The sequence goes on from OX411309.1 coordinate 66,709,805, forward strand.
ATTATTCTTTTAACTAATTTTTCATACATTAATATAAAGTGGAAGAATACCCTTTACGTACAATATATATATATATATATATATATATATATATATATATATATATATATATATATATATATATACATATTTTCTAAACGCTACGTTCGCTAAATATCTTCCATTGAAATTTATGCATTCTCGGTGTCGCACCTGGTAGTTTTGCATTACCTCTCGCAGTATATTTGCGGTTATTGTTTCAATCTCATCCCGAATGCGATTTTAGAGGGCTTGGATAGTTCTAGATGGATCGGCCTTTAAAAAGGTATCTCTTTAAAAAAAAAGCCAGAAGCAGCGGAATCGGGGGAGGGGGAGGGGAAGGAGCGCAAGCCCCGTTTGTTGAAACAGTGTGTTTTCGCAGTTTTATTTATTTTTGCATTGGATTTAAATCATTCCGTTTCATTTCCGGAACTTGTACAAAGGTAAAAAAAAATAAAAATAAAGAAGTCACATTTCATTTACAGCTTAATACTTATTTTAAAGAAAATTTTAACATATTACATCGATCTTTTAAAAAGTCAAATAAATTATAAATAAAGAAAATGACATAAAAAGAATTTAAATTGAACAATCAATTGAGGAATAAAAAACCTAAAAAAAAACGAAGTTGTTTTTAATACAAATTACACTTAATTTATACTTCGAATATTATATTCTAAATTTTAACTTTCAAAATTCGGCTTTCATTAGTCCATCAGTTGGCTTACTAGTACACCTTTCCTCGCGGAAGGTTCTTAGAATACAATTAATGTGCCATTATTCCAATTACCGACAGTACCTTCCGACTTGGTCCCCTGAGACACACCTCCTTATCAGCACGTATTCCTCCAGCGATACGATATGCAAGGAGGCGACTTGCGGTTAATCAGCTGATCAGCCGCAAACGTGCGCTGCGCTGTTAATGCGGCGCAGACTGTATTCCCCTGCCGTCCTCGGTATAATCTCAGCGCCTGTTAATAATTTACAATTGTATGCCGCGCTGATGTCTTGTAGGTTTACGTCACCGCTTCTAGCCTGACGGCTGGCATGATTGTCATTTAATTATGTATTTAACACAACTGAGATTCAGCTCCTGCATGCTCATGATAAATAAAACCAATCCTATTTTTAACGATAGATTGATGTAGGATGACCAAAACAGCATAACTTATTGATAATCACCATATCGATAATTTAAGAATTATTTTGAAATATGATGGAAGTAAATGAAAATGTGGAATATTTGAATAATTAATGATGATTATTCTTAATATCAGAAGATTGTATTTGACGAATTTACCATTTTCATGGAATAGCAAAAAAAAATTTGGCTATGCAATTACTTAAAAAATGAAAATTTCTATCTGTATTATTAAATATATCATCCCTGATCGATTATATATCCTAAGTATATTTTATTTATATTTCTTACGATTTTTGTAAAAAAAAAAAATGGTTATTAAGATAACCATTAAATGATAAAGTTTTATGAAGGATTTATATAGATCAAATTAAGCTATACAGATTATATTAAGGCTCTTTCAAGCGGGAATTCCACAAGATTTAGCGGAACAGGACAAGCCTCGAAGAATTTCCAAACTTGTGTGGCGGTTTCCTTGAGGCCGCGTAGGACGAGAAAGGCCTAAAAATCCCAGAGGAAATTCAATATTTGTTGGTCTTGAGGCCGAATTTTCTCTCTTGTTCACGTGTGTAGTTGACGATTGACTGATTAGTTGACCTTTAGGAAAATCCTGTCCATGTGTGGTCGAGAAGGGATTTCCATGTATGGAAGAGGAAATCCCGGAGGCTTTTTTCTTGATGATTTCCTGTACGTTTATTTCGGCCTTAACTTGATAAATTTTGAAGTGCTATATGTTTTCTTCAAATTAACCGAATCTGCATTTATGTTTTCGATCACAAATTTAAACATTAAATGAATGGATGTGTTAATATCCGTTTTTACGTTTCGAATTGTACTCTACATGATGCTTCGAACGTAAAATGGATCCATGGCTTGAGTTTTCTGTTAACTGTTAAATAACTTATACACAAGTATCGGAACTAACAACATCAAGCTACTAAGACAGAGACTATCGTAGTTAAAAATAAAAATGACAACTGGTGAGATAATGGCCAATGGATTTACTATCACCATATAACGTAAGATATGGTCAACGAATTCGTTTAGTTTTCATTCTTTAAAGCTTAGTTTGCATCTAGAATGTAGGTATATATAATAAATTAATAATCAAATCAGATATTTTATGCATGTAATTGACAAATATTTATAGTTATATCAATTTTATATTTTTGGCTTATATTTTTCCTAGTTTTTAGGAAAATTGAAACTAGTTTTGTATGGTAATTGTACAAAAAAAAAATCGAAATAATTATAATGGAATTTATTTTTGAATGATAGTTTAGTATTTCAAGATTTAAAAATAGATAAATAGTTTACTAATTTATTTAGGAAACTGGTTATTGATGTTTTTGATGTATTAATAACGATATCGACCTACTGAGTCCATGAAATTAAATTAAATATATATCGTTAATTGTAATGCCATAGAGATGTATCTGCAAATTTTGCTGTTTCGGGGTTATGCTGCATTTTAACGTGCATTTTTTTTTCTTCACAATGTCAAACGTACCTAACTGAATATATGACATAACGAATTAAGGATATAAAATAAGACCAATTCAATTCAAACCCAGAGTTCTCAGTTACACAAATTTTCAGATGCGTCTCTTTGGCATTGCACCGACGATATATATATGGATACATGCGTTGCTCTTGCCTTATCAATATTAAAATCTATAAACTTATAATTAGTTTAAAAATGCAAAAGGCGAAAAATCACCTGATTCACCTTCCGAAGGGTCTATCCTTTTCGCCCTCCTGCCGTGCTTGGAGTTATTGTGGACGAACATGTTGTCCGAGATGGCTAGGAGTGGACCCTCGACAGATACCATCGTCGAGATTACGACCTGGAACAGACGACACAATAAAAGCTCCATAATTGAAATAAAATAAATATGTAGCTTATAAATATGTTTGATGAAAATTATGTATACCTTCATATTTTTCTTAACAGAAATAAATAGAGAATTAAGAAATATTTGAGGAATTAACTAGTTCCAACACCTGTACTCAGATCTTGGAATATTATGCATAAAAATAACTTATACTATGTGACATCTCAAACAGTTTTGCATAAATACGATGTATAGTTCATTCCAAAAGCATATATCAAGCCTGAGATGAGTATTGTTGAAAGGTAGAGCTTGATCTGAGATTATTACTTAATAAGGTAATGCAGGGCAAGTGCGCACTAAATTTTACAAAGTTCAACTTTACGTGATTGTAAAATGATTATTTTTAAAGCTAGATTTTTTCCTCATTTTTAAAAAATGTTCCTAAGACGATTATGTTTAATTATTACATTCAAGCCCACGTTTCAGTAACGTCCATTTTGATGAAATTGATAATTCAATTTATTACGCAATTTTTTATTTCAAGTTACGCACTTGCCCCTGTCTTAAAGGGTGTACGTACAGAGTATCTAGAAGACTCTAGCTAGAATATTATTCAAGCAGTAGCGCTTGTGTAGAAAGTCCAAAACTGATAGTTTCCGGAGGATTATTATAATCAATGTAATAATCGCAAAAAATTAAGACTTGTTTGAGATTCAGATTTTTAACCTTCAGTGACAGTTATGAAACTGGAATGTGGAACATACTTGAATAGATGTAATGAAATTTTTTTTAAATTTCAATGCGCTATTCCGGAGTTGCACCGGCAAAGCATGATAATAGGTTTCAACCACATGTACTTGTTCAACAACAAAGATCTGCACTTACTCCTACTATCATGTCTTGCCGTGGCAACGCTAACTATTTTTATTATTATAAGACGGCTCTACATCCCAATCATTTGAGTCTTGGCCTGCTCCAGCATTGGACACACTGAGACGATTATGCACTTACCCCATATTGTTACTTACACATTTAGTTACATATTAATGCTTTTTCCTACAATATGACGTGGGTTGACGTTTTTAATTTTTTGTAAAATACTGTAGGCGATTGTCGATCATGGGCAAATGGCCTATTTCCTAACACGGTATCGCTTGAACATGTGGGAGGAGAGGAAGGGAAGAAAAGAATCATAAATCACAATTTAATAAGTTGGAATATCGCATTACTTTCTGATATACGGCCTTATTCAATTAGTCTGGATGAATATCGATTCCTCAGCAATTCGATCCTCTTATTAGGCTTGTATTACGTGCCACGGATCCAAGGAACGAACTCAAAATGGCTCCAATTCTCCTCTGTATAGAGTTAATTATATTTCAATTAGTAATTAAAAGACAGTTATATTAATTACATTTACTAAAAGAAGACGCTAAGACTGGATTATCAGGACATTTTTTATACATTCAAATGAATTCTAACACATTGAAAATTACCTCAACCTTACATCGACCTAAAAAATAATTTTCCTAACACTTTTGTGAGTGTCTGTTTTTCACAGTAAATTTCAAAGTGCACGTTAGAGAATTTTTTTTTTTCAAATTCTGTAAGCATTTTAAATTTTCTCTAGATAGGATTATTACCATACAGATTTCTAAGAATATCGTAATGTCGGTTATTATTATTACACCTTTTCTGTCTGCTCCGTGGACTCATGATTGACCGTTGCAGAACGGATTTATTTATTTTTTCATTACATGAATAAAAATAAATAATAAAATAGTTTTATTTTTACATTTAATTTATATTTATTTTTCGGTTCTCTGAAGTTAAACAGTTTCCTTTGAACAAAACAAAAATATTTGAAGTTTTCTTGTAAAAGTTTAACCCATTCGGTATAGGCAGATCTTTGTGAATTATAAGCGGAAAAGAAATAAGCGAGAACTCTCGCATTACATATCTTAATGAATCCTTAATGAAATCGAAGTATAAGCGATAAACAATATAATATTATCAAGAAAGTTTATTTAACACATACATTTGGTGAAGCTTTATAATAGTTTATAATGACTATATTCAAGTAATAGTTAATACTTAATACTTTACTTGCCCTACTGGAAAATACCCCCTCAGTTTAACATTTAAGCAATAAGACTCAACTATACCACTTTCTGTTTGTAATATTCTATCATTCATGGAAACATAAAAACAATATTTTATTTACAAAACGTTTTCACAGTTATTAATACGTTTTTGTTAACAGTCACAACTGGCTTTAAAAGGTATAAAGTTGCCATGACAACGGCACGTACGCAAGATGGCATGAGGCCCGTGCGGACCTATATCGTGCGTTACCTCGAAAACGGTAGGTTTTTAAGCTTTAAAACGTTGAACCAATACACTCCTTCAGAGCGCATATGATCTTGATGCCCGCGTCAAAATCTTTTAAACCCAACTCATCCCGTCTCAATCCGCCGACTCGTCAAAGTTTTGAAACCTTCCAGTTTTTTCATCACTTTTATTTAAGCCCTTGTAAGATTTTAGGAAACAAAATGAGGATTCGTCACATCTCCGAGAAATTCTCTTTCTTTTGATACCTCACTCGTCAAAATCCATCGCTCCTGAGAGCCGGAAAAGGGATCTATACTACCGTAATAATATATAGTAGTGATAAGACGATTAGGAGGAAGTCCAGAATAAATGAAAAAGGTTTCTTGTAAAATGAGAAATGTGAAACTAAACTTTTAAAAAGTCTTTAAGTTGTAGAACTATATTTTATAAAATTAATGAAGATGTTTACTTCATTTTTGTCATCTCTGAGTATTCCTTTCATCGTTGAATATATTGTATATTCAACCTTTATTATTAGGCTATATTATTTTTATTTATATTGGGATTACGCATTATGATTCTGATTGCAATTAGTGTAATTATTTACAAAATACCAAGCCGAATGTTTTACGTAAATGACTGCTTTAGAGTTTCAGATGACTGTCACCTGAAGTAACAACGATTATTTATTAATTGCGTTTTATAACTTTTCCAATATTCAGAAAAATATTTTAATGCAGAATAATGCAATTGTTAAAACGACTGAGTAGTTTTTATCCGTGTCTAAGCCCTACAAAACATTGTAACAATAATATTGATAAGTGTATATATAAACCACTTTAACTAACATTACTTTAATAATTTTGACCGTGTAGGGCGGGATTTAGGCTATATTATTTCACTGTCAATGTTAGTCGCCAACAGGAAGATTTCTCCTTAAATTGTTGCCAAGTTGGTAATGTTGATTGTCGTTGGAAACAAAATATCCAATTGCGGTCATATGGATGTTTACATTTTACTTTTTTATCATGACATTCGTATATAAAAGATAATATTTTATATATATATACATATATATATATATATATATATATGTATATATATATATATATATATATATATATATATATATATATATATATTATTTGTAGATACTAATAAAAATTACAAATTATTCACTAAATACTTCTACTATATGAAAATAGTATTTAGCTTGTGTTCCATAACAGTAGAAGATATCAGACAGATGTACAGATCGGTATGAATGACACTATAATTCTATTCCGAAATCAGTGACGTTAAAAACCGATGAGGAGTGAAAAAAGCGGCGGTAACGAGTGACGGGAAGACACGGGAAGTCTTTGTCGGGAGAGTTAACTCGATTTTTGAACCCCTCCCGCGGCAGACAACACCCTCACGGGACAAATGACGCTCTGATGAACCCCTCAATTACTGCACCAGCGGAGACAAATTAGATTTACACGGGTTACAATTGCCGAAGGTTCAGTGAATTAACATTTTAATGATGGCCCGTCCATACCATAACCGGTGTCGATGTTCAACATCCGCGGTGTGAAGTTGTAGTTAGTACCGGTCGTGTGTTTATGTACAGCGGAAGTATCAGTGAATTTAGATGTTAGAATTAGTATTCTGTAGAATTATGAAAATATTCCATGCTAGAAAAGCCTGTACACTTACAATTCGCGATGGATCTTGATGGATTGCTTGGTAGGGATGTACTGTCTCTTGACTAATTGTTATACAAGGAACTGGTGTTGTCAGAATAAACGCATAACCACCACGTTTTCCAACCAGCTTAATGAAAGGCCAGTACCCACTTATATAGACTGAATGCTCTCAAGGATAGTCTTCCAAACCCAGATTCACACCTAATATAACAGAAAATAATGCTTCGGCTACAGCCGATACTACCGATGGATGGAATGGGAACCAGGTATCCACCTATCTCTGAAGTGCAGTGTCCTACTCACTGAGTTACCTCACTTCTAATTAGCCTAATAGACACCATACTTAATGTCTTTATGGTATTATTAGCACAGTAGTGAACAGTCGACTTAAAGATTTTACGATATATTCTTTAAAATATTTCATAATTTGAAGGTATAATAATTATTGTATCTTACAGTGGAGAAATAGGAATTAACCTAATAATCAAAAAATATATAATTAATAAACCTAAAATAAATTAATCCAGTTTCATAAAATTCATTAATTAGAACGAGTACTACTATAAGAATTGCCTCCTTTTTGTTATTTGCATTAAGTGATAAGATTTATTATTAAAATCAGATGGACGTAAATTTTTTATTATAGCCGATTCAGTTTTAATTTTAAACTTTAATAAATATTTATCTATTTATTATAATCGATCGTTTTCTTAATTTTTTTAAAGACTATTGGTTAGTTACAAAACTTACGACCATAGAGCTTAAGCCTAGTCGTCTTTCTCTTTGCTGCTTGTAGGTATGATTAGAAGTTTAGGTCCACATAAGTGCAAAATGAGATTGGGCGAACCTCGTTCCAGATCTATCTTCTGCGAAAATAATCCTTACTATTCCTTGGATTCAAAGCTGTATTCTTTGGTTCCTACTACATATGTGTGTATCTACATTATTAGACTGTAGAAACCAGTTTCTAACTTTCTTAACACAATGAAAATAATCTTATCTATTATGCTGTAACTCAATGTATTATATCAAACCACCAATTTCTATTAATAATAGTAGTTTAACGTTTCCACCTTCAAGTGGGTGTATTAAATAAGGACCGATTAATTCAGGTTCTAAAAATTCCCAATGAAAACATTTATAAAGTGGTTTGGATTAAAAATAATATCGCCAACATGCTATAATTCAGCATAATAATTTATAAAGCCAACGGGAAGAGATCATCAGTAAAATCATGTAGGCAAAACGAATGCAGTTAAAAATTAATTATTATTTTTTAACTGCAATAAGGGTTGATTGTAATTTTTTTTTTGAAGTGTAAACTTCTTTTTGCCCAGTGGGCACTTTTGGAATGGATTAAGAAAGCAAACTCGCGTCATGTACCGTCAGCGTCAACACCATACCGTACCCTACCTGCAATAAATCCAGCCTACAATTTCTCACCTGTTTATTATCTTCCCGATGAGCTAGAGACTTAAAATTTGGAACATATCTTAGGAGTGGATGACAACGCAATAATATACAATAATAACAGGAGTGGGGACCATGCGGCGCAGTGCGCAGCCCTTAGGAAACTCTCGGACGACGAATTTTGTCTTCGTCCGTTCTTTTCCTTGTAAGTCTTTGACGGAACTAGCTACGATTGTTATATGCATACCGTTTTAAACAGGAAGAACCCTGCTACATTTCATTCAATCATAGTATAGGTCTAGCACTTTCACTTTTTCAAATATTTTAATATGAATTCGGAAATCACCTCTTTGAAACTTTGGATTAATTTTTTTCACAAATTAAAACGACTAGGTAAATTGTGGGTAAGCCAAAAATGAAGCTTGGTCAATCCTTTTTAAAACGATATGCCATAGAAAATTGTAGCTCAATCCTTTGAGAAGCTATGAATTCAAGAACGGAAATAGAGAGGGAAAAATCGGATTCTCTACAAGTTATCCGCTGGCATCGCTCGCACGATTTGTGTTTTTTTTTAAAATACGACCACTTTAAAAACTAAAGGGGTTAATGCTTGATCGAATGACACGTCAACCTTCAAAATCGGATTACTATTTCCGGAGATATTCTAATAAGTAAGATCTGACGGGATATGCGATGCAAAACTACGGGAACAGTTTATCCCGCCATTTATTTGATATTTTTTTTTCCTTAGAACTGATAAAAATATTCAATAAGTAAGTAAAATAAAAATAGCATTTTTCATCCATTTTTCAAATTTTAAAAATGATATAGTAGTGAGAAGATTATGTGTTTCAGTGCTGCGATCTATTGTCCCAGAAACACACTGATGTTATCCCTATAGGCCTTAGGCCCGGAGAACCAACATCTCTTTCTACTTTTGATTTCTTGTTCTAAAAAATCATTTCACTTTATTCTTCTCTCCTATTATCTTTAGATTTATTTGGGGCTATTGATCGGTCAAGGAAGTTGTCCAGCGTGTGCTTGTAAGCACACTTACTTTTTTTTTAAATTATTTTATTTAATACGAATGAAATTGGAATTAGAAAAAATTATAAAAAAATAAGTATCGCTCAAAAGAGTTTAATTACAATTTATGACTTTATTATTTTTGCTCCATTTTTTTATTTCTTACAAAATATCTATGACTTTGAAAAATTATCTCTGAAATCTTCGTCGAATTCAGTTTAGTTACTCAGGATAAAAACAACAAGTGTGCTTTAAAGGTGTTTTAAAACGAATTTTGTGACAAAATCAGCTATTTTCTTTTAAGTAGACCTTAAAAAAGACTGATTTTCAAAGGTGAATGAAACACCGATTTCCTTAGCTTATTATCACTAATATAAAAAAAAACTGAAATATGATACAAGACTCACTTAGTTTGTTCTATTGTTAGAAATTGAATTACATTAAAAAAGTTAATAAAATAAAGAAGTTTTGTCTAAAATGTTTATTATTTATTTATTAATCATTCTTTCAAATGGATAGTTTTTGTCTTAAAATTGTTTTACGTCGTTGCAGTATTTTTTTTATATTTATATTAAAATATTATATATTTTTTTAAAATGTTATATTTTTTAAGTTTATGACCCAGGCATCAGTTATTCGGTTTAAAAGACATCCGATTCGTTCCTTTCCACCAAATCTGCATACCTTCAAGTTAGCTCACATAAAGGAGTCGAGAATTGTATGAATACATTAAACGGGAAAATGGAGAGATGGGAGTGGAATTCCGCTTAAATTAACACAGGAAGGAGTAACGTTTTATAAAGTAAAGTTGGAATCGTACTCTTTTCACGCTCTAAACGATAATATATTTGTTGTGTTTATAAAACATTTTGACAGTTCAATAACATACAGGAGATCTGCGAATTATTAGTCTCATCTAATTATAATATTATCGAATACTGAATATTTCGAAACTCTGTCATACTTAGAAAAAAAATAATATATAAAATATATATTTTAAATTAGTCGATTAATTGAGATAACAGTTAACATGACTACTTATAATGACTAAAAATTTATACAAAATATTAATTTAGTAATAGTCCGAAATTTTAGCATAATTATCAGCTCAAGAGCAAACAGTATTTTTTTTGGCATAAAGGTTTTCATATTAAAATTAAGAACTGAGTGATTGTTACAAAAAAAAAAAAAAAAAAAAAATTGAAGTTTGGAACAAATTAAATTAACAAATGCAATTAAAATCTTTTACATATTTTGGGCAAACAATATCGGATTCAATTAAAATGACAATATTCACAATATATGAGAATATTACTCAATAATAAAAATCAATTCAAACTTAGATAAACTCCTTGTATAGTATTTGCTGTATCAGTATATTAACCGAAATTTATGTCTAAAATGACTTTAATTTGATCGGAACGTCAATAAAATATTTGACAAATTTCACCCATTTAAATTTTAGCCTGGAGACCTTGAGGCCTTAAGAAAAATCTTTTTTTTTCTTCAACTATTTCTACAATTTTTTTTTTTCTACAGTTTTTATAATCTTGGGGTCTCAAAATTCAGGAAATATTTTTCTTGTTAAAGCTAAATTGTAATTATTTTATTCTGTTGGTATTTTTTTCATAAACATAGTAACCTATTTTAGTTTTTACAATCTTATCAAAAAAAATTTAATTCAGCATACGAAAGTATATATGCTACACCCCTCATATTCCAAATCTATATGTTAATCAAATATTAAATGTTATTTACTGGGCTATTTTTGGAAGATTTCGTAAATTTCCCAAGATTAAAAAAAAATTAATTGACGTTTCGCTAAGTCAAGGTTTTTTTCTGATCTATCTCTCCGCGTGTTTGCAATTACAATCCAAAGCTTATTCGATTACCGTTTATTTATCGATTGGTTTATTTATATACCACGGTTTAGGTTTATTCAACCACATGGATCGTTTTCGCCCTGTACTATATTTTAAAAACATTATAAGCGTTATATATTATCAACGATGAGTGAAATTATCAACAAATGTAAAAATAAAATTAATTACACACTTTAAAATTCTAATAAAATATGAATCGAAAATCGCTGAAAGTTCAAATAATAATTTCTTTAAAGCTTTAGTTTAGCATCTCCATTAACTGCTTTATCTTCTATCGATTAGTTCGATCTACGATTGCTGGAGTTCGATATTTAGGTTGTATTATGTGGCTTTTAAGAAGCAGAAATATTCGTCAAACTGATGACTCCTCCCCCCTTTCTCCCCCCTCCCTCCCCCAAATTCACTTCTTCCAGGAGATAAATATCGAAATAGACACAATTTTTATGCTTCCGACCGACAATAGTCACGATTATTAGATTATTAAGCACAATAGCTACAAATTACAATAATTACGAAGCTGGGAAATCAATTATAATAATAAGTGATTCAAGTGAGGAATCAATTGAAAAATTAGAATAATAGGAACTAAGTTATTAATCCAAGAACAAAAATTAATAAATAAAATGATCAAGGTAAAAAAAAAAAAAATACTTTCAAAATTCCGTAAGTTTTGTGTATTTTTATTTAGTTGTGTGAAATTGAGAATTAACAAATGCTTATAAAATCATACTTATAAGCTTATAAAATCATCAAACTTCTTATAAAATCATATTAACGAATAGACAGATATCACATATATATATATATATATATATATATATATATATATATATATATATATATATATATTATATTATATATATTATGATCTATTATTATATGTAATATATAATCATAATATATATATTATATATAATATATATAATCATAATATATATATATATATATATATATATATATATATTATGATGTTTAATTATATACAATCGATAAGGAGTTAGGAACTAATATCTCGATGTATTTCAAACTTAACTTTTCCAATTTCTCCTAATATAGGAAAAGCAATCACGTATTCATGTACAATGACAGACCAGAATAAGAGTATATGTGTACTATATAGACAGCAGTATATATATATATATATATATTATGTGATATCTATCTACTCGTTAATAAATTCCGTTTTCATTCAATTTTGCTATCACAACCTGCTGTATATTCTGGTATGTCATTGTACATGAATACCATGATTGCTTTTCCTATATCAGGAGAAATTGGAAAAGTTAAGTTTGAAATACATCGAGATATTAGTTCCTAACCCCTTATCGATGGTTGTAGTTTGTTGCTTGAGCTACGAAACTAAAGCTTTACCGTAAATTTTTGAATGGTATCTTTATTTGTATATTTGCATCTGCTTTCGGATTGAAGACGAGCACCGAACGTGCTGAATTACTGAATAATAAAAAAATTAAATGTAAATTATGTTTAAATGTGATATTCTTGTCATATTACGACATCATTGCCGATGCGACATAACACGAGCTTATGAGAGAAGATTTAGAGCGTACTCCACTTCTCCCTCTTATCGTACTCGGAGCCGTCCATTGAGAACCTCCTGGACGCCATCTTGTTCGAAAACACTAAAGCCGTGTAAGGAAGAGGCGTAGATGCATCTGACGACACATGGAATAAATCGATAGTCGCTCTCCCTTGGGGTCTGCCTTAGTGCTTCTTATACAAACTCTTTATTCCCCTCTTGGTCCTGCCTGAATTATTAGGTCTGTACTTGACGGGTGGACTTCGTTTATATACAAAGAAGGAGATGAGTTTATCCTAAGCTCGATTTTCTCTATTGTACTCACTATTCCAAACGAAAATATAAAATTTATTGGAGCAATATTAAGCTGAGGTTAATCTGAGATCAATACACGTTTAATTTTATTTGAATGCTGTAATGATATGAATACATTGTGTGTAGAAAAGCGATAAAAAAAATTTCTTGGATAGTAATTACAAATAACATTATAATAGAGTAATTGTCAGTAAGGACTGAAAATTTATAAATTTGTATATTTTAACAGAATTTTTACAATTTATATATTTTCTAATTAAGTTATTTATTTATTTTTATTTTGATCTTCATTTAATTTATTCTGTTATAAATTAGAATTGATAATTTATAAATTGTTTACAGTTAATTTGAGTAGTTATTAGTATTTTTGAAGGATTTTTAGAATTTCATTTTGCATCAGAATTGAAAATTTTTAAACTGTTTTCTGTTAATTTGAGCAATAGTATTTTTAAAATGTTTAAATTTTGTAATTAATTTGGTTTCTATAGTTTTGGTAATTGTAATTTTTAACACTTGTAATATAGTACAGAACTAGAACATATAAATACATGATTTTTAAATTATTTAGAGTTAGTTTCTCTCTCTCTCTCACTCTCTCTCTCTCTCTCTCTATATATATATATATATATATATATATATATATATATATATATATATATATATATATATTCAAATTTTTTTGTCTTTATTGATTTATCTTGAAAGATATTGATATTTTGGAAGAAATTATTTTGGGCGAAGAACTAATTTCATTATTAGCATTATATTAATTCTTATAGATTATTGCCTATTTCCGTGAACGTACCTATAGAAAAATATTTACATTAATAATTTAATTCATAATCCCAAACAATATAAATTTAGCCTTCTTATGAAGACGAAGAATCTCTTTGTAGAAAAGAAAAGTTTTGTTAGTGATTTATATTTAATTGTTTATAATGTTCGTACTTTAATATATCAAAATTTACTAGTTAACAAACCAAATTTTGGAGTTCATTTGCCTGCACATCAGCGCTGAATATTTTCGGACTTCTCAATAAATTAATAATTCGGACTTAATCCACCATAATTGAATTAATAAAACATTTGCAATAAATTTGCTCTAGTTTTCCCTTATTTATTCTATACAACTAATTATATTACCGATCATGAATGCGATGTACACCTCTGCCCTGACGAAGTTAGAACATTTTATATTATTACTTCCCAGCGTAGTGGTTGTTTGAGCTTTGTACGAGAAGTTTCTTTATCACCAACACTTTGTAACTTCAAGGAGGGGTCTTTTGAACAACTTAAGAGTCATAAATAACATTAATACTTCGATTAATAATGAATATTTTTCACTTTATAGACTAAATTTGATAATTCGATTTTAGTAGCATAAAATCGAATTTATTAACCGAATTTCCCATATCACAGATATATATGTAAGTATTTATTGTTTTTAAATTTATCTTATTATGTTTTTCTTATTAAATATATGATTAAATTTCTCTTTGATCTAGATTTAGATTAATCGTAATTTAATTGTTTTACATATTAGAATTAAATTTTTTTCTCTCATATGTTTGTTGATTAAGGTGAACACTCCAAAATATAAAAATAAAGGCAGGCTGCTTTTATTTCACCACTTTATTTATTATAATGCAAATTTTCGGCCTACAAGCCATCCTCAGGCATCTTAAAATTATTTAAAATGAATATACTGTCATATTTAAGTCCAAACCGGACCAAGTCGAAATATACAACGTCAAACTTCAAAAATAAAATAACAATACGGGAGCCATCTCAGTTATCACAGCCATCACAGGTGAAACTCCCTCGACTTGGTCCGGTTTGGACTTAAATGTGACAGTATATTCATTTTAAATAATTTTAAGATGCCTGAGGATGGCTTGTAGACCGAAAATTTGCATCATAATAAATAAACTGGTGAAATAAAAGCAGCCTGCCTTTATTTTTATTTTTTCTCACGTTAACACACCTAATTTGAATTCAGAATCTGTAACTCCATCTAAAATTTAGATAAGATTTCCATGTATTAATATTATAGATTAAATACAAAAGATGATTATTGTATGTTTAATGTGTTATATACACAAGTTTACGCGTTTTGGGTACTTACTGCACAATTTTACAAATTTTGAGTTTTTCACTGCACGTTTTTCGTTTTTTTATTGCACGAAAATTATACATTAAAATATATGTTATATATGAAAACATCTATGTCGCATTGGAAAAATCGTTTTTCATTATTTTATTTTATCTATAATTTAAAAAAAAAAAATCGTAATGTTACAGTAAACAATAACATCACCACTTTCATTTTTATTTTACAGACAGATATTTACAAATCATTATAGCTTACTAATTATTTTCACAAAACGTAGTTCGTCAAATTAAAAATTAACAGTAATGGTCGATGATTTACATTTCTAATTTCTTTAAAATATTGGATTGTTCGGAAATTAATGCAGGTTTATTAATTCGTTTATTTATTCGTTTCATTTATTATATTTTAAAAACAAATATAATAAATGAAACGAAACTATTTTTATTAATCAAAATACGCTCCACTACTCTCGATACATTTCTGCCAACGTGTTGGTAACTTTTCTATTCTCTTTGAATAGAATGTTGAATCGTTATTATTAACAAATTCTGAAAATATATTTTCTAACGAATTTTGATCAATAATAGTTTTACCTTTTAAAAATTGGCCCAGAGGCGAGAGGTCTAGACAGTAGGGTGGGAGAAGCAGAGCCTCATAACCAATTTTTTTTCGGAAGAGGATTGATAATTGTTGACACCCATACAAAATAATAATCCCTCTAACGTAAACAGTTTGTTATACAGAGGGTTAATATACAGAAAACATGAAACTCTGCATTATTTTCCGGACAACCCAATATTTACATTGGAAAAATGTGTTTACAAGAAAATAGTTCAATAATGTATCTAAGGATATCTTTTTTTTTATATGTAGTACCTTAAATAGAGAATATAAATTAGTTAAAAAGTTTATCTAAACACTGGGATCGGATAATCTATCATTATTATAATTTTAAAATTATAATAAAAACGAAGGTTCGGCCGAATAACTGGCTTTTGACTGAATAACGTTCTATATAGCTTTCAATACACGTTCTTAACATAAATCAATAATGGTGCCACTTCTTTAAGAATTTGAAGGAATGATGTAATGGTCTGTTATTTATTTTCAGTCAAAAAATTAGAGGCCAATTTTTATTGGTCTGCAAATAAAAAAAAAAAAAATACTTAGACCTTTATTCCGACTAATCCTTCAATTAAGGAGTAAAGTCTCAAAATTAAAGTATCGTTTATACTTGGGGAATTGTTTGCACTATATATATATATGTATATATATATATATATATATATATATATATATATATATATATATATATATATATATATATATATATATATATATATATTATCAGCAGTTCTTGACCTGAATTCCGAGGGTTTAAGGCGTTTAAAGAACACTTGATACATTTATTTAGCTTTGGTTGGTAGTTGAAATAATTTTACTTGTTATTATGAATTTGAAGTGTCATATGCGACCACGCTTGCACGTTATCATTTTTTTTCTTATTAATTTTTTTTTTTATTGCTAACAGCTAATTACTCATTTAATAGAGGAAACAGAGACCAGCCGTGACGTAAGCTGCGGACCGTAGAGGTTAGGAATCGAACCCCATGGGGAGGAGACAGTCCCCATGGGAACACGGTGGGGAGTATTATCTCCCTCCCAGAGCAAGACACCAATGTGGGAGGGGGCTACAAAATGCCGGATCGATGTAGTGCCAGCTTTGATTAGCTTCCGATTAGCTGTTATCACTTCCTCTCTTATCTGGAGTCTCTTTATTCTCTTGTGTGGTCCTCATTTAAAATACATTAGTACCTCGTCTAATGACTCTAATAGCCTTGTCTAGCTGTCTGCTCGGCCTGTCTTAAGCACGTTGCTCATCCTGAAACTCTATGTACATTTAGTACATTTATTAAATTATATAATAAAATTAAAAATATTTGATTGAGAATATTTACATGAATAAAATGATCTGAATCCCTCAATAAAAAGGAATTAAGCTTAAGAACACTGCACATAGCTATATATTATTTTATTGACTTTTTTATTATTATAAAATAAAATTAAAATATAATCTCCATAATTATAATTATTTATTTCATGAAATAAATGTCATATTTTTAATAAATAAAAAAAGTTGTGAGAAAGTAAAGATTATTCATAGGTATCTCGAGATAATATTTCAGCTTACATATTTAAATGAGTTATATATATATATATATATATATATATATATATATATATATATATATATATATATATATATTTTTAATTCCTGTCTGTCATTTACAAGTGACAATTAGTGAATAAGCAGATAGAAACTTTGTAAAATTAAACGTTATATTATTTTTGAACAATAAAACAAAAATCTAAAATTATTTTTTTATTGATGTTCCTATTTCTATTGGCAATATACCCAGGTACTTCTCCTGGGCTTCAAAAAATATTTTAATGGAATAAAGACCTGATATTTAAAACTTTTTAATTTATAATTTTGGTTTGTGCTTGCTAATTATATTATAGGTAATTCGTTATTACCTATTTATATACTAGTTTTAGCCAATGCTAAGCATGATTAACGCCCCCATTCAATGAAAAGAAAATCTGCTGAACGTGGTAATTTAATACCCTAAGATGCCAGTAATTTTTTATTTTTTAAAAATTATTATTCATTGAAACTCTTGAGGTGTTTTAAAATTTTAGTAATGATTTGAATTTCACAGTGATATGATAAAATATACATTAAACAAAAAAACATTTTTTTTTAAATAGTTTAGGAATTGGCTATAAAAATCAAAATTAGCTATCAATTTTACAGTGAACAGAAAATCCGGAAAGTGGATTTTGTGTACTTCTGATTATTGATGAGTTGAAATGTTCACAGTCCTAAAATTTGAAATTCACACTAGTGATGTATAGAAAAAAAATTGTTGGAAGTTCTAGTGTTCTGCCTTAAACTAAATTTTACTAAGAAAATTAAAACTTTATTATTTCGCGCAATCTGCTTCAAATATCTTTCTTTATAATAATCCCTCAATTTATGATTCTCCTGAAGATTATCAAAATCAATAATACGTTATAAGGTTTTTTATTTAGGACGTTTCTCTGAATAAATTTTAGGAAATTTTATTATAGGAAAGTGGATTTTGTGTACTTCTGATTATTGATGAGTTGAAATGTTCACATAGTCCTAAAATTTGAAATTCACACTAGTGATGTATAGAAAAAAAATTGTTGGAAGTTCTAGTGTTCTGCCTTAAACTAAATTTTACTAAGAAAATTAAAACTTCTTTATTATATATACATAACTGAATATATTAATCGTAACTAAAGTATTACCGCAAAAATATAATCTTAAAATATTTATCAAGACCCTTTCATGAACTGACCGATATGAAAGACAAGTATCGCCGCCTCAGTATAAATCTATGGCCGATATTAGGTGGATTACTCCTGTCCCAGACTCATGCCCCTGAGCCTAATCCAGAATTGCCTTTTATAATTTATAGGAATGGATAGGTCCGTCCCCCCGTCCCTCCCTTCCTGTATACCCTCTCTCCCGGCTACCCCTCCTCCCACTCTAATAGATAAATAAATTATTGCATAGCTTCCGTGGCTCGCTTGTCTTGATTATTCCCAAAGATGTAGTCACGTAGGATTGCAGTACGGGGTTGGTAATTGATTTGATTGGATTTTTAGGCAATCTGCTAATACATTTTTTTTTTTACTACATAATATTTTATTATATATTAATCTCTTATATTTTCTTTCCATCATAGCCATATGATCTGTTACGTATGAATTTTTTTTATCATTTGATCAATACATTCATAAATAAGATAAAATAAAATTAGTGAACGGACAAGGCATGAATATTTTCTTGACATGGGTAAAATCACATGGAGTGACTTATATAGTTTTGATTAAAATTAATTATTTATCTATCCTTTTAATTACTGTTTAGTTACTATTTAATTAGTGGTAGTAGGAAAAATTGAGAAATCACGAATAAAATTTAAAAAAACAAAATTTAAATTAAAAGGCTACCTAAAGTGGAAAAAAAATAGAAGGAATTTAATTTTTGTGAAACACTAAACATTCAGAGAAATCTGGGAGCGAATATCTTTATCTACTTTGTGGTATTGAAAAATAGATAGTTATGAAATAATTATTGCATAGAAATTTTTATAAATAGGACCCTTCACTGAAATCGATCGTGAAAAACTTTTTACATTATATTTATTTTTGATTGATATCATACCAAAATGAATCTTCATTTTATTTTAATAATATTGATTTATAATTTTCCTTCAGTTTCTGATATTCGTTGTCATATTGCCGTTAATAAGACATTGCAAATTTTACTACGTCTTAAAATGTATGTGGACATTTGTAAATGTTAGATGTACAAACAATGTCCTCTAAATATACGAATTGAAGTATTACAAGTTTAAAAGTTTAGTATTTTTAAATTAATCATAATTTAAAATTTTCTGAGATACTCAACATTTGAGGAAGTAGAAGTGTTGAAAGGAGGTGAGAAAATGGGGGTTAAGAAGAGAGACCAAACTGCCGACAAGGCCGTAAAGGAATTAAACATTGCCCACAGTTGCTGTTACAATTAGCAAGGCTGCCCGGCTCTGGTAAAAACAAGAACCTCTCTCCACGGCTGATTAAAAACTGTATTCCTCTTCTGTCCTCCCATTGTACTCTTATATCGATCCTCTCCCATTGTTCAGTATCGATTGTTAGATGGAGCTAAAGTTAAGTTTTTAACGGAAAGATTGGCATATTTGAGGGCAATGCTTCAACGTTGAATAAATATTAGGTCGTAGCGTAAGACCGTCCGAGTCAAAAGTGGTGCTGGTTCCAATCCAGTCTGGGATGGCCGAATTTTATTTCGATGCGGACCAGCGGAATAAATCTCGACCTACCTGCACTAGATAGAATCGGTTGGTTACCTGTAGGAGAAGCTCTTTCTACCCTGGCTGAGTACATAAGTGGATTAAACCAGAGTATAATTTATATATATAGATACTCAATATATTTTAATTAGTACCGGATCTCAAAATGAAAAACAAAGATTAAATTTGATGGATAAATTCATTTTGTTCATGTCTGTTGCTTTTTCAACAGGCAGAAATCACTGTTAGACAAAATTCATAATTTGAAGTAAGTAGTTAATGCTTGACCGCCGAAGATTTGTTTGTCTATATTTGTACGTCAGAGGTAAATTAATCAGAAACTGCTCTGTTACTGACGTACGATAAGGATTGCGTAATATATATTATTGTTTTGCTCTCTTGTAAAACTTTTGAAATGTAACTTACGACAGTTTACCCCCGAGGTACCGTCGACTGGGACAAATTCGCAACTTTTTGAAAAATATGATGTTTGGTGCCAGGTCTAGTTCCTATATCAATCCATATCCTATATTAACCACAGATAGGTCAATGGCTGATAAACTTCATGCGTCTTTTCAACTTTGTCAGCTGTTTATGGGACTTAATTATATATCGTATAAAAGCTGCAGAAACGAATTTTTTTGTTGTCTGCATAAGTGTCTCGTGCTGCCAATTCATCTATCTGTAAGTTAAAACAATTTGTTTTACTTCAAAGAGCATATAATCTTGTTTCAAGATCTATTTTAGAGTTTTTTTTATGATGTATTTTGATTTAATAACACAACTTGGCAAAGTTGTACGAGGAAGGGCGTTGAGAATGGGACAACTTTTGCCTACTTGGGATTTCGTTATTTTCTTACATTTTTGTATTCCTTCTATCAAATGTGCGTTGTTTGTGTTATTTTACATATACCAAGGCGCGTAAGGAACAAGTTGGGAGGACGCAGGTATCAAAATTATGATGATACCATGCTATGAACCGCTGTAAATGCGAATGTTAATAGGAGAAAGAGCAGTGGAAAAGCTATGAAAGGTTTAACTTCTCTCTTCAAACTATTGAAAATAAAGTGATTAAAAAAAGATCAGAGCACCAGACGGCAGTATTGAGGATGAAGAGATCCTCAAACAAGTTCTTGTTTGTGCAGACCGGAAAATGCCTCTTGATCCTCTTGATTTGAGGTAATTGCAAAAGATACCTATGCTAAAAATTAATAGCTATGGACAAAATTTACGCACCGTCGATAAAACTTGTTCTGCAAAAGACGTCGTTCAGAGGTCCTCATGCTAACAAGAGTCCAGACAATTGAAATATCTAGCTTTTTTGACGAAAATGTTAAATTTTTCTTTAAAGTTTGAAAAATATGAATTATAAACTTTTTCATTGCTCGTTATTTTAATATTCGTGTGTACTTTTATATACAATAAATATTTTCATAGTTTACTAAATCTTTCTTTTTTGTGTTTTATATTTATTTTTACTAATTTTAATACGGTAGGCAAAGTTGTCCTATTTCTAGGCTAGCTTTGCCAACGATGTTTTTTATTTTATTAATCGTATTAACGTTTAGTTTAATGCCGCATTTCTCCAGATTGTGAAAAAAGTGATCAAGACTGATGGTTTATGATAAGCTTGAAGAATTTTGGCACATGATTAGTTTACAAAGCCGTTGTAAGAAGAAAAAAGAGTGGCAAAGCTAACCCGGCTGACGGCACAAATATACATGGAGTGCTTTGTTACTTATGTACGATAAGGATTGTGTAATATGTATTATTGTTCATGAATAATTGTTTGTAGTAGTTCATGGGGATTTTTGCCGTAAATCCGTTATGGATACTTCAAATTCCACTATTATTCTTATGTAAATAAATGTGAGAATTCAATTGCTGTTTTATTACAATTTGCTTTATTTTTTTTAATTAGAAAGATTGTTTTTTATATTCGCTTATTTTAATCTCGTCTATCTGTCTTTAAGTCACATCTATTTAATTTATTTTTACAATTTGTTAGGGCATTTCAGCCACTAAGGGTCATTTCCCCCCTCAACAAGAAATTATATAAATGTTAATGGATTACAAACAGCTTTGGATATTACAGTGATTGTAATGAATAACAAAAATTAATTTACAACAAAATGAAAATTTAAAAAAAAATATGGAAATCCTAATGATTTATTTATTCTCTGCAAGCACTGGATTCATGCAATAAGGGCTTAATTCTCTTCAGACTTTTCTGGTTCTATAAATAATTTTAAAATAGTTTTTTTTGAGATATAATCATAAAATTATATGTCCTGATGGACTGGCGTTTCAGTAAGTAAGAATTGATTATGCTGCTAATAGCAAGAATTATCTGTCATCGCGTTTATTTAATGACAATCTTCATAGTTATAATAAACTTCATGTACTTTATTTTAAAAAAATGCTCACAAAGAATATTTTACGTTTAAAACAGTTAATCTTCAAACGGTTCGAATTTTGCAGAAGTACTTAAAATATAAAATATATATTATACATGATAAGACATAGTATGTAAATAATATACATTTATTATTAAATTAGACCATATATGTACGTAGAATAGATATTGCTCATCATTGTGTACCCCAAGGAGTTTGCGAGAGCTCGAAGATGACTAACTCGTGACTGATAACCCAATTAACTGCCTGATTACAATAGATCCGTCAACTAATTGCTACTAATTAATAGGCATCAATTATCTCGGTATCTTGATCCAGATATGAGATACATGTTTGGGTGACTAATGTTTGCTCCGGAGGGTTCTTCGTCGTTAGCAGCCCGAGGCTAAGAAACTGGATGCAGAACGGATAATCTTACTTACTTTATTTCATAAAACGGATATCATTCGTCAGATAATTCATGTTTTTTTTTTTTTTGTGTTTTTTTAGTTTTAGAATGCATTGCAGTGACTTATTGCTGATTAAGAAAGTCTGGAGCATTAGCCATAAGTTCCGTGATTGTGATAAACATTAATAATGAGATAAGTTTTTTTTTAATCTAATATTAAATTTGGCCATTGATGACCTCTCAGAAGATCTACCGCTCAAGTGACAAGTATACTAATCTATGGATGTATCTACCAGTGTTGCCAGATTGGGGTTTTTCCCCCTAGATTTAGGTTTTAGATTTTTCCCCCTGAATTCACCCTCTGGAGTATTTTTTACTTTTCTAATCATTTATTCTTAACTTATACTAGGGGATAATTTTGGTTACACTAATAGAAAAATAAGAATTAAACATTTAGGGTTAAAGTTGGTTGATTTAGCGGAAAATGTAGATAAGTTTAGGGTTAAAGTTGGTGAACTCAGAGGAAAATTTAGAGAGTTTTAGGAAGAAAATGCAGAGCTGACCTGGCAGCACTGGTATCTGCAGTAGTCTTAAGATTTTTCAAATATATATATATATATATATATATATATATATATATATATATATATATATATATATATATATATATATTTAAGTTAACTTATTCCTCCGATAACTATTTACGTATTTTTAACAAACTATACAAAAAGGTAATATTATTCACTTACCTGAAACCTTCTCATGTCCCGAGGGTTTCCGGCGTTTTTAAGGCAGTTTTGGTTACATTTCAGAAAGAACTTTAGGAAGAACCTGAAAAAAAAATATCAATATGATTAATTGAGATTAAATAGTTTTAATCTTAAAATTATAATTCTCAATCTGAATATAGTAACGTAGCTTACTACATTTATTACAAATATTTAGAAATATGGTTGTTTTATAATTCATTGGTGATACTATTCCATTTTTTTCTCGATATTATGGAAGTTAAGATGAGGAAAATAATTTTAAAAAATTGTTTTAAGGCATAATTTTAGTAGTTTAAATTGAGCTATATTAGTTAATGTTGAACAATATCGGGTCCCAAATTTTGTTAGCGTATGAAAAATATATATATAGAAAACATATAATTCTTGGGTGAATTTAGATACCGCAAATACAGCAAGTGTTGGTAACTATTGCCTGTATTACAAAAATTGAATGGTACATAGGCTTAAATATACTCTATTATAATATTAAAGTACATTATAAACAAACAAAATATGTCTTAAACCCCGTGTAAAGAAAAAAAATATATATATTTACCCAAACTTCACAGAATTATTAATTAAATCTTCTAATCTAATTTAATCTTCTACTATAAATTTATATTTATTAATTTATTACTAATATTTGTATAATATCGACAGTAAAATGTTTATAACTTCGGATGTTTTAACATCACATGAAAATGAGGGAGCCTTGTGTGCGAAGCTTGACTCCAATGCTGAACGACCATGGTTCAAATCTGGCCCGTATACTCGATTTTCTGTTGACACAAAATTATTTAGGTTTGTGAGGAAAAGGACCAGTGTTTGACTGAGTTCTGAAATGATTATCTGATATGGTTCAGGGGATAAACCACGCTTTTTTTTCCAGAAATAAGATAGAAAATCAGGCACTTATGGTATATCAGATTCTGTCCTCTGGGTTCATCATAAGCTGTTGAAGTACTGTCGAAATTTATAGTAATTATTGGTCCTGAATTAATGGTGCGAGTGAATTTGATATTTCGAAACGAAAGTAGTAAAATACATTAATTTTAATGAAAACATTTTTTTCTCTTTAAACCCTTGTAAACTTATTTCAAATTATGAATAAAAATCTTAAAGACATTTTTGATTTCTTCTAGTCTAAAGGAACAAACTTTAGTTAAAGCTTACATTTTGGCTTATTCGCGGATCAAAACATAATTCTTTTCATTTATATAATTTAACGCCTTATTTATATTTAGTTCAAATTTTGTACCTTGTACGGTGTAAAAAAAAAATCAATAAATAAATAATGAAAAAAAAAAATAGTTTGATAAAGAACTATATCTCAAAGAAATGACAAATAGAAATATTAAAAATAAATAAAATTTGAAAGTGAAAGTGTATGAGGGTATTAGTATGAATGTAATTAATTATTTATATCACATAGTTTGGAATGAGTGTTTTTCGATTTTTTTCGAACATATAAAATTGATAAATAGTTGTATCGTTTCTCTCTTTTTTTTTAGATTATTAAAATTAATAATATTTTAATTGGTTAACTTTTTTTATTGCATATATTCAATATATTTTTTTATGAAGGTTTAGTATCGTAGGATAGAGGTACCCTTAACATGTCGCCACTTCTATACAAACGACCTGACTCACATACGGCCAGAACAAACACAAACACAACAAAAAAAAAATACACACCAAAAAAATGACTTTGAATGAAAAAGTTTTCAAATTAAACTGCGCGGTGACGTCCGTGGTCCGAGGACCGTTGAAGCTGACAATATACGCTGGTTCCTGATTGGTCCGCTCGTCCTCTGGGAACTGCCTCATGCATTTTGATTGGACCCCCCTTCTCGCCTTATTTCCTTTTGTAATCACCTCACTCACGGTGATCATGGCGAAACGCAGCAGCTTATAAGGAACTGGCAGAAAAGATGCACTTACTTTCTCTTGAGTTTGATTGAGAACAAACTTAATCATTATACATTCACTTCATATGTAATTCGTATTATTTTTTTTAAACATTATCTGCATTCACGGTTTATAAGTTAATTAATAAGTTTTTGAATGAGTAAAGTTTTTATTATAAACATTATTTAAATAAATTAAAATACCACAAATTAAATTTAATCAATACAATACTTATTAATTTGACTTTAACCTATCAGTTATACGGTTTTTTTTAGGTAAATATGCATACCTACATAAATACTATATAGAAATAAAAAAATATTTATTTGTTAATTTAAAATGAAATGTGATTTATATAAATAAGTGAAGTCTGAAAATATTTCACCACTGTAAATGATCTAAATAAGGACCTTTTCAGAGATACCTGAGTGTGGCTTAAAGACCGAAACGTAGCATCCAGATATAGCAAACTTGTGATATATTCTCAGCCTTAATTTATTTATAAAATATTATTTTAATAGTATTTTGCTCTTTGAAATTCTTCCTTCAACATTCATTATAGGTTCTTCTGTCCGGAATGACTCACTTCTGCGACTTAATTTCACTTAGTCTTTGAGTACTTAGCAATATTTTGCCTCAATATAACGATGGTTTATAACATAATCTTCGATCATCTTGATTTTCAATTATAAAGGAAGCCTTTGTAAATTCTCAAATTTTATTAATTTTTAATTAATTTCCCAAAATTGTTTCTATGTTTGTGAATGGTGAAATTCCATTGTCTGCCAGAGAGCAATATTAATATGTAACGAAAGAGAAACTAGGTGACATACATAATTTAAATTCAAGATCCTTGATTGTTAAATTGCTTTTTTACGAAAAGAAAAATTCAGAATGTTTGGTTGTGATTTGCCGTACAAGAAATCAGTACAGTTCCACTGTGGACGGAATTCAAACTATCTGGAAAAACATTTATTGTTGCACGACGCAAGACATTGGAAATACTTACATTAGCATTTATTCAAAAGAGTTTGTTGACATTGTATTTTATTGTTGAATTAGCGTTAACTTCTTTAATTAGGCTGGAAATTCTTCTAAGTTCTTCATCATTAAATTAGTTCAGGATAATTTGATTTCTGAATAATTTATATAAATAAATATTGAACCAACTTTTCCAATGAATGACAAAAGTTTACTAATAAAGGAAGAGGGAATCCGTCCTTAAGAGGTGAAACAGAACCGTGATTACCCCCGCTAAGAGAGGTAGTTGGACCGGGAACTAATATTTAACATTAATTTCACGGTCGACGGAGCGGGGCTGTTAGACTTTTTCTGGGAGGGTAGCGAGGAGAGGTGCGAGGGCAGTAACTCTTCACTCTCAACTTGTAGGGCCGTTGTCATGGCCACCATCTCGCTCTCTCTCTCTCTCTCTCTCTCTCTCTCTCTCTCTCTCTCTCTCTCTCTCACTCTCTCACTCTCTGCCATCTCTCTCTCCGTCGCTAAATTACTCTTATTTATTGTGACTCCTCTTCTCCAAGATGTATAAGCTGGGCAAGAGTAATCAATTTTAGCAAAGATTGGAAATCTAGGAAATAATCTCTTTTCCAAGAGATATTACAATTATCTTTTAATATAAAATAATGTGCTATGAAGAGTTAGATTTTAAAATCGTTGATTACAATATCCATATATTGTATATGTGTAACATAATTACTTGTCTGATCAGACAAGTGATAGGTGAGACCAGATCTTTATAAACATAATTTATAGCTGTTATATAAAGGCTAAGATCAAAATTGGTCCTGGTAGTAATATTGAAAGCATTTCCTCCTACATTTAAAAAAAAAGGTCACACATCCTGATCGTGGTAGAGTTCACTTTACATCATTAGAACTCGGAAGTTTACTGATAGAGAACTTCTACTTTGGCTTAAAAATTTCATTTACATCCGCAAAAATCATTACAATCAACAAATGAGCTAAATTATGTTCATCATGACCTCGGTGTGCTTGAAGGAGAATACATCCAGTATTACATTCTTCTGAGATCCAGCAGAATTATTAGATCAGGATATTCCTCATCCAACTCCTCTTGAGCCTTCAATGGGATACATCAGGAATGTCTGTTGTTGCCATACTCTGTGCAAGGTTGTTGATGTGTCCATGCAATTTCGTATATCGTTTGTAATTCATACGAATGTTATTTGTATCAGTCGGTGTGAAAAATCTCTTTAGAAACGCAGAGAGGCGAGTTCGTTGTCAATTTTAACAATTGTGATTGAATGTGTCTTTTAAGCAGGCTCATAAATTTGGCACACATGATTCTACATCGGTTTTAGTAAATACGTTTCTGTGTGAGGGATCTGATAGAAGTGACAATACATTTGAGACCTTTGTCATCCAAGCAAGTTCAAATGTGTTGAAACAAAATCCATGAAACTCCTCAGGTAAGTAACTCTCAACCAGTTCGGGGTCCAGATAATTCAGAGATTGTTTTAATAAACATTATTCGCTTGCATTTAAAATCCCATTTATAATTAATATCTTATAAATTCCCGATTTTTAATAACAACTTAAACATGTCTACTTAATAATTTTTTTAACGTTTCATAGTTGAAAATTCACTGAAATAGGAAATAGGAATCTTTTACGAGCCTCAGGAAACGATAGCTCAAATAGATATAATAAGTTATTTTATTTTCAAATTAGATTTATACAAACATATAATAATCCGACAACCTATTCCACTTATCTTTCCTTCTATTAATGTATTACTTTATTCATTGCATAATTTGTTTTTGTTCTGATATCTTTATCATGTCCAATCCTTCATTAAATAGTGTGGTATACTTAGCTATTTATTGATTATCTTTGGTCAGTGAGTAAATAATTTACCAAAGTTATCCTCTAGTTTAATATGGGAATTAAAAGACACGTGTACAGTGACATGTAAATAGAATAGAAGACCATTTTTCAAGGGGGAGTAGATAATCTTAATTCAATCCCAAGCGCACTCTATTGTCAGTGTTCTGAGATTACGTGACTTCCCGACAAAGTTATTCTACTTTCCTCCAGTTTAAAACATTATCAGATATAACGATAATAATGGACAAAAATATTAAATAATAATTTTAACCGCAGTTTAAGAATTTTATATTTCTCCTTCATTTAAACATAAAATAGACACAGATAGATTATTCGCATAATGTAGTGTAGGAAGTGAACATAGTGAAAAAAAAAATCTTTTTGATAAAATTAATTATAATTTATTTTCTAATTTTCAATATAGGACATATTTACTATACCTACTCATTCCTTAAGATAAATGAAATTATTTTAATAGCTAATAAAGCATCGCGGTGAATGAAATTGACATTTAAAGTTGTGATGGATAACGAAAGAATAACCAAAAGAATGATCATCGCTAATCCCACGGGCTAGCGTCCTATGCATCGACCGAAACGTAGATGAGAGGATTGCGATAGGTCCAATCTTGAGGATTTGGATTTGGAGGAGGGGGGTTTCGAGACAAGAACTTTTGGTGTTATCGGCATTGAACCTTCGAGTTCGCTAAGTCTTTTATTATTAATTTAAATGTTTACCTAAAGTTGTTTTAATGCACATATTTAGATTTAACACGCAATCAATAGAATAGTGTGACACATAAAAAGTACGAAATCATTTATCGTTTATTTACTTCTCAAATTGTATAACCGAAAACCTATACAGACTTTTGTTGTAGTTACAACCATTGCCTTGATCATTAAATTGATTTATACTCAACTAGTCATTCTTCTATTTGATATCTGCGAGGTTAAAAAAAATCCTCTTAATGGTTATCAATTTGTATTCATATATAGGTATATAATGTACAACTTCTCATGTTTAATGATGCTTTCATTGTATTCAGTAAAATATTAGAATTATTTAAAAAAAAAATAAATATGTATATATTTTTCCCTGAAAGATAATTCAATTTTTCCAAGTTACATTCCTAAATTTGTTGGCTGATGGCAGATTCCATCCCAAGATTTCCATTTTGGGAAGGAAAAGAAAGGAATTTCTATTTAATAGTAACTTATATGCTTTTAAAAGTATTCCTAGACTACATAGGATATATACTTATGATGATATATACTTATTATATATACATCAGTAATATGTACAGAAAGATATTTCCTTTTGCGTAGAAGAGTGATGAAAATCCGTGGAAAGCCGATAAGGAAACGAGGTTATTGGATAATTGAGTAAAGGGGCTGATAAGAGTGATTAGTAATAGATAAGGTACCCACCATTAATTAGGCTCATCTTACTTAGAACTTGATTGCTTATTCAGATACTCCTTGAAGCTTCTCTCAGCTCCGTATTATCGTCTCAGAATCACCCAATCATGATCTTTTTTCCAGATTATGCCCTAAATTTAATGATGTTACCGAATAATAAATCATAAAGACGCTAGCCCGTATAATTTAGGCCCATCTTTGCCGTAACTACATGTTAAAGACAAAGATCATTTTTACATATGTATGTAATTCAATGAATTCTCGTTTATTCGACTCCGGATTATCCGGATCAGATTTTCAGACATTTTTTTAATTTAATGTTCACAGATAATAATAACATTGTATGAATACGTCTAGTATTCGCTTTTTAGTTTGATTAAATGTACAGTTTCTGCATAGATTGTACAATAAATCATGGTGTTAAAATGCTTTTTGCTTAATTTAAAAATTTTTACTAGAGAGTCATAGGACGTAGACAAGCTATAAATAGCTGTATATGCAGATACAGAACAATCATTGTATCAAAGTTTGCAAAAATACATTGGTATCAAGACTTATATAAACTGGAAGTCTATATACAGAAAGTTCTATTTATTAGTTATGTATAATTTAAATTGTATTGATTTATTTATTTTTTTAATACTCATACATTTTTTAACTGTGTTTATTATTATTTTGATATTCCACTTTTATTTTATCGAATTCAGTCGAGTATTCTTGAAAAAGTAATGATTTGATACAATTACGTCGGCGAAGCCTAAAAAACTGTTGATAATAGTATATGGAGGGTATTAAAGGTAAAACGATGTAACCCTAAAATTTTAAAAATTGGATTTTTTCATCATTCAACTCTGAAAGGGCAGATCTATATACGGATACAATGTAACACTTATATTTTTATTATAAATCTGACCTTTCGGAATTGGATCATGAAAAAACATCCAATTTTTAAAAATTGATGGTGTCATTTTGCGATTGCACAATATATTATTATCTTTAAGCTTTTAAAAATTGATATTAGTAAGTCGAGTATTCTTATACCATATTTAAAATTAATCTGAAAGTTGTTTCACGTAGAACCTGGTTCTGAGAAATTATTTGAGCAGAATTCAAGGGATGGTATTATAACGGGGAAGGAAATTAGATATAAAAAAACAAATAAATAAATGTTGATTTTTGATATCACAGCGAGAGGTGAAACAAAACTCGTTAAGTTGATCTGTTCAACCTTACAAAAACAAACAAATCTACAGTCACATAAGACCGGCCTTAATACACTAATCACTACAGTCACAAGTTACTATCACTTCATTGCAACGCATCTTATAATGTAAGGAACGAATTATGTTTTGCATTGATTACTAAGACGATTAAAGAACATTTTCAAAAAGCCACCACGACGGTAGTTTGTCATGTTGTTGGTCTGAGCTGACCAATTGAAAGGTGGACTAGACAAGAGGCAGAAGATGCGGCAGAAGCAGTTGCTCCTATGGGACACTCTAGTTGGGCTCCTGGGAGCAATGGGCCTATCTGCCACTGACAAACCGTTCTCGAGGGCCTCCTGCTGTATCGCCTCTGACACGTCACATCTGTGATAAGATCTCTCGACACGTCTAAACTTCTCCCATCGTCTCCTATCTTATTTCTCGGCATACTTTCGCCGGATTTATAACCCTTCTTAAAAAGAGATTTAGGTAGTGTTGTTTACATATTTTGAGGGATAGCGGCCCTTAGGGCATGTTAGGGATCTGGGCAAGTTGACTGTGTATATTCAGCAAAATATTCTGGTAGTGAACCGGTACTCTGGATATATTTATTGAAGCTTTGGACCATTAGATTATGTTGTATTTAGAGCTCGTATTTATTTTTCGTATCCGCCTTTGTGTATGTTCCTAGGTGATCACACGTCCATCAACTTTAGTGAGCTATGTATCACACCAATAAGATAAAGCAAGAACGAAGTTATTTCTATTGAACATTTTCTGAGAGGCATTAAAAATGTTTACTTTGCATAAGAAACCATCGAAAAGAAATTAGGTGCGGATGGTCTCTTTGGCATATTACGAAATTATTTTGTTATATTTTATAGAAATGCAGAGTTCAAGAAAACTCTCCCTTGAATAAATTTTGTCTAAGATGTCTGACATTCAATAGTCACGTACCGTTTAAATTTTCTATCATTAAGAATCAATGTTTCTATTAGAGCGATATTGTAGTGCCTGAAAGGTCCTCAGATGTGAGAAAATCCCATTGACATATCGGACGCACTATTTTATTGAATTAGCTTCCGGAAAGGGGGAACCTAACACTAGCGACACCCCCTCCTCCCCCCCCGGACAGACCGGAATAATGCCATATTGCCCCCTAATTCGGGACTTGGATCGGATTACCGGAGGACAGAGGCCTTAAACGGGTGGGTCCCCGCCTGAGGCAGGGCATCTATATGTATGTCCTTCTAAGGGGGTTAGTCTTTCTATTAGGCCGCCCGTTTAGCCGATGATATCATCCCTCAAAGGAAGGCCTTTCATCTTAGGGTCAGCTGGATACGGGTCAGTTCCGGTTCATTAGGGAGGCCAAAGTGCGAGAAGAAAAATGAAAGATGGTGGGTCAAAACAACTATAAGTAATGGACGAACTGAAATCTAACGTAATCAGAAAAGTGTTTGGGCATTCTTCCTGATGAAAAGTGAAAATGAATGAAGACGAATTTTGATATTCGGAACAATCTGTGGTGTGGTATTCAGAATTTACATAATATGTAATTCCAATGTTAATATTGATATTATCAATAAATCTAAAATTAAGGCGTAGCGGTTTAGCCCGCATAGCCTCACTGTGTTGCATGCCCTTTGTGTTTTTATTTCGCCGTATTTCGATCATCAGTTAATCTATGTATATATATAAATTCAGTCTATATATGTTTGTGATCACAAAACTCGAAAAGTAGTAAGTCGATTTTGATGCAGTTTTCACTATCATTTATAGAATTTTGTCGAGAAGGTTTATATGCATTAAAGAAGTGACTTAAACATTAAAAATTAGGTAATTTTTTTAATCGTTGTCATGGCAACTTTATACATGTTAAAGCAAGTTCACTATGAAAACATTTTAACAAGAGTGCAATTATTGTGTTATAGCGTCATTTCTTAATAAAATAGGTAAAAGTGTAAAAGCGTGAAGCTTTATTGCCGTTTTGACAAATTTATTATCATTTTGATTCTCTTCCTAAAAAACATCTAAATGAAATGAGACGGATTCTGAACAATGTAATCGATTACCGAGAATAATTTTCACCCCTTTGGCCTTCGAATATTCACAGTCAAAATTTTTGTTGGTAACCGGTTGTTTCGTCGAAAGTTCTAGTAGGATCTCCCCGTCCCTCTTCCTTCCACCTAAGAGTTCTAATAATTGAAGCCTAGAAATGACAAAAAAAAAAAGTCAAAATGCCTTTAGAAAATGTTTTTAGAATTAAAATTTCAATTTGAAAGATATTAATGACTTAGTTAAGAAAAACTTCTATTACACAAAAAACAAGTATCATACTTGTTTGTATTATACAAAAAATTTGTATTATGTATGCACATGTATTTAAACATATGATATATATATATATATATATATATATATATATATATATATATATATATATATATATATATATATATTTAATCATACATTTTCACACCTAAAACATTTTAACAGTGCAATCTGAATTGTACTCCGACCGCTCAGTTTATCCCTTGATTAACTAATTATTTATCCCTTAATTAACTCCGGTAATTATTGCTTCTGGATGAAATAGTCTCATAGGAGGAGGGGTGATTGTTGGCTCCGATAATCACAACTATATGCTGTATTTTGTTTTCTGTATTATCAGTTGTCGGAAGCCATCGCTGGGCTCTTCTTAAAGTGGTTTTCGTATAAACCTGTCGTTAGAGCGTCGTGCTGACCAAATCTCCTGGAATAACCTTTGCCAAGAATTATAATTTACGTATCAAGTCCTACACTAAGTCTCTTAAAAAGTCTTAATTGCACAGTTTTTACCTACTACTTTATTTTGGATTTTCTTATTTATTTTGTTAAATAAGTACACTGCTCTTACGTTTTATTAAGTTATTCATAAAAGTATGGATTATAAAATTGATGAAAATCTTGATGCACCTTGTCGCTCCTCAATGTCAATGTGGAAACGTCGATAGGCTCCTTTATTGGCCCCAATATTAGTTTTTTACAAAGCCGCTTTTCCGGCTGCTTCAATCTCTCCCCACCCACTTTACTTCTTTTTTTCCCATTTAATTAACTACTTCCTCCTTCAATTATTAATTTCCTTTTAATGGTAAGGATTTCCATTTTTCCATCAACAAGATATTTTTATTCAAAACTCAGTTTAAGGTACATGGCTAATAATCATTTTATGTAAAGTATGGTAAAGAAAAACAATAAGGTAGGGTTTTCAAAACATTTTCTATTTATAAATAATTTCGATTTATTTTTACTCAAAAATTATGTGTTCACAATCTTCCTACCAGTAATTTTAAAAACTTTCTATATTTTTATCGTGAATATGAAATTTGAAGAAGCTGCACAAAAGGTACTTCTTGAAAAATGACAGAATACATTTATTAAAAGAAATACATTTTTTTTTTTATAAATAATTTTAGGAAAATATTTATTGTCTGTAAAAAAAAAAAAGCTCATGTTATTTTCAATTCGTAAAACCATACGTATATATTAATATATGCGTAAAATACATTGAATAGTTGTTATCAGAGGATTTAAATTAACAAATGTAACATCATAAGCAGGTGGATATAATGGAATTTAAATAGAGATACATACCATTTGATACAAATAAACATTATCAGCAGAATCATTTAAATAGTTTTTTATTACGCATCACCAACATCATTTCAATTATTTTCTTTACTGTTTATGTTTGTTTATATATATATATTTATTTTGGAAAGCTTTAATTTCCAATCGTTCTTACAAACTATCTAAGAAACATGAAATTTTTAAAGATGGTCCGGGTGACGGTCAAGATTAACACTAAAAAATAGTAAAATAATGTTTATTGAACAGTATTTATTTTATTGTAGATGTATTCACTTTTAATCAACATTTGAAATCCCCTTTGTGTTATTTGTTACTTGAACTCGTGTTTATTTCTTATATTTACATGCTTACCTTAGTTATTTTCATTTGATTTTAGTGTGGGGTTATTTTCAATATTCAATTCAGCTGTTTATTTAATTTTTCTCTCTGTCATTTAAATACTTTTATGATTCTCATTTTCATTGCGTTTTGTTCTTTGTATCTATGAAGAAGGTCTTTAATGTAACGGAACGCAGTAATCCAAAAAGTTTTTTTTTTTTAGTTTTTTTTTTTGGTATTGATTTTAAACACCACCCGAACTATCTTCTCTTTTTCATTACTAACACGGTAAACTAATCATTAAATAATATAAAATTTATGGTTGTTTTTAAAAATTTGATTTAATATAATCGCATTGTACTAGTTTAG
Organism: Rhaphigaster nebulosa; assembly: GCA_948150685.1. NCBI lineage: Eukaryota > Metazoa > Arthropoda > Insecta > Hemiptera > Pentatomidae > Rhaphigaster > Rhaphigaster nebulosa. Next base: position 66,745,293 of record OX411309.1, read on the forward strand.
CGACCTTATTCGAAACGAGTTAATCATCAGCAAGTGATTTAATTAAAGATGGTTGAATCTAATTTGTGAATGGCTGAATTTTGTTGAGAGAGGGTGACAGTGGTGAAGATCTGAAAATTGTTAAAGTTTGGTATAGGAACCATATAGAGTAACTTAGCGACACATACATACGAATTGTCCTTTGACAGCCCCACATAAGACCACGAGGCGACATAAGGTCAGGCCCATCTGGTGGGCGGGGTATTTAACAATATTTACTTTTTCAGTCAGAGCCGGGTCCTTATGTATTATTAAAGGGCAAATGGTGTTTGTGGCCGGGAGCTCCTTGAGAGATCTGTTTGCTCTCTGACTCACTCTTTGCGCTTCTCCTCTCACCGCGAGTTAATCTAATTCCCACTAATGCTGTTTAGCCATCTTTTCAACTTCCACCAACTCCGTCCAGTTGTCCCTTCACCCTATTCCTGCTTAACACATACTCTCCGTTTGTCCTCTCTTATCCAAATATTAAGTTAATTTGTAAATAAATAAATTAGTCCCACAACGGACAACGAAGAGCTTGGGGTAGGACACTGATAAAGGTGTCGGTTCGCTACCGTAAGTTTTTCTTGAGAGGCGGTGTCAGCGTTGTAGTCAGCCTTTATTTCCAAATTAATATCACGTGTTGATTTTATATTGGATACATTTTATTCTTGTATGCTCATGTTAATACAGAAGAACTTCGGATCATGTATTTGTCCACAATAAGTAAAAATAAATTAATTAATGAGATCAAACTCTAAAAAAAGTAAAGAAAAGAAACTACTGCTAGAATATTATTGAAAGTTTCCTACACAAAACCTGAATCCCTCAAATACCAGTAAATAACTCTTTGCCTCTCATAAAATCATATTAGTCTTATTACGCATGGCTACAGTACATTACTGTCTGGCAGTCCATCCGTATAAAATTGGTGTTCTTATGCACAACCCTAAAAACTAAGTTCAAAGTTCAGTATTTCTTCTTTGTTTTTTCATTAGATTTATTTTTCCTTTATCGTAAATCTATGACATTCTGAACTTATACTTATGTATAAGTGTACTTGTATTTATGTACAAGTGTACTTGTATTTATGTTCAAGTGCACTTGTATTCATGTATTAGTGTACTTGTATTCATGTATAAGTGAACTTGTACTTATGTATAAGTGTACTTATACTTATACTCATAGCAGTATAAGTATACTTATATTAGTAAAAGTGACCTTATTGTATAGTAAGTAATAGAAGTGTACTTATAGTAGCACAAGTAATAAAAGTGTACTTATAGTAGTATAAGTGTACTGATACTTATGTATCCATTATGTATCCCCCTTATTCCCTCTGTTTAACAAATCCGCTACTTTGGTCTTCAATTAGACAAGCGATTAGATTGGAACTTTCATTTAAGACTGAAATAAGAAACTATTCCTCATTTTCAACTAATTCTAAATTTACTAGACAAACTCCCAACATTTTCATTTCAAAAGGCTCATTTATACGACTATAATGAGGCTAGTTTGGCTCAGCTATAATTTAGCATCGGCTTTACTAAACCATCAAATTCTTCCGGTATGCTATCTTTGCTGCCTCAAATGCTTTGATAAATACTCAATGTACTTTATTATACAACAAACAAAATCATCCATAATGGCTTTATTATCCCAAAAATAACTTTTCTTCCACAATAGATATCTGAAATCTAATAACTCCTCTGTCATCTGATAACTCCTTTATCAAATAACTACAATCCAATTTAATAATTTATAAATAAAAACTATATCTTCATCTTATGTATTATGATTATAATTTTATCGAGAACAAGGAAAGATGGACAAAGATAACAAAGTGGACATTCTTAAACATACATTCGGCTACAAACCCCTACTAAAATGCACCTATTGCCAGCCATAGATTATAAGTCTTAAACAGATAAGTCTTATCTTAAATAAGTTAAATAATCTGTTATATAAGTCTTACAATTAAACAGATATTAGAGAAATGTGAACTTAACAGCGATTTCAAGAAGAAAAATGATAACCAAGGTTTATTATAAAGGCCGTATTTTATAATTTCATTGTAAAATTATAAAATACGTACATAAAAGACATCAAAGCCTTTAAAGTAGCTATAACTTCTTGAAGGATTTAGCATAAAGTAGTGGTTAGACAGCACCAAAATCTATAATAAATTTATCACTATTATAATATAATTTTTTTTCGTCAAATATTTAACAAATTTATTATTAATGTCACACCATAAATCAAAATAAGGATAAAATCTGTAGGTTTTGTAATGAGTGGCCAGTATTTTCATTCTTAGATTAATGACTAAGTCAATACAACTATTTCTTACGATAGGGCAGACTTGACTTTCGGAGCGTTCTAGACTGTTCCCTAAGGGCCTGTACCGACTCGATCAGCTGAGACAAACACCGATGGAGAAACGGGTACTTTTTCCTCGTGGCCGAAGAGAGAGATGCGGGGGTCCACTGGTGGGGGTTGCCAAGGAAACGGAAACCGTCCCTAGGCAAACATGGCGAACATAATAACACTCCGCCCTCTTTAACTTCCCCTCGGATCACACGTCACTTCCGAAGTTTACCTCATCTTAAGGCTATATTTACTGTCCGATCTCCGCTCTGTATGAAATCGGCGATCCTATTGTATATGAGGGATGCTAATTGAAGAAGGTTTATACTCGTTTGTGTTAGCCGTTAGATAACAAATTGTTGATTGATGTTTTATTTAATTATTTCTTGATTTTATTTATATATTTAAAAATACATTTTAAAAAGTTCAAGGAAACTCCGATGAAGGGGACGTGGAAAAAGACTGAGTCCTCGTCCGTTAAAGAGGATTGATTAGATATACAAAGCAGTATGAACTAAGTACAACCCTCTGAGTTTTAATTCTCAAAATATGGAAAGCGAAAGGATTCCACTATAATTGAATTTACGAGAACAAACCAGCATAAAAGTTAGTCGATGTCAACATATTTTTAATAATAATTTTTGTTTACTTATAACTTTAAACTAATTTTTGAGGCAACGTGAAATTTAGAAAAAACACGTTGTAAAAAAAAAAATATAAGTACGAATAATACAAAGTTTTGTATTGATTTAAAAGTACTTTTTCGGAGGTATACCTGAAAAACCTCGTATGTCCCCATTACTCCAGTAGCACTTAAATTATTGTCGTTTGATATTTTATTTAATTTGGATCTGTGAAAAGATTTTAATTGATAAATGACGAAGTAAAGTTATTATAAGATTTATTTAGAAAGAAAATGTAAAATTATAAATACATAATGTTTTATTAAATAAATTTAATGTACATATATATTAGTAAATATACATATGTCAAGGACCCACCCATTAGAAATTGTAGATGAGCATAGCGAGTGGAGTATGACATTCATGATAAAGGCAATGAATTGCTTTTTTGTTTATTTTTGTTATAGTTTAATAAGATTAACGAAATGAAAATTAACATGCCCTATATAACTGATAAATATCTTTTTATTTATGGATATTAATTAAGTGAAAGTCAATTGTTTTAAATCTTATATACAGTGTTAATATATATATATATATATATATTATATATATATATATATATATATATATATATATATATATATAGACTCTGTAGCATATAAAAGACTTTGTAGCAAAGTAATAAATTTTATTATCCTAGTTTCTCATGTGTGACGAAATATATTTAATACTATTTTTTTTTTTTGTTTCATTCTAAGATTTAGCTGTGAAATAATTTATTTAAATACTGTTTTGTAAATGCATAAAAATGGTTTCTTCTGTATGGTGTTAATCAGAACCACGGTGATACTGCTTCGATTCATTGACATGACCAAAGAAATTTGGTATGCCTTGTCTCTTCTAAAGATGCCGGAGTTCCGGCATTTTTTCTTTGCTATTCTTAGAAATTTTCATTTAGGAACACGTGAATCTGCCTTTTAGACATATATCAACTGTATACATATCACATTTGAGCTGGACAATTTTATCTTTTTGTTTTTATTTTCACATAAGTAATAAATTGTTTATTAGTACGGTTTTCTTGAAAGCTGAAAATCTTTTGTCAAGTGCAGCTTACCTAACATATAGAAAGAATAAAGTTTGAGGAGACTGTAAAGGAATAAAGACACGGTGAGTTGTGAGGTGACAAAGTGCGGCGAGAGAACTCGGTGAAAATTGAATGAAGAGCAGTTTGCTGTAAGGTAATCAGGGCAGCCAACTTCAAAAGGGCTCTTACAACTTTCACTCGTCAACCCTCCCGCCAAACCAACCCCCTTTAGCCTCTGTAAACAAATTTAATATGATATAGGATTCGGTTTATTTGCTTTGGTTTTTCCCTTATTACATTAGCTCCGGTTTCTTGTTTGTATGCTGTGTGTTCTCGGGCTTACGTCTGCTCGCCTGTGTAAAACGATTTTTTTTTGCCAATTTTACTTCTGAAAGATTAGCTGTAGGTATATGTTTTAAAAAGGCTCTTCTATTCTTTTTTCAGATGATTTTCTTTTATATGTGGTTTCAGCCAAAACTACGACGTTAAAAGTTAGAAATAAATCTATGTAAATATGTCTTAAAAACTTTAGTCATGTTAAAAAAAATGTGCTAACAATTATTGTGGACATAAGTGTCGAAGAATGTATTTATTTATATTTTGAGTTGTCTGGCCAAACGGATCGTTATCGAAGTGCTTGGTGCAAGATTCGAGTCCCTAAGTTAAAGTCCAACTCTATGCAAATCCCTTCTTTAAAAAAAAAACAAAAAAAAAAAACAGAAAAATCGCAGTGTTGACTATCTCATCAAAATTATGGACATCCTACATTTATGTTATTCTTATTATTCTCAGTCAAACCAACTCTTTTTGGGGCTTCCTTGAGGACGATAAATGCCTATTTCATAGACATTATACTTATTACCGTTATTTTTAGATCGTCTTCGAAACCAAGGATTTGAGCCGACCTATTGAATAATGTGCTGTACAGATAGTACACCTGACCTTCTGACTGCACTCTCTAAACAAGGGACAAGCAAGTATGTCGCTCTGCCTGAGCCCTTCATAAGTTTCAAAATCTTTGGAGAGACCTCCGCATCCTGAACAGTACAATCTACCATTATTTTATTATATGAACTAGCTCGGGGGAGATCCCAATACTAGTAAATCTTTGTCCATTTCCTCCCTTATAATGCTATTGTTAGCCTTCTGAAAGTCTGTCCAAAGTCTGAAGGTTGTGTTGAATAATATTGTGCTCTCTAGTTTTCTCTTGGATAGTTCTAATTGAAAAATAATTGTTTGACCACTCATGAATACTTCCTGGTTCATTACGATTTCTAGTACTGCTATTGGACGAAGTCGCTGATATCTTGACCTTGAGAATACTTTAGAGCCATTTGAAAGTTAAAAGAATAATTCTCTAAATTACATATAGTGAAACAACTAAAAAATTAATTTCATAATGATTTTAGCTATAAATATGAACTAATAGTAAGTTTTAGTCCTAAACATCAAGCGCAATAACATTTTACTATGGTGACTTGATATTTTTTAATTGGAATCTTCCAATACCTATAATAGTCAAATATCACAATGATTATTATTTTCGGTTTCTATTTGTAATTTTACTCTTATTTCATATATTACTTTTTTTTTCAAAAATGAAATGGATCGACCTCAACAGGTTATAAACTAATCCTTATCCTAATGCTTATCCATATTAAAAAATATATATATTATGTTTATATTAGCTGAATTGTTGTGGAACGAGGTGAAGATTCCACAAAAACCTAATGCTGGGGTCTTTTGTACGAAAATTTGATATGATTTCAAGATTCCTTAGGTAATAAAGAACTCTGTTTGGTGTCAAAAAATAAAATAGTGATTATCTGTATATATATTTTTTTTAATATTTCGACTATTTATTTTTATAATTAAAAATAATTATAGGGATATTCGCTATTCTTTCTTCTATATTGTTTATTAGAAATTTATCTGAAATTCTGTACAGTTTATCCAAAATATTTTATTTTATTTATTTTTTGTTTAGAAGTTCAGTCTTATCATTCATGTGTTTCGTGTTCAAATTTGTTAGTATAATTTATTCTTGGTTTCAAGCAATCTTCATTTATCACTTCGTTTTCGTGTTCAAATGCAATATTAACAACAAATGGTTTAGATAAGTATTTCTTTTTTTTTTTTAATGACAGCAAATCATTAAAGTACCGATTTTCGCTATCCTGACTTATCAACACCGGCCAAGATTCCAAACCTATCATCTAGGAACAGAAGTGGACATTGGAGAAGCTGGAAGAGTTGGACTATCGGAGGAAGCTGCCGACTAAGAAAAGGAGGGGGGAGATATTGACTCGGGAGAGGGGGGGACCCAGGGGACCCAGTCAATACACATGCTGAGGGGGCTGATTTACAAGTCCTTTTTCAGCGCCTCATCTCGCCATCATTGTCTTCAGTCTTCTCTCTTGTCTCCTCGCTAAGCTTTAATTATCTCTAGTCTCATCTATATCTGTCTCGGCTGCCTGTATTCTGGTTTCGTACCACCCTGGTCATTATTTTTATTGGAACTAAAATTAAATTTGTAACTTCTAATCTAAGAAAAAAATCAATTAGTCGGCCTGCTTAATTGGATTCCGCGAAGGTGGATTTGGCACCTGATGGCCATATCTCATTCCTCGCCACTTGGATGAACTTTATTTAGAACTTGATACCCTAAATTTGTTTCCACACAATGCTTTTTTTAGAGACGGATCTGTGATTAAGTAAATTATATACGTTTTAAATTATAAAAATTATATACCTACATAATAAGGTTTTGAAGATCCAAATAAAATCCTGAGTCCTTGTTGAATAAGTATTTAAAATGTTAAAGCCAGGTTTGCCTGTTACATTATGAATAGGGCAGGCATATATTGGTAGCTATCTATATAATGTCTATTTTTAAATATAAGATGTTGTTGATGAATTCTACTTATCAAATTAATTAAAAAACAATAAATTAATCCTACATTATATTTTATAAAATCTTCGGGTCCTTATTAAGACGAAACTCTTCTGGTTAAAAAAATAATTGTTTCCAATAATTTTATTAATTAATAATAATAATGTTATTAAAAATCTTTAGATAGTTATTTCTAAGTATTACAATGTTGATGATTGGATTATTGGTTGTATATTTTTACACGATCGTGATGTGAATATTTAGCATAATCTGCAATTGGAGATTATGTGTTACATGAATTTCAAAATATTTTATATAATTTAAATTGGAAAAAAAAATACCTACCTAAACAAAATAAAATTAAATTTCTTCAACTGAATCAAATATAATATTAATAATATTCATTAAATAAAAAATTAAAATAAAACTAATACTGATTAATAATCAACCGATCTAGAGAATTGATTAAGAAAAACTTTATAGTTTTCTGCATTTCTACAATTCTCTGCCTAACTTATACTCTCTCCATCATTTTCTCCTTTACTTGGTCCTTCTATTATATCTTGGCATAACTGAGTAGTCCTTATGAGGCTCATTAGCCATACTTTAACCATTTTCTTTATCAGCGTATATCAAATATCATCTTCACTGTTTTTCTGTTTAACCGATCGGAAGTCTGAATTATCAATCTGAAGTATCCATATCATTGACAGACGTGTCTATTGTTAAATACTCAATCTTCCAAGGGCTTTCGTCCATCTTTCACCGTCTTACTATTCCTTACCACGTACGAATTTTCTAGACTGCACCGGAACTAGGTGGGGAGAGAGGAGGGCAAAGGTCGCACTTGTCCCGGGCGGCAAATTTCGAACGAAATATTATTTTTAAGATAGAAAAGAATATATTTGTTCCTTTTTTTTTTTTTTTTTTATAGTTTTGACCTTAATTCGGACAGTAAAATGAATTAATGTTATGAGATGATCATATTTATTTTGATGTATATTACATAAAATACTGTTACAAAATAGTTAAAATTGAGTGGTGATTGAAAAAAGGGGCTGCAAAATGAGTTTACCCTCCCTAGAATCCTAATTTCGATTCTGTACTATCCTTAAGAGATTAAGCGAATACCTTTTGGAACCCAACTCTTTTTGAAAATATCTTTAGGCTACATGGGATAGTATTCATGGTCTTGGTCAGGATCAAAGACACCGGCTAGGAGATAATTCAGAATAAACTGAAGGAAAAAAAAAAAAAATTGCACTTAACAATTATCGCGAATACACACTCACTTTATATAAATTAATTAATTTTTATTTATTGCCTTTTTTGTTACATCTTTTTAAGACAATCAAAAATCTAATAAAAATGAATGTAGTTCGAGGGGTTATTAAGATACTATTAACAAGATGGCAAGAAAATACTATGTTGTTTCAAAACAAGCAGAAAATACTAAAATAACACGACTTTTTTATTTGCTCTACAGACATTCTTATCATAAATTCTCAGATGCGACACATTTTTCTTTCAGGGAGCCGTTAATGCCTGTGATTTGTAGCCGTGGTAGGAAACTTTTTCTGCCTGTTTTTGTGATAGTAAAGTTGGGAAATGTAAACAAGGGTCTTTTTCAGCCCTAAAATCGTATAACTAGTGTAATTTTAAATTTTGTGATCATTTATTATTAACTTCACTACACCGTGTAATATGTCAGTCCTATTTCGAGAACAGTCTATTTATAGCGTTGTGGCTAGGCCCTGCTTTTAAAAATCGTTAACTAATACTAATCGAAACAGCAGTGCTACCTGGTTATGTTTTTCGTGTTATTTACAAATTCAGACTTAAACCCAAGGTAATAAACATTGTTAAATTATAACCCTAACAAAATAAATTGGTTAGTGATAAAAGTTAATTTTTTTTTTAAACAAAAAAAACCCCTAGGCTAAGGGGTGGGAATTTAATATAATACAAGTAAACGTTTTATGGGAATTCCATAATCGATTGTTGATATAGTTGGAAGTGCAAGGATGTGTGTATTGGAGGAATAACTATTGATGGATAAAAATATTAAGAATTTGAAAATACAAACTATATATAATATACATGTAAATAAAATGAAATGGAACAAAAGAAATTCTAGAGAAGAAAAAAGTAAAACAAATTATATAATAAAATAAAAAGAATATAATTATAAAAGTCATATAAGAACTTATAACAAAATTATCTTTAAATCAGTTCACATATACTACTTTGTTAAATATAAATAAATATTTCAGGATATTACGATTATCACGGTAATAATGTTGATAAATGTTGATATGGAGATTAGTAACTATTATTAATTGCTTTTAGTAATCAGTAATAATGTAAATTATTAAATTAAATTAATTTAATATTTTTTAAAAGTTATCAAGTTTGAAATTTCATTTTTTATTTTCCTTAAACACCGTTTTACCCACCTTTCTCTTCACCAATTCGACAAAATATGCAATATTTGTCCACTACTAGGCAATGCATATAAAATACTTTGAAAAATTTATATTTTATTCTATCTATAATTGAGAATTTAGTGTTGAGATATCAAAAAGATAAACTTATCATTTATCATCGTAATTTATAAATTGTAAACCTATTCATAAATCAAGGTATGATTTTGGGTTATGTGCCAAAAAGAACGAAACGTAATTTTTATTCATGTTTAGACCCTAATTAAAAATAAACAACGGACAAATAGAAGTATTTTTATGGAAGGCGGATATAGACGGATCTGCGATATATATCTAAAAACCATTTTTGAGGTGAGCATAATTAAATAAAATAATCAAACCCTTTTCCAATGAAAGTATTCAGAATAGACTCAATCGAAAAATTCCATCAAAACATGTAATTATACATTCACAGGATACGAAAATGTTCACGCTGAACAATGCCCAAGGAACCCACCCTGAATTTACTATTTACGGTAATCTGTCATTGCGCATGATAGAGTATGATATATTATTGTTAACGCATTTATTACGATGCTAGATTACTTTTTATACACGTTAGTTTCACTGTAATTATTTCAATTGGGTTATTAAAGTTAGGAATCGGCTTGTGAATAAATACAAATAACCGCAGGACGCTGCAGTATAGACTTTACCCGGAAAAGGACGGTAGAGCAGGTGATAAGCCAAGCGCGGCGTCCCCCTGCAGATAGGGCTGCCATGACAACGGGACTTCATTAGCCGCTAGGCCGCAAAGCCCCTCACTTAGCCTCCTCAATTAAGCAGCTCTGTTTTACAAAACATTTAGGACTGTTCAAATTGCAAAACCCGGCCGTCTGTGTGGCTCGCAAGCAGTTTAACTAACTATCTCACTGCAGTACTCCCTAATTGTTCTTAGGATTTTCACCTAGTGAATGTAATACTTCTCGGTTTTAACAACTATAGTTAATTGTATCATCAAGTTTGATGTCGATTAACGAATTACTTTTTTTGGAGTTTAAAGTGTTAACTTCTGTATTATGAATATTAATTAAAAAATGTTTTTTAGTCTCGGTTTTTAGTATATATATATACTAAAAATATATATATTTAATTTACTATAATGTAGTTTAAGCTTATTTTATTTCTCGTCTAAATTTTACAATATCCTGTTCTCCTTTGCCCATTGACAACATTCTGCTTTTCCATGGAGCTGGTGGTGGTATACCAATAAAAACCTAAAAGGTCATGGAACTATTCCTTGATTCCATCTACTTCCTAAAATAGTAGACAAACTCAAAAAACTACCATGACGGAACTATTTTAAAATAATAAATTAAGCTCTAAAATCAACTAAATCTTCAAAACCCACTTGTTTATAAATCCTTTTACTACAAATTATGAACAATCTTTTATATGGCACAAATATTTATATGCCCTTAAATATTTATGTTACGCACATTTAATAATTTAATGTTGATACATGAAACATTTCATTTTAATAAAATTGTCAAAAACTTTTTTTTTCTATCAGAATGATCCAGAGGGTTCAGGGGATTCATACAGTATTGCTGACTTGAGGTTGTTTATTTTTTTTTTTTTTAACAACGAAAGATAATACAAATGCTTTGGCTATGACATTTAATGGAACATTTTTTTTTTCTGGGTTTTATATTATATTATATATGAAATAACGGAGGAAGGGAAAATTATGTTTGATTTTTTTCTTTAAGTACTAAAGATATAGGATCTCCTCATGTCAAACATTTGTCATTTGTTCCATACATGTACAGCATTTTTACTTAATGTATCTATGCAAGTCTCGAACAGCTCAGATAATAATTTACCTAAACTGGAGAAATAGATTTTTCATTCCAAAAAAAATCTATTTGATCCTATTCATGTTCCACGGAAATATTTTTTTAAAATTTGTATCATGCTGTTGCTTTGGAGCAGTTATGAGAAACCTACAGGTTCCTCCAGCGGCCCCGAACTCTACGACCGTGGGACGGAGTCGCCTGGAACCTGTTGCCTTAACTGCCGCCCCCGGATACCGCCCCCGCAAATCCCGTTAGTTCCGGTCCTGCTCGGTTTTACTGCCGTAATGAACCGGTATAATTGCAGAACCGCGACGAATTTATCTCCCAGTAGAGGGCATTGATTAAAATAATTATTCTGATACAGCGGTTATCTTCCTTTTTTTCTTAATGGTCATAAGTGGCCAATCTGATAAGTAATAATTGTGTGGAGGATCAACCTTTATCTCGAAGGGGTATTGCGCCCTCATTGCCGTTTTCTAATTAGTCAAGCTAGACTATAAATCTTTGATTTATACGAACAATTACTTTTCGTATGCATTTGATTTTAAACTGTAAGGTTTGTTGATGGAACGACAGCAAAGTTTAAACCAGCTTTAAGGTATGCTTAATAAGGTGATCTGGGAAGGGAGCATTCAATTAAGACTATATTCATGATGTCAAGTTATTCATTGGCGTTTCATGAAATTCGCCATCAGTTTTAATCAATGTCTTCGTCAAAGTGTTAATGAGATATTCACTTGAAACATCAAAATATATTTATTATTTTATTTATGTTTTACGCTGATGTACCAAAATTGGTAGGTAGTTCGCTATTTCTTTACCGTTTAAAAACAGATTTTTCTCCAATATCATCAAACCCAATATCCTGGTGATCCACTCTTATACTTATAATGAAACATTCTATTTTATCTAATATCCCCATTGATCTGGCAACTTTTCATTTTCTAATTTTTTTTTTATTAGACCTTTTTTTTAAACATTCTCTTCACTCCAATTCCTTTCCTAAAGCTTGATATAGAGAATTGAAAAAGGCAACTTAGCCTTTCTGTTTGTAGAGTTTAGCTTGGCCTGAATAATGATCACTTCTGTCTCCTGGCCCTAGTTCTGTACTGATTTCCACGGAACATCTAAAATATTATGTTGTCTATCCCAAACCAGTTGAGCCGTACTTCAGAAACCGTATCCAGTAGTGAGTGATGTGCAGTATGGATTCATATATATATATATATATGTATGTATGTATTATAAAGTTCCTATTGAGGGTTCTCTTCTTGCGGGCTACAGTTCGTAATTTTACCGCAATATTTTTTACATCAGTGTCAGATACGATTCCCATCTATATACGAGAACAGTACTTTCTGTATCAAAAAATGATATTATAGTTATATTAAACAATTCAAATTTTCCTTAAAAGCTTAGTATTTTGGCAGCGACATCTGTTAAATGTTCAGGTATTCATGTAACTTCATCTATTTCTCACATTTATTTTTCTTAATTGCTTTGTGGGGAAAGGTTTAAGATTTAACAGATTGTAAAAATCAGCATTCCAATGTTATAAAAACTTTTTCTGTTTCTTTATCTCAATAATAACTTTGTTATATTTAATTCAATTTTGTAAATGATAGTCGGACGTAACGCTCATTTCGGTCATTGTTGGTGTTGTCACTGAACTTAAGGGTTAGCTAAACTTTATCATTTATCTTAAAGAGTGGCCCTATAATATGTATATATCCACTGAATAATATATAACTATGCATAAAAATAGTTATAGTAACCAAATGGGTTAACCCGAATAAAGAAGGTTGTTGTTTGTCGAAATGTTTCGCATTGTTGACCATCCATTATTCAGCTTGCATTATCACTTAAAATAATCACTTTTACCACACTCTATAGCTCAAACAATTTAGTCGGGGTAGTAATAAGTTTATAGCCAGATTTGTATTGTGCCATTGAGCTTGGACAGGATCAGCCTAGAATTCCATCATTATCAAGAATGCCCATAATGCTCCTTCTGCTTGAATCTTGTGCCGGATTTGGGTTTCCCTTCGTGCTCTCCTTGATACCGGCATCTCAATTCTTTTAGTCTTTCTACTGTGTTTTTTTTTAATTCTTTTTTATTAAAATTTAAACATAGTATTATTTTTCATCAAACTCAGTTTTGTTTCAGGCATCAAAATTTAAAAAAATTAAACAGTATCGACAATCATCTTCAAAAGAATGTATACTTATACATCGTTCATTTCCAGAAATAAATTAATCCATAACTGTCCTTTGGATAAACAATATTGTGGATCGGTAAGTGAGCGACTGGTACCGAGGAAATGATTTGATAGGGGAGCCAGCCGAAGAGGAACGCACAATAGAGTGGATCTTGAGGCCATTAAGGGGCATAAAAAATTGAAGTGGGGCGGGCTACCACCACATCTGCCCCCTGCGCATCTGACACTGTTTGCGCACCCCCGCTCTGTTTACATTCCACGGGCTAATCAGCTCTGAGCTGAGCCGACAGGTCAGCCCCTTCCTTCCGGCTCGTTGGCTCCTCCAGTGGTCGGTCCTTGCCTTGAGTTCCCAGCTATGATACGTCAATAAAAAAATATTTCAGAAGTAAATATTGAGCAATTGCATTAATTGGAGTATCACAACATGTACAAACAGGTATGACCAACAGAATATATACGTAATGTATTATTGGAATAATTTCTTCCACATATCTCAATATTTCTTTATTGCTATATTTTACATAGTTCCACCAACCGTTTTTTTCTACAAATATTATACAGTAATTAAACCAATCAAAATTATTTAAATAACAGAATTGCACATAAGTCATTTCATACTATAAATACCTCTATACCCCTATTGTCTAGATATATCCCTATTAATTTCGTCTGTTAATAGAAACAAATAAAAAATTTAAATGCTAATATTAAATGCTTAAAATATAAACCTTTTTTTTTACGTAAAAATATTTTTCAATCACTCCAATGACTGTTCCAGATTGGAAAGTTGCAGTTCCAAATTATTTTTTAGAGACTTACATAGATCGGTAAATAAGGAAGGTTCCAAACAAGTGAATTTGTTCAAAGATTATAAATTACCGATGGAAGATTATGAAATCTCTACGATTTATTTCTCTTCAGCTCCAAACGGTAACGGAATAACATTTTTAAAGGAGATTCAAACTCCGGTATCTGCTTTGACAAATCTTGTCACCTGCTTCCTGAGGGGTTGATGAATCTCTGTTTTGACTGGACACTTCACTTCCTGAAGGAAATTTCGCCTAGAGACAGATCACTATAAATTAAACCCCTGGGATAGGTCACACGGGAAAGGAAGCGACGAGCTGGTAGAGCTATTAGGAGAGGCGGTGGTTGCAGTTAGCACGTAGACACAACAGCCAGCCGGGCCCGGTGTGAAGTGATTTGTCAAACTAACCAAAACAAAGAGGGCTTTTAGCTCCTTCCTTCCTTCCATGGCTATATCTGGAATCACTTCTCATAGCTGGAATCTCTTCGTCGTTAATGAATTTTATGGTTCTCATTATGGGATATTCTCATTTATTACCACATATCCATACGAGCTTGGATTAGCGGTGTAATGTGATAGATACACTCACCCAGTCACATTAATTCAGCATACCAGGAATGAGGGAGTATTTTTTTTTCATATCACTACTAAAGAAAATTGTCCTACTTTAATGCAGTAGTGTGTACATTTTTATTTTTACCGAAGCTTCATTTACCGAAGGCTAGGATAGATTGTGCTAAACTAAACTATGTAAATAATGTTTTTATGAACAAAATGATTTATCTAGGTATAATTTAATTTTGAGAGTTATAAAAAATTCTGAAACAATTTGAGGATTTCTGTCCAATTACTTAAGTCAGTATTACTTCGGTAATTACCTCAGATAGATCCGTTGAAGAACCATTTAAGAAACATAGGAATGTTTTGGGAAAAGAAATTTCAGAATGGTAACGTAGGACATTAAGGTACCTACAATCAATTGCATTTTTTACTGTTGTAATCTTTTGGCCAGATTGGTTTTTCTTTTTGTTCGTTAATTTTTTTTTATTCTCAAGGGACCTAGTTCCAAAATAAAGCTCTTTTATTAATTCTATTTATGTTTTATAACGATCTTTAATGTTAATTAAAAGCGATTCCCAAGCTCTTTTTGCAGTATAGACTTTAAAGCACTTTAAAAAATGTAACAATTTATGCTTCTTTGTTTTGTTTTTTATTGGTGAAACGTATATTTTTTGGTGAATATTAAATTTTTGCACAAAAATTATAACAAAAAATGTATTCAAATTTACATGATTGAATGAATAGACTTCTAAATTACTCTTGAGATAATTTTGAATAAAGCAGAATATCAAAAACTTTTGTAAAAAATGAGACGTTCTTTAAATTTTGAAAATGCAAATTACTTATTAAAAACTGTAAGTGAATTTTTGGAGGTATCCATGGTGTTTTTGAAAAGTTAAATACACTGCTTCAAATATAAAATAGATTAAAATAAATTATATAAGAGGTAGCAGAAGATTGAGTTAGCTCACAACAAAGTTTTTACGGGCAGTACTGTTCTTTCTGCCGCTTTTAGTTTTAAATACATTGAAACTTGTAAATATAGAAGGAGGATTTTTATCAATAAGTGTCTGTCCCTATTTTTTTAGATTTTGAAATTTAAAGGTTTACAATCATAAAATGTTCTGTTATACTAAATGATGAGGTTATATTGCGGAATCGAGCATTAAAAATAATTTGAATGAACTTAACTGCCAAGAAAGAATTCAGCTACTAAATTTATTACCAAACAGAGTGTGAGATGATTATTGTAATATATACATATTCGCTGGAGAAGAGAACGGCCATAAACTTCTCAAGGAATGTGTGTGACTATAAACCATATATCAACTCCTCCAGAAGTAAGTTGTACTAATTAAAACGGACAAGTGAGGGAGGGAGCTGTAATCATGTACTCCAGCTTCGGCTCCTCAACAGGCCCAGTTATTTATTTTCCCTCCTCCCAACACCTTCAGAGCCTCGTTTCAGGAATTAGATGCTCCAACAGAGCCTTGTTCATAACTTCCTGCGGTTTTCCTGTGCTGGAGAACTAGGCATAGAGGTTTCTCGAATATAGGATTGAATATTCAACATATTTAGAGCTATAGAGTAAAATATTTCATCTTTGCCGTTGAATACAAGACTACAAGATAGAAGTACTTTCTGAGTAATTTAATTTTAAAATATTTTAGGTTATTGGAAGCTTCAGCAACAAAGCCTAGTTGAAGTCGTCAATGATTCGCAGATTCTGGACTGCAAACTGGATCTGCATCTCTCATCTCATTGCAACAGCTAAAACTGACTAACCACCCACACCCATTGTTGATAAACGTTACCGTAGGAACAAATGGTTCTTACCCCTCTCAGGTCATTCTCAGTATATTTAACTCTGATGTTCAGGCTTATTCAGTATATACATCAAATCAAAGACATGATGTACGTCAGAAACATTACATTTCATCAAAGCGTTTCGTTCAATCGTTCAAATCCTCTGGTTTAATCTTCATCTACTTTCGCTGTTGAAATAGCAATAACCACGAGATCTATTGCTATAACAAGTTTAGAGTGCTTGAGGTTATAGAGCTTTCATTTACCCTCAACTAGGTTTTAACACCTGTGACGCGGCGAGAGAGAAGCGCTTGGATCTCTTGTTTTCCTCATCACAGGTGGAGGGTTCTTTCATCCTTCCAAGGTGAGTGAAAATATTGAAATAAGTATGGATGTGTTTTAATTTTTTTAAATTTCATACATTATTCCTGTCTTCTCTTATGTTTTTTTTTAATATATTTTAAAATATATATATCTTAAATTTTTTTTTAATTATTGATCATTGATGGTCGACTGTAAGTAATATAGTGAGGTAAATAATTAGGATTGAGTCAACATGTTTTTAAAATTGTAAAAACCGACGTTTTGGTCCACAAAATGTGAGCCATCATTAGAGCTGTTGTCCATTATATATATCAGTATATTCTAGCTTTATTTGCATAGTTTTTATTTCATTAATGCTCCACATAATTTTTTAATCACTTCATTTTTTTTTCTTCTTCCGTTATTAATTCATATTTTTATACTTTTGTTTTGACATATTCATTTGGTTTTTAATTCCATAGTGTTTCCATGTTTTACTAATCTCTTGCATCTCTGATTTAATTTAAACTCTGATGATGGCTCGCATGTTTAGTCCGAAACGTCGGTTTTTGCAATAAAAAAACATATGGACTGAATCCTGATTATTTATCCTTTAAATTTTCCTTTTTTTGTATGTATGATTTTGACATATATCTCTATGACATGTATCCAGCCACTCTTTGCTTTTAACCACCCAATTATGCACAATTATGAAATAATTGTAGTTTTTATTTAATCAGAATATATTATTTGTTCGACTCATTATATATAGTACATTTTAAATTGAGACCATTTTATGAACAATTGCTATGATAATACATTATAAATAGGAGATTATACAAAACATAGAATATATAGAAATATATAAAATAAACAAAATATAGAAAACATTATACAAAGCCGTCATTATCAGTCGATACATATGGCTATCCTTCATATACGTTTCTAGAGTAATATATAAACTATATCTTTAAAAAAAAAAATCCAAACCGGACGCGGTGGATTTGGAAGGAGAGGTTGCCGATAAATTGGTCGCGGACCCTGCCGATAAGAGCCTACAGGAGCAGATAAAATAATAAGCTAGATTTATGGCTCGGTGGTTGTGCGGGGTTGACGGGGCTATCTCCTCCCGTTCCGTGCTATCTGATCTCTCCGCTAGCACTCAACATCTTATTATAGCAGCCGCTGGTCGGTTTACTATTTACGCTACACTTCGAAAATTATGAAATATATCTATCGGACATTAACGAAATGTAATGGACTGTCAAATTAAAATGGAGATATTATATAATAGATCTCAAGCAAAGGTCAGTGCGATGTAACGAAGTAACTAAGCAAGCAATAAAGATTAAGTGCCGGTTGCTGATTCAAGAGTCAGTGTGGTCTTTGGTTTTAACCAACGCTACCTACTCCAGAACTATTCCGAAAAAAAAAAGAAAACAAATAATAATGAATTGCGGGTTCCTAATACACCTAAACCTATCCTTAGCTTTGGAATAAACTGTAGCTAGTAAATACAATTAATACGGTTAAATCCGAGTTAAAAAAAAAAAAATATTAATTTTTAACGTCAATTAAATAAAAAAACAAAACAAAAATCTCGGAGTTAACTGTATTCATGAGCTTCAGTTTATTGCAAAACTAAGCATAAGTTTAGACAGGTTTAGTCAAGAATTAAGCCTAACTCCTGACCCAGTTAGTGGCCATTAACGAATAGGTTTAATCTTAAAACATACGGATTCCCATTTACCGCATTGTAAATAACCATAACCCCTTTCACCCTTATAAAAAAAAAACAATTAAAAAATAAATTAAAATTAAAATTATTGAACAAACAATAAACACTATTCAAAACGAAACACTGTTTTTGCAGTAGTAACATACCCTCCCCCCAAAAAAAAAAAAAAAATTGACAAACAAAAAACCAAGATACGAGATAAACAAAACCAGAACAAAAAAAAATACTAGGTACTCCTGTTGTAAATTTCGAAAGTTTTTTTTACCTTCCATCCGCAATATCTCTACGAAATTAGACTAGCTTCTGGGTATATCGTTGAAAAGCTGATGAACTGAAGGAACTTTTTTGAATTCCCCAAGATCGTAGCTAGAAAATGTATTCTGTCAGATTCAACCGAGTATTTCTGCAAATTAATCGCTATTATTTGTTTATTTTGCTTTGTCTGCTAAGATCGTCTTACGGAGCAATACTTGTCTACAAATCTGTTGCTGCCTGCAGCTGAAATTCATCGTAGATTCCAAAAATTGGGACATAAGTTGAGAAATGTTCAGCTACCGTAGAGATATTAGTAACTTTATTCGAAAAAAAGTGTTTTTTTTTTGTTTTTTTTGGAATATCGTATCTCGAAAACGGATTGAGATAAAAAGGTGCGGTTGGCGGCAACGAGCTACATTTTTGATTTCCTGTACATGATTTTTTCCCTTTCATTCTTTCTTTATGATGCCTGAATTGGCGAAATATCGACAGGTTTTTTGTTTATCGTCATGTTACAGACATAATGTGGAACTCTAGACTTATAATGTGGGATATTCCATTTATATCCTAACAATTACTTTATGCCTCTTTTTGAGTTTTTGTTCTTCGATTTTATAAGACTTGTTTGAAGTTACTTCGCAGTGGTCAAATCATGATCAAATTGAGTACGTATTTATAGTTAATTCTATCTGAACTTATTCCGAAATTCCGTGTGAATTTTAATGATAAAACACAGTAGATTTTGGCATTATCAACTTTATGCATGTTAGTAGGTGTTAAAAAAAATCACTGATTTCATCATATATATTTATAAAATCAAAGAGGTGAAAAAGGCAATTATTTTTTATTATTTATTATATTTTTTTTAAATGGAACTTCATTTATTACTTTTTAATACTCTGTCGTATGGGGGTAATAAGTAGTTCTAACATTCACAATAAACAAATGAAAAATACAAAATAAAATATTTTGAAAAAATCATAAACACAAGCAAATTTAAATGTACAATATAATTGTTTTTAAAAATAATTTTTCGTAAAAGAAGTATGTTTTTATTTACATAGTGTACAAAATAGCAACATTGTGTTCAGGTGGTCATTGATCGAAATATCGCATTACTTCCAGTTATTATCATGAAAATTAAGACGATTCTATACCAAATTGTACGTTCCCGATAAGGATTGCAGCTATAAATTCGATGTTCGACTCGCAGCCTGGAAGTCGATGAAGACTAAGAAAACCGAAGAGGAGACAATTGCCCCAGGACGCCGAGAGGTGGATGCAATATGCAGAGGTCGAGGAGTGATGTTGGAGGAGAGCTAATTCATAAATAAACTAATGTCGAGGATTGGTGCCTTGCAATAAAGTCCGCAGCTGTCCAATCTTCCCCATCTTGGTCTTTTATTCAAGGATACTCTTCCTACTTTCTCAGCATCATGGTCATTCGTCTTAGGGGTTATTCATCTTATCTTTCTGGATAATTATATTAGATCAATTTAAAATAAAAAAATTGTACATATGAAGAAATCACATGACCACAGTAGATTTACATGACCTAATGGAGGAGATGTCGTTGACCGTACATGGAATCATGGTGAAGTCAAGGGAAAAACGCACAAGAAGATACAATCATAAAAGCATAGAATCAACGATATGGAACAATCGAATAGTATGCATAGAAATATAAAAAATTTCTGTAACTTAATTTAACCGATTTTCGTAATTTATTATTCAGAGATTTGTTAGATTTTCCGTAGTCATAAGAGAAAGATAAATACTCTAGATTAGATTAGTTGATGTTTTCTTATGATTTATAAGATTATAATCTATAATATGCAAAATTTTAAATTATGCTTGAAAATGAGATTATTTTTTGTCAATAAAAAGTTAGTGGCAATGTTTCAACAATCTAAATTTAAAACAGTATACCTTTAAGCCTTAAAACAATTTTTTTTCTTCAAATATTAAAATGCCAGAGGTCTCAAAATTCAAAAAGATTTTGGCCTACTATACCTTAACTGATCAGTTTTTATTTTATTTATTTATTTTTTTTGAACTTTATTTTTAAATTCACACCTGTCTATGAGACAATCAGTGAATGTGCTGGCTAAGAACGTGTAACGTGGCATGAAAGGCATGAGAAAGAGTAGTACCCAGCGGCACCTCTTCCTGTCGTGATACTCGAATATAGTTAGGCTAGGAGATCCCTCATCCAGCTCCTCTTCAGCCTTCTGCGAGTGTTGTCAGGCATGTTGGTTGTCGCCATATATTATATGAGTGTGTTAGGATGTCCGTGTAAGTTATCGTGAAATCGTTTGTAGTGGGTCCGTATGTGTTCGTTAACTGTAGGCATATTGAGGTCTGTATGTAACGTAAAGTTGTTGATGTACCAAGGGGCTTTGGTGATAGTCCTAAAAGTTTTTGACTGAAAAATTTGGAGTTTTTGTACGTGTGTTTTTTTGGCTATCCCGTATATCTGTGAAGCGTAGGTCCAGATGGGCTTGAGTAAGTAAGTGCAAGTGTTCAATTTAAGCCTAAGTTTCAATTTTGAACGTTTTTATTTTATTTTTAAAATTTTATTTTTATTATATAAAAAGCCCCGAAACGTTAATGAAGTTAAAATTAAACGTTATGTTAAAATTTATTTTATATATATAACTTTAATTTGGGACTAGGTCCCTTAAGAATAACAGTATAGAGCAAATAAAACAGAAACAATATCTGACCATAAGATTGCAAAATAAAGATCAATTATTGTTTACAATATTTTCAATAAAATAATAAACAAACAATATAAATTCTTGTCTTGAAAAGAATAATTAACGTGAACAAAAAAAGAAACAGAAAATGAAAAATACAAAAATAGTGGGCTGATCAGCAAAATTTAAACTAATGCAATAAAAACTATTATTCACTTCTGATCTAGATGTTAGTCTAAAATTTAAAAAGGAAGTTTTAGTTCACCTTTGCTTTCCATTCGAAATAATGTAAAATACTTAATTAATTCATCATGATTAATATTTTATTTATTATAATTAATTTTGACTAAATTATTATAATAAAAAAAATAATTATATATGCTTAAGCTTGTGTGTTTTTGTATATGCTTATACATAGTGGTTAAAGAATTTCTTTCAATTTTAATTTCGCAATATTGGAATCGACAGATGTAAACCGCTGACCCTGAACATGGTATACTTATGTCGTTAATTAAACAAATAAAAACTACTATACGATAAAAGAGGAGACCCACAATTACCGGCAGACAATAGATGCTCTATATGGCTCTTCCTATAGAAGTGCTGTAATAGGAGGCGGTGCGCTTGTGGTCGCGTGCGCTTGTGCTGCGCCATATGGGTAACGGATCTTTCACATTTGCATCTGTTAGCTCTGACTCAGGCTGCCTATCTATTAGCTGTCCTGCGATTAATATCAATCACACCTCCTCGAGTATGACATTGTATGCTGGATATACCGTCCAAATAATTGTCTATTCTTTGCAAAATCTTTAAAAATTGATGAATTACTCATTGGTAATATGTAGTATCAATAATTTGTTGGCATACGTAGAAAAAAAGGAAGCAAGTTTTTCAATTCACTCATTTTATATGTTTTTTAAAAAGTTTTAATTGAATAATTAAAATTCCAATACATCATATAGTTCCAATCAATAATTTTCGTAATCATTCTTGTTTTTTGGGAAAAAGTAAATCAATAATTAAAAAAAAAAATAATATAAAGAAAATTGAAGATTGAAATTTTCTCCGCTCAACCTTTGCTCCGGATCTACCATCCTTACATTAGTTAATCCTATGAAAAAATAAATAAATAAAAAACCTGTACGTATAATACAACCCATGAAAGGTCTTGGGTTTAGTGCTTGGTAAGAACCTTACTGTTTCTGTGCAAGAAGAAGACTTCGGGCTGTATAGGATTTCAATGGAAGTCTTAAGCCAAAAAAGGAAAAAAAAAAAAAGAAGACGGCCAAGATCACGTGCAATTGCCAGGCTTTTCCCCGCAATTAAGGATACCCTCTTTATAGAGGCTGGGTGAGCCCCAGGAGGGTCTCCCGACATCTGATTCAACAGACTAAATAATTATCTACCTCAGTCGGACTTGAACACGGGCCCCGGAACATAGTGCTCTACTTACTGAGCTAAACCACCCCCAAGTTAACCCTATTAATATCCTTAATTTTATGAGGTAAAGAAATTATAAGTATGCGTATATTTAAAATAATAATCATCGAATTTTGTAGATTAATCTCTTATGAAGTGAAATTGATTATTTTTGGTTGTTATTAGTCGAAACCGTTTCGAAATATTACCAAATACAACTTGCTGTTATCTTCCATCTGATTTCCATGATTTGTTTCAGTCTCTTAAAAAAAGTTGAACAATTTCGAATAATTTTCGAGCAGTTCGAATAATTTTCGAGGCTCAAATTAATTGTAGATAAGCCTTTAAATTGATTTGAAATATATTTTAGTCAAATCAGTTGTGATTTTTTCTGAAGTTTTTAAAGTTTTGTCCAACAAGTGCCCTCACATAATTTTTATCTGAATAACTGCTGAACTGATTTAGTTGCAAATTCGTTGGGTTATTTGTAATAAAATGTGAATGAAATAAATGGATATAAAAAAAAAGTTAAAAAGTAGAACTTTTTAGTGATACATTTTTTCAATTGGAATTACTTAGTTTTATAGAACATTTTAGTAAATCATTTTTTTTTTTTTAAATGTGAGTCTAAAAAATAAATAAAATTAATGATCATGTGAGTTAACATCTTCTCGAGGAAGCATGTGGACGGACGCGTCGCTTTCTTACAGAAGTTGCCTAAAATCTATCAAATAATATGCATAAATCTATCGAAAATGCATTTCTGTAATTAAATCTACCTCGACCATATCTACCATTAAGTATATAGAAAAAGTTCTCAATATGTCTTGTATATCAAACCAGACATATTATTTTAATGAATTTCACTTATCATTCAGATGTTGAATATTTATATGATGTTGGATCTATATATTATTTTCCAACAATTCA
Organism: Rhaphigaster nebulosa; assembly: GCA_948150685.1. NCBI lineage: Eukaryota > Metazoa > Arthropoda > Insecta > Hemiptera > Pentatomidae > Rhaphigaster > Rhaphigaster nebulosa. Next base: position 66,769,304 of record OX411309.1, read on the forward strand.
TTAATCTATGAACAAATAACAAAAGCAGACGCGTTAGCCAGCATGGCTTTGTCTGGCGCAAGGTGTCCCAAGAGACAGCAAACGCTGGGCGTGACCGATCCAATGTGTTCGGACGTTCGTCAATGAGGGAACGCCCAACGCTACAAGAGATCATTCGGATGGAAAAACTTCCAGCCTGACGTACCTTGATTGACGGAAGCAGCTGAGGACGCTTCAATCCAAGGTATTGTCGAAGTCAACACGAGTGTTAAATCAGGAACACCTACCTACCTCTTTATAATTTATAAGTTAGGCTCCTTGCGGCTTTTACTACGGCTATGAAGGTTTAATTAATTAATTTATATGTGTGTATATATATATATATATATATATATATATATATATATGTATACATATATATATTTTCAGCAGTATATAAAGGCTGTAACTGTAATTGATTACAACACTTCTTTGTTTTGAATCCGTGTAAATTTTCCACAAATAGCTGCCACATCACGCATCATAGTGTAATTTATTTATTATTTAAATTATAAGATTAATGTTTGACGAACTTCATCGAAAAAAAAAAGAGCAATGATTTCAACATTTTGTTTATTAGTATACAATATATTCAAGAATCATTTTGCAATTATTCTTCCCATGATTTTTTTTTTTAATGACATTTTAAGGCAATTCAAGGTCAAACGTTTTCTATAATTTATGAATTCATATTAAATAATGTTATTTTTTCTTCTAAGACTTATATTAATTTTTTAGTCAATCATTAATATCTTTAACTTCCCTAAATATGATTAACGGATTTGATAACGGACTTTTTGACTTGAGAACGACAAGCTGTTAATATTACTGTGATGATTGTTTTTCTTATTACTTTCTCACTGACGCTGGTAGAGAAGTTTTGTAGTTATGCAGGAAGTAAAAAAAGAAAAATGTCCTTTATATATGTAAAATGTATAAAACATTTCCACTCGCGTTTCACGTTTTATACATCAAGGATCATATTTGATTTTGTGTCTGACTCTCTATAGTCAAATCCATGTAACAGGCATGGCTCCTGCTAAGTCAATCCGATTTTGATGAATTTCCAGGGATTGTGCGGGTTAGTACCTGGATGATCCATATAAATTTTATCAAATTACTTTCGCTTACAAATGAGAAAAATTATTTTCCTTGACACACCTTTCTTTCAAAAAACGACTCGTCAGATTTGGTCTGAAGTGGTAGGAAATATGGGGATTAGTAAAAAAATGGTTTATTATTAATTGTATCAAATCCTATCCACTACTTAGGATTACGCATGCGCATAGCTTGACACGCCTATATTTCAAAAACGGCTTGTCCGATTTAGCCACAAGTTGAAGGAAAGTTGATTAATGTAAAAATGGTCCAGTATCGATTTTATCGAATTCCATCCCCTTCTTCTGCTTAAGAATACGTAAATTTCCTCGAAATATGCAGTTAAACATTAAATTGGTTTACCCTTATAGATTTGTTGCTTGCATTTCCTTATTTACACAATAAAAATGATGAATTAGCTATATTGACCTACTTGGCATGCGTTTTATTTGTAGTGGAATTATTTAGTAGTTCAGAATTCAAAAGTAATTGCAATATGAATGATTATTTTAAAAATGATTCGTTTGAAGACTGAAATATGCCTTGGAATAAAATTTGACAGTATCTAACTTTAATAAAAAAGTAACAGATAAATTTTAGCCTTTAGAAAGTATATCTTTATTAACAGCTATATTCCTTGCCGTCTGGTAAACATAGGATTCGGCAGCAGTAACCCTAAGGTGTTATGGGTAGTGCCACTACTACTAATTTTACGTAATTCACTATGTTGGACTTGAAAGACTCTTAGAGAATAGTTTATACCTTATAAGATGAAGTAATTATAATTTTTGCTAATGTTTTTAAAAGTTTTCCTACTATACCCATTGATTACCGCTAGTAACGCCAAATAGTGTAAAGCTAATTTACGGTTTATTCATTATAAGTTTGCTGCTTGGCTGTGAGGAATATCTACTCTAAGGCAGGTATATATGGCTAACCATCCTCAGTTCTCCATTAAAAGTGCGAAATACCCCAAGCCGTCATGCGTCAAAGTAGCAGATGTCGACTCATGGACTCATTGACACTCCCTCCTTACGCAGCGAGGCTGGGGTAGCCCTCAGAGCGGAACGGTTAATCCCTTCAACCTGATCGTAAATAAAAAAGCTCCTGCCAAGGGTGCCATATTGCTGGTGAAACACTTGTAATTCGATGGATAATTTACAGCGGCCGAATCGGGGGACACACATGTGCCTCAGCCAGACCGCCCAATATGTCTCTATCATACAGCGGGGGCTCACGCATCTGCCACTCTGTAGATGTTTGTTTTCTCCGGATCATTCCCTTTTTATACACTTCGCCATTCCTATTATGGAGAGGGCTAGTCCTATTGTATTCAATTGGTTTGATTTTTCCATTGTGTTTCCTCACCCACTTTATCGATACCTGCTCATTAATTTTGGAAGTTGGGTGTTTCTGGAGCAAATAAAGTGGAAAAGGAAATTATATAGCTTGAAACAATTATATAATTAAAACAATCAAGCTTCGATGCCATTGGCGTGATGTGATATTAACGAAACTAATCAGTGATAGCAAAAACTCAAAAAAGAGACCACACTATCTGATTATTATTGGACTATTCTAAACAAAGCCTCGAATCTCTCAAATAGCAGTTAATAACAAACCATTCCACTTTTCTCCGATTCAGGCATCATCAGGACTGAAATCACAGAATCACGTTTACGCAGACCAGAGTAGCACATCTCATTTCAACTGCTTAAAAAAATTTAACCTTATAGAGCTAGTACATCTCTCGTAAATAGTTCAACACATAATAACGGAAAAGGGCATAATATTATAACAGTTTTTTTTTAGTTGTTATTAATTTGCAGCTTAAGGTCCTTACCAACTCCAATTACAAACTGCTTTTTGAGAGACTCAAGCCTTTCTTTAGACTCTTTCTTGATAAGTGCCTAATTATTTGATCAACCGCGCCAATCAACACACGGTTAATTTGTTTAGACCACATCCCATGAAGCCTCCCATAAATCATTTAATAATTGCTAATTTAATATATAAATATTAATAACTTTTAGTTTAATAATTTAGGAGATTCAGATTCCAGCCAGTCGTGTCTACCAAGACTTATAACAGGCGCAGGCGCAGAATTTTTTTCGGGAGGGAAATATAAATTTTTTTTTCCGGGGGAGAGACATTTAATAAGAAGAAGCCAAGTAATCACTGAAGTGTCTATAATCGCCGAAGTTGGCCAAACTTTTAAGGATAAGAATGAAAATTGCATCAAGAACTATTAATTAAGTTAAAAATGGGCCAGTTGGACACCAATATATATTTTTTATTCAAATAAGACAAAGTTTCGGCCATCTTGAGCCATTTTCAAGTCTGCAAGAAACAATATCAGTTTATTTAGTTTTGATATTAAAAAGAACTATTTATTAATTTCAAAAAAATCACTTAACTGTTATTAATTTTATTTCGCTGCCTGCCACATAACGCTCATCAATTTTTTTAATTATGCATGAAAAACAAGTCTCGTCACCGGTATTTATTTAGTTTCAGAAAATGAATAACACAAAGAAAAAAATATCTAAAGAAAATTACAAGACATGTTTTTCATATATAATTAAAAAATAGTGCGTTACATGGTAAGTAGCCAAATAATATTAGGCTAATAATATATATATATATATATATATATATATATATATATATATATATATATATATATATATATATATATATATAATTTCTAAAAATAACCTATATATATATATATGTGTGTGTGTGTGTGTGTGTATAAACTAATATTGTTTCTTGCAGACTTGAAAATGCCTCAAGATAGCCGTTGTCTATATTTGAATAAAAAATATATATTGGTGTCCAATTAGCATGTTCTAACTTTTAACTTTAATATCTATTATGGCATCTTATTCTAGAAACACTACTAGAAGAAAAATATTATTACGATTACAAAAATTACTACTCAAAATACAAAACTCATGTTGGTAGGTATGAAAATAATATTTTTTCAAAAATTTCGAGAGGATATGCCCCTCTAATCTTTTCTCCTGCGTAAGCAACTGACTTCTAAGTTAAAATACTTTGGTTAATTTTGTTTATGCTTCTGCTGAAGCTCACCAGATCTTTGGAACTGTCCAAATAATGTCTTCTTGTTCAAGTGAGGCCAAACCAAGAAAATTTTCTTAATTCATTTCATAAGTTTAAATTGTTTCAGTTGATGGCTTAATTAAAAACGATTAAACTTTCTAGAAGTAACAAAAATACAAAAAAGGAAGTTACGCTCACAATATTTCTGATATCAGATATAAAATCGATCAGCTGGTTTTCTGCATTAGGTTAAATTCTAAATGATGCATGAATCTCCGGAAATCTACTCACACGCACAGAGTGACTGGGCGTGCCGTTTGTCTTCATTCTGCATCTGTCAACCTTCCCTGAGACCTTCCTTCCAGCCTATCCATTCATTCATTTACCTGGGATCTTGCAACAGGATCAATCATTCCTCATTCAGCAGTAACCCAGTAATTCTTTTAGCTCTCTCGAGAGAATTTTAGTTTGGATTTACCAATATTCATTTTAATAGGAACATTATTAATAGTCTTCTATGAATCCCTTCAAAATATTTGATTTTTTTTTGTTTTGATGAACTAATATACTCTAATTGGTTGCACCAATTTTACAGATTTTCATTTTGGGTATAGCATTACTCTATTATGATTAAAGCCTATAGTATACAATATTATTATAGTAACCTATAGTAATCGTTCTTAATTAATAAAAATAAGCTAGAAGAATATAAGTTTTTTTTTATATAATTTTTGATTAAATGCATACCGTATATATTATATAGCTTCCGATATCATTATTGAAAAAAAAAATTGATGGCAGGATTTCAGGACCTGAAGATGCTCCTCTGAGGCAACGTGGTTAGCACTGTGCTTTAACTGCCGATTCACTGATAATGCCAAATGCTTTTTTGGGGTGTAGAGGGTACAGGAATCGCCAGCCAAACAACGTTTCTCACCCCGAAAAAGGCCTGTAAATTTTCTGTCAAGTGACTATTTTTTGTTTGAACCGGTTTTATTCAGCATAGGATTTAGTGATTTGGATATTCTATCTTCAAGGGCATCTATGCAGCAAATCGAAATAATGATGATTTATATGATGACTTAAATAAAGCATAATGAAATTCAAAAACAGGGGGATGATAAAAATAAATGATGAAATCTTAAGAATAGACTATAAATGATAGAGGCTAAAGACTGTTAAGATCAAAAGGAATTCTAAAAACGAAGATCGCCTAGTAACAATCAACTGAGCATTAATTGACAATACTATATTAGGTTATAATAAAGTTATTGAAACTTTACATTTGAGATTATTTAGAGGACCATGACGTGGATGAAATCTGTTAAATTTTTAAACTAATATCAAATGTTTAAACATATTACCAAATAACTAACTCTTCCGGCGCTATGATCCATGGAGGATCTTGGCCTCAAAAATTCTCCTCAACTCAGACCGGTCTTCTGCGGCTCTTCTTCATATACGCACACCCAAGATTCCAAGGTCGAACTCCACATCGTCCAATCATCGTAGTATAGGCCTGCCTCTTCATTATTCATTCATTATTACCAAATACGAAAACCGAATCAAGTGCTACCCCTCAATAACTATTCAAAACGCCATTAAGTCATGTTCCACTTATAATTATAATTTTAAACAGATTTTAAAAATATGCGCGAGTTTTTTTTATCATTTTCTATACTGGATAAATGTCCTAGAGGAGCCTAACTGTGACATATTGCCAGAAGAAGTCACTATTGCTAATATTTTGCCATCTTGTAGGACACTTGTGCCGCGGAGAGAGACAGTGGAGTGAATGGGCTCGTTAGCGTACGCGGCGGTAACAGGTGCCCTTCGCTGAATGATACTCGTTACACCGGCTCAATGCTCCAATCAGTGTCCCCACATCTGTCGCATCTTTAGTTACTTCTCTAAACTGTTTATCTTCCTGGGTAGTTTAGCCTCGTGTTTAGTTTTTGCAACTGTCTCTTAGCCATTGAATACAGTACCTTCGATTGCTGAACTCGATTTCATTACTTCGGTCGTAAAGAAGGGTGGGTAGTGATTGAAGAGGTGTTTTAAAATACATAAATACATTTTAAACTGTAAGGTATATCAACGTTTTAAAGAGTCATACGTATTTTCAATCCTATTATATTGGTTTATAATTTTCAATAATGAACCCTTTACATTAATATTCATTGGCTTTAATAAACACTCGAAATTTGTAAATGTGTGATTTCTAAAATCATTATTTTTATTAATAAATTCTTCGCTAGATCAGAAACGACTTCGAAAAAAAAGCAACGATAATAATGCATTATGTTAATGGATGATTTCTAGGTTCATTTTCATCTTTAATTTACTCATAATAATTCTCATTTCAAGTGCAAGTTACCTAATCTCAAACGCTGTGACGAGTAAGATATTAAAGTCCAAAGGTTTACGTAAATAAATATATTTATTTTAATGTCTAGAAAAAAATGAGTTACATTTTTGTATAAAATGATGAACATAGAGATACCAAATGTAATTAAAAAATTTAAAGAGAGTGTTTAACATTTTTTTTTGTTTTATGTATTGATGGTTGACCGTATGGTAAATGCCAGGTCATTACACACTCCTTCCTTTGTAAAAGTAAAAATCTGAGTTGATGGTTTGTGAACTTCAATGATTTTTTTTTTTTTTTTTTATCGATTGCTAATATTTCAAAAATATCAATACATTTATTGATAAATTTGTCAACATATTATTCAATATATCATTCCAAATGTTCCGTTTTTTCTTCTACAAGATTATAATATTTTTCTTTCACTGAAATCTGTCCCACAAATTTTCTTAAATTTATATCGGACGTAATTAGAAAACAACATGTATATGTTTTAGGACTACTCTTGAAACACCTTAAATATTGTTCATAAAAATATTCTTTTGATAATTTAAAAATAAACCACAAGCATGAATGATACTTCATTTTATATGAATTTAAAGGTCTTTTGATTGATCCTGACCATGATACGACTTATCGATTTAATCGACTTTTCATTGAATCTGACCATGAAATATAACTGGCGCTGGGTTTCGGGCTTTTTCTATTCTTCCTTGTTATCCCGCGAGAACTCAACGAAAAACCACATAGATTTATACGATTCATTCACATATCGGTACAAATGAACCTGTCAAAGTGCTTAAGATTAATTTTGTATCTCTTTTCTTTCTGTTTAAATTATTTTTTGACTACCAATAATTGAACCGGTGAGAATGAAAACAGTGCATTGAGTATTTTGAAAAAACGTTTTTTATAGGTATATGCATGTAGAACTAGAAAGCATATTGTCCTATTTCCATACTTGAATAAAAAAAAAATCACGAAATTCAACATAATTTTCGTTGAGAACTATTGGGAAAAGCATTATATGTTAACTATACCATAATCCGGCCATAAATCACTATTCCTATTCAAGATACAGTAGACACTCGAAGAAATGAAGCACACTTGTGACAAGAGCCGATTAGATAGAACTTACTCAGGGGATTGCTCCAGTGACGTCACCTGGCGGACAATTATCCACGAGCAGCTCCCTCAGCCGGCCATTAGACGCACGAAACACTCAACTCTTATATACTGATTGCTACAATTTAGTGAGTACCTTTAAATTCACTAGGATGTTCTCCACTAAGTTTAGTTATGAAGTACCTTATGCTTAATGCAGTTAAATATGAGTAAAAATAACTGTTATTCCTTCATGCAATAATTATAAATATATTCATTAAAAAATAATTATAAATAAATAGGTTTACATTTGTTTCTTTTACTTGGCACAGAAGGGTTTATGAGATACCAGTATAAATTCGAATCTTCAATACGGATAGAAAGATGGGTAGTATCGAATTAATCGATACTACCCTGATTTTCTCTGGTCCTAATTTGTCACTAATACGTGAGGTTAGGAGGTTGTTTATGGATTCACGGGATACAATATTTTACCTAAGAATGGTTGTTATTTCGACGAATGAATGTTATTATTATTATTTTGTATGTATTGTTCAATTTGAAAATTTATAATTTTGATCTTTAATATTACGCTACAACGGTGTACAGCATACATCTGGTGATTAAGCTTGAATCAGAAACGATCGAACTCTCGAGACAGCTCAATTCCGATACGTCGGAGTTAATCAAAACATCTGGAGGTGCAGGGGACCAGACAATCACATTTCGGACAGGGGGGAGGAGGCGGAGGACAGACAGATACACAAGCACTTATTAGCGATACAGCACTCAATCAATGTGACCGCTGCTGTGCTGTTTACAAGCGACGCTCGCTCCTCGCCTAATCGTTTTCGCTTCTGGCGCAGCTGAGCATATAATGGAATCATTTTATTGCACCATAAATTCTCAGTGTCCGGTCGCCATTATTGCGAGTAACAAATAATATGATTACACCCGGATGATTACGAAGAATAATTTAGCATCAGGCACTCCCCTCACATTTTTCAATAGTCAAATTGGACGGTGGTATTAAAACGAAACTGATTGGCTTGAATGTAGTTTATTCGCTTTAACATTGTTTCAATAACTTGACAAAATAAGGTTAATTTTATTCAACTACATCTTAATGCAAAAAAAAAAAAAGAAAGAGGATTTCTGGTATTGAATTTTAGAAAATTATTTATTTTAGTCGTAATGGTCTCCAATAATTAGACGCTAGAGAAAAAATATATCTATTATAAATATTGTGCATGGAATGGAAAAAGCATCTTATGTAAGAGTGTTTTTGAGTTACAACTTCGTCTTTCTTTTAGGTGAAGGTTAAAAACAATAAACTCAATCCGGTCGAAAGTATTCCGTAAAAAAGTGGACGCATAAAATTTCATTACATATGATCTATTCACAAGCACTTGTACATCCCATCAGGTTCTGCCAGCTTATACAATATACATCTTCCCACATATACGAGTAATTCTTCAACCTGAGCTCTTTAATACCGCTGAGATCAATCAAAAGCTTCATGAGCTTTTTCCAATTATTGTTGTTGCGGCTGACGACTATGTGCGAAAATTTGTCTGTTTTGCAAATGACAAGCTTATTTTTAAATGAGAAACTATTTTGTATCACAAAAAACAATAATATTTATTTCCTGTTTTAAGAGAATTATTTCAGTCTAAAAAAAAGGGATTCCCAGACGGTGGCACGCAAGGACCTTTCAGTTGGTAAGCGAACCAGCAAACAAAAGTCACGGATAAAATCATCGTTCTAACACGTTTAATGAGATATAAAAAAATTAGTATTGAGTGAATTAATAATTAGATTAACACACACGATCTACAATTAATTAAACACAATTAAAAACAAGAGGACCTGAGAATCAAGTTGAGCTAAACATTTTAAAATCAGTTTGTATTTTTCTATGAAGAAGAATCTTTAAAATACTAACATTATAAGATCGGGTAGCGGTACGCCAAGTTATCTGAAAAGTGGAAGTGGTACTTTGTGACAAAGTTTGAGAACCTCTGGTTTAAAACAACGTTTTCTTAGTCTAGCACGAAGAGTTTTTATTGAATTGGTTGTATAATAATTTAAAAACGAATAATTAACGTTTCATTGACAACGTATCATCAATTTTAAACTCTCCAAAACTATTATTTTAGAGCGACACCATGATAATGATTCATCGTTCAACAGGAGAGTAAGACTGAATGCCAGCTGTGAAATTGATTTTATTTCTAACATTTTGGTCGTAACTTCATAAATTGCTCAATGAATTGATGTCGATGATTTTGGTATTATTCGGTTATCTCTACGGAAAACCCATAATCTTTGTTTCCGTGGCAGATGAAGCGTGACATACCTATTGGGTGAAATTAAGACATTAATATTAAACGGTATTAGTTTTGGAAATTGATGAAGTCTGTTCTGTTCGGGGTGGATCGACAGGGGGTGACAGATGGACCGGCTAATATCCAGGGGCAAACAGACCGCCCCCTTCCGCCACCCCCCCAGGCATCGCCTTTGTCGGGCGCAACGATTGTCTTTGGCAACAATGCCGTCGCCGCAGGTAGCTGTCCGCTGATTAGAGGTTAGCGGCCGTGCTACTGGGTCGCCAAGAGCTGATGCTTGGACTCTAAAAGATTTATTTTTCCAATAAATACGTATAAATTCCGAATTTCATCAACGCTAAATAATAATCACCAAATGCTGTATTCCATATCTTATATCGTACAGATGATTGATTTTATTTAGGTTGCAGATCTCTTACAAAATAGTAGGCTACTCTGTTTTAGTTGTTGTTTTTTTTTAAATTAAAAAAAAAAAATAGAAAAAAAGGCCAATCCATGAGATATATGATTTTCTTCTGGAAAAGCATATAACTAGTACTTTAACGCAAGTTCGGTGCTGGAAAGACCATTACTAAAAAAAAAAACCCACCGAATTTTATAAAGAGGTTGAGATTGTAACGAAGGTACGGCAGAAGCTGTAATCCTTGGAACATTTGGAATAATTCATCACCATATTTAAGGAAGGTGAATCTGGTGATTGAACCCATTATCTGTGGAGCCTTTTCTTATTTACTTTTTATTTTTTACTATTATATAATTATTTCTTCATTTTAAATTGTTTTCACCACTAATTGTAAGGTCATTTACTCTTCTGTAAAGTAGTTGTGTGATTGTATGTCAATTGTTTAAATAAAAGTTATATCTAAAATTACGATTTATCTAACCATTCCTGTAATCATACTTTTTTTCTATATTTTATGATAAATGTTTATCGTTTTTAATTTTTTTTTTGTAATTTTAAATAATTATAAATATTTTTTTTTTAAATATCTATTATAATAAATCTTGAGTGGTAAGTAGGTCTGCTGTTAAGTAAAGTACGCTAGCTGTGCTGCACCATTTTATTATTATATAATGAAGTTTTTTTTCTTTTACTGCGATATTGTTATTTATTTATTTTTAAGTGATAGATACCGTGTGCTTCTTGACCCTGCATTAAATGAATTTACATAATTTATTATATCTTATTATAATCTCTATTAATAAGAGTTTAATTCAAACTCATAATGGTTATATACTACGAATCAGAAACAGAGTGGTCAGTATGCACTAACCGCCGTTTTTTATCTCCTGAGCATTGTCAGGTATTCATTTTATGCCGAAATAGTTCAAAGAAGCGTATGTCAAATCATATAATCGCCGTATATGTCGGACAAAGCCCATTCATTTTCATATTTCATTCCCTGTTACTATACACGAAATTAAATATATATTATATATTTTTTGTTTTATTAATATTTTTAACATTTTTAAAATAGTGCATGTTTATATTGCATAGTATAATTTTTTTCTCTTAATTTCAGAGAATTATTCTAAATTTATTTGTATTATATTGCCGTTTATTATTGGTTATTAATTTATTTGTATTAAACTCCGTTTTAATAGGTTTAACCAGAAGTAATTACTCTGGAACCCATTATGATGTTTATCCGTAGAAAGTAGTTCATTAAAAAGAAAAAAAGTGTTCACATTTTTTAAATTTAATTATTCCCGAGTAATATATTAGACGAGACAGCTGTTTAGGAAAGGAGAATAGCTTAATTAAATGTCAATTCGGACCCAGAAGTTGTATTCTGGTTAGCATGTCCCCAAGATAAAGGGGCCCCGTGTGTCCCCTCGAAAAACAGGCTTATTATGTGTATGTTAATTCACGAGTAGGCCTTATCATGCTCTCGGAAGCATTTCCATGTTTATGTCTCCTGTTCGCCCTTCCTAAATAATAATACGCTCGCTTGGCATTATCTTCCTCCTTTAATTGTTATGCCTTGAAGTTGAGCAGTTAGTGTAGCTTCTGCTAAGATTACTCGGGAAGCCGTATAGCCTGCATTCCATACTCCATACCTACTAGCCTTATTGCCTGTTGAGATATCTTTAATGCCTTAATTGTAAATACAAGCTGTAAACCATAAAAATTCATACCGTTGAGATATCCATTCAGAATTATTTATTAGTAAGCTGAGAAATAAATATCATTCCTAAACTGTGTGATGTAAGGCAGTGGTTGAAGCGTGTTATTAAGGCCCTTCCACATATTAAATTATTTATTTAATAAAGAGACGAAATATAACATTAAATAAAACGTAATTCGTTAAAAGGGCACCAGTCCAGTGTTTGACATTTTCAGTAAATTAAAAAAACTAAATTAATAAAAAAAAAATATATTTTTTATTTCTATTTTTTGAAATTCAGATTAGAATTTCATTTATTACATGAATTTCATTCAGAAATTCAATTTAGAATTTCATTTTAGATCATTTGAATGTAGTACTTTTTCATTTTTGTTGATTTGTATAGTAAACGGTAGTATGTTATTCGTTCCTGGAAATGTTTTTGTCATATAGTCTAAATTTCTTTGAATTGCTATTTGCAAAATATTTTGTGTTCCGTCAAATATTGATTTATTTTGTATCTTAGATTTTTAATGGTTTCGATTAATTTCATTGATCAATTTAAAATAACAAACAACATTATCAGTCTTATAGAACAGGTCTTGTTCCTTATTTGCGGTGCTGTTATTTTCAAAGCATTTTTTGAAATACATATTTTTTTGTTTGTTAAATATGAATTATAAAAAATATTCCAGAACGATGCTTTCTTTTTAGCTGCCTTAATAGCGGTATCTGCCAAAACGTGCTTTCCTAAGTACTCCAGCTTATGCTTTAACGTTTTTGAACAAAATTTTGATTCCTTGATCGTAGCAGATTATCATAGCACGGCTGATTACGTCATCAAAATCTTTCTATTCTGTTACGATCATTATTATATGCATAATTTTAGTAATATCTTTTTACGGAACTCGAATCTGTATGTGGTCATCCTCATGTAATTAATATCTGCCTTTAGTTTTAATTTTATTTTCTTAAATGTCCCTACCAGTCCTTTAAGAAAATTATTATTAGATATAAAAGCTAAACATCAATAGGTCTTAAACCAATAATTACAAATCTTTTAATTCCATTGAAAAGTTAGGAATTGCATAGCCCTGTCTGTTATAGTCAGAGATGTCTCAATGGCACAGTTAACTTTTGCTCGTGGAGAGCTATCTACATTGTTTTTTCAAAAACATTTTTAATATCAATAGCCGTTGTGATCTTTCATATGCTCTTACCATCCATTCATTTGTATAATTAGAAGTACAAGTCTAAGTTTAAATAATGAAAAAAAAAGTGATTTCAAGGAGCATCGGTTTCCTTCAATAAGGACGGTGGAAGAATGCTAAACTATATAAATGCACAGTACCTCCTGTGGAGTGAAGAGGTACTCCAGAATACTGTACCGTATGTTGATGTAGTTCTGCTCACGTGATTGCATTAAGGGTCCTAGGATTAAGTGATGTGCGCTACCACTTAGGGAATTAAGAAGAAGCAATTGAGAATGGGCGTGCGAGGAATTGATATCAGCTTGGCTTTAACAGTTCAATATGCTCTCTCCCTCTCGAAGAGGATGTTTTTTATTTTCATTCATTACAAGAGTTCGTTTAAAGGGCTCTTATCTTTCTTGATATACACTCCATCTTGCGATTGATTCCTTATCAAGAAAATTTATAAATTAGAGATGTCATTAAAACTAGAAATTAATTTAAAAATAATAAAACAGACCTAGGCGTCTGTAGCTAAAGCGAATTCATACGCAGTTGATAGAGCAGTGCCTGGAATCTGCTGGAGTCCTGTTTTTGTTCTCTCCTATTGCTTATTTAAAATTATACAGGATATCCCAGGAGGAAATGTCAGTAATCAAGAGAGGGATAATCTATCAAAAATGTAGTCCTTTGCCGTCAACCTCACCTTCTTATCTTAATCCGTTTCTGAGTTATGATTTTTTAAATGGTTTTCCAGGAAAACCATTTTTTTTTTCAATAAACTTCCAAATTCCTCTACTGTTGTCACCACTTTTGGAATCCATGATAAATTTCCTATAAGATGGCCAATTTTCAGAAAATATTACTTCATCTAGCAATCATAGCAGCAAAAGTAAACAAGTAAAAAACGAATTTTCTAGATACGGCCTCTGGAAAAGTTGCTGCATTTCATCAGCTTTTAACGATATACCCAACTTCGCGAAGCTAGAATAATATCGAAGAGATTTAAGACTGGAAGATCCAAAAACGTTCGATAACTACAAGATTACCGAGTACCTAGTATTTTTTAGTATTACTAGGATTAATAGTATTTTTTTTTGTCCTGCCTTTGTTATATCGTACCTTTTTTTTTTTTTTTTAACGCCAAAAATATTTCTAAAGTGGGTTTCTAAACTGCAAACACTGTGTTTTTCGTTTTGAATGTTTGTTATTGTTTGTACAACAATTTTACTTTTAATTTCTTTTTTTTAAGGGGTGAAGGTTGTTATCACATTGCGGTAATTAGAAAATTAAGTGGAATGAAATATTACAACGTCTACCCATTGTGAAAACCACATTCACCACTTAAAAAAATAAAATGATTAAAAAGTAAAATTGTTGGAAAAGAATAAAAAATATTCAAATTGAAAAAAAACACAGTGTTTGCGCTAGTTACTCAATGTAGAAAAAAAATTGGCGAAAAAACCAAGGTACGAAAACAAAAAAAATACTAGGTACCTACTCGTATTGTTGCAGGTAGCTTCTAACATGTTTATACTACACAATCTCAATATTTTTTTTCATAATTAGACCAGTTTTGCAGAGTTGAGTATATCGTTGAAAAGCTAATGAAATTATGTAACTTTTTTGAATTCCGCAAGGTCGTTATTAGAAAATTCATTGCGTGAGATTCTGCCGAGTATTTTTGATAATTATTCGTTTTTACTTGTTTACTTTGGCTGCTATGATTGCTAGATGAAGTAATATTTTCTGAAAATTGGCCATCTTATAGGAAATTTATCATGGATTCCAAAAGTGGTGACAACAGTAGAGGAATTTGGAACTTTATTGAAAAAAAAAACGTGGTTTTCCTTGAAAACCATTTAAAAAATCATATCTGAGAAACGGATAAAGTTAAGAGGTGGAGTTGGTGGTACTGAACTACATTTTTGATAGACCATCATAATTACTCGCAAAATAGATCTCATAATTACTGACATTTTTTCCTCTATACAATATTTCTCTTGAATGGCTATTGTCTCTTCCCTGTTTGATAGTAGTAATTGCTAATATACATTCCTAGAGAAATATTGTATATAATTTTAAATAAAGAATAGTCGGAAATAAATGGATTATTTGAACAATTTATGTAAAATGACTAAATCAAAGAAAATATTACTGTCTGAGGATGGGAATGATGTCCCCGAAGAGATTAATTTCTTTTGTGTTTATTTAAGATTATATTCCATGTGACAGCGATCTTATTAGATTTTGATTTAATTCATGAGATAAATTTTCTTAGATAGACAAGATGATTCAATGAATTTTTTACAGTTGCATTAGCTTCTAAAAATACAGGGAAAAGTTTCAAATAAACTTTATCCTCTGCAGCTTTTCGTATAATTAGTATTCTGTAATCTTATATATAATAGGGAAAACTTTAAATAAAACTACAGCACTTGGATATTTTCTAGTTATTCCATTTGAAAAACTTCTAAATGTAGAATTATATCTCCGTTATCTGTATCTATAGTCTTTTAAGTTAAGCGTATCTTTATTCGTCTTTACGATTCATATGGGTTTATATTCTACTACACAATGGTCTTAAATATTTTCCTGGTAACGGTGGACACCTTTTTCTTTCTCAGTTAATGTTTTCTCAAAAATTAGCTTTTATATATATATTTTAAGTTGAGCTTTTATTTACATGATTTGAAAATAATTGCCGTAATCATAATTATGTTTTAAAAAAATTAAATTAGTGCCTCTTACATCCAAGGAACTGAAGGTAATCGTTAAAGAAAACGCCATCCAGTTAATAACGAAGCAGATTGCGAGGATCCCTGCTAACTCCTCAACAGCCTCCTACTATAAAAGAATGGTTTATCCGATTGGACGTACTCCTGAGGTCGAAGATCGGGACAGTGGAAGTATAAGCTTCCCTATCGATCTCAGGGGGTTGGTCCCGTGGGAGTCGGTCCCTCAGCTAAAAATACGTAGTCAGGGATAGTGGGCACCCTACGTATATCAGCTGACCTTCCCTCTTGAGCTTCCTTCCAAATTTATTTTCTGATCAGGCACCTGTCGACGGAATGGTTTGTGGTTTAACATACACAGTTTAATTGGTGAATCGATTGGTGATTGAGAAATGGAATGACATGAGAAACATGTGATATTTGAATTTTGGCTGAAGATGTTTGTTATTAGAATATATCAATAACGCGAAACGTTCATTCAAATATTGTTCTGTTCTCTCAAACATGTCTTTCGGAAGAAAATATCAATTCAACTAAATACAAATATATCAAAATCTATTTCAGTTTACATTCAGGAAGTTTTATATATAGTTGGTTGGCTTGGAAGAAGAGTGCCACAAGACGAAAAAATTTTGTTTTTCGTTGGAAAGCTGCCATACATGTATATTTCTTTTAGAAAAAATTTAAGATTTTTAGTTTCAATATTTACAGCAATAAAAATTTGTTTTAGTTCTCTTATGAAAAGCTGCCACGATTTAATTTACGATTCATGGCTAAATGATCAATTATTTATTTAAAAAAATAAAAGATTAACAAAAATAAAGATTAACCTTTTTTGTTTTCAAAAGTAGCATTGCTTAAGAAAATGTCCGATCAGACGTTTTAAAGTGAGTTAGGGAAAGCGAAGAGCCTAAATAGGCTAACTTCAAACCCTTTTCCTGTAAAATTCCACTTTTTCGTATTGTAGCGCTCTTATTTCAAATCAACGATATATTCAGGGACTAATACTCCTAATTTATATCTTCAACACTCTGATTTTTGCCAGTATGCCTGTCTGCAAAATGGATCTCGAAATCTCACGTAAGGATTTAGGTTAAATTTTTAAAATGAGGATTTTTAGTCTCAGAAATCGGTTGGCTAATTTCTTTATCCCAAGAAAACTCTTATTTATAAAAAAAAAAAAAGAAGAATTTTAAATCAATATAACCTTTCCATCAAACCACTATGTAATATTAAACTTAATATTTTTAATAGAATAACAAATAAATAAATAAATCGTATTTATCTTCATATTAATAATACAAATGTGTTGTAATATTTGGACATCTTTATTAAATTCATATTGCCTTACGTTTAATAAAATTGTAAAATTATTGTGAAGTACATGACTTTACAACGTATAACTATTGTATTTTTTCAAGCTTTAACTAATAAAATAATATTATTTAAATAACACAACTACTAACTCATACACATATTTTTATCGAAACAGGTTTTTGTACAAAGTTGAATTGAATGTGCTTTTTTATATGTATATATATATATATATATATATATATATATATATATATATATATATATATATATAAGAAATAAATAGAAAATGATTATAATAACCGTTTATAATCAAATAACTAAATTTATAATACTTATAAATAACCGTTTATCTATTGAGATCATATCTATTGATAATTCCGCATAAGTAATAGATTTATAAACAACTTAAAATGTCAAAAAAATAAAATTAATTACAGATAAAATGTTTAGGAATTTCCGGCCTATAAAGGATGGTCCTTAAATTGGAATATCTAAAACGTCTTTGTTCTTGTTCCAAACGAATTCTTCTGAAGGCTTTGATCTACGTATAACGCTTTAGTCTTGGCGAAATTATTTCGATATTGGTTGTTTGTATTGCATCTTTACTGTCGCAACTCTGGCTTCATCTAACAGAGATAATTTAAACCTAACATCTGGCAAAGTATTGAAATAGTACCATTGGGAATAGATTTATTTCCTTTGTAATAAGAATTTTTTTTCAGTATTTTTTTATATTATTTAAACTCGGGAAAAATATTTTACAGTTGAATACGGTCAACAAATCTGGTGTCATCTGTTTATAGTGACTCTTCCGTGGGTTTTTTCTCAACACATATTATCATATCATCGTTGTAATGAGAGAATATGTGCCATAAAATACCCTATGTGATTTTTATATCTTTTAGTAATATTTAATAATTACATCTTTTTTTTAAATAATTTTTTGAATAGTAAGTATTTAGGCTCATTCTCAATTAATCTTATTTCAAATTAATTTATACAGTAAAAATATATAAATATAAAAATCACATAGGAGATTTTCTCGTAACATCTACGAAATGATATAATTTAAGGGATTTTCGACCTTGCTTGTGTAATCAGAATTTCAGGATCTATCGTAAAACTCTTTAGATTAAAAATAAAGAGATCCATGCTTATAATAATAATGGATGTCGAACAGTAATGGTATATAATGCTTAATATTTATCTAATAACAAACATATTTTGTGTATACGTACTGAATTCACATTTGTTTGATAATTGTTACCTATTTTAATCGATTAATTAAAATCTATTTTAATGTTAGAGGGTAATTCTTACTTAGAGGATGCTTCCGTTTTTATTAGTTAAACTATAAAGACGCTTAACACACTAAAAAATTCCATAAACAGTATTGCAATTTTAATTCATGGTTAAATAATATTTTCAGTTGTCAAAATGATTTTTTTTATCATAGGGCTATATCCTATTATAACCTGTATATATTATCCTATATATCCTATATATATATACATATATATATATATATATATATATATATATATATATATATATATATATTTTTTATTTTTTTTCGGTTGGCACTATACACCATGGAGATCTTTGGCCGCGCGATGTGGTATTCATACAGACATGTATCGTTTGCGGGAGAACAGACAGCTTGGAGGGGGTTACCCAACCTCACGTTGCTACGAACCATGGTTTCCATGGTGCAGCGGCAGGCTATCTATAGCTGCATAACCGGTCCCTTTGGGGCCAATTCGGCAATGTCCTTCCCACCGATTCACTCGGGTTCAAAGACAGTGACAAACCGGTCAAGATCCACGGATATATGGTCAGCCTGCTCATGGTCAGCAGGCGCATGAAGACCTCTATTTCTTTTCCCGAAGCAGACCGTATAAATATATATATATATATATATATATATATATATATATATATATATATATATATATATATATATATATATTTAATTTTTTTTTGTTAACCTGTACCACTAGAACTTATGAAGAGTCTTGGGGTTTCAGTTTCAGGGTTTTTAGTAAGGACTGTACTGTTTCTAAGCTAACGGTAGTGCAAGGAAGTGATTCGTCCGAGATCACGCTCAACCGCCAGATTTTCCCCCTGATTAAAGGTACCCACTTGATAGAGGCTGGGTGAGCCCTAGGAGGGTCTTCCGATCCCACAGGATCGATCCACGGCTGATAGCAGAATGAATAATTTTCTGTTTCCACAGTCCGTCTCGAACCCGGGACCCGGAGAATAGGAGTTCAGTGCCCTACTCACTGAGCTACCTCTTCCTGTATATTGTTAATTAAGAAATCGTCAATTTCTTAATTATTGTTGCTTGAAATTATTACTTTTAATGAATAAATACTTTCAAAATGCTATCATCAATAGTTTTCCGCCATATATTTGTGGACCGTGGATCCTAGCTTGACGGTAGGATCTGCAGTTTGGATCGCCCCGGTGATCATGACCCTCAAACTAATCATGCTAGTTTAATTACTAAACCAAGCTCACTAAATGCTAATCATATGAAGACAGGCCACCAATGTTGCACCCCATCAATTATAGGCCGCCCGCTCTAATAGTATTGGAGTGCACTATGCACATTGGTGCATACTCCCTCCACATGGCTTATTCAGATTCTGCCAGGTGTCTCTGTTCTCCTCCTGTCACCTTTATAATTGATCTCAACAGGATGGAGCTCTTCATTGTACTCAACTCGTCCTAATTTGTTCAAGTGACAGTTATTGTGCATAAGAAGATTCTGTTCGTGCTGCTTAATACAAAAACCAAAAAAAAAAAAAAAAAATGAAATGCCAATTTGCATTTCTTAACTTTCTACTCACTTTAGACCACTATTCTGGAATTCAGCTAAAAATGCTACATCAGAACTCTTCCACGGGATTTTTCCTAATTTATAAATAATCAAATAAATATTACGATTTACAAACTTCGAGTTTCCTTACACAGTAAGACTATTAATTTTCTGATCTGTGATTTTATATGGTTTCATGCGTAGGTCAGTATATGTTTTCAGAATAGTAAGTTTATTAGTAGAATGCGTTTCGTTATTGAAATTAAAAATCAAAGTAGTAACATAATGAAGAACCTATACGATTCAAATCCTGATTTGACATACTAAAGTTTCTCTTGACAGAAAATCCTTTTTTATTTTTTCCTAATAATAAGTTTTTTGTGTGATCTCTCAGCTCAAAGTTTTATAACGAACCAGATTTAAAATGCAATCAGATTTAAATCAATGTGATCGTTTTACCACTTGTAATCGTAATTTAAAAAAATATGTGAAATATTTCTTTTCCATAGTTTATATGTTTTGTCACCGAAATTGTATTTCAGAAATTACATTGGTGAATGACATTCGACAGTTAGTCTAAAAATTAGGTAACTCAGTTTTTAATTACTAATTCTAATTTTTTTTATTTTTTGAATTATTAATAAGAAAATTTACAATTTGACAAGTGAATTTTTTTTAAAACAGGGTAGACGAATGACAATTGGAGAAACCACTACTTTTCAACATAATTACGTGAGTTGATTTTCTCAAAAACATTTTTATTTGATTGGTATTTTGGAATTGGGTTAATTGATTTGCAGTTTTTTTTTTTTTTTTTTTTTTTTTTTGCTTTTTCCTAAAATATAAAACATTCTGTCTGATTTTTATTTAACTTTATTTGTAAATTCTTTATGTTGTTATTAATAAAAATTGTGGTTAACTAAATAATTTTTATCTTTTTGAATTTCAGTTGTATTTCATAGTTTTAGTTATGGTTTGAATTGCTTGACGAAATTTTGTAAAACCATACAAAATTCATCTTTAATTCACTCCTCTGTCTCTCCCTCCCTATTGAGATTCAACGGAAAACAAGATATACTCATTCTTGATAGTAGTAATAATGGAGCAATTTTATTTCTCCATCTATATATCTGTGAAAAAGTTGGCAGTTTTCTGAACCCGAATACTTGCCTAGTTAGAAAACTTTTTATTTTGGAAAGGGAATGTTAGAAGTTGTTACAGAAGAGAGTAATTGTAAGGGAGTTAAGACTTAACCAGCTTATAGGATAGGACCCAGTTAGGGAAGTTAACCTACTGACTGAAGCAACTTACCTGTCAATGATGACCGGATCCGAGGGGGTTTCGTTCCTGTTGCCGCAACTCTTCTTGTCGCAGCACCGACTGAAACAATAAGTAGAAATGTAATTATATATAATATTTGATAAATGCTTATTTTACAAATTATTATCTCCTGTGCTACTCTCCAAAAAAGACATAGAGCTTCCTACCACTCTATGGTAAAAATAGTATTTCAGTGATTAATTTAATAATCCAATGTAAATGAACCTCACGGCATGAGAAAGCGTGAAAACTTGGTCCATTTTTAAGATACAATAAACTATATTAATGAGTGCCAATGGGAACATCGAAGATCGGTAGTTTACTGTTTACAGCGGCTACTGCAGGCGATTCCAGGAGTGCTCTTTCTGATCTCACATTTATGAGATGGTCGAGGGCCGGGAACCCTCATGCATGTGGAAGCAGCGACTTGTGTTATTTCCACTGTTTCACTGCCTATCTTCTGTCTTTTGTTCATCGTTACTCTTTCGTCTCACCAATCTCTCTTTTCTTGGCTACTTATTCACCCATCTCCTTCTCTTTTTGTGACCTTCGGGATAGAATTCTGATAATTTACTTGACACTGGTCAATTGAAGTTGGAAACCGACAATTGATTGACTGGAATGGACATCCTGCAGAATCAAACTAGACGTATATTCTAGCTTAGATACGACCGGTAATATTATTCGGAAAATAGTTAGAGATTGGTGAAGAAGGGAATATTGTCGTTGCAGAGGCTTAATAATCATACTGAATGGATTATTTTGGATTTCATGAAGGGTTTGAAAAGAATGAATTTCATAGTGAATCCAAATTATCTTTAATATATTAGTCCAAATTGTTCGAATTAAAGTCATTTACAGAGCTGGAGGGGAGGAAAAAGGGGTTCTTGCCCAGGGCGGCAGTGTATAGTATTTTTTAATTAAATGTGTAAATAACTATTTTTGATGATTATGATTTTGCTCATTCATTTTGGATGACATTTATTTTTTTCTTTTGTTTTGGTAACGATTATATTGTTTTAACAATCTGTTTTTATTTTTTTTTATTATTTGTTATTGATAACTACGCATATTCTGATGATTTTCATTTATTCATTTTAAAGGTCTTTTGATCAGAAATGAATTTTTTTATTTGCTTCTATGGTATTATAATAAGATATTGTCCCAAAGTAAAGTTTTATTATTTATATTTTAAAATACCTAATCTACTTAAAACATTTTAATTATATACATATGTGACTAAGCATTACTTAACTTTTTATTTAAAACTTAAAACCAGAGGAATGCCTATACGCCACTGAAGAATCCTCTCTATCTACTTGCTGTTTCGTATTTTTTAACACCCCTGTTTGCAGCTTTTTGGGGGTCTGCTTAGTTCTGTTCGTCTCGTTTTTAAAAACAATTTCAATTATATCTTTCCCTAAATAATTAAAAATCATCCATAAAATTCAGAAATATGAGCACTTATGAAAAGAATAGAAGGGGAATACCTAATGGAATGGTCGGATAATTGATTTTTCTCGTTGTCGGAATCCGGTTTCTTTCAGGAAATTGATCTCTTCACTATCCTTTAGGTTTTGACGTGCCCCTTTATGAATATTTAATATTTCACATAAGGGCGATTCTGTATTCCTCATCGCTTGAGCAGGGCCGGGGGATTCCCAAGTGATAGGGAAGTGGGTGTGTGTGTTTTTTTCTCTAAATTCCGTAGGGCTCTCCCTTTGACGAGGGTTGGAGGCAGATGATCCACATGAATATGGGGGACATTTGGCCGAAGACGTCATCGTCCTATGATGTCATCGATTAGAAACGTCAAAGCTTCAATCGTGACAAAGGGATTGTTCAATTAAGATATCTCCCGAACTGAAAATTTAAACAAAAAAAAATTAAGCTAACCAAAATGTTGAGTATTGTGAGCTCTTTGAGAATTTACAGTAATTTGCCGAAATATCTGAACAGTAAAATTACTGACGGTGCACTTTTTTCATTCCTAGTTCAGGAATGACAACTCTCATAGTTGAGTTTTTTATTGGACGTATTTGTAATGGGCATATTATGTGTGAAAAGCCTTGAGCAGAAGTTAAGGTGAAGATCAATGTGCATATATTTAATTTATATAAATATGAGAATATATTTTTAAAAAAAAGTTAAGGAAGATTGTGATATGTTATAATAACTAATAAAAGGTTAAAGGAATAAAAATGCATATTTTATTATATTTTCAAATAATAATTAAGGTTTTTAATTATTTAATTTACCACCATATTTACCAATTATTTTTATATCACCAAGCATTTTATTATTGTTATTTAATAAGCATAATTTACAAAAATATACTTTGGCTCAGGACCCTCTTTAATTTATTGTATTATGAAGATAGAAACACTTAATTTATATAGTAATGTTGCACAAATACATTGTGTTGCTACCAGTCACTTTGGACAAGTACTGATATATAATACATACCATATTCATAAATATAGATAAATGAACATTTTTTTTTCTATTTGTATCATGTAACAATCTCGCAATCTTCTTATTGTCTCAGGTTACGAATCATGGTAAATGGCAAGGATTGTCGTAAGAATTATTCTGAATTAGATTATAAGTCTACTCAGCTAGTTAAAAAAAGTGCCACTTGAATTAAAAGGAGCTTTCCGGTTTAAAATGCTGAGATTTTGTCGTAAGCCTATGGCTACTAGCATGACTATGTTAGCCAAGGGTTTCTTTATGCAGTAAAGACAAAATGTTTGCCCAACACTGTTCTTGATAATCAGGAACGAACTTCTGACAGGAATACCAATTATTTAAACAGATACAAGCATTGATAGATTAAAAAACAACAAAAAAGAAACAAAACTAAATTTAGAAGATGGAAAGGGAAGGTTAGTGATTGGCCTGTAAGAATAACAATTTCCCGACGCTGCTATAGATAGAGAGAGCTTGGTCCCTCGGGGAACCGCTCACAAATACAGAGCTAGTCCATTAGTTCGGGAGGGGAGGGTAGATGCCTCTACTACCGTTCTCAGTAAAAAATAGACAATCTATCGCCTTCTTTTCTCTTTAATGCTATTATTGAATGTTTCCTCTTTGAGTTCAGTTGTCCGCTCCGCCAGGGGATCTCTCTAGCCTCGCTATTTATGACCCTCCTATGAGCCTTCGAACACTGATGAAGGCTAAGGATATGTGATGTGTTTAGGCTGTTAATCGTTGAGGGTGATATTTTATATAGCATAGTAAATTTCGCTCATCAAGAGTTATATTCAACCTAACAACGCCCAACCTTCACTAGTTAGAAAAAAAAATGTATAATAAGTTTTGTATCATTCTAATGTTGGAAATTAGCTCATTTTTTGTTTCAAATTATTATTTTATGGCTTCTTCATTAATGAAATTAAGTTTTGAAAGTCGTTTGTACTAATATAATCGCTCGACTTAAAATTTAAAAAAAATTCAGGCCTAAGACGTCTGAAGAAACAGAGGAATAAGTAGGCAGGCAATACAGTGGAGTCTCGATTATAAGTTGGATGGGTCCACCTCGGATTATCGTAACAGTTTTCGGAAAGTTAATAAATTAACATGCATTTCTGTGTGTATATACGCGAATTTAAGTCTTATATCCTCAGATCAATTCCAAACCTTATATGTAAAAATAATCATCTATTTTCCTCTGCTATTATAAGGTTCCTCTTTTGGTAGCTGTGTGCAGACTACATTTCTTGAAAAGAAGAACATCTGCAGGTTGTTCCACTTATTGCAATATTTAGTATCTTGTAGTAAAATTAACCATTTGTATATTTTCCATTTATGTCAACATCTTTCGCCTCTGGTTTGCTGTATGGGTCAAACTCTTTTTTTTTTTTTCTTAGAAACGCGTAATAAATAACTCATACACTCACGAATAATAAAAGGTTATAAAAATGCTTTTATAATTTGGAAAACATCTTAAATGAATTTAAAAAAAAGACATCACACTACCGAGATTTCACTGTCATAAATCTGAGATTTCATAATTAATTAAACATATTTTCATCTCTTCTAGTGAATTTTGTATTTTATTTGAATGGCTCAGATACTTGTATACATGTATTCATGAGTTTATATATATATATATATATATATATATATATATATATAAATCGTCTGCTTCAAGTGGAGAGGCGAGTTACTCGCTGTGTAAGGCATTGAACTCCTAACTGTGAGGCCTGGGCTCAAGTCCAGCTATGGGACCCTCCTGGGAGATAACCAACCTCTACAGAGTGGGAAAAGGGCCCTTTATTGAATTGTTGGACAGAACCTGGCGGTTCAGCGTAGATCTTTTGTTTTATTCGTTTGTATTTCGAAATTTTATTCGTAACCATCATTACCAACCAGTGTTATTGTATTTAATTAAAATAATTTCCTCATCTTCCTTTTATAATATCATTGTCTTTTATAACATCACTGTCTATATCAAGCCTTTGAAGAAGAAGTTAAAACGAAGAAAAAAAGAAAAAAAATAGAAAAAGAAAAACTTGTATTCTGCTTGTCCAGCCTATATGAAATATTTCCAAAACATATCCAGCCTGACTTTCTTTTTAATATTGTCTGCTGTGTGGATTAGCAACGCTACATATTTGAGCAGCCATTCCCAAACTGTCTGTGATGTTTATTTTTTTATTGATGATTTCATTGCTTGATTTAAATTTTTATTAGGACTTGACTACTTATGGAGGATCGCTTCCATTTATGTGAGTATATGTAAATATATTAAAACAGCAAAAGAAAAATACTAGATATCCTTACCTGCACATTACTTCGTGGGTGAGGAGAACCCTGCACATCTCAGGGTTCTTGTCCTGGCCCTCGTAGATAATGGCCTGAAACAATCAGACATTTCTTAATAATTCGAACTATATGCCCATAATTAATAACAAATACCCTTAATAATTAAAATAATAGGCGTATAAAAATATTACATCACAGTAGGATAACAGCTGTAAGATATGATATTTAATATTTATTCCAAATAAGGTGATCTCTATCAACTGGTTGATATATAGAAATCATTGATTTGAGAATACGCATAAGCCATTGAGATTGAATATTTGGAAAACAACAAGATACAGTCCTGGCCAAACATAATGGTTCAAGCCAACACCAAACGACTGATAATCAAAATGTGATTGAATCTGAACTTGTTATATTATCAATTAAGACAATAAGAGCCATTTTGTTGTTTAAATTTACTTGACTTACGGAGATTTTCAAATCGATCAACTTCACAGAAATAATAATCAACAGTAACTTAATAAGAAATGATTTATTTATAATACGAATTGTTTATATAAGTACATTCAGACTAGATAGTCAGCTTCTAATTCTTCATTCCTTTCACACTGAAGGTGTTTCTTATCTAAATGATAACTAGCCAGCATTACAAAAAAATCGAAAATTCTGAAGGGCCATGCTTCCAAAAAACGTGCAAATCTCAACAGAATCGAAATCCGTCAAATTTTGAATATCTCACAAACATTGACTTCTGGGGTTTCTCGACTCGATGTTCATGTATATGTACAGGTGAAGTGAATAAAACTGAGCACATACTTATTCCACAAAAAACTGAGGCGGTGCTCTGGTTCGAGAATGTTGAGTCTATATCACAGATTCTTTTTTTGTTGATTCTACAAAAGAGTAGATCGGTATTTTACTGAGAACCTACTCACATAGCCTGTATTCTAACGTTTTATTAACTTGGAAAAGTGAGCAGGTACTCCGAATCAATAATCAGTCTATATTTGTGATACACGTGCACCATACACTTAGTAAAATAACAATGAAGAAAATTGGTTTTGATCGAAAATCGGTTTAAAATAAATAATAATAGAGTATTTAATTATTTCATTGTGTAACTTCTCGAACCAGAGCAGCTGCTGAGTTTTTTTTAGGAATGATTACGTGCTCAGTTTTACTCACTTCGCCTAGTAAGTAGACGTATGGTACACATAAAAAAAAAAAAATAAATACAACTGTGATTCAGCAAAAGAAAAATTATTTAAGGTATGGTATATACTTTTTACATATGTATTTCATCGTATGCCATTGATCCGTCTTGTAAAAAGGTATACCAGGGATGGATAACGACATTTCATTGAGACTAAGGTTGAATAACAGTCTACTGAAGGGTAGAGAGGGGCAGTGAGGCAATTTGTTGGACGGAAATAATTGGAGCGATAAAACTGACCGGAGCGGGGTTGGGGAGAGTTAGAGGCAGTCGGGGAAAAACTGATGAGCGCCTGGGGCAATCGCTCAGTGGTCGGCTCTGCACGTTGACAACTCGCCTCTTAGCCTAGCTAAAGCTTGTTGTCATGATTAGTTTTCTACCGATAGCCTCAACTCTCTTAATTTGCGTCATTTATAATTCAATGGAAGTATTGTAAAATATGGGATGCAAAAAATATTTTTCACCCTAAATCATACAGTGGTCATTGGATTGCAGTATGCTTCTTTTTACTTCCTTGTACGCAGTGAAGGAAGTATTGTAATCGCGAAAATTTTCGGTTTTAAGTTTTCTGCGGAAATATTCATTTTTACTATCCCCGAAACCATTTTGACTAGTTTCTTCGTGACGTCTGTACGTACGTTCGTATCTCGCCTAACTCAAAAACGGTTAGCCGTATAAAGTTACAATTTTGTATTTAGAATTATTGTAAAATCTAGTTGTGAATCTCCCTTTTTGGTCACTACACGATTACCGAAAGTGGTACTTTACTTAAAGGACGTTATTGATTTTCATCAATTGTATTAAAATACTATACAAAACTTCTCAAATTTGGTGAATAGGACTTTATATCGATATGAAAGTATTTTACTAGATTTTGGTTAAAATTGATGAGCCGAAAAGGGTACTTTACTTGAAGGTCATAATAAACACATCCAAAACTACATTAAAATTAAATACAGAGATCATATGGTTTCGGTAATTAATATTAAAAACGCGATTTTTTCCCCATCCTAATTAAATATGTTTATTATTTGTTTTAAGTGTTAAAATTGAGTGTAAAATACTTGTTGTCCTCCCCATTTGTGAGATGAACAAGTCTGCAGCAGGAGAATAAGATATAAGTTAAGTGGGTTCTTCCATCTAAAATATCGATTTCGACTGTCGATTTCCAATGCTTTATCTAGTGACATTGACAGTTCTAATGTTGTCACGGAACACGAAGCAATCTCTTGGGAACTTGTTACCTACTGAAAGAAAACGTAGTATAATGACGGAATGCGACCTCCAGGAACAAGAGCTTGTGTGTGTGTGTGTGTGTGTCAATAGATGGATGTCGCGAGGCCGACTGTCGTTTTTGAGATACTGCAATCTTCGGAAACTAGTAACCAAATTCAGGATCACTTTTTGAGCCACCGATTTATAGTTTAATAGGCATACAAGGAAGTCATGTGCTTTCCACATCAGATATTTTTCTTTCCTACTCTTCCGCAGTAGCCTGACAACAGAGCCGTTCGTAGAATTCACGTTCATGCTCCTTGCTCTATGAGCGTAAGTTCATCTGAGAGCATTTGGAATGAAGGTATTTTTATATTCATTTGTCAATAAACATTTAATAATCCACTTAAAATATACTTCCAAATAATAAGAGGTATGATTCATGCTTTCCGTTTTAATTTTAATAATTCATCCCTTCCTACACTTGTGGAAATAACATATTTTTTTTCTTTACATTTTCAAATGGTTTTATGGCAGGAGGATACGAATTAGGGCTCGCAAGCACCACTCAACCGGCTCACCACAATTTATTTATATTTCGTAAAATTTACAATATAAATAAATTTTATGTAAAATAATAATAAGTTGGTTGAATAATGTTTTTTTATTTAAAGACGAACTAAGAAGACAACAGCTGGTATATTCAATGATACTTAACATTTACGCTTACATTATGTTGAAAAAATAATCGAAAACAAAAAGTTCTCAGGGAGTTTAAAATTTTTAAACCTCAAAATTATCTTTCGGTTTACAGCTCTGTAATGTTTATATGAATGTTTAAATAAAAAGCTTACCACACAAAAAGATATTGCATTTTCTTAGAAAGTCTGTGAAAAATGTGATTATAAAATAAAATTGAGTTTTTTCGGATAAAGTCCTAAAACACCTAGGAGCACTCAGATTAATGCAAATCGCGCAGTTTAAGAACCTTTATAGACCCTCCAAATTTGGTTTGAATAGGTCAAAGGGTTCTTGAATTATGGATGATTTTTCGAATCTTTAAAGAAAATTTAATTCCAGCTTGGTGAAATTTTTATTTAAATATTTTTTTTTTTATTCGTTGAAAATTTGAATACAGGAAATTCGTTGTGAGGAAGATTCTGAGGAACCAGTGTACCTTGGTTCATCAGATACTGCCATCTACATAAGAAACCTAATGCTCTACCAATGGATGAATAAGTCTAGATAGGTACATGCAATTCCCTTTGTAGAAGAACATTGTTTTAAATATTGTATTCTTCTACACAGGGAATTGCATGTACCTATCTAGACTTATTCATCCATTGCTAGGGCGTTAGGTTTCTAAGATACACTGGTTCCTCAGAATCTCCTTTTAGATTCTTTATATCTTGGCCAAATGACTTGGAAATGAATGGATATTGAAAACATTAGCAATTCTTATGTGGAATGAATATGACTATCCGAAACGATAAATAAGACTAATGAAACGACTATCAGCTATTAGAAAAATCGGATTACGAATTCCTCAGGAATGTGATGCTTTGTATGTTGGGCTTTATACAAAAGCATATTTTTCACGATGCTTTTTTGAAAGTTGGTACTATACGGTCCATCAATAATGAAAAATTGTACGAAATGTAGATACATATTTTGGAAAGACTTCACAGTCAAAGCTCAGAAAGACTATAAGTGGGTGATATGTTGAACTACACTTTGAGCTGTAAAGAAGGGGCTCAGTAATCCCTGGATTAGAAGGCTTGGTACGGAGATCTATCTTGCAGCGGGGAAATGCTTACCCCGGCAGAGGGGAGGGAGAATTTCATTAGCCAATGCCAGCTTATTGAATAATGCAAAACAATCATATGGTCTTCGAATCAATTTCCGATAGCTGTCCTTAGCATGTTTTTTATCTATGACTCAAGTATTGGCTACCATCAATACTCTAGTTCTCTGATTATTCTCTGTGCGGTTAATTAATAAATTAATTAATAGTTAATTAATAAGGTAGTATTACATTACGCGCTATCATCTAAAGTATCTAATGAAAATAATAGAATTTCGGGCCAGTTACACCAGAACAACCAATCGGAAATATCGCACATTTGATAAACAGTGATTAAAAACTTTTCTTGTAGATAATTACAAAATGACATCGTGAATGCCAGTGTCAATATATTTGGTCGCTCTTACATACAAATATTTGCTTTTTAACCGATTGCACAACCTATCTCATTTTGGTAAAAAATTGACAATGGTTATTATTGAAGCAAAACACATTCGAATCTGAATTCAAGAAATTCTTTATCACTATATACACGTTTAACTAAAAAGTTTCGTACCGTTTCCTGCATACGAGTTTCGAATATAAGGAACATCATTGAGCCACTCTAGGAAGAAGGATCGAAAATTTTTAAGTAATTTATTCAATTTATGAAGTTTCTCTTGATTTTACATATTATTACGCATGGAAATGCCGATTTGTAGCTGTTATAAAGTACGAAGTGTCGAGCATACATCCATAGAAACTGGATTCTAAGGTCTTGTCCTAATTGGAGAAGTATAGCTTGTTGGATATTGTATTGAGGTTCAAATGCTCAATTAGGATATCCAGCTACATTGTTTACGTATGATTTTTTCAGGGCCCCATTCGGTGACCATCGCTGTCGCCCGCTCGCGCCATTATTTTCTTATCAGGACAAATAATTCCATGCAACTAATAGATACTCGAAAACAATAATTAAATGTAGATTTTATTTTAACCGCTTTATTTGTCAGTGAAATAATTTGATTATTAAACTACTGTTTTCAATCTAAAATTTTGTATATGATAAGTGGTATATTTATCCTTAATATTAAAACAAAAAAAAATTGATATTTTTTAATACAACTAACTGCTTTTTTAAATATTAGATTTTTTTTACGTTCAGAAATACTACGTTGAAACTTTTTAAGTTATAATATTTTCTGGGATGGCAATATATACTAATGGTTGTTAAAGAGCAATTGTAGGTTTTTATGAATCAACAACACTCTTGAAACTTAAAATCCACCACGAGCTTTTGAATTTAATTAACTGATAAGCAGTTAATACGGACTAGGTTGGATTAGGGGAGGCAGAGAGAGGTAGCTATGACGGAGGATGAATGAGAGTAGGTTAAGGGCTAGGCCGGTGGGTATAGGGGCCCCCATGAGGGCAGAGCCCCCGGGGGCCGCAGAAGTCTCCCTCGGGCACCACTTGCAGCTATTCCCTTGGGAATTGACGTTGGATTTACTTATCCGCAACTATCAGCCTCCTTTTTGACGTCATAGGATGCCCATCTCCCGTGGGGCTCTTAATGTGTCTCTAGGGATTTGAAATTTGATTTTTATAAATTATATAATTCATTTAAGCCAGTAGAAGTTCTATGACGATAGTTACACGAAGGATATTTCTTTTTAAACGTTTCTGAAAATTTTAACGTGTTAATCAAGCACTGCACCATCCGTGGAGATTTATGAGAATCTTACATTTTATAAAATTTATTTGCAAAACAAATATATATATATATATATATATATATATTTATTATTATTATTTTTTTCTGTTGGCACTATAGACCATGAAGATCTTTGGCCGCGCTATCTGGTATTCTTACAGACATTTATTGCTTGTGGGAGCATAGACAGCCTGGAGGGAGTCACCCAACCTTACGTTGCTACGAACCATGGTTTCCAGGGTGCAGCGCCAGGTTATAGCTCCATAACCGGTTCCTGTGGGGCCTATGTCCTTCCCACCAACTTACTCGGGTTCATGGACAGTGACAAACCGGTCAAGATTCACGGATTATGGCTGCTCATGGTCAGCAGGCGCATGAAGACCTATATTTCTTTTCCCGAAGCAGACCGTCCTTGGACCAAACCTCCGGGCGGCTATTTTACGTCCTGGAAAACCACAGCACGATTCACAATTTAAGTAAAATTTATATATATATATATATATATATATATATATATATATATATATATATATATATATATATATATATTAAACTAACATATCATCGGCTGAAATGTGAAACTAATTAACTATCCCAACTTTTCAAACCGAGACAAAAAACGTTTAAAAGATTAAATTTTCATAATATTAAGATTTTTTTTTTTATAGTATGTACTAACAAGTGATATACTATTGAGTAGAAAAAATACCAAACAATTAATTGTTGAGCAAAAAATTTACGCAAAAATAAAATATTAAAAGAACTCTAAATCAAACTTTTTGGACGTGATTTCACACTTTTTTCGACGATGCATTGAGCACAAATTCGTATTATATATTTTTTCCTGAAAGTATGGCGACTGATCGTGTGCACATCTTGTTCACCTCCAAAAAAGTCGTCTTAATAAGTAGTATGGTAGTAGTTGTTGTAGTAGATGTTGTTGATAGTAGTAGTTGTGGTTAATAGTTAGTATGGTTGTCAGGCATTCAACCAAAAAGTTAATCCCTTTTTTTATTATTATTATTTTTATTTTTTTAATTAGCAAACAGTATTTTTAAAAAAGGTTGAGAAAAGGTGGAATTACTTCATTTTTAATTCATATGACTAGAATAAGTGAATTATTTGAACTATCAAGAGGTTAACGACATTTCTCCATAGATTTATCCGTTTTATTCGTAACAGTCTAACTATTAATTAATAAGTTTTTTTGAAGTCTGTTAAGAAGTCTTACTTTGAGACTTCTGTTATTTTTACTAGGACGCTAACTTTAACTAAGAAAAGGAAGTTTGAAAGGTTATAAATTTCGCTGAAATTTAGCATCTTAATAAGTTATAAGAACCTTTCGTTATAATTAGCTGCGCTAAATATCAACAATTTGTTATTCTTGTTTCAACGTGGATTATGCATACCAAACGATTGGCTCACGTCGAGATTAAAAATATTCACATTTTAGCACACGGGATCAGTTTTATATCGTTTCACATCATTTTTGCTAAAAGTTATAAATTTTTATTGTAAGCAAGATTTAGTTAGTTAAGTTGAAAGTAAATATATTTAATTATTTTAGCAGATATCCTTTAAAATAGGAAGGAAGATTATGAACGATTATTGAATAACTTGCAATCGTGGTTCATGGTCGCAGTTCGGTTCAATGAAAATTATTGGGCAATGTTTGTTTTTTTCTATTCCATTTATTTATGGTATATAAATGTACAGGTAGTATGTTTATTTTAGCTATATTAAATTAGTCTCGCATGATATCTCTATATTAGCTTTTTTTTTTTAAAAACCGTCAAAGTCATATAAATGAATGATTCCACCCACGAAGCCTTAAGTATTTATTAGGTTCTTTTGTTATTTTCCAGGTGTGAAATCTTAGATAATCTTACTTTATAAATTTTAAAATCATTTTTGGAGAAAGACTTAATTTGTTTATTTCTCGTTAATGTTTTCATAATGTAAAACACAAATAAATTATATAGCAACATTATTGGATTTAGTCTTATAGAATACTAGGACTAGGCATACGATCTAGTGGCAAATTGATTCGAGGACAAGTTGATTGATCGTAACATAGTCGAGTACTCCTTACCCACTGTTTCGTACTCACCTCCCGGACTATATGGAAATGAGCTTTTCATGAGGAAGTAATTAAAAAGACAGGAGGTTGGGAGGGCGGTGGGCCAGCAGACACGTGGCCACCACGTGACTGTTATCACAGACCCCACGTGTCGGCAGAGCAAACAGGCTAAACAAGATTGGGGTCGGAAGCGCACCGCCTCCCAGATTAGCTTTTGTTCCTCCAGCGGTTGACCGGTTCCCGCCCCTAAAGCTCTGCCCTTATCAGATAATGGAGGTTCTAATCACCTTGTCCTAGATGTAACCATCACCATTGAAGTCGATTTCTCAGATATAGGCGCTATCGGTTCCTTTGGTAAGTATGACGCATTCGTTTAAATTATTAAATATCAATCTGATGATTCCAGCTTCAGGTGTTTCAAATATTTGCAGAAATTATACTATGAGTTCGGTGACTATCTATTAATTCGACTATATTTTCCTCATGAAATTCGATTCCTCAAATTTGGTTATAAAAAAACAAGCAATAATAATAAAAACAGGAGCCCAATGACGAAAATATACAGAAAATTGTTGTAGAGAAGATAAGAAATATCAACAGTTTTGAGAGAAAACTATTATTATTTGCAAGGGATTGGGGATTCCTGATTACATACAGAAAGAAGTCCATACTACCGTGATATTTGGACCAGCTTGTATAGTATAGAATTTTTTAAATATTAAGTAAACAGAGCCTAACCCTTGACCTCCTGAGTCCGGAGAGGGGATTATTCCAAGCAATGATTGAGGAAGTGTGAAATTATGACCATATTAATAATTACTAGGCCTAAAGAACTCATAGGTACGATACCGATAACACCAACTATATTTGCCCAAGTATCTCCCTTTACTGTACCCCATCAAAACCCAAATCTTCCTGGTCAGATCTAACGCAAAACTCTCATAATCTTTTCGATCGATCTCTTGGACCTTTACTCGTTGAAATACCGATGACAACATTACACTCCCATTTCAGTTGGCGTGATGGAATCACTTTCATTACATTTACCGGGAACAGAACATACTTTTCGGCACTATGTTGCCCTTAGAATTATCAATGGACTCATCTTTATTAGAGCTAAATATTCCAAGCAATGTTTCAGGTCTCACCCTTTATAAATTGCAAATCCAACGGTAGAAGGAATAACCAAAAGAAAGCGGAAACTCTAGTCCGATGGGGACAGAGCGTAATTCGATGGAGATGAGGGAAGATCGGGACGTTTACAGGCGGAGGAGAGGAGCAGTTAGGTAATTGAGTAAAAATCTTTCCCCGAGAGTGGAACCAATATATTTTAATTGGGTAATGCAGGGAGTTTCCTCTTATTCAGATTAAAGCGGATAATTTAAGTGAGGTTATCGATTGTCCGCCGACTGTCCCGCTCTTGAACGACCCATCTAATTGCAATTGTACACCTCGGGGAAGGGTTAATGGATTGTTTTGGTTCACTACCTTCACTTCTCCAGATCTTCTCTTATCTACTAGTGGAATGTATATTCATCAAGCATTCTTACCATTAATTATTATATGTTTATATTCTATTAATCAGATTATTGGAAAAATCAGAGAAATAATCGATTTGTCATATACCCCCTGAGATAATCAAATTAACTCCACGTCACGAGTATGTACCACTGCGTATTGTCTTTATCAAGTTTTATCGTGCCTTACTTCATTCCGATTAATAATAGTAATGAAAGACGTTATAAAAATAAGTATAAAATTCTAGTTTCTCTGTTAAAATAGACATTATATATCATTTATTGTAAATTATTAAAAATAATTTATTATTTAGAATATAATAAAAAGAGAAAATAAATAAATAAATTTTAAAAAAATACTAAGACAGTAAAGTTGAATAAAAACAATATTACAGAGCCTATTATAATAGTTCTTAACACGATTCGTAACTGAATATTTTACTTTAAAACAGTAATATATTACATTGTATATGATGATGGCTTATCACTTCTATTATTTTATTTATTAATGGTATACGTGTACTGTTTCTAGCAAAATATTAATTTATAAAAGTTATTTAATAATATAAAATAATAATAGCAAGAAATGTGTATCAAATAACAAAAAAAAATGTCCCACCTGGACTTTTTTCCCACGATTTGGTGATATTACATCTCTAGTAAAAATTCTATTCTAGTTATATTAAGATGTGTTCATTTATTGAAACAGTAAAAACAATTAGTTTAGTCAAATATGAATTTTTTTTGCTGTACCACATTCTCTAAATCTTCAGTTGACGGTTGGTAAAGTAAGCACTTTAAACCATTACCAGCGTTACAATTCCTGACAGTCACTAACTGTTAGTATCTTTCATTAGTCTCAATTTCATTTTGACTTATGTAGGCAGTAAAAATGATAAACGTTTTTAGAATTTATTTGAATCCTGTATATTTTCTTTAATCCGTGTGTCCATTTTAGATTGTAATTGAGAAGTTTAACGTTGGGTCCTCTGGTTTTAGTTAAATAACATAAAGATTTTTATTTTAGCAAATTCCTAATCTAATAATAAAATGCAATCGATATTTTGTATTGGTCGGTTTAAAATTAATTCCTTCTGTTTTAAACAGGTGTCATCAGACAAATGTATAAGTAAGAAGGCTTTTAGAACTGGTCAAAGCTAGAATGACGACTGAGAGTTGTCAGTACTTGTTGCTTACGTCAACAAAAGTCGATTTTTAGACCAATTTTTTTCCCGAATTATCCTGGACGGGAATTTATGGAGGTGGTATTTAGGTTCCATAATAAATTGAAACCTAAGTTTCGAATTTTAGGCGTTCGAGCATTTTTCAAAAAACGGCTTCCATGTGTTCAATTAATTCAAACATGGAAGGTGAAGCCTAAAAATTCTTCTTCTGATAAGAATGGTAAATTAAACACTCTACTAAGTATGCTAAGAAATGAATACCCTAAAGTTTTCATTTGATATATTTTTTTATCAATATTCCTGTGTAATCATGGCTCTAACTTATGCCTTGAATGTTAAACTGCTGTTGCTGTTATCCATTTTTTGTTCGATATATGTGCCGTATATTAGCTGAATAAAAGGAAAGAGGAGGAGGAATTAGAGTTGAGAAGATAGCAGTGGAACAGGATTAGGAGAGGGTAAAGGGTAAGGAATTAGGAGAACTGGAGTTAGACCAATTCCAACGGCTAAAACTTAATCATGGAGCATGCTATCCGTCATGGCGGACCGTGTGTGTCTGCTTGGTTACCGTCATACCGCAACTCCCATCTTCTGCTTCCTTCAACTTTGTGAAGCGTAATATTGTCTGAATGCTCGATTCAGCTATAATTTGTTAAATGCCTTGATTTTTTTAACTTAGAAGTGGAGTAAGTATATCATTGTATAATTTTACATTTCACCCAAACATAATTAATATTTTATACACTATTTAAATTTATATAAAAATTTAGATAAGAGGGAAATTCTTTTCACACAGCCAAATTTATATTACGCTACTGTTTTATAAGACAGCTAAGGTTAATAATTAATGACATGCAGTGTTATAATTAATTTTTCCCTCTATTTACAAATAACTAAATAGGTTCTTCAACCACTAAAAAATAGAATAAAATACTACTAAAATACCGTCTACAACGGACATCTTTAGTTTTTTTTTCATACCAACAGTAAACATTAAAATTTACTATATATTATTCTTTTTCTTTTTTTAAATGTTATAAATTTTATTGCTCTTTCATTAATTTTCAAAACCTTCACAGTATCAGTTGTCAGGTTGAGTTTTTCTAGATATCCTTCATCGGAGTAGAATTCTCTCAGGAAACGTAATAAATACTATTTCTTTCTGTTAATAATAAATATTTCACTGTCCGTTCGTTGCTAATTTTATTAATTTATAAAAACGGGATGCCTTGGTTGGTAAGGGACTGTCAACTCGTAGGACTATTTAAATTTAATTAGCAATTGGTCCTCACCTGTTTGGTAACGGAGTCAATGAGCCGTACAAAAATATCCTGCTCTTGCCGTACACCTGAAAAAAAATTCAAGATTATAATTTATAATAAATAATATGCATATCTATATAAATTAAATATTGTAAAGTTCCATTATCTAATCAATCTTCATGTTGTCTTTCGTTCTTTTTAATGTGTGTATTCTAAATAATATTTCCGTTTGTACATAAATTACTATTTATTCATTTATATGATATTTCTATAATGACTTTAAATTATTATTAGGTACAAAGGTTTGATTTAACTAAATTTCCTGTTTTGGTTTTCGTTTGAGTATCGGAGATATGTTAGTTAATGATTGTTTCTTTATTTGTTCCAATGACGTAAATATATTAATAATTAAATTTAGATGTTTTTAGATAAATGTATAAATGATAATGAACCATTATTTATAAATGAGTAAAAAAAAAAATAATATACTGATTATTTTAGTATTAATTTTTCCTTTATTTGTGTTTATATGGTCTGACTAATTTAATTTTTTTTTCAGATGTAATGTTCCAGACTGAATCGTAATCTTGTGTATTTAAGGTATGTATGAAAATACATTGAATGAATTCTATGAAATTAATGTATACTATATGTGGAGTGGTGTATGTGACCCATCCATCGGTGATTTTTTATTATATATTCACTTTCGTATACATCGTTTAGTTTTAAGTTTATTGATTTTTTATTGTCTGTTTTTGAAAATATTAGATTCGTTGTGCACAATATAAAATCAATCATAACCTTTAATTTATTAAAAATGCATAATTGAATAGTTCAAAAAAACGCTAGAAAATTAAAACCAAAAGAAGTTGGTGCAATGAAGCAGTGCAGTAACAGTTCCGTATTTCTGTATTAGTGAAAAAGTATATTCGTCTAAGGTGTAGAATGAATCAATTTTCAATTCCTTATATATCATTTTATTTTAAGTTTAGAGTTTTATCGTTTGTTTTTTTAAAATATAATATCCAAAAGTACTCAATATAAAATATTTTATAAACTTTAATTTTTTAAAAGAACGAATAAAAAGTGAATAAATTGTAT
This sequence comes from Rhaphigaster nebulosa, assembly GCA_948150685.1. Classification (NCBI taxonomy): domain Eukaryota; kingdom Metazoa; phylum Arthropoda; class Insecta; order Hemiptera; family Pentatomidae; genus Rhaphigaster; species Rhaphigaster nebulosa. The sequence continues at coordinate 66,808,639 of OX411309.1, forward strand.
CCTTAAGAGTCTATTTACACATGTCCGTGACGAATTAGTGCAATGAAAGTTCCGTGTTTCTGTATCAGTGAAAAATGAGGGTTAATGGAGCGTCGATTATCCGAACGTCAATTATCCGAACGTTCGATTATCGGAACAGGTTTTTTTTTTTTTTTTTTTTTTTTTTTTTTTTTTTTTTTTTTTTTTTTTTATGTGTGTAATTTTAATTAATTTGATCATGACATTTTATATGCCACAGCATTAATTTTGATAAAGCTTTGATTAGATACACTTTGATTATTTTTTTGCAAACTCGTAAATACATATTTTTGTTAATTTCATTATGTACGTATGACTAAGTTAAACAATTTATATGTACTTTTGACGCTGTTTTTTTTCACTATGCACATACATACTATATTTATATAAATAAAAAAAACATGTTTTTTTTACAAAGTTGTTGTTTTAGATCTTCCTTTTCCTTATTATACAGAAAAAAAAAAATTAATTTATATATATATATATATATATATATATATATATATATATATATAATATAGTTTGCGAGTGCGTGAATTTCGATTATCCGAACTTTTGATTATCCGAACCACCACTGACAACATTAGTTCGGATAATCGACGCTCTACTGTACTTCTAAGGATTACAATTATGAGGTTCCCACATGTCCGACACAGTTCAGTATACAACACTGATGATACATCACGGCCATGTGTAAATGAACCTTAATTGTAATACGGAAACTTCTCCAAGGCGTTATTAAGGAATATATACAAATCTGAGAGAAATAAAAAAATAAACTGCACTGGATTGGAATGTGATTGATTTTTTTTTTTTATGATATTTTTCTAAGGAACTGCCTTCAGCATTGCTAACTTCCCACTCTCCCTCGCCCCACAAATAACGAGAGATATATTGATGTGTGTTTTCTTTGGACTGGATCTAAAACTTTTCAGTTTGGAAAGACTTGGAGTTAATTGAATGATGAATATTTCTATGTTAGGTTCGCCTCTTGAAAAATAAACGGGGCCATTGTGTGTAAGAGACAATGCCCCTATAGGACGTCCCCGCGCTCTAAACTATTTATCGTGTTAAGGCATCCTTAGCTAGCTCGTCAATCATGCACTAGTTCCTTTTCACACCGCACTGTCGACGAATCTACCACCGACTTTTTCGGCATCTCCAAGTTCTCTTTGTCTATATTTTCCAGTGCTTGTTTGAATTATTTAATCAAGTATTTTTAATTAAAAAAGTCTATTTATTTCCTTTTAATTTATCTATATTTCTTATAATAAAAATATTTGCTTGTGGTGACTGAAGTTTTTTTAGCTGGATAACCAATTAATGACTGAAAATTTAATCAGAAAATATACCGAGACCTAAGTTGGAGGATAGTGTTAGATCTGACCTAGTAGATTGAGGCTTTTGACGGGTTCAGTGGAGGGAGGTTGCTTGGCAAAGATTGTTGACGATATCGGCACTGAACCTCCGGCTTCTTGGCCCTTACTAATATATTTATTTCCATTCTGCTTGCTGCTAATATAAATTCTAAATGGCATATGCTGAACGAGTTTTTTCTTTACAAGTATAATTTTGAACATAATCATTTAACCAAACATTTAAAAAGATAACAAAAGATAAAAAAAATATAACATTTAAACAAATAAACAATCAACAATATTTCTAAATATCGCTTTTCCAAATCTATATTGGAATATTTTATGAATTGGATAAATTGAAACATCAGAAAAATCTCTAGCAAATAATCTCAGAACTTCGCCGGAAAATTATCTTACTCTCTGCTGATTACGAATCCGAATCTTTACCTCTTCCTTCCAGTCTTATTATTTTAATGGCACAGTGGCTCACAATTTGATGTTACCTTATTTTAGGCCCTTATACTAATTAATGCTATTTTGTCGCTTTGGTGGAAGAGTTAGGTTGTTAAAAAGATGATTTGTTTAATAAGTTAATGAATCATAATACTTAATATGTCGTTGATTAATGCACTCGCCTGCTGTTAGTGCATCCATTTCTGAATTTCACTTTTTTTTTTGTCTGTTTAAAAGAAGAGATGTGATCTTTGCAACGTTTTCACTTAATTCGGCGAAATATTATTAATTACGGGGACTCCTTATTAGAAGCACTGGTCTTATTATAATTTTATAAATCGTATTTTTGATCGGATGGTGAAATTAAGAGTATAAAGTAATGCCCCCTATATCTTAGACTTTACTCAAAATAAATACGTATCATTTTATTATACATTCATTACTCTTACAAACATGGAAATATTTGTATCATTGTAATTTATATCAGCATATTTTTAATAAAATGTTTGGAAATTTCAATAAACTTTATTAGAAAAATAATGTTAACTAACCGATTTAATTTAACAGTTATTATCTTAAATATTTATACAGAGTGTGCTCCTATGGTATAAACAACTTTGGACTATCATTTTCCTTTAAATGGCATTGTTCTATTTAACGATCTATATTTAAGCGGCTATCAATTCCCGAAGGTGATCAATGTTCAGAAGGAAATACTGGAAAGTGGAGGAGAATATGGATTTTAAATGGTCCTCCAGGGACGGATGGATTATGTTGAAAACCAACCTGGGACCATTAGCAGACCTTTCGGATTTATCCAAGATTGTTGGGACCAAATGACCGAGATTATGGCCTTAAATATCTGCAGGTCCCTGGATTACCGCCTTCCTTCAGTTTGAATTATTAATATCCCATTAGCCACCGGTCAGCCCTCCCGATGAGACAACAGCTTCACTTTACTAGAGTTCCTCATTCATAGAATTAAAGATCTAGGAGCTTCTAGAAGCATTTATAAATGTAAAAATTGATTGATTCAATGATTATAAAAGAATAAAAAAGTATTTAAATTATTGTCTGAATGACCATCCGTATTATGCACTAATTCCGTAAATATTTTTGAAAACAACTTATAGTAGGTACATAATTTAGCTCTCTAAACTATCTCACTGATAACTTAATTTATCTTATCCCTATAAACATTTTAACATATTCTAAAAAGTAAATAAAATAAATAATATCGGCTTTCCTTTTTATAAGATAAAGAAACTAATAAAATTGGTAATAAAAAACAAAACATTATTATAAAGCATTAAAATAAAATTATATAATTTTTTAATTACTTGTTTTGAATGAGCTAAAGTCATTCCAATGTTGATTGTCTTGGCAGTAACTGTTGTGCTGATACAGAATAAAAATATTTTTTTACGAGTTTGTCATAATAATTACTTTTTTATGACCGAAGAAAAGGTTATTTTGGAAAAATTAACTAATTTTTGAATAAATGGAAATGTTCTGTCACTCTGCTTAAAATTAGATTGACGGAAGAAATTAAATACCGTTAATTAACATAGGGCACTGCCATCTTAAAATGAATCACGTCTATTTTACATATCAATAAAAAAATAGAATCAAATTTATTTGTTTTAAATTGTGCATAATTATTTTTTTTAATTTAATATAACAGTTATTATATTTGTTCGACATTTTGATGGGTTTCATGAATCTTCTATTAATTATAAGAGAGAATGAGTTGTTTTAAATAATGAACTATTGTTGATATTATTTAGTTCTCGATTAAAAAAATTCTTAGAACTCTGTTGGTAGAATCATGGTATTATCCATAGTTCTTATTCCCGTAGAACTGTATTGAGAAATTACTGCTGACGATCAAATTGTATCAAATTTAGTTCTTGTCATTGAAGTATTTTATTTTATTTTTAAAGCATACTCTATCAATTTATTTTTATTATTGTTTGAAATAGAAAGATAATTTTACTCAGGTGAAATTAAGTAATATAAATCGAAGATAACACTAACGCCTAAGTTCTTTGTGTTTGAAACTTTTTATATATATGTGTATATATATATATATATATATATATATATATATATATATATATATATATATATATATATTAATTATATACATCTTTATTTGCTCCTTAAAATCATTGGTGGCTCATGACCCGACTTTTCTATACTATATTTTATAGTCAAATAATTTTTCATTAAGATTTCACTTTTTATTCTATCATTCATAATTATTTCTTTTAATAATTGTGTTAAATGTTAATATTGATGTTTAAAATTTATAATCTAATCTAATGTCTTACCATTTGCGTACAGGAGCTGTAGTCGGTATTGAATTCCGTTGTTCGTTTTTTGCGTTTCATTTTCCTGAAAAAAAAAATTAAGTAGATTAATAATAAGTTATTCTTCGGTTTTATTAAATATTTGAAATATATTTTGTTTTGAAATAATCTCAAGTCCAGATTCGCATGAATGATTTACCTGTTCATGGTAATATGTTCTTATTCCTTTTTTAAATGGTCTATCTTTTAATTTGTAATTTTGTTACACTTAAAATGTTTTTTTTTTTAAAACATAGAAAAACAGACTTTATTCCAAAAATGTGTAAATTAATTTTAATTCAATATATTTTTCAGAAGTGCATAAATCGTAAAAGTTAATACTAAACAATTCCTCCTTCAATAAACCAGTATTTGAAATTCTTAATTTTCTTTTTGTAGTCCGAACAATCTTTTTTGCTAAAGTTTTTAATTTAATTAGATTTATACTAATAATTTGTATTTTGGGATTAATTGGAAATAAAATGTTTTCAATTTTCATTTCCGATAACTAAATTTAATGTTTGATTTAAAAAAAAAAAATGAATTAAAGGAATTCAAGGTATAACGTAGGTAACAATATTTAAAAAACAAAGAAATTTTACCATAAACCTACTCTAAATCGTTGTTTAATGTAGATAGTAGATTGTAGACTTACTCTAAAAAACGATGGATTTTACGGATGGATTCCCAACCCATTATAAAGACCTGTTAATTGAACTCACTGCCCACAGTACCCCTGATTGTAACCTTTACAACGATTATTAATGTACAATACCCTAGACGATTGTCTGTTCCGGACAGAACTATAATATTCATGTATGAACTGACATGGGGTGTTGTTAATGTTGGAAATCGAGCTAATAATGTATGCATCTTCTGACGTGGGTCTATTTAAGACGTTTTGCCTAAATCGTATATTAAGTTATAATATTATTTCCAATATGCATTATGTTCTGAAATTTTGAAATGATTTTACAGTATTCTTGGATAAATGAAGAACAGTGAATTTTATGAAACATTGAAAAAAGTTTTCTTTTTATACAACTAATACCAAATAAAGGTGGGTAAATACCAGGAGAACTAAAATGAACAGTATAACTAATTGAATTGGTTGCTACAAATTAAAAGCAGACAAGCCTTTTAAAAAGTAGAATCGTTTAGCCAGAGCGCTGGGGAAGTGATATTTTTTCCGTCTCGCAAAATATATAGATCACAGATTACTCGCAGGAAATTATTTTATTCATACAACAACGGCGAGAAAGCGTAGTCCGGTTGGATGGTTTTGTAGGACTGTGCTGAGATATGCAAATTAAACGTTTGGCCCTGGATTTTGTAGATGATTGGGATCAATTCACGAATATGGGCTGGAACCGTATTATGTTTCGTCATAACGGAAAAATAAGAATTGATAAAGAATCATATTCTCTTCCTTTATTAATCCATTACATTTATTTATTATTCTAATATCTTATAATACTCTCGTATCTTGTTTCCTTATCTCTGAAAAAGCCTAAATGAGGACACATAAAAACACAAATACACAGTCGTCAATTTTTACTGACGACTGTGTATTTTATTTCCCAACTGTGTATTTTATCTCCTAGATTTCATCAGCGGTCACCAGCGATCTCCATTATTAATATGTATATTAATCCTGTCTACATAATTTCCGCAACACTTAAATAAACTAATTCACCCATGTTATTTCCACCATCACTCTTTACATTTAAATGAAATTTAAATAGATTTTTTAGGTTACGATAAAAAAAAATATTAAAAAATTAAATTAAAAAATATTTTTTAATAAATATCTTTATTATTGCAACTAACCACAGTGATTTTCGGGTCCCCAACTTAGCCATCTGTAAAGACTTTATTTGACATTTTTAAGCCGTCTCTAAAGACTTGTTTTGATATTTTTAAGTCGTCTCAAAAGAATTTCTTTGATATTTTTAACTTGTAATAATTTAAGACTTTGATAATATCATTAATTGTATGAAGATTTTATCCAAATCGTCTTCTACTAAAATTTAGGTCAACATGTGACATCTGAAAAAATACAAAACTTTTTTTTTAATTTATGAACTATTGGTTGATTAAGCAATTTACAAAATGCAAAATTGGTTTTTCATTGTTCAATTATAAATGTTTGACAAATTGGCTTATAGCTCACTGAAAAAACCAACATTATATCTGGGCAATATCAAAGCTTATCATGGCTTCAAAATTATTAATTTTCAAAGCTGGCCAAAGATCAAAAACTTACTATAGAATAATGAAAAATATGTTTATTAAAATTTATATGGATTAACGATTTTAGTTTTAAAAAATGTTCTTAGTTAATATATTAAACCGATAATATAGTAATATATAAATTTCGATATTACATTAATTAATTTATGTATGCTGGAGTAATAATGTGTAGAATATAGAGGCAATCAATGAGTGAACGTATTTCCTCAGCCAGTGGAAGTTAAAAAAATAAAAAATTAGCCTTCGTCAGCTATCCATCACTCGCACGTGTACAAAAAAATGTGTTGAACGGAATCGTGACTAATTGGGAACGTTAGCAAAAATACGGCGCGTGTAATCTAAAAGAATATCGTTTTAGGTTAAAAAAAAAAATGACAAAAAAAGCTGGGATGCTTGAATGACCCCATGGAGGCTCTCGTTACTGGGATGTGATAATTGGCAGGCTATTTGTCAAAGAGGGGGTGTCTCGGAGTACTAATGTTTTATTTCATTGAGTGAGCTTTCGGGTTTAAGCCAATAATGGTTTGTCTTGGAAAGCCTTATGCAATTAGTTTATATTTTTATATTATTTTAAATTATACATCTTCTTTTGTGGGGAATTATAAATGCTGGGCTGGAATCAATGAAATGTCAGCTCTTAGGGTATGAGGCAAATAAAAGACAAACAAATTTTAACGATAATATTTTTACTCAAAACATCAGATCCAGAGGTAGTTTTTTAAGGTGGTGGATACTATAAGGCCAGGGCCGGAACTAGGATTTTTGCCAGAGAATGCAAGTTCAATTTTGCTGCCCTTTCGTCCATCTCCCACCTTGAATAAAATTCAATATAATTTTCAATTATATTCAATTATATTAAATTCAATAGAATAAAATTCACTCGAAATTTGCCGTCCTCTAAATTTTACCACCGGGGGCAACTGCCGCATTCCCTTTTTTTCCCCTAGTTCCAGCCCTGTATCTGAATGACAAACGAATTCGGGATACTATAATTCGGGGATAGAGCAGGTCGGAATCATGTCATACACTTTTTTGATTTTTTTTTAATTTTTGTGTATATTCTTCGTTTGAGTCACCAACCATATTATTTGATAATTGACCCTCTATGTGTAGATGCATTTGTAAAATAAATAAATAAATTAAATATTTGGCAATGTTTGACACATCACCCTCCTATAGGTCTGGATATAAAGACCGAACCACTAATCTTAGGCTAGGCCCCATCTTCGTCAGTTCATCATATATCACTCGATGTGAATGAATACATAACAGTTGCAAAAAAAAATTTCACCTTCGAAATTAGGGAGAACATAGTGAAATAGTGAAACATTCAACAAGGTTATTTATTCCTTGTTCGAAGAATTGTTTTGAATCAATATAAAAAAGAAACATAATTTTACCTCTTTTTCGTTTTGTATTTTTTTTTTTTTTAAATGCGTCAAGCGCTCGGAAGAAATGGCAGTCTGTTGGAGACAAGTCAGGTGAATGTGGTGGATTTGATAGAACTTCAATTTTCAGATCACGTAATTTTTTTTTAAGTTAGTTGATAGTCATCTTACGTTACATCCTATATTAAAGGAGCTAATTTTTCGAATCAAGACCCAAATGCTTGGGCCTGTTGAGCACTTAAGTACTGTGCTTGATGGATAAGGACAAACTTTTTTTTAGTTTTACGTTGCTACAAGAACCCAATTTTTTGTGACTGAGTAAGAATTTGTTCGTTTTTTTAATTGGGTGTTTAGATTTAGTATTATTGCTTGTTGTTATCGTTCAAATGATATTGACCGACAGTGATTTGGGAAAAATAATTAAGTATGCGTTTTTATTTTCTCAATATTATAGCTGGTAATTGCGACAATTACAACCTTACCAATTAATACCTCCGATTGTGGCAAGGTTCAATAAATCGCGAGGCGGTGATCTGCATGGATATTAACAAAGCCCTCGATAGGGCACATAGATAGGACAGCATCAAGTGGCCATTATCGTCAGTTGGATTAGATATAGTTGGTGGTCAGTTGCATTACCTGTTATCTCGGCGAAGCATTAAATTAGTACGCCGTTCAGTTTACACAGACTTTGCATCAAGATAAGACCTCTTCTGACGTTGATATCGTTCCTGTTCGACCATACTTTTTTACCGATCGCTATCTCATATGTCATATATGTCATTTTCTTTTCCATTTTTTCGTGCCAGTCTGTCGGTTTCTGACGTACTCGGTTTATCGGAAGCGATCTACAAACATGGCTGAATCACCACTACGCTCTAGCGGTATGGGTGTGGTTTGTTTCCCCAATGTTTTCGAATCAGAACATTTTTGTGACAATTCCGAGAATATCAGCAGGATCAACCTTCAACTCCTACGAGTTAATAAAAATGTAATATGCACAAATCAAAACGTTTTGAAAGTTAAATTAACATAGATAAAATTGACATACTAAATTGCATTAATCGTTGGTTAAATGTTATTCCTAATTTTTTTTAGTGACAAAGCAATACTCAATAAGTATATAAACATAACGAATCTGATTTGGGGATTCAATAGCTTAAGAGTAGCAAACCATATTAAACATCACCGTGAACTAATAGAAAAAGTAAGTGTTAGCTCACATATGAATAATTGATTTGCTTTCGATATGATAACAAATTATTTAATATCCAATTTAATATAAACTATTATATTAGTTTGGGTATGAGTCAAATGCGAGGCAAAAAAAAAAACAATAAGTTTTTCTTTTGTTTAAGGACAGCGTTTCAGCCTTACCTTCTGTACCATCTTCAGGGCTATAGCAATGCCCAACAACTATCAGGCATATTACTGGGCCGTACTTAGTTGTTTTATCTAACAGTAAATGGTTTTATAATTATGATTTCAATCATCGTATCTGTAACCTAGTAACTCAGAGAGCCGGATTACAAAAAGTTAAAACTAATATAGGCTAAAATGTTTTTGAGAGCTTCGTATTATCAAGAATGGACTGAGGTCGAAGTATGTACCATTGTACCTTGCAGTAATGAACCATGGCATAACGAGGGACAAGAGGAAGGGGGGCGTTCCAAGCCTTAATCACTGGGAAAACATACAAAACATAATATTTATTTATTCCACTTCGGTTCAATAAAAAACCTGGGAAACATATTACAGCAAACAATACCTGTACAAACATAATTAAACATGAAGTTGTTTTGACAACGACTAGCGACACCTGCGTAAATAATCAAGGTTCTTATATAAATTGTAAGTACAGGGCAGAAAAAACCCATGTGGTTACAATGAATACAATATAAATTGTATAACGTTATTTTATGAGTGCCGAAAGTATGATTTTGGATGCCTAGGCAAACTAATTTTAAGGCCTCCTAAGCTTTGAAGAACTGGCTGTGTATTATACATAATAATTCAATGTAAGCTATTAATTGTATAAATACATTTAATATATCTGATATTGTATTTTATTATTATAACGTACTCAAAATATACTTAAAAATTACCAATTAATCTTTTACTAGGCAGCATGTAGACTATAGTTAGATGTAGGTAGCCTTTTTCCTTTGTTTGTCATACTCACATTGTGCTAATCTACTGGATTCCAGTACAAGATACCGTCATGTAAACCCATCACTTACTTAAATACGACGCAAATTTAGATTTTTCCAAGAGAAAGGCGAACTAAATATTTTTTTCTGTCATAATTCAATAATTTAAAATTGGGAAGTAGATGGCAATTTGTTTTAAAATTAGATATGTACAGATGAAAAAAATAATCTGCGTCTCCAATTCGACACCTTAGGCCGGGGCCCGTGGTATTTGCCATCATGTCATCTATTATTTACGCTCCTGTATATTACCTATATATTTCTGTAATTTATGTCTTCCTATTATGCAAAATATTGCTATAATTATTTTATTTTAATTTTTTACTTTTTTAACCATTTTTAAAATTCTTATGCCGGTGAGTGGATGATGGCGTCAAACGCTTTAAACGTATAATTTACATCTGATAAAAAAGTTATTGTTATAAGATCGAAGCCCTCTCTAGCCCAAATGTGGAGCGGTAAGGACTAAAGAGCTTTGTAGAAACTGTGATAATTAAAGAGGTTGCCAAGGACAGATATCATCCTTGCTGTATTCAGCCTGTATATTTACCCCGTCGAGCAAACAATTTACCCCACCAAGTTCTCCCCTCTTTAGATTTACACTCATTCTTCCTCTTTATTGTCGTCGGCTTTACCCCCTACATCGGATCCTCCCCGTCTTATTCAGTCGCGACTCGCAAGGATCTTCCCTCACTTCAAATCTACTTCTACTCAACCTTGGAATAATACATTGACGGTTTCGATATATCGACGTCTGATCATTTGAAGCAATACTTGAGGAAATAAGTTTTAATATTTATTCGAAATAAGTCGTCCTATATTTATTAGTGAATAGGACTTCCTTTATTTGGTTTATTTATCAGACATATCATTTCAATTTTTACGTTTCGGAGTCTTATCCTGTATATTTTTTCGTACAGTTACAATATTGCAATATCGTCATTAATTAATAAATAAAATTAATTGTGTTCAATACTTTTTTTATCTCCCTCAAAGATTTTTACAGTTTAGTTCACACTAAAATCTATACAACAATAATACATCCATATATACAGGTTTACATACAAATTCCTTTTACTACCCGAAAGTATTTTAAGGTGTGTTCAATACTCAATATCCTCTTATATATATCAATACCCTATTAATACATTTTTACGAGTAGAGAGAGATCAGATTATACCAAAGTCTATTTTAATATTCAACAACCTCTTCCCGTGTCGGAGAATGGACTAGAAAAATATCTAGGTTTTATGTATTTGGTAGGGAACGAGGGTGTGCTAGGAAAAGCCAATTTTAACAATCTCCAACTTCATACCCGTTGAAGCCTAATGTCTTATTTATTTAAATAATTGAACATTAAATATAAAAATAAACATTAATGAAATCGAATGTTTTATATGCATCTTTATAGGAATGTTCTACATCTCTCAACCCTCTCTTCTCTGTCACATAAATGGTTAAAAGATGTAGACACTCTATGTAGACACTCCTTTAATAATAATGTATATTGAAATCTATAATTTTATTTATTAATTAATGACGATATTGTAAGATTTAAATGTACGACAAATAGGATTAAAAGAAAATTGATGTTCGGATATTGGGGATAAAACCCCAAAACGTAAACATTTTAACCATGTGTAATTGAGGGATAATTAACTATATTTGTAGCACAATATTATAATAATAAAATACAATATATTATACTAGCTGTATACCGGCGGTTTCAACTGCTTTAAATTTGAATTAACCTTTAAAATACAAAGTAACTTGTAAAATAATAACCTATAATATATTGTTCAGTCCCATTTGTTACAGGCATTTTCAAGTAACAGGGTTAAAATGACAATAAATTTTTATAAACGGCTATAAAGTTTCACTTAAATTAGTTTTAGGTTTTCAGAGTTTATATTTTTCCTTACCCTCGCGTTTTATTTACAAAATAACTTTCTCACATAATAATTTCACATATATTACAAAGTTTGTTTAGTCAACTTGCTTCCACGGATATGAAGTTGTCTTGGTAACGACACGTACGTAACTGGACACCTTTTCTCTTTGCAATTTATTTATGGTTACTACTTCGTTATTATGGGTCCTAGCTTGATGTTATAAAGCCTAAACCTTTCCTCAATAAACGGTATATCTAACGTAAAAGATTTTTTCAAATCGTACTGGTAGTTTCTGAAATTAGCGCGTTCAAACACACACTTTTGCATTCTGATACCTATTCTTTATAACATACAGCCACATCTTCAAAGTTTGAGTAAGAAACTTATGGGGCCTCAAAGCTTGGCTGCCACATTCATGTCACCAAAATCATACTTACGCCACTGTTCCTGACAATACCTGATTTGGAGAAATTTTGACTGGTTAGTTACTAACTGATTTGTGGGACACAAAGTTTTAAATAGCAAATGCTGGAATCTTACTCGTATAATAACTTCCAACAGAAATTTGGTCACGTTTATTTTTTTTGCTTGCATAAACTGAAATATACAATTAATTTCTAATTAATATTTCATATTAGTTTATGTGATTTTTTTTAATTTTTATAAAGAGTGTCTCACAAAAACGCTAGAGTTTTTCGTTGAGGTTGAGAACCTTGAAGTTTAAAAAACTCCTACTTTATTTTTCCCTAATTATCTATGTGTCAGAGATAAATTGTCGTGATTTTTAATTTATTATCGTATTTGCATTATTCTGGTCATAATTTTTGAGTATAAGTATCGTAAATAAGGTATAAGGGTCATAAAATATGCAACTATTAACCGCTATCCACAGCATGCCATCAGGACCTTATTTCATAATAAAGTACAAAAGTACAAGTGGGAAAAATAAAAGTGGAAAGATTCGTTTTTAGAGGTTACAAGTTAATTATCATTATTAGATAATATTTTTTTTAAATTTAACGTTTATTAATATAACTATTTTAAATGTTATCGTGTGATATGTATCTCATAGCATTGGCGTGTAAGTCGTAGACGTGTGATGAAACTGGGTGTACCTATAAGTAAAGTACAAGTTTTTATTTATTGTTAAAACATCGGTGTAATGTTTGAACACTATAACATTTAAAATAGCTATACATAGCAATCAATTTAAAAAAAAAATAAATAGTATTAGTATTATCTAATGGCGATAAGCAACTTACAACCTCTAAACACAAACCTTTCCCATTGCACTTGTAGTTTTGTACTTTATTGTGAATTAGGGCTCAGAAACTTCTTTTTTTCTCTCCCTTAAAACTTTGAAAATATTACTTACCCAGTTTACTTACGACGTACTTTTATACGGAGATTAATATAGAGCATTAAGATTTTAAATTTTTTAAAAGAAATGAGCTAACCTAACACGATGGTTGTAGAATTATAAAACTAAAACGAGTGACAACTGGACAGAATTATCTTATGCCAAGGGTGTGGATAGCTGGTTCTCTTATCAGCAAGTACGTGCTACTCTCATTAGAGCTTTCGTGCCCGATGTCAGTCGCCGCTTCACGTGTCGCTCTTCCATTAAAAAAAACATAACTACATTTATTTTTACAAGAGCCTTGATAAGACTGTCCAGGCTCCTAGTTAAGGGATTACAGAACTATGATAAATAGTCGTCTGGCTTTAACAATCCTGTAAATGTCTTGAATCAAAATAATCTGTATTATAAATATATTTTTTTTCAAAGTTACTTTTTTTTTTTTAACTTCCATCAATATACCGTTAGACGCAAAGAAATATTTAGGCTTCTGTAAAAAAAAGAACAAGGATACTATTGTTACTCATATCTTCTTATATCTATTTTATCACCGAATATCTTATATTAATTTTCAAGAATAAGGGAGAATATAAGTTTATTACTTTAATTTTCATCTTAGGCTTAATCCTATTATATATAAAAATGTAGCTATAAAAATCAAACAAATATAGTGTGAAAGTATTTAAACGATGCCGTGTTTTCGCCCACTTTTTTTAGGCTATATAGAAAATATATGACTAAGACGAGAATAATGTAAACTGATAGAATGAAACTATGTACAAGAAAAATAAAAAGTAAATTTAATAATAATCATTTAAAAATAAATTTAAATTTAAAATAAAAATGCAGAAATTATTTACTCTTACTTTTTATTATTTATTTTTATTTTATGAACTTTAATTTTATCTGTTTATATGATCCTCATCAATTTCTTATCTTGTCCCTACGATCCTTAAGGGAAGGCGGAATTCCTACACTAATACATGTTAACCTAAGGAACACTTTTTCAAAATCCATTTGATCAATTACTTTCAAATTCTTTTTAGAATAATGTTGATTCTTGTTGATTAAGATGTATTTTTTTAGTATCTATATCTAAAAGATCTGTTGTAAAACATTTTTTTTATTGAGTCGTGTTTAACGTTTATAATATTTTTCGTATTTAATTTTTTTAAGATGTAAATATTATTATTTTTTAATATGAAAAAAAAAACTCAACTTATGCAGGATTTAGGGAAAACAGTATAAATCCATTTTATAATTTTTAATTTTTTGATTTTGGCACAATATTATAGCTCTATGAAAGACGAATCGAATAGTGTGTACTGTTCAGGAGAAAACAGTCAAGAACAGTGAAGAACGTTTAAACAGTGCAGAACAGCTAATCATATAATTGTGAAAAACAATATAATTTAATAATTAATTTCGTTTTCCAGAAAACGGTTATTCTCTGTTCCCATCACATATAACACTAAATTTCAAGAAATTCAGGCAAGAAAATGTTCCTTATTTGCCTAATCATAAACTTTTAGAAAAACGTAAACAACTAAAAAATCAGGTTTACTAGTTACGCATTAGACATTTTTAAAAAGTCAATTTGTTTCAGAAAGACTATTGTTAATTAGTTTAATAATATTTATTATAGCTTCTGGAATACTAATATCCTGTAAAAATATTTCTATTTTACGTACTATTATTATGTAAAAAAAATCCTGCTGCACACGTATTTTTATTTTTGTTTATAAAGAAATAATTATATAAATTACATGTATTGCATATCATTGAAACCAGAAAAAAATCTACTTTCTAAAAAAAATATAAAATTTGTTTTCATATTTCCTTCACTTCCGAAACGTCGAAGTACATTAAATAGTTTCACACTATCTGTTTAATTTTCACCGCAACTCTGGTCATCTTATCCTAAGCTACTACGGTTTCCTATTCTATATATAAATCAATAATTTTCTTTTATTACATTTCCAATAGTATTAATTTTACAACTATTCATTATTGGTTAACACTTATCTTTCATATTTCAGCTATTTATCTGTTCTATTTAATAGGGCAGAATATGACAGATGTTCAGATGTTTCATATTTCTTGAGGCCCATGCGAACTCTCGTTATATTTATCTTAATTTTAAGTAGTGAGGGAAACCTAATATTGAAACTAACATAAGTCTCGTGAGAATACTGAGTCCGTTGAATTAAATTATGAGCGAAACCGACATAAAAGAAAAAAGGATAGGAATTGTTTATTTAAAAATGTATTTAATGATCATTTTGAGTTTGTTTTTCTGCTATTTAAAAAAACAAAAAAAAAAACATATACAATCCATTTGCTCATATATTAAACTGTAAAAAAATTCAAAACATGTTAACTATATAAAATTCATTATCGACATTAATGTTAATTCATTACTTCTAGTATAGATTGAATAAAACAAAAATACAATAATAAATTGTTTAAAGTGTTATTTTATGGGTAAATAAATAAATATATAATAAATACTAACTTGATCTTTCTCGATGAAGCCAATGAAAGCGGTCCTCTCTATCTCGATGGGCTGTCCAGCTCGGTCGTAGAGGGCGATCACGAAGTGGAAGAAATTCGATTTCCTCAGGTTCGAGGGGGGTTGTTTTTCGAAGTGAGCTCTTCCGACGCCAACACTGTGGGCATACCACAAATCATCGATTAGTTATTCTGTTTTTTTCTGCTGACAAGTTGATGTTTTTATTTCTATTAATATTATAGAATATTATTTCAGTACTAACTGTGTCCCGCGGTTCCACCTGCATTTAATTTGTTTAACCCCCAAGGTAACATTTGAAATAATAATCTATTATATGTTGTTCATTCTCATTTGTTGCAGACATTTTCCAATTTTTCCAAAAAGACAATAATTTTTTATGAACGGCAATAAAGTATCACACTTTTTTGTTCTCTTACCCTCCCATTTTATTTACAAAATGGTTCATAGCTATGCTAAGATCCGATAAGCAGCGCTGTAGTAAGATTACAAACGAATTCTATATTTATAAGGTGGCACTGAAGTCACTTTAAAACCGGACTTTCCATCCCGTCTCGATCCGCCAGACATCTTCAGAGTTT
Organism: Rhaphigaster nebulosa; assembly: GCA_948150685.1. Taxonomy (NCBI): domain Eukaryota; kingdom Metazoa; phylum Arthropoda; class Insecta; order Hemiptera; family Pentatomidae; genus Rhaphigaster; species Rhaphigaster nebulosa. The sequence continues at coordinate 66,825,033 of OX411309.1, forward strand.
TGAAACTATCTAAATTTTTCAACTACTTTTATTAAACCATCGATTTACAAAATAATTTCTCACTTATTAAAACGTTTTTGTAGCCAATTTGTTTCCACGGGTATGAACTTGTCATGACAAAGGCACGTGCGTAAATTGACGCAGGGAACGTGCGATTCCTGACGTCTGTCTCGAAAACTTTAAAATACGGACTTGTCCCGTCTCGATCCGCCAGCTAATCGCCTTCGGACTTTTGAAACTACCTTAATTTTTCAATCAATTTTATTAAAGTTATAGTAAGAATTTAAGAATCGAAATTGGGATTCGTCACTTCTCCTCGAAATTCCCTTTCTTTTGACACCTCATTTTTCAAAATCCATCGCTCCTGAGGGCCGGAAAAGGGGTCTATAGCACAGAATTAATATAGAGTGATAACTTGACAACCAGATTCACCTTATAAATATAGAATTTGTTTATAACTTGACTGGTTTAATGGTATGACATTAGTTGGTCAAGTCGTACAGACGCACAAACGATTATATATATAACGATATATCTACTGCATAATATTAATAAAAATTTAAAATAAATTCATATTGGAAAATGCATTTTTTAAATAGTCTCTACTCATAAATACAATATAGTCTCTACATACAGTCTATGATTAGTTATGACTATATATAAGACCCTACTAATAATCACATTAATTTATACAACCGGTTCATTGATATTTGGTAGTAATAATAGTAGTTCTGCAGCTTGTTATAATTTTTTATTATTATTAGGTTACGTCATATTTTTTAAAATTTTGACGTGTAATTCCTCTTGAGTTTGACATTCAGCATAACAAATTATCCGAGATTCAACTTTTACCTTACATACTATATTGAAATTTCTTAAACTGTATGTCTCTCAGAATAATTTTCTTTTCAAAATGCCTTTGGGAGAAATCATGAATCACCTTTTACTTTTGGCTATGTTGTTAAAAATACTACGTGATACATCTTCTACTTAACGTCTTAAACAATATTTGATCACTTTTTTTTTGTTAAACAAAAAAACATATTGAATTCATTAAATTTACCGAAGTAAACAAATAAAAAATAGTTAATGTTGAACATGAAAGCATACGTTACAATCCACACGTCCTTTCACTGCTCTAAATTCTTTCATACATAATCATTCTAACATTATTCGTGATGGTATTATTATAAAACTTAAAATGCCTGCAAGATGGTAAAAATTCATCATGACCCTTGGTCCTTTGAACACATTTTGGATCTAACTTCATAATAGTATTATAAAAACTCATCATAAAATTGTTAAAAATACTATTCAAAGTAAGTAAATTAGTACTCTGCATGGAGGTTTTAAAAACGATTTGGGTGCTTTCTTATCTGCTTCCGTTTTGTGGAGATAAAATCTCTTGATAATAGGTTTTATTATATCGATATTAATGTAGGTTTTATCAAAAGTATTTTCAATGGTAAGAGGTATTAACCTCCCGCTACTTCGTGGATCATTGCCATCCTTCTTCGTCATGAAATGGTTTACTTGTATTAATGCAAGGAGATCCATGTGACGAACGATGAATATACAAATTGCATAATGAACTAGAACCACATTTTTTATTCCTTTGCCCGTATAAGAACTCCACAAAAGACGTCCCATCATCAATTCCTCACAGACACCCTACGAAGGGTAACGTAAGATGACCAATAGGGAGACGCTTCCTCCAGCGTAGGTTGCCATGGTAACCCTCTCCTACACTGTGCTTTTTCACTCCCCCGAACTGCATTCAATATTCCTGCTGCATATCCTATCCAATACTCTCACACTAAAATGTCTATTGAATTATTCAGAATTCCGAAAAAAAAAAAAAAAAACCTTGCGGTTGTCATTCTTTTTATTTATTTTCTACTGTTTTGGAGGTAAATATATGACGCAACAACATGATGACTTGTTTTGATTAAATTCATCCAATAAATTATTTGAGATTTATAATTTTGATGATTTATTACAAAATAAATAATAAAAAGTTCTTAAGTATAATCATAATTTTCCATTAGGTAACCAATATTATTTTGAGGTGTGATTATTAAATCCATATAAAATGAGAATGTTCATGCACAGCAATGATAAACAAACAGGAGAAAAAAAATATTTAAAATTGGAACATTCCTAGAAATAACACCTATAACTCATATGAAAACACCTGTACCTATAGGCTCATCTCAACTTTATGCGGTAACTGAAAAACAAACAAATTTCAAGATTTTCAAATGATTCAAACCACTTCTAAGGACGGCTTTACTATATTAGAACCATAATTATATATACAGATTTACTTTTTTCGACTGTTGAAAAGCGCATATCAAGTTGCAACAAACGATTTTATGATAAACTACGATAAATAACGAACAAGTTTACTATAGTTATGTTATTTACCTAAAATGCTAAAAATGACCTTCTTACGTAATTACTTATAGTGAATTCAGACAACTTAAGAGATTCTGATGCTTTCTAATCTCTGTAGCGTAGTGTAATTTGTGATATATATTTAGAATATCAGTTGTGCATACCTGTTTGCAAGTATAAATTTGTATACACATCTTTTAATTGTTAAGCATTTCCTTATATAGAATTTTTTTATTTATACTGTTCATTAGTGAAATGCTCTTTATGCTATTTAAACATCCTCGAAGATACGATTAATTTATTCGCCATCAGTACTATAATTTTGTAAATTCGGTATTTTAGCATTCGAAAAGAAGTCCTTAAAAAATTTCATATTTTTCAGGCGTCTCATATTAGACTTAATATACAGTTAATGTTATTTAACCGATTATTTGTAGATAGTAAATGTTCAATAAATAATATAAAAAGGCTGAATATTACTCCAAATATCCGTGTGAACAGGTTGAGAAAGAAAACATTACTGGAGAAACGAAAAATATTTTGAGAAAGATGAGTGAAAGTGACCAATGACAAAAAGTATACTCAAACAAGATGACACCCCCCGCCGGAGTATCCTAAGAAGCAACTAATGGGCTGACCATCGAGGCGGGTTATCGTTCACTGGCAGATGTCGCTATCTGGTGGAGAAGAAATATAGCAACAGCTGATCGCCACTCCCGTGGGACCGCCGCCACATGGTTCGTCGCTCATGGAAAAAATTGCGATAATACCTCCTTATCTCGTCAGTGACGAGAAACAGTCTTTGCTCTGTTGACAAACACAGGCTCGCAGAACTAGCATTCTTCTAATTGTTAGTTGGTAATGCTTCTTTCTAATTTAGGCAAAGTACATTTATATGGTAACACTTAAACCAAATGCGTTCTGTTCTGCCTTGCTTGTTTCTCGAGTTGTCGTTTTTGGTCAATTATCTGTAGTAGTAATTAAATTAGTTAATGGGTTAATTGGCTGATTAGCTGTTGAATGAAAGTCATATTTAAATTTCTATATATTATAGATTTGCTGATTACCTGTCCTTCGTACAATAATGATAACACTGAGTACGGTTTATCGTGTTACCGGAACACGGTTGGCTTTTTTATTCGTATGTTCGCTTTTTATTAAGTGGAATGTTGATTTTATTTTGTAAGTAAGGTAATGTGGGGGAAGTAGGTACGTAATCGTCTCGTTGCTCAACTGGCAAGAACTGCCCTTTACGGAGCATGATGTCTAAACACTGATGCATCAGAAATCAGCCACGAAAGTTCGGTAAGGTGAAGTATAACGAGTTATAAAACAGTAGTTCCAACTTGTTGATAAAGTGTGTCTTTCAGTTTCCGTTGTAGAGCTTTATCGATGTTTATCTACCAGTAGGCCTGTTTTTTTTTTGTCGTAAGCGGAACTTACAGAATCTGTTCTTTAAAATACTTTGTGATTTATTTTTCTCTCTGATAGTTTTCTATTTTTAAACGTTTGTCCACAGTTACCCAGCAAAACATATCATTATCGGTAAGTTCAGACCTCTGTTGTGCGACAAATGTATATGGTGTACACTTATCCTTACTACCATATTTTGTCGGGGCTACAAACTACAAACTAGCGCATTAATCTAAAAAAAAAATTAATATTTACTATATATAATTTTTTATATTTATATTACACCTCAATGAAGATTGTAAAATGTGAATCTCCGACATGCGTTAACTTTTTCGATGATTACGTCAGCATGCATAATAATCCTCCGGAATCTGAAATATTTTGCACTTTCCCCAAAACCGCACCTGCTTGAATAACGAGTCTTCCAAATACCTGTTACGCATTTATCCCTTAAAGCTGGCGCAAGTGCGTACCAGACACTATCAAACTAAATTATCGTATATTGCCTAGCCTCCTTGGAGTATTCTACGTCCATCCAAAGACCTGTGGTGGCAGGCTTAATAAGATTATAACTATTTGACCAAAGATTTCCATTGATATTAGGCCTATTGATCTCATTTTTGGATAAATCAAACAAAATAAAATTTAGTACATCTGCCATTTTGTCACGAGATTGTGGATAATGGCTTAATGTTATTAAAAACCTTTTTACGGCTCTAAATAACAACAATATGAAGTTTGTTCTAAAGTAGTTTTCTATGAAAAGAAGACAAAACATCTAGGTTTTTGATCTATTTTGTTTAAAAGTGACGGCTGGCATGTTCATATTGCTTGAAACTTTCTTATAACAACCAAAAAAAGTTCCGTGAAAATCGGTTCAGCCAATAAAATGTAACAGACAGATAACAATTTATATGTATTATTTTAATTATAAGATAATTATTTGCTATTCATAGGTATTTGTTATTAAATGTATGCAGATTTCAAATGAGCCAGTAAAGCCAAGATAGATGTTTGTTAAGATGGACATTATAAATAATTCCTAAAGAATTTAATAATTTTTGATTATTTTTTTTTTAATATGGGAGAATGTAAACTTTGCCTTTCGGACGCTTTCTAATCTTATTACGTCTGTAAACTCTTATTACGGTTAAACGTCCACCTACATGTTTTAAGGATTTCAGAAATTGTTATTTTTATTTAACATTATGTTCGGTGGGGAGGGTAGGAGTACATTATGTACAGTTCGTCTTAAAAATTGCAATTTATGTTTGGTTTATATGTAATCTCCATTTTATTTGGAAGATTTCTTGAACGCTTCCTTTTATCCTAGCTGTATGGTAAGAGTCCTCAGCGAAATGGTTTTGAAATCATCAGCGAAAATGTTTTTGGTAACATTTTTGATGTTTGTATAGAGGTATAAATTAAATAATATAGGGCTTAAGCAATCCTCGAGGGAGACCGGTAATGATAAATAATATTGGGGTGCTGAATCCCCACTAGTAACGTTTACAGCCTGAGTATTTACTTATATATATTTATTCAACCTTTTCATTACAAAATAAATTACTACAGTTCACGCACTGTAATAAATAATGGACTGCAATTATATATTATATTAAATTTAAATTATATATTAAATTTGGTTGGTAAAGAAAACCTGTTTTATTTCAAAATATTTTTCTGCGATCGAGAGATGTCTGGAACAATTGTTTTAGTCCTTCAATAAATAGCTTAATTAAAGCACCTCGACAGTGTCTATAATGAGGTTCTAAATCTGAGTTGTAACGACCTGTATAAGGAAGCCTGTCTTATCAGATACTTGAGTTTGTTGTAATTAAAACTTATTAATTAAACGTATTAGTGATGGCTATTTAGCATTAATTGATTTGTCCTGTTTCCCCACTAGGACATTTTTTTTAGTTATCAGTTTTATTTTTAGGATTTCATATTCGTACCGTTACTCGAAAAGCTAAAAAATAATTTATTCACGTTCTTTACCATTCAAATGTGCGTAACGTATACTTAAAAAAAAAAATGCTGGAAACAGAACTCTTTATATTTTACTCCGCTAATAAGAAATAAGCATCTGGAATGTTGGCAGGACAGAGACCGTCTTGGACAATTGACAACACCACCTGATTCAAGAAAGGCTTAAAAGGAGTCCATGCTTCATCTATTCAGATTACTTATTTCGATTTATGATCATCTAGCTGATTGTTATTTTTTTAGTGTCAATATTTATATAGACACTTTTTTTTAATGTTTTTTATTAATAATTTAATGCATATATATATATATATATATATATATATATATATATATATATATATATATATATATATATATATATACATGCAGAAAGAATTTTTTTGATGTTAACAGTCGTCATTAGTAGTAGTGGAATAAGCCACCCGATAGAAAAGAAAACTAATTAGGTCGTAAAACATTTAGATTTCGTGACGAAGCGTTATCTCTTTACTAATTAAATATTCATTTAAACGAATGAATATAGTAGAATGAGAGGTAGGTCATTCATGCTCGTCCGTTTCTAAGTTCAATTAAAAGTTACAGTTCATTTCTTAATTATTTTTTTCAATTGCGTTTGAATTTTTCATAAACAATATTTTTTTTAAATTTTTAAGGCTATTCTCTCCTCCAACACAAAAAAAAAAAAATGTTTATTGGGAGATTAAAATGAATTCCAATGAAAGTGGAAATAGCATTATTGGAATTTTTCAAAGACAGTATCAAAGACATAAGTGTTGTTCGTAAACTGATGGCTCTAATAAAACCTGTAACTTTTACTGCAAAATTACCTTCTAATTTTTATATGACAATCAAGGAAGTTACTTATAAAAAATTCACAAAAATTATGATCGCATTTCTAAAAATAAAAAATCGAAAAAATATTTGGGCATATTGGGACAAAAAATATTGGGACACTCCTGCTACAAAAATATAATATTGATATCAGTAACTATTCTTAGCGATATTTTCAACTTTTAATTTTTTTTTTCCATCGTGAGATAAAATAATACTTCATTTGTATTTTTGCATATTTTTTAGAAAGATCTCAGAATCAGGAAATTCAAGAGAATGGGACGGGACCATGAACAAAAACATTTTACTCTGTTTTTGAAGTGCATTCAGAAATTATGCACATCGAAATATAGTCACAAACCATGACACCATTCCCAAAGATTTCTTTAATAATATTTAAAGAAATTAAATAATTAAATAATATTATTAATTATTATTATTATTAATAATTATATTAATTAAATAATATTTAATAAGATTTCTTTAATAATATTTTTAAGACGGGCCTCATAGTTGGGAAATTTAAGGTATTGGCATCTTTGTATTAAAACATCTTTGTGATGTGCATTATTTCGGTGTGTACTACAAAGCAGTAAACGTACTGAACTGTACATTCTAACATATTGATGTCTAGATTAAAATAGTTTCATTTTCTATGACCGAAAAATAAAATCTATGTTTAAATAATTAAAATCATAAAGAGGTAAACTATCCTAAGTATCATTTTCAAAGTCCATTTTATCTCTTACAGGAGAGCAAAAAGAAATTTTAAATCGCACAGTATTACTAGTTTTGGAAATTGGTCTATCTTTATATTTGCATTGCTGCATATTTTACTTTATGTAGGATATTAATTATTGGAAATCAGATTAATGCAAATAGGATGGTAAAATCATATTCAGCTAATTTGGAGCTAATTTTGAGGTACAGATATACCTTTCACCGAAAATAACTTTAGCAGAAATTACTTATTCAAGATAATCATCTCTGAGAAAGGGAAAGCCAAGTAAGGAATTGAATGCTTGTAATGGGCAAGCATTTTATAGCAGAAGCATGAGTGTTTTGAGTTGTCTGTACGCTTAGATTATTACGGATAATTTTATACAATCTAATCATAATAATGTGATAACCCCTCTGGTTTATCCATAAGTGAGTTTGTTTTGTGTAGGATTTCTGATGGCTTAGTTGATCCTGTAACTGAATATCATAGTCCCAAACTTTCCAGATAAATTCTAAAAAACATTTTTGCTTAATATATATAATTTTTGATAATGATAATGGGTTCTCATATTTTACTAATTCCGAGTGAATCGCATATCAAAATTTTAAATAATTGATTAGAAAGTCGGCACCATAACTCAGTATCCTATTAAGATTAAATGTAGGTGCACAGGATTGTATCATTGATTTTCATGAATTCTATAAAGTACTAATATCTTAAATTTCTACTATATATTAGTAATATAGAGTCATTATTCGTGAGATAGTGGAGCCGAGAGGATAGCTTACTTAGCACACTGCTAGCCAGGAGAGGACACGGGTCAGCACTCAGGGCTGTATACACTTTGTGTCCTCCAAGTTCCAACTCCAATCTTGGCTTGTAGCTTAATTAATACTTACCTCTCCCCTTACTCCTGTCTTACCCTTAATTAACCGGTCTGAAAATGGATAGTGCTAATGAATATTTAAAAAACTGAATCATGGTCAAAGAAATAATATACAAGATGCTCTATAGCATTAATTAAAAATTAGGTACAAGAGGCCAGGCAACTATTTGCTGTTTGCATTTCGGTATATAACCCTGAGAATCGCCTTGGAACCCTTGCTCAATAGTCGATCAAGAACGAAAATATATCGAAACAAATCATTGGATGGGGACGGAATTGTAAATTATTTATTTATTAAAATTTACAACTATACAATATAAAACAAGCAAATATGAGTTAAGCGTAAAAAAAATCATGAAATATCTTGTGAAGGAACCACCCACTGGTAGCACTTAAACGACAATTTTAAGTTAGAAGGTTCTTATGCCATTTTCTTTTCAAACGTCTCGGCGAATTATCATGAATACATACGGATGAAAGATTATGAACAAGTGGGTTGTGTGGGCAAGGACTTTGGAATTAAAGGAATCTATTTCGGGCTAAATCTGCAACAAATGGAATATTGTGGTCTTTATGAATAATTTTATTAAGGAACATTAAGGATTCTTCGAATGGTTTTGGATTGCAAGGATTGGATGCATGAGGAATTCCATAGTTTTGTAGAGCCCCAAAGCTCCATTCCGTATAAGCTCCACGCAGACCTGACAATGCTAATGTAAATGAGATTTTTGAAGTACATTGGAAGGTTAGAGCGTTTGTCAAGTAAGTGATGTAGTAATCGAAATTTACGAGCAGTCTCTTGTTTTAGTCTTGTATGAGGATTCTTGACAAGTACGAAACTTGTCAAGTTAGAGTCCTAGGTAGCGGATCTGTTGTGATTATTATTAGAAATTTAATGTCATCAACGGATTATGTCCTTTTTTCTTTGCATAATGGATTATAATAATTATATATTAGTTATGTAATTATTTATACAGTCAGTTATCTGTTTGCAGATTGTCCCCTCCAACCCTTTCCTCATCATATAGTATTTATTCTTAAACTAACATTTATTTTTATACAAGTGAAATCGATTATTTTTTTTATAAAAAAGGGAAAGAAATATTTTGGGTATCACAGTTAAATATATACATTTATCCTCAAATATTCAAGCATTTGCAAAAAATAAACATGGGCTTGATTGAATCTGAATGCACTAATTCAGATAAATATTCGGGCAGATGTATAAAAAAAAAAAAAAAACGAGAAACTGATATATGTATGGAGAAAAATCCTATAGCAGTCAAAGTTCGCAAATGAAATATCAGTTAAAAATATCATATTTATAAACGGCTTTTGTATAATGCTAATTCACTTGATTAAGTTTAACTTGATTAACTTAATTATGATAATTCCAATGATTGGTATTGAGCCTCCTATTAATGTCCATTATTTATTATAAATGAATTAAAGGATCAATTATATTATCAAGACATAATAAATAAATTTTCAACACTTTGCTAGTTCAGGTATCAAAACCACATCAATGCAGAACCGGAGATAGTACATCTCACTTTAAATAAATACAGAGTTACCAATTAGAGAAAGCAACTCACATAAATATGATTATGTCTATATCATAAAACTGTGTTAAAACCAAAAAAAGTTTCCGTTCTATCCAAAAATATGTAGGAATGTGAAATGCTAGAGTTCCTCAATGACAATAATAAGTAGAGGCTGACTTAAAATGACCCTCTTATTAACTAACAAGTTTGTTAAATGAATTGAAAAATTGCATACAAACTATTTCATAAATAAACCAACAAAAACATAATTATTAACTACAAATTATTCTCAGGATTTCATAATATTTGATTTGATCAAAATACGATGATAAGCCCCTCAAACCCATTTTAACAATATTAAAGGAATATACAAATTTTCTAAGCCCTTTTTATGTGGTTGGTCAGTATTAAAATTATAAATTTAATATTTATTTCTAATATGGATTAATGAGATTTTGTGGTTTTTGGTCCTAACGATTCCTAAATTTGCGAAACGACGACCGACTAATTATTTACTACTATTTGAGAGACTAAAGATTTTTTTATTATTTGTAATTTTTGTTTAAAATTCCTATTTATGTTAAATATAAAAGTCAAATTTATATTATGTAAACTAAAAAACAGGCCTGTAAATTTATAATATATTAGTTATTATTATAGATAAAAGAAATAGGTAATTATATAACTCTTTAGAAAATGGATATTAATCTTGATTTCTTTTTCACATTTTAACATTTATACTTATTTTGTTTTGTGACCTCCTCTTTAAAATATCTCTTTTCTTTATCATATTATTTTTTTTTAATTAAATATTATTATGTTGTAATCCTATTGTTTTTTTTTTTAATTTCTTATTTTATATTTAATATTTATAATTATAATATATTATAATTAATACTTTTACAATGTTTTTTCCTATTTTTCTTTCATATATCACTTATTATTCCTTATATTATTGTGTATAATATCAGAAAAATAAAATTAGTGGATTGATTTTAATACATTATGCTTAGGTCATTTATTTTAATATTTTAAAGGCTTTTTACAGCCTATTAAAATATTTTAAAAAGACCCAAAGAGTTTATATCCTGCATAAATATTGGTCTATAACTGAGCATCCCTAGTATGGACTTCAGTTTACCAATCTGTTATTTTTCAATTTTCATTTGCAAATTACATGCTATAATATGGAAGTTTCGGATACCTTTCCATTTAATTTTGAATAATTTTTTTTTAATTTGAAATTATAATTAATTCCAATGAAGAAGCTCCGTCATGATGCAATAATAAAATACAGATCTCTCTGTTTAAATAATAACTTTTAATTAATATGAGGGATTGTAATTCCACAATTGTAAATTACCATCAAAGGAGGTTATATTTATCGTTCCGCCGAACCCCATCGAAACCCAAATCTGCATTATTGGATTAACACTTTATCATCCCACTTATGTCTTCGGTTTACACAGCGGCTAATTAGTTTTGAATAAAATTGATTTGGCATAAAAAAAAGTTCAGATATTTTTTGCTTGTTCCGATTTTCAAAATTAATTAGACTTATCTGACTTTGAAAAGCCGGACTAGATTAAACTTCCTTTATGACAGGATTTTTTTTGTCTGTATGAAGTTCAAAAAGTCATCGGTCTAACTCTGCTTTGTCTTAAACCATATCAGGATCATTGAGGACAAATATGGTTGGTATATAAGTTTTATCAAGATATCTAATTTTCATTTTTTTTTTATAAAATGAATGTTTAGTATGTTAAACATTTATCATTTGAGTGTATGATATATGTATAATAAACATATATCAATTGAATACATTTATAAAACTTTGTCTTTATCGAAATAAACGATAATTGACTTACACCACTATCATTCTTATTAGGGATTGATAAATTATTTGCCACTTCTATATTTACCTATTATTCATCTAATTTATCAATCCCTAATTAGATTGATCCTTCTATACCATTATGCGGATGTCAACTGACTATCATCCTTACCGGCACAAATGTGAATGTAAGTAATTAGATATTTATAAGAGCAAAACGAAAATTTAGGTTTAATGGAATTTTCTTTTCTTTTATTGGTATATTTGTTTCATCGTTGAAAAGTTTGGCAATTCAGGATTAAAAAATATAAACAATAAATTTGTTTTCTGTATATTTTACTAAAATATTGAAATTAATTTATAAAATTAAAATAAATAAAAAATCCTGTTAATTCGACTAAACCTTACTACTGAAAAGAATAAAAACATTTCACCATATTATTTATTGTCGGTAATACACATAGTTTCTTCCCTTTCCTTAAAATTGTACTATCCGTTATATACGATACATTTCGGTACTAAATTTTAGTTTAAATAACATATTCCTAATAAACAGTTTTGTTTAATGAATGGTCTTTTAAATTAGCTTGTTTTTATAAAGAATGAAATTTTAGTTGTAATTTATTAATTTTAGAAAAAAATGTTGTTGACTTATATCAAATATATTGGACTTAAATAATTATTTGAATATTCCTTTAATATTTTTACTTAATAAATTAACGTTTTCTGTAAATTAAACAGATAGAAAACAACTATTTTTCGTTCGGTATCTTTCATCCCAGATTTTTTTCTTTATATCAAATGCATTCCACCATTTTTTATTTTTCAGTTGAACTTACATAAATAATTATATATTGATATTTATATCTAATATAGATTACATTAGTCAGAGAATTATTAGAAATATTGATTGTGAAAATTGTGAAATCTAAAATAATTTATTGAATGATCATACATATTTTTTAGATTACTCTCCCAAATAAAAAAATAATTAAAAACAATAAGTTAATAAGTTTATTATTAAATCAATATTACACTAATTTATACTATTATACTTTTATTATATTATACTTTCTTAAATATGTATCTTACGTTACATAATGTTTTTCTTATATTATTTGAATGGGAATATATCTAGCTGCTTCCAGTAGTTAGTTTTTTTTATTTTTAATCATTTATTTATCTGCAATGAATCCTTTTTCGAAAAAAATTATATTCATATAATACATACATTGTTTGTTTCCGAATTAACGTTTTTTTCAATTATCAATTATTAACGAAAACTGGACTTAGGTCTATTCGCCTAGTATATATCTAAATTTATTACATGATTATTAAATAATATAACCGCGCTTTCTAGTGGCAAATAAACTGATCTATATTTTTTCAATTCCAAACTTCCTAAAAACATTTTGGACATCTTATCGTTTCAAAATACAGAATATCCACCTAACAATTTTTTATCGGCCAACAATTAAATAATTTGTTTTTAAATCCATATTTTAACGCTAATAATTATACATCTTCAGCTCAAATCAATTGTGTCAAGGAGTGTTATCTACATACCTTACACCTTTCTCAAGTAGGTAGTCGTACTTTGCCTGAAAGGGTTGGAGCTTACTCCCCCAGAATGCGCCAGGTAATGGTGCTTAATGCTTAGTTTCAGAAGTGCTCGATTTTTAAGTAAACTATCAGATAAAAGATATTTGATGAGAAAAAAATAAAAAGATCATCACTACTATATTTTCTTGAGATTTATATTTTCTTTTGACAAATATATATATTAGATAAACGTTTGTTATTGCTAATTTTTATCGGTCAATGACCCCCAGGAAATTGAGATTCCTTAAGTAAAAAAAATGGTATAAATATCTAAAAAAACGGAAAGCCTATTTTTACAAAATATTTGGAATTACTTTTTCTTTTTTTTTTTTAAATGCTACCTTGGCTGATTGGTGGAAAAATTTAAATAACATTATTAATATTAATAATAATGTGTTATTGAAAATTTTTAGAAAACTTTAATTTGTAGTTCTAATTAATTTTTCATGTTTTACATATGATATTTTATTCGTGCGATAAATTTCCTAACATATTAATTTTTATATTTTCGTTAAAAAGTGTTAGTAATTTGATTTTTATGTCTTCGTTATAAGCATTAATATCATTAGTACAAAATCAGTTAATGTGAACGATATTTCATTACCAACAGGATTCGGTTTCATTTTTTAGGGCTGATATAGTTAATAAATTAAAGCAAAGTATTTTAAAACCAAAACATAAATTTATCTTTTAATTTTTACAAAATTTTAAGTAACGCACTCCTAATTGAAGAAAATCGTTGGGGAGAGCATGGCAGGGATGATAAGTGTTATCAGTTCACTGACCTTGAGTTGTCGACAGGCCATGCCCTCGGCGGTATAGGCTCCTCCTTGAGGCTGGGACCCCTCGGCTGATGCAAAGACTCTCCCAAGAACATCCGGGACGTGGGGTACAGTTTCCGTCCCCATGCTTCTAACTCGAGGGCGGCACCCGGTCCCCATCCGGACCCGTAGCCGCATTCGACTGCCGTCATGTCAGTAGGGCATCTCTCCGCGGACTGGCCTGTCCCCGGGGGCAGGCCTGTGGGCGGGGACTCGGACCGATGGAGGGGAGAGGGGCGTGACCGACAAACAGGGAGCACTCCCCTCCCTGAGCGGGACGGGGTCGGAGTATTTGGGGATGTAACGCTCCTCTCTTTGTCTCTGATGTTTTGTGCTGACTTTCAACGAAAATCATTATAGTTGTGATTCCTAAAACGTTAGGGAATTAGAAAATAAGGGTTTCATGGCGGTACTGTCATCCTAAAAACATTAGAATGTTCTTATTCCAGTTAGCTTTCTTTCCATTCATTTGAAAAACCATCACAAAAAAGTTAGTATCTAGATGTGAAGATTTTCTCTTTTGTATCGAATTTTAAATTAATCCATTTACATCATCCGCAAACAATGACTGTAGCTAATCACCAAGGGAGGAATTTTCCTTAAAAAACGACAAACATGGTAAAGTTCTTCATATTTTGAAAATGTTAATGCAATTAACAACCAGGGGTATTGGAAAACCACCTACCGCGTTGCTTGTGTACCACGAACACAACAGTTTCTCTAAGCCTGTGCAGTGCTGCTTAAGGCCTCGCAACCACTAGATGCGTGAAGCATGCGACTGTGACAATGAATTAAGTTGAAGTGAATAATGAATAATTGCGATATTTACCGCAACTATTTTTCGTACGATCGCTTGTCTCACGTTTAACGCATTTATTGGACACGAGGCCTTTGTCGCATAGATAATCTAAACTGAATATATAGATATTATATTGATAATCCAACTACGTTTTCGTACGATGTGATGGACGATATTCCAGCTCCTAGTGGGCGCGCCTCAGCTCAATTCATGTTGGGATCTTTCGGATCCCTGTCGTGCTTTGCTGCAACTTTTGCGCTTCTAGAGGGCGCGTGGTACAAGCGATAAGAGGCGCGTCGTAGTGGCACGCGTAGAATACAAAACTATAATTAACTTCATAAAAATAGAAATAATTTAAAAATGAATGTCACTTCACTCGCGTTCACTTACGGCTTGCCTTACGTTCCTCACGACTGTGGCTTAACTTCTATGTACCTGTATTTCTATATACTGTAGAAATACAGGAAGACTACATCTAGCATTATTAAAGTTTCCTTCAACTACATCCTTTTTACTTTTTAATTATTGTAATTATGAAAAAGGTATATAACTAATTTTGTTATCTAAATATATTAGAATAACAAATTAAAAAATCTGCAGTTTTCAACAAAAATCTATCTACTCAATTTCCAATGTTTTTTCTCAATTGCGAACTTGCCACCTGAGCTATTTACGCCTCTGTAGAGATGTGCATTACCGAAATAGATATTAAGTGTAGTCCGAAATCGGAAAGTTTTAATAAAAGTTTGTGGATTGTTCTTATTTGATAGCGCGATCATCTATTCCCAATTATAATTAATTTGGCCCTGGAATCTATCCATAGAAAGGTAATTCACACCGAAAGCGGTTTATACCTGGCGGTAATCACCAATGCTGCTGATGATTTCGTAAAGCCTCTTAATTAAATAAAACAATGAAGGAAAGAGATAATAATAATTAGGTCTTGAACTAAGACTGATAAAGCATAGTATCACCGAAATCATTGCCGTTTCTAATACTAATATAAGCAGGAGCGGAAGCAACATTTTTTTTCGAGGGGAAGGGAGTTTTAATAAAGAAGGTATACAATAACCTAAATGTTTATAAGCGCCAAATCGGGAGTAAGTTTTAAGGATGAGCATGATAATTGGATCAAAAATTATAATAAAAAATTACCAAAAATATGAATTAAGTTCATATATAAACCTTATGTTATCGGAGAGAGGATATAGTATAGTATAAGACTGTACCAACTTAAATATTTCATTTTCAAGCTTTGTCCCCTGGTACTTGATGAAATAGATTACAACAAAGTAGTTATATTTCGCATATATACTATTTCTCGTAAATCATGTGCTGCAAACTTTTTATTATTTTCTTATTGTCGTTCGTTTATTTTTAAATGACTCTCCGAATGTTTGTTAGTTAAGAAATGTTGTTCAGAAAAAAAAACAATTATGATTCAATTTTTGTGACGAAACCTAAAAAAAAATACACAGTTTTTCTGTGATTAAAAAAAATACTTCTAACCATCCATAGTCATGCTTCTTATTGATTGTAAATATTTCTTCTTGTTCATTGTGATGCCAAGAAATGGTTTGAGCTGATTGTTCATTTAATGGAGGAATGAAACATCATCAAAAAAGTTTAAAAAAAAAAAATTGATATCTCGTTCACCGATTGAAGAAAAAATTACAATTGTCATTCAAAATTGATTTTGAATTAGAATTGAAAATAGAGTTTTCAATTAGGTACTCATATAACGGATGTAAAGTGAATTTTACTTTTACTGCATATCTCCAGACAATAAGATTTTTTTTTCTTTAAACTCTTTGCTTTCTTAGAAAACAGAGATCCTTAGAAATACTGGACCACTATACAGGGACATTGGTATATCGAAATTTCGAATTTTGTTTAAATGTTCAAACTGGCTAAGGTGCCCTACAAGATAAATAAATTAAATTTTTAAAAACACTCTTTCGACGGATGACTATTCTTCCACTACCTGGTTGGACAAGAAAAAGGTAAAACAAATAAAAAGCAAAGACCTTCTTTTAAAAGCCAAATATATATAAGTCGGATGGTGATATATTAGGAGAAAAAGTTTTGTTTAGTTTAACCTGATGGGACGTGTGAGTGGCGTAGATATCCACTCCCTTGGGACTGCCACGCGACTGACTTGTCATGTGGGAGTAGCAACTCTTGTAAGTCTCTTTGTTCCTCGGGAATATTTAGATTTGTCAGAGTTCCTTCGAGGAGCTCTCTGTCTAAACCCCCGTTGCGAACATCAGCTTACATTTCTCTCTATATAGCCGCTTATACGGTTGCTTACCAACTAAGACAGGTAGTGGAATCGGTTTATTTAGGACCCACGTATCTTTACAATGACTTACAAATTATTACAATTTATTTATATCATAGTTCTAAATATATTTTGAATGAACTCGGATGAAATCTAAAACAGAATCTTCCATTCAAATATAAAACTAGGATACATCCCTTTCCTCTGTTTAATGTAATTTCGCCATGGAATATTCGAGGCAGTAAAATTTTATTTTTGTTTATTGATTTTTTTTAAATAATATATATTCATTATTAAAAATTGTATTTCTTAGGAAAAAGTAGTGTACAGATATTTGTAAAAAAAATATGTATTTCGCATTTGTACTTAATTTCTTTAATACGATTATATACTCAGCTTTTGACCTCTTTCAGAAACGCTATTAATACTTCTTACTCATATCGCAAATGAAAGGTCCAGAATGAAAGGGGCTCTACTCAAAAATGTATTTTTGTTAGAACTAACAGTAAACAGACAAAGTTCTTCAATGAAGCCTCCAGGCTGTTTTATTTCCTCTAACACATGTTACTGGCATATCATCTATTGTGTCTATTGGTTTGACCTGATATATGAGGGCTGCTATAAGCAGCTCTTTGGGATGATAGGGGTCCAACCATTAAAATTTCTGATGTTAGAAATTTAGGATCGTGCATTTTTTATTCTGAAAGTGTGAATATACCTATATTGTTGTAGTATATTTCAT
Source organism: Rhaphigaster nebulosa (assembly GCA_948150685.1). Lineage (NCBI taxonomy): Eukaryota > Metazoa > Arthropoda > Insecta > Hemiptera > Pentatomidae > Rhaphigaster > Rhaphigaster nebulosa. Next base: position 66,842,896 of record OX411309.1, read on the forward strand.
CAAGTACCAGAGGACGAATCTTGAAAATTAAATATTTATGTTGTGTACACTCAGGCAACCCAATAGTGTACGCAGGGGAGGTGGGTGAGAAAAAATATAAGGTTTATATCTTAAGTTATATTTTTGGTCACTTTTAATTATAATTTTTAATCCAATTATCATGTTCATCCTCAAAACTTACTCCCGATTTGGCAATTATAAACATTTAGGTTATTGCTTGCCTTCTTTATTAAGCCCCCCTCCCCTCGAAAAAACATTCTGCGTACGCCCCTGCTTATATTAGTAGTAGAAACGGCAATGATTTCGGTGATATTATGTTTTATCCATCTTATTACAATACCTAATGATTATTATATCTTTCCTTCATTGTTTTATTTAATTAAGAGATTTTTCGAAATCATTGGCATTGCCGGTGATTACCACCCAGGTATAAACTGCTTTCGGTATGAATTACCTTTCTTTAGATTACATTTCTTTATAATTATATAAATTAATTATAATTGGAAATAGATGATCGCGTTATCAAACAAGAACGATCCTCAAACATTTATAAAAACTTTCCGATTTCGGACTACACTTAATATCTATTTCGGTAATGCACATCTCTACAAGGGAGTAAATAGCACATGTGGCAAATGCCAGGAACCTCGGACCAGGGGGATCTCAAATTGCTCTTTATAACAATAAAATACATCGCATTATATGTAGTTAAACAATTAATAACTAACATTGTAATATTATGTAGAACATGCAGCCACATCTTAAAATTTTGAGGAAGAAGTTTAGGGTGTCTTCAGATTTGTTTGCCACGGGCCTCCAAAATCATATTTTAGCCACTGCTTCTCTGATATATAAACTTATTTCTTTGGTATTCTCTGTTCAATAAAACAAATGTTGGTTCTAAAAATGGGAAATAAGACCGAATCTCTAAAACTTTAATCAAATATTATTTACATTGTGAAGAAATAACTGGACACCAGTTACGCTAAAAAAATATTGGTTCCCATCAAAAACGTAAAATATCTTGGACTAAACCTAGACCCTAGACTTAAACGCATAGAACTTGAACAGCGTTAAAGAAATTTTTTTTATAGTCATATTAAAATTAATTACACAATGACATTACGTTTTTGACAATATTTATATGGTGTGTCCGTGGCATAAAAATAAATCATTTCAGATCATTACAGAGCTTATTTCAGGTTAAAGCTTATTTTTACTCAAGTACCACCGAAAATATGATATTGTATGTAAAATATACCTGCTAGTCTGCAGGCCCGGTTCTGATTACGATGTTGATATTACATTTTCATTACAGATCATGGATGTAAATAGTAATCTTATTCTTATTCAAGGCAATAAATAACCATTGGTGATATATTCGATATGGCTCAGCACATAATAAAATCTAATATTTCTGTTTTCTACTATGATCTATATTATGAAATATAGGTTCATTCATACAGTGTTATTCTCTAAGAAGTAAGGGCCAATGTAATTAATATCGCATTGATCATATTTTCCATCATCCGTTTGGCGTGAAACTTATCTTTAACAAGTATTAACTTCACCCTGGATTACTGCATTATTCTGAATGAAGTTCAATAAAAAAAAAGAAAATTATAAAACACGTGTCCTGATCCTTTTGGCGGCTATATTTTGTAGGAAGGAGGGCCCAAGATTTATATCCACTTTGTTCCACCTTCCCTTTATCTCTCATTTTTTTTACTTCCCCCTCCATCTTGCAATGAAGATTCCCCTCGTTTTTCAAAGTCTGGATGGTAGATTCCGGAATTGAAATTTTTGGCTCTGTAATCTTATTGCATAATTACTCGTAAGACAGTGTATATATTTCCTGTTTTGGTTGGAGAAGGTTGAACCCATCAAACTGTAATAATAATAATAATAATAATATAAAACAAAAGTTAAGTTAAATTACTTACCGTTATTGTTAGTTTTGTTTAAAAATGTTATCGTAAAATCTAATATTGGATTTACAATAAGAACTACTATATATTAAAGCCCTTTTTAGAGTTTTTCTCATTTCGCATCACACTGGAATTCAGCTTATCCGAATCCACCAAAAAAGTCCAAAATCTGAATTATGCGGAACGTTTTTTTTAAAGCATTTTTGTGTTTAGGCCTTTTCCTTAGCGTGGAAAGATTTTGCTTACAGTTAATTGATACGAAATTTTATAGCACAACAATATTAACATAAATTCGTAATTTTAATTATGTGCAGTCGTTTAATTGTAATTAGGTGTATTTAATTTTTTTTTTAATTAGTTTTGATTAGGAATGTATTGGACCGTAACTCAATGATGTTAAATTCTTAGAATTTATGCTTATATATTAATAAGAAGCCTAATAGATTGGTTACAGTCCCTCCTCCATTTCGTTTTATTTCTCATACGTATTTATCTAAGAATTCAATTCATTATTGCCTTTTGTAGTGTTTTTTCTCACTTTTTTTATTTATTTGTTATTCAAAAAAGTTTATTTTGCGAGACACATAACGTATCATTATTAGTGATCTTGAAGATGTATTAAGGTATACTTCGCTAGTACTGCCCGCGGTTGCGACTGGCAAAGCTTGCCAATCGTATTACGTCAAATCTAGACTGCCGGGCAGTACCAGCGAAATATATCCCTATCAATTCAGTCAAAGTAGTAGTAAACTGCCCGCAAACTTTGCCGGCCGCAACCGCTGGCAGTATCAGCTAAAGTCTACCTTTACTAATAAAAAGGTGGGAAAGCATTACCGAGAGAACAGGGCGAAAAACAACCGATGGCATCTGATAATGTCATATTACACATTTTAAACAAATAAAATGTTGAAATGTTTTCAAATTACATACAAATGCTTTCATTCACTGGAATATTTATGACGTACATACCTACACACACACACACACACCCACACACACATATATATATATATATATATATATATATATATATATGTGTGTGTGTGTGTGTGTGTGTGTGTGTGTGTGTGTGTGTGTGTGTGTGTGTGTAGGTATGTACGTCATAAATATATATGTATATATAAATATATATAATAAATATATATATATATATATATATATATATATATATATATATATATATATATATATATATATATATTATGTTTGCACTCAATCATCTGACGCTAATTTAGGACTTGCGTTAAAAAGAAGAATTTGTGTCAAACAGGAAATTTTACAGAAGGAACGAAAAGCTTTTAGAAGGTATATTAAGTTATGAACACGAGGACCCCAATCTGGTAACATGAAGTTAGTTTGACGCGTATTGCCGGCTTTCAGGCACATCTGGGTATTACTCCAGCGACTCTAATTCTGGATTTTTTAATGGGATATGTCAATTACATGTTCTGATGATAATGATAAATAATAAAAAAAACAAAAAATATTATAATTATTTAAAAAATATTTATTGGATGATTATTATTTGTATTTGTTTAATTATTGGATAACAAAAATTTATTAATAAAATAAATCACTAGCAGAAGCTTGTCCAAAACTTTTTTTTTAATTTTCGACATCTTTTGTTGTTCTCTAATTTAATTTTGTCACTCTAATCGTTAGTGTTCAGGAATGAAAATACACTCATTTCTAATCGATTTGAATTCTCTGCAATGTCAACTTGAACTTGTATTTTTTGTATATATATATATGTTAAATGCAGAGATCATATGTTTCGGTAATAAAGGTTACAAACGCGAGTATTTTTTCACTCCAATTAAACATTTTTTTTACTTGTTTTAAATGTTAAAATTGTGAGATGAACAAGTCTGTATATAAATCTTATATACCTAATTTGGAAGTTTTGCATTATATTTTAATATAATTTTTGATGAAAATCAATAATGACCTTCAAGTAAAGTACCACTTCCGGTATGCCAACGTTAACCAACATTTATTATTATTATGTTATTCATATTAATATATAAATCTTATATACCTAATTTGAAAAGTTATGCATATATTGGGTAAGTGCCCCAATTTCTGAAAAGTGGAAATGAAGATACTAATTTACTAAAATAGTAAATGCGCGTTTGCCAGAATGAATATATATAAATAAATAAATATATATATATATATATATATATATATATATATATATATATATATATATATACGAGTTTTATACATATATAATGCAAAACATCTCAAATTTGGTATGTAAGAATTTTGTAACACAAATCAAGATTTTAATGGAAAAGAAGGTTTCAAAGTCCGTACTGGTATTTTTAAAATGGTGTGTGTGTGATTGAATGTGTGTGTGTGTGTTTGTGTGTATAGATAGAACTGAATAGATGGACGCCAATATCGTCGTTCTTGGGATACTGCAATCTTTGGAAACTAGTAACCAAATTCATAACCAAAATCACTTCTTAAGTAACTAATTTATAGTTTAATAGGCGTACAAGAAAGTCATGCGGAGTCCACACCAGATATTTTATAAATGCAAACATTATATTTTTAGCTGATTATATAATTTTTATTTGCTTATTTCCCTTTTTATTTCGTACAAGGAAGTTAAAAGGGAAATAAGCAATAATTCGTACAAGGAAGTATTGTAATCGCGAAAATTTTCGGTTTTCAGATTTAAACGGAAATATCCATTTTTAGCATCCATGAATCCATTTTGACTAGTTTCGTCCTGACGTCTGTACGTGCATATCTCGCATAACTCAAAAACGGTCAGCCGTAGAAAGTTCAAATTTTGTATTTACTATTGCTGTAAAATCTAGTTATGAACCTCCCTTTTTGGTCACTACAGAATTACCGGAAGTGGTACTTTACTTGAAGGTCATTATTGATTTTCATCAAAAATTATATTAAAATATAATGCAAAACTTTTCAAATTAGGTATATAAGATTTATATATTAATATAAATAACATAGGAGCGGGGTAGCTCAGTGGGTTAGGCACTGCGCTACTAATCTCAAGGTCCCGGGTTCGAGACCGGCTGAGGCAGGTAATTAATTATTCTGTATTCAGTCGCGGATCGACCCTGTGCGATCGGGGGACCCTCCTGGGGCTCACCCAGCCTCTATAAAGTGGGTACCCTTAATTGGGGGAAAAACCTGGCGGTTGAGCGTGATCTCGGCCAAATCACCTCCTTACACAACCGTTGGCTTAGAAACAGTACAGTCCTTACCCCAAGTACTGAGCCCAAGACCCTTCACGGGTTGTAGTGGTACAGGTTTTTTTTTTTTTATAAATAACATAATAAATTTTGGTTAACATTGGTATACCGAAAGTGGTACTTTACTTGAAGGTCATGTTAGGCTTTCATCAAAAATTGGATTCATGGATGGTAAAAATGAAAACCAAAATTTTCGAGAGTTACAATACTTCCTTTACTTCGTACAAGGAAGAAAAAAGAGAAAAAAGCAAATAAAAATTATAAACTCAGCTAAAAATAAAATGTTTACATTTATAAAATATCTGTTGTGTACTCCGCATGACTTCCTTGTACGCATATTAAACTATAAATTAGTTGCTTAAGAAGTGATTCTGAATTTGGTTACTAGTTTCCAAAGATAGCAGTATCCCAAGAACGACACCTTTCATCGCGATATTGGCGTCCATCTATTCAGTTTTATCTATACACACACACACAAGCGCGCGCTCGCCCCCACACATACACACACACACACACACACACACACACACACACACACACACAAACACAGACACACGCGCACACACACAAACGCACACACGCACACACGCGCGCGCGCTCACTCACTCACTCACACACACACACACACACACACACCATTTAAAAATGCTAGTACGGATTTTGAAACGTTACAAAATCTTGATTTATGTTACAAAATTCTTACATACCAAATTTGAGATGTTTTGTGTTGTATATATACATATATATATATATATATATATATATATATATATATATATATATATATATATATATATATATATATATATATATATATATATAAGTTAAGCTCCCGTGACTGAAAACTGATAAAAAAAAACAAATAAAGGAAAAGGGAGTAAGAAGCAACACTCACGAGATCTGAAATACAACTGCTTTATTTGTCTCAATAATCCTCTATTTATACACTCTGTGTCCTATTTACATTTAGGGATGGTATTAAGTCCTACAATGTATACCTACAGACCTTAACTTATATATATATATATATATATATATATATATATAAAAATATGTATGGTAAAACCTGGCTGCGTTGAAGGCACAAGGAGGGTATTGTTTTTAGCAGGACCGTTAGTAGGTATCCAACAATTTTTTGAGAGAAATGCTCAACCGATTTTCAAATATGATGAGCCAAATTATTTGTTATGATACCCTGAATGTTTTGAAACACTAAATACTAAAGACTTTTATTACCACTTTTGTTACCTATTTTAAATACGCTTGTTAATTTAATTGTATTGGGGTCAGGGTCATTAACCTACACGTGATTTTCTTGCCAGTCCATACACCTGAAAGCTTTTCACCACAATGCTTGGTCTTTGGAATGATCCATAGTACATAGTATCCAAAAGCAATAATTTAATTGTGTAGTTCTTCCTATGTTGTCTTGAAAGTATTTAATTTATCTTCAACTTGTTTACTTGTTTCGTTTTGTATAATACAGTTGTAAATTCTAATATATTATTTTTTTTTTGTATCTTCTACATGGTACTTATAGTCTGACGAAAGCAAACTTCTATTCCTGTTACCATTTTCACTCCAAGATAGACTTTGTTCCGTTATTATTTTGACCTTAACTGGGTGTTATTTTATTAGAAACAGACTCCGAATTATTTAAATGCAGCACAGCCACTTATACAATCGTTACAATCCCACACGGTAGAAGTTGGCATTTACACAATCGCTTTGCGCTACAAATCAGGGGTTGGAGAAGAGCCAAAAGGACACACTAACCCAGCTCGTTATCCCTAATGGCTCCAGGTGATAATTACCTCGGGACCCTCCACGGGCAGTCCGGGCATAACTCAGTCCCGTCCCGCTCTTCTCTTCCTCTGTGGTTTGACTCGGCAAGGGTTCCCTCTACGTGTCAGGAGAGCTACCTGCACAGCAAAAGTCAGGTGTGTCTGCTGCACTGGAAGCGTTGACGTATCCGGAAAAAAAAACTAGCTTCCAAGTTGGCTGTGGATATAATATATCCTATATCCTATATTTATAATATATCATAAAAATATTTTGATGCTAGTTACGTCCAAAATTTTCACATATTATTTCACAACAATCAACTTGCTGTTCTGAAAAAAATATAATTGCAATAATTATGTATAATATTATATTTTGATTTACATTATATAATATTATGTATAATATTAATAATGTATAATCGATGCAATTACTATAACTAAAAGACATCCATTGGTAATCTTAAATGAAGCTACTAAACCATTCGCAAAATCCGTAAAATACCAAGTATGGATTAAACATTCTGGATTCAGTCAACATTATTTTTTTATTGTAAAAGCCGGCTTATAATATACACCACAGTCGATTATCTACGATGATTAAAATAGTTTGGTGTAGTAATTGGTAATAAACTATTATTTAACGAACATATTAAATTAAAACTAGAAAGCGATCGGAAAAGTGATTTTATAAAATGTTTCTATTTTTCAATAAACAATAAGATTATAAATTTTGTTGTCCCTAAAATAACCTAATATTTAGTGAAACAGTTATAAAACTTTACATAGCAAAAACCTGTCCAAGCTGGAGCTACACCAGCTCTACAAGCATCAAAAAGTTACATGTATTCCAAAACAAATGACTACAATTGCCAATAATTATCCTTATTATACTATATTATCTTTTTTTTTATTCTTTTTTTTGTTTCAAAGCCTTGTTGGATGTGGTGTTGATATTCAGGGAATATGGTAGGGAAAAAGGTAGTAAGTTGGACTTCTATTGCATTGGACGCATTGTAACAGGGAAAAGAGAAGTAGAAAATTTTGTTTAGGATTAAAGGAATTAGGAGTCAGCTTCTAGTTCTACCATAATATTTTAAAAATTTACATTTAATTTTGAATACAATTTTTTAAATTTATTTATTTAAAATACTAATTAATTCTAATGAAGAAGCTCCTTCATCATGTAATAATATTTTATAATGTTATAAAAATTTATATATATATATATATATATATATATATATATATATATATATATATATATATATATATATATATATATATATATATATATATATATTTATGCAGACTTTAATATGAATTATTATATACAAGAATTCATCGATAATTTAGCCAATTAATTTTTCAAATCATGTTCCAATTCATTGTACCCACTAATTACTGAAATAAGGTAATTACTCAAAAATAACTATGTGCAGATATTAAAGCAATAGAATTATACACATTCTGGTTTAAACTAGATCATAATTTTTTTTTTCATAATCTGTTCATTTTTACTTTCTTGTACGAAGTTAAGGAAGTATTGTAATCGCGAAAATTTTCAGTTTTCAGATTTCAACGGAAATATGCGTTTTGACCATCCCTGAATCCATTTTGACTAGTTTCATCGTGACGCCTGTACGTACGTCCGTAGGTATCTCGCATAACTCAACAACGATTAGCCGTAGAAACTTAACATTTTGTATTTATGAATATTATATAATCTAGTTGTCTACCTCCCTTTTTGGCCAATGCATGATTACCGAAAGTGGTACTTTACTTGAAGGTCATTACTGATTTTCATCAAAAAATATATTAAAATATAATGCAAAACTTATCCAATTTGGTATTTAATACTTGCATACTAATATAAAAAACGTAATAAATTTTGGTCAAAATTGGCAAACCGGAAGTAGTACTTTACTTGAAGGTCATATCAGACTTTCATTAAAACCTATATTAAAATATAACGTAAAACATCTCAAATTTGGTAAATAAGACTTTTATATCAATATATGTAATATAATAGATTTTGGTTGAAATTAAAGAGCCGAAGGGGTACTTTATTTGAAGGTCATAAGAAACTTACATCAAAAGATATATCGACATTTATTACAGAGATCATATGGTTCGGTGATAAAGGTCATAAACGCGATTTTTTTTTCTACTCTAATTAAACAATTTTATTACTTGTTTCAAGAGTTAAAATTGAGTGTAAAATACTGGTTTTCCTCCCCATTTGTGAGATGAACAAGTCTGCAGTAGGAGAATAAGATATAAGTTAAGTGGGTTCTTCCACTTAAAATGTCGAAACTGCCGATTTTCAATGCTTTATCTAGTGATATTGGCAGTTCTAATATCACGAAACACGAAGAAATCTCTTTGACACAAGTTACCTACTGAAAGAAAATGGTATATAAATAACGGAATGAGACCTCCAGAAACAGGAGTATGTGTGGATGTTTGTGTGTGTCAATAGATGGATGTCAAGACCCCTAGAGTCATTTTTGAGATACTGCAATCTTCGGAAATTAGTAACCAAAATCAGGATCACTTTATGAGCCACCGATTTTTAGTTTAATAGTTGTACATGTATGTATTGTCCACATCAGATATTTTTGTTCATAAAATAGAATTGGTTCATTTTTTATCCTTTCCTTAAAAAAATAAATTCATTACTTATCAATATTAATATTTTTTGGATTTAAAAAAATCTTAAAACGATATTGTTCTAGTGCAAATCCCAAATTATAAATGTACTGCAGTATTGCTCTATAATTAAATTTTAAGTAAAAGTTATAGAATGAAAATTTTATATAAAAAAACATAAATAATATAATTTTTGCAAAAATTTTACTTTTATAACTATCTAAGGCAGATACTATCTAAACCACTTTTCAAGATTTCATATTTATTTTAATTCAATCTGTGTTAATTCAATTTTAATTCAATTTTTTCTATATCCAAATAAATTATTGTTAATGTTTCGTGTTATAAAAGAAAATAGCTCCGAAGCGGAATAAAAAGCAGCTAAAATGCAGTCCGTTGTTGGCTAATGAAAATTGAGTAAATTAATAGTTTGTTATAATTATGTAATACAGTAAATTGCAGTTTTTCTCTTTTTTTTTTTGAATCTTGAATTGTTTTAATGTATAAAATTATTTACATTATAAGTTATATGAAATAATTTCTTAATTAGTTTTCCTTACTAGTCTTATCATTTTCCCTTTCAATTTGATTTTAAAAACTTACTTCGAAACACGCTACAAGCACAATGGCCATAGGTAATATGTACTTTTCGTGTATTTAATGTGTTTTTCATGGAGTTTAATAGCATATAAGGTCAAAAGTAGGGTAACTTAGATAGTTTTTATGGAAATCGGACGTTAAGAGCCATAAATCGCTATTTGCCATTTTTTTATACTTCTACAGTGGCTTACCGGTTGATCGTAATAAAATATATAAAATATAAATTGTATATATAAAATAAATTGTATCCTCTATTTTCGCTTATGAATGCGCAAACATGTTTTTCTTGACACTCATATATTTCGAAAATGGCTTATTTATTACCATTTATTATTTATTTGTGATAATAATTTTCCATTATGTTAGCAATATTACATTGCTATATTATGGTATATTTAGCAATGCAGCTGTTGAAAATACAACATGTTTAAGAGTTGAATTGTACTTTTCTTCGCAATTACTCCTGTTTCAATTGGCGAGGTTTATTATTAAGAAGCCAGAAACAAGAGGAATATTACTGCGGAGGGGAAGAAGTAAACGGTTTTAAACGATCTCGCGATTTAGGTGCTCCAGGGATGGAGGTGTTTGTAACCTAAATGGATATAAATCTTCCACCAGTGGAGCAAATAACACCTAATTAGGCGCTGATAAAGCCAAGAGCGGAAAAAAAAGAAACTTTGGCTGATTAGAACTTTTTTACTCTCCCCGGACCGCAGAAGAACTAACGAAGATTAAACAGAAGTACACTCAACCGTTGAATAAATTATTTAGCCACTTCGACTTGTCGCTTTGGGATTAGAATTTACTTGACAAGATAAGCAGTTACTTCTAGATTGAGTCCTGAACCTCAAGATATTACTTTATACAACTGAACAATATTTAATTCTGAATCAGATGTCGAAATAATTTGAAAATAAATAAAAAATTTACAACTGAATGAATGTTAACTCATTAATATGTAGAATTTTCAGTTGTTAAAAATGTTTTTTTCATAATTGAATAGTAATATCCTAACATAGTGGAAATTGTTATGACTAAAAGAATTTTCTAGGTATATTGGAAAATAAAATAAAAAATTGGAGTTGAATTATTTAAGCTAAATAATCATTCAATATTATCATTCAATCATCAATATTGAATGATTTATGTAAAAAACAGTTTTAATTTTTGATGCTATTTGAGTGTGGCATATACGAACCAAAGGTAAGCTCCATCACCAAAATTTTTTCAGAGCATCTCATTTCCCCAAAATTTATTAAGATCGTAGTCATTTTTGGTACAATTGGAAACAACCCAGAACAGCTTGTTGCCAGTTCAGGCGTCATTTGGACAGAAAAGGATAAGACCACACAAATGCCAACCAAAAGACATCACATCTTAAATCAAACATTTTACAACTGATGCACTCCAAACTTAAGTTATTAAACAAGAAATAAACAATTTTTTCGGATTATAAATTTTGTATTTGTAGATTTTTGGCACTTCAATCAGTTCAGTTCGACTTCTCTGCTGATTATTATGATTTTATTGTCTCGTTATTTGACTTCTTGTTTATTTCATACATACATTTCTTACTTCCGAGAGCATGTGCAGCTTGTGGGGGGCTCGCTGCTTCGGTTTCACAAAGTTCCAACTTCTCTAGTCTTATTGTTAGTTTTAAGGAAAATGAGTTTGAAAATTTGAAGAGCTAAAAAATTTTTCGTTATCAATAAACTTTATCATTTTTCTCCTTATTATTTTATATGGTTTTAATTTTAACTTTTGAATTTGGTTTGATAAAAAAAAAAATGCTATACCTCAGTTTTTACATAGCATATGTTAGTATTATATAATTCTTTTTTTTTTTTTTTTTTTTTTTTTTTTTTTTTTTTTTTTTTTTTTTTTTTTTTTTTTTTTTAGCTCTTCGTCCTAGATAAGAGAGAGACTTGCCTTGCTCAAACATTGATCGCCAGTTTTCTGGGTTAGTTGCTGCCGCCCTCCATTTGTTGAAACCAAGCAAGGTTTTTGAATCAGTAGCGACACTATCCTGCTATCGCAATCTCGGTCTTCTGACACGCCTGGTTCCTTAGATCTGTTCGGCCAGGGTCTTAGCTGATATTTCCTCCAAACCCATCCTAGCGACGTGACCCTTCGTAGCCGGAAGAGCTTGATGAATTGGTAGATATCCATATCGTTATGCTGGCTTTGAATTTCTGCATTGGATCTTTTTCTCCAGGATCCTTCTGAGCATATTCCGCCGAAGATTCTTTGGAGAACTTCCCTTTCAAAGGAAATTTCCTTTTTTTAGTATTATAAAATTAAATGTTTTATGTTGGAACTTTGTCACATTAGTAAAACGGCTATTTCTCAGCAGATCGCAGATAGAATTACTTTCTCTTGTGCGTTAGAGAAGGAAGATAAGCAAATTTTTTTTTTTAACCATTTTAGTTAAAATGCCAATATTTTGAGAGTAGTAAGCATTTTGGTCTTTTATAAATAAATATAAACATGTATGAATAATATAATTTATAGGCAGGTTTAATATCCAATATAATACAGGAAATGACACCTAACTATTAATTTTAGTAAATGCTGCATTGTGATAATTTTTTTTCCCATTTTTTACAGAAACAGTTTGGCGTATCGACGTGGCTAAGGTTTATTCCGATCCCGAACGCGAAAAAACTAAAAAATCCATACCAATCCTAAAAATTGTGATTAATGTAAATTTTGTCCATTGCCATTCGTACCACCGTGGAACGTCCTGTTATAACTAAATAATGAAGTAAAATACTCCAAAAAGTAATAATATTTTGTTTTATGTTCTAAGACACGGTTCTCCTTTAACGTTTTCAGCATTGACCTTCTGGACATGACGGATGTCAACATTGGGCAATGTTTCTGGTTAACGATCGTCAAAGAGCGTCGACATTAACATTATTTAGTTCTTTTAAAGTTACATACACCCTCCAAGTAGCCCCATTATTTCGTTTCTCGATTAAGATGCACAACACAGGATCGTCACTCCTATGTCCGGTGGGTGTGCGTTACCTCCAGTAGCATGAAGGCTCTCACTTACCCCCTTAACCGAGAGGGAGTATTGCCTTATTGTTTCCGCGTAACGTAGTCTCCCGGTAATCCCTCCCCCAAGATAGTGCTTGACTTTAAATAACCATTGCACGCGCCTCATCCCACTCCGCTACTCATTGCTGCTATATAACCTAATTGCTGAATTTTCAGTTATGGACTTAAAATCTGCACCGTGGGGGTATACCGTACATACATCTTTTTAAATCAGAGATTTTAATTTTAAATGCCATCGTAAATTCAGAAGCAAATTTAATGACATTGTTAGTTTATTATAATTATTAAGTAAGACAAATAGTTTTAAAATCTTGGTACTAGTATGTTATAGCACCGTATGAGTGATTACTTCACTAACATTGATTTCTGTGCTTATAACTACAGATAATTGTATAAATGGTGTTTTTTAAAACTGTTTTTTTTTACCGTGAACTAGTCAACATAAGTAGCTCAGATGGTTTGGATTTGCAGAAAATATTTAGATTGTAGATAAAGTATGGGAAATAATGCCAACTGTACATAAACTACCTGTACATGGGCATACTGTGTAATTGTCGTTTGATATACTTCAGATGTACACTTAAAACTTTTGGTTAATGCCAGAGACTCATTTCTTAAAATACTAAAATACATCAACAACGTTTGTAATTCAGCAAAAATGTAAACATTTACAACCTGTAAGAAATTATAACTTATATTTCAGTAACCTTTCAGTTTCTATTTATTCAGGACAGTAATAAAAATATTGAGATCAACATTTGCGATGTTAGCACACTAGAAAAGTTTTTTTTTTTTAAATCGTAGTTACTGTGTTTAACTCCGTAGTACAGAATTGTCAATTTTTACTTCATACATACCTACTACAATTTTGATTTATATTTTTTTTAAATAATAAAAATAGTTAAGAAAATCAGTAGCTAATTTGATTTTTCCAATTAGAAATTTATGCTGGATTTTGTTTAACGATTTTAATATTTTGTTACAAATGTTAGTCCTAACCATTCTGAACTTCATGATAATTCAAGATTTTATTTTTCTTTCCTTACTGATCCTAAGGAAGGGCATGACAATTTATTTATTTATTAATTCCATACTACAAAGAAGCATATTACCTGTATAGTAATATTTCAGTGTCTATTGATGTGAATATTAAATCATGAAAAATACGTCACAAAAATAAACAATAATAAAATACAAGAGAAGAAGATAGTAGTATGAAAAAAAAGTAACATTATAGAAATCTCGGAACAAATAGCAAAACAAGTATAATAAAATAATAAACAATTGAATAATAAATGATAAAAAAAAAATGTATGTCCAAACCAAAGATGTTGGGAGTCAAAGTTTGAGTATCTTGAAGAAATTAAATTTCTATTGTGGTTTTATACGATACTAATGATATTGTAATAAGTTTTTGACATCAAAACTATATTTTGAAAATTACCAAAAAAAATAAGTAAATATAATAATAATATAGATTCTAAGGTCTGGAAGTAGGGTTAACGTCGTTCAAGAGAAGAAGAAGATGGATGTTGGGCGCGAGGTCATTAGCAAGGGAGGATTTCTTCTTTTTTCCGTTTTTTTTTTTTATTTTTTATTCCTCCACCCCTGAGTAAAACAGATTATGCCCCACCGCTGATATACTACCAACTTGGGTCGTACTTTACCAGTCGGTAGCCCCTTTTGTTAATTAGACCCACTTTAAACGTTTGTTTTTCTGCTGTTTTTTTTTTTTTTGTATGTATAAATGATATAGATACCTTAGCTTATCCACTGCAATAGAATGATGAACTGAATCACGTTTAACATATGTATATGTTTTCCACTTATTAATGTTTTTACTTAGGGTGCATATAATGAAGAAATTATCGATTGTAATATAGCGACATCAGGTATCGATTCATTTTAACATTTCGGATTTCCTTAATATTGAGGTACTTTACTAGGTTGTCAAAGGTGCTGATTATGAAAAAAACTATCGATTTTAATATTAAGCACTCACATATCGATTTATTTTAACATTTCGATTTCCTTGATATTGAGGTCGTCAGTATAATTTTTTTTTTAAGTGTCTTGATGTTGAGTCTGTTAATACAACTATATTTTGGCGAAGTTTCTAAAAGATAGTTTAATTTATTGACTGAAACTTCAGTCCCTCAAAAAAACTTATATATATATATATACTTATATATATATATAAGTTATGTGAGGGCGAACGAATTAAATTAAAAAAAAGGAAAGGGCTGAGAAATAACTATCACGACTTCTAAAACAAGACTGTTTATGCATAGAAGTAATCCTCCTTATATACAATCGGAATGTTGTTTACATTCCAGGATGGTATTAAGGTTGATACTGCCACGCTACGGTCTTTAACTCTCCCCCCGCCAGTTTACGGGGATCTCCGTAAACTTTATATTCAACCTTATCTGGTTAACTTCCTCACAGATCGGAGCGGACAATCAATCGAACCTTACTACCTTGCATATGATCTTTGAACAAAACAAACAAAACAACAAAGAAAAAAAAACTCAAAAGTCCTTCTGCAACATATGCAATTCTTAATAAACAAAAAGAAAATCTGTTATCACTAGCTTATGCTTAACACAAAGCGTTTATCACTATCATGCACTAGCACACACAAAAATTAAAACAAAGGGTTCTTACAGCTACACTTGCACTAAAAAAAAGCTTTCTAAGCTCTGGCACAAATTTAAAAAAAAATAGGGGGTACTTCCGTTCACACTGGTTTTTCGGGTTCTACCATAGGAAGTTTCAATTGTTCAATGTGAACCGTTCGTCTCTTTTTGGGTTCTTTGATGCTCTTAATGGTCACTATGTTATGTTCTCTTATAACTATAACCCTAAATGGGCCCTCGCACCGCGTCAATTCTTTGATATATATATATATACGATGTGCATTAGATTTATTGATAAACTATATATTTATTATAAGTCCTAAAAATTGGTTATTGATTTTTCTATTGTCTATTGCTCCGTAGTAAATAAACAATTTGCGCCCTTGAAAACTTGATAAACGAATTCTATTCCGAAGAATTATATAACAGTAACAATTCATTGAATTGCTAGGTAATTCAAAATTAGTATCTTTAAAAATATTAGTATCTTATATATCGTCACAATATCATTGAAACTGCACCACCCTTAACCCCATAAACGACCTCAGTATCAAGAAAATTCGAAAAGCTATACTAAAATCGCGATATTAAAATCGATATTTTTGCATGATCCAACACTCTTGGTCTAGGACTTCCATATCGATGATATCCGAAATGTTAAAATAAAGGATACGTGAACTCGCAATATTCAAATCGATATTTTTTTCATGATCAACACCCTAATTAACCTAAAAATTGCCTACTAATGGACCCCAATATCAAAAATATTTGAAAAACCTTATATTCATGGTCAAATAATAAAATTTTAACCATGACTTTTTTTATTTTATTTAAAATATAAAAACGCTGCAAATGATTACACGATGGTTTATTAATTCCACTTTGAAATATTTCAAAAATATATATTCTGTCCAAAAAAAAAAAATTAAGCAGTAGGCACCAAAGGAAAAGAAATTTGAAGCTTGTCACAAGATGATCGCTGTGAGAGTGCCGAACTGAGAGTGTTAATTAAAAAAACTATGTCAATGCAAGTAAGTAGGTTGTGATGTAAAATGGTACAGAGGAAATATTTGATGTGCACTTCAGTAGGAAAAAAAAGAGGAAAGACTAAGGAAGCTAAACGAAGTGCAGAAATAATCCAAGGAAGGATACAGCAGAGAGATACAAGAAAGTCAGAAGCCCAATAGATAAGTCAGGAGGCATAGGACCCTGATGACTAGCCGCCCAGCGAATCAGTCTACGAAGTTCATTACGCTATATCTCAGCTAATAACGGTCCGACTTAAATGACTTTTAGTTCGTTTTGTAGGAAATTTCATTAACTTTCGTTTAAATACAATAAACGCACACAAAATTTTGCGGACGGATTTTTTATTTTATTCGATATTTGGATTCTACGTACCTTGAAAGGTAAAACCTCAAATTTTGAGGGAGGGTTACAAAAACTTTTTCCATGGTCGATTCCAAAGGTCTATTATTGAAAATAATAAACCAAAATCACATCATGACTTTCATGGCTATATCGGACAGCCAATATTTCATGGCTAATAATTAAATTAAATTAGTAGCGATCAAACATAATTAATAGTTACATTGGCAGCGATTGATAATATGCTTCTATGATCTTATTAAAAAAATTCAGAATCAATTAATTGTTTCCTTGCATGATGTAAGTAATACGTTTTTTGTTAATTTAAATATTTGGATTTAAATTTTCTTTTTAATTTAAGTTAATTTTTTGTGTTAAAAAACTGAAATTTATAACTATATATAAAAAAATGAATACGCTACTTATGAAATATATTACATGTTGTGCGTCTGTTGACTTTATTAGGACAATCCAGAGAAATTTATAATCGCGGAACAGCCAAGGTAAAAATGAAGCAAGCATTTCAATTATTAATAATCCTTTCGATAATCAACTTCACGTGTTGCCGATCGATGCAGGGTTCATAAAACCACAGAGAAATAAAACTATGTACCTGTGGGATTTAACAACTTTGAAAGATGGAATTTTTCGAAATAACTGAGAAATATGACGGTGTCTGATAGCATTCTTTATCGCCATGATTTTTTCCCTACGTATGATGCCGAAACGAAGTTTTGTGTAAAAACGCCGCCCTTGGGAGCCGTTGGGGATGGTATTGAAAAATAACGGGTCCTACTTCGAGGTCTAATGATGATCTAAGGGCGTCCTGCCGGGGTTCCTTCCTCTTTGTGTAGGGCTAGCCCAACCTGTCTCCATGCCTCTTCAGCATATTATGTCCTTTTCTAATTTATGGCCTATAAAATGACTCGAAATGGCTCTGTGGTGGTCACGATATTGCGTAATGAGGAATTCATTTTATGGAATCTCAATGTTTAATTTCTCATCATCTGGACATCTTTTCTATAATAGTTTACTGAGCAACCTCTGGAAATGTGGATTCATTTTTTGGAATTCAGCAAAATACGCCCACATAAATAAATATCAGCAATACAATCAAATATAATTCAAAAAATTATTAAGGCACTTAATTTTTTTAAATCACACACGACCCGAACATACCAACTATTGAATTTTAATTAACTATAATAAGATTTGTTAGAACATAGGATTTGCAATATATAGAAAAAAGGAAATTCAAGAAGAAACAAAAAAAAAAAAATGGATATCGCGGGAAATGCTTATTTCTCTGACACAATATTGTTCAGTTCACGACTGTTGTTGAGAAACCTTAAAACATCTATTATGTTCCCTTATTATTAAAGGAATTCTAAAAGACTATCTGAATAGAACTTATTTCTTCTTCCTCCATTAGGTTGCAGGTGGTGCTCAGCTCTTCATGGAAAAGTCTGTGAAGTAGAATTCGGGACCTTCTTCTTCTGAAACCTGATAAAATAAAAACCTATAATTCACCGATAAGAATGTATTAATGTGTATCATTTTATTCCATGGCTGTAGATTGTACTTGATGTTAAATTCTTAAAAATTTGAAAGGCTTTAATATTTCATCTTAACCTTTAACTCAAAATATTTTGTTATTTTTTAGGCAGGACCAATGGTGAGGAGTGCACCAATTGAAATAAACGTGAGTATTGATCTTTGCATATTATTATTTATTTTATATTATTCATTTTTTATCAAATGATATATATATATATATATATATATATATATATATATATATATATATAAAAATTTATATATATATATATATATATTATATTATATATTATATATAATATATAATATATATATATATATATATATATATATATTATATATTTATATATATATATAAATATATATATTATATATTTATATATATATATATATATATATATATATATATATATATATATATATATATATATATATATATATTGCTTTATCAATACCGAAGGTAGGGAGGCTTTGTATTCATGCAGAAAATGGACAAAAAGTCCACAGATTTGGAAATTTCCACTCGCGTTTTTCCTTTTAGACATCACAGAAGAAATTTAGTTCCGTGTCTGTAGTCATGTCCATACGATGGAAATAACATCTACTACCGTTAATCCAAAAATTTGATGAAGTTTTTGGGGATTATGCGGGTTGGTACTAAATGGCCCCATATCAGTTTTATCAAATTCCGTCCTATGGTTTTATTTACGCATGCCCAAACGCATTTCCCTTACACACCTATATTTCGAAAACGGCTCGTCAGATTTGCTCCAAAGTTGGAGAAAAGATGGGGATTTATATAAAAATTGTTTATTATCACTTTTAACAAATTCCATCCACAGCTTTCACTTACGCTTGCGCAAAAATATTTCCCTTAACACGCCTAACTTTCGAAGACTGTTCCCAAATAATTTGGCCCAAAATAAATGAAAGTTGGGAATGAGTGTACAAATGGTCCAGTTTTATTTTTACTAAATTACATCCAATACTTTTACTAACAAATGCACAAACGTATTTTCCTTGCCACCTATATTTTGAAAATAGTAGTTCTCCAAAGTTGGAGAAACGTCAGGTATTAGTGACAAAATGGTCCAGATTAAATTTGCCAAAGTCCATTAACTACATTCTCTTATGCATGAGCAAACGTATTTTTCTTGACACGCTTATATTTCAAAAAAAGGCTCTTCACGTAGATTTTTTCTCAAACGTCAAATCATTGACATTAAAAAATATGTTACAATGCAACCAATAGAAATTGTGAGGAAATAATGATGAACCTTCTTTAAAGATGTCTTTTGTTGTTTTGACCTTAATTCAGTCAATAAAACGAGTTAATGTTATAAGATGATATTTATTTCGAAATACATTACCTAAAATACTGTTATGAAACTATTAATTTTTATTGGAGGAGCAGGAGGAAATGGATGAAAGAAGGAGCGGCAAAACCAAGTTTGCCCTTCCTGGTAAAAATCCTAGTTCCGACCATGTACATATAGGTAATGATAGTTTACGTATATATTTATGTACATGCATAATATATTAATATAGTAATAACTTGCAAGCAGAATTAAATGCTTATTTTAAATATAATTGGTATATCTTAGAAAACATAATTAAAACAAGAAACCGAAAATATATAGTAAGGTATATTAGAATAATTTGTCGTTACAGATTTCTATCTTAAAAAACAAAAAATGATAACTTATATTTGCTTATTCTACTTTCATATTTTATTTATTTGTTTTTATCCCATCTGGTTTTTATTTATTTTTCTATTTTTATTTCACTATCAGCTTTTTATATTTTAATTTTTTTTTTTATTTACTTCTTTAGTTCTTTTTGTTTAGTAGTTTTTAAAATTTATTTTACTAATTTCATTTTATTTTATGTTTAATTGTTATATATTCATCTTTCATAGAAGTCGCGAATGTGAATCATTTAGCATTATTCAAAAGGAAAAGAAAGCAATTTTTTATTTGTATTTCTTCTCTTTTTTTTGGCAATGTTTATGTAATGTTTATATTTATTTATTTCACTTCTCAATTATTTCTGTAGATTTTTCTTTAGTATTTTTATTACTTTTGTTTATTTTTATTTTTAATTTTGTATCTGTCTTATGCAGTTATGAAGAATGAAAACATTTGGAATTATTTCTTATAGACCATACTTATTTATTACTTATTTTTACTTTTTTTTTGTCAGTTTATATATTTACATGTTATTAATTTATTTTACTTTAGTCATTTTATTATGTGTATACAATATATATATATATATATAAGATCGCATTCTGTTTTTGTTTTTTTGTTTCTGTAAAGGAGATGACAAGAGTAGCGGTAAACGGTTGGTTACCTGTCAGGTAAATATATCCATTAACAGGTACAGTTAGTTACCTGTCTGCCCGGAAGCCACAGTTTGACAGCTTTACGACTGATATTTTTCTTGTTTCGAGAAACAGGAGATGAAGGCCTGAAGCTCCTAGAACTGTCAGCATGGGGTGTACGTTGTGGGAAAGTGATCACTATAAGTAGAATGTGTCAGGGTTGTGAAAAATGTAGTTATTGTGCAAAATAGACATCACGTTGTTCGTTGGCTTTTGATTGACCACTAAGGGATAACATGGAATCTTTTTTAACTTTATGTTAAATCTCTCTAAAAGATTATGATTTTTTATTCTGGCACTTAAAGCCCTTCATTTTGACAAGTTTTCTTCTTCTTTTTTTGCCCTAAGTTAAGGCTTTTGCCCTTAATTTAAATCATAGGGATATTTTAAAATTCCTTCCGTTTTTTGCCCGGCTGGTATTGTGCTTTGGCCGGTGGGTACTCAGCGCTAATTACCATAACGCCATAGAGCCATATATATATATATATATATATATATATATATATATATATATATATATATATATATATATATAAGTCATGACTATCAGTAGTCTACAAATAGCGTCATCTGGTACTGCAATTTTTAATCATCTTTTAATATGTAATTTAAAAAAAAACTGGTTTTGTAGTTAAGGTTTTTGTCTTATTATTTCAACCATAGGTAACTCGAGGAAAGAAGATAAATTCAATTATTTGATATTATGGCATTTGTCATATATTTTCGCAGCTATTTGTTTCCTTAAAAATAATTTGTTTATATCTTTCTTCTTTAACTTTGAGAATATGCCTGACCCTTATCGTCCTATATCCTGTAAATATTTGTCTCATACTCATTACATTCTAACAGATACACTATATATCAGTTCTCGGATTCACCACTGGTTATCTTTTTTAAACGACCTTCAAAAATGTAAGAGCAGTTTTTACATTGGCGGAAATAGAAATGCTGCTAAGATTATTCGCGAAATTTCATACGGTGATAAATCCGAAGAAATTTAAAGGGAGGAAAAAGAAAAAAAAAAACTTGAGCCAAGAGTGTATCCTGTGAAGAAGCTTTAACTCTTTTTTTTAACAGACAGTCCACCAAGATTTCTATTACACTTTTGCAATTTGAGGCAAAACGTCATGACGCGAAGATATATGAGACATATAAATCCATAATGCAAGCAAAAGAAGCATCTGTCATCGTTTGATAACAGTAACTTGGGGTTACTTGGACCAACCAAAAGGTTTTGAATTACATCTACCGGGAATGAGAAATCATATGGAAAAAATCTATACCAATATTCACAGTCTTCATAAATGCCTAAAATGAGATATTTCATATTATTATTATTTTATTATTATTATTAGACATTCGTTATTACTAATTATGGTTATCTAAAGAAATCTTATCTTGCTGAATTTCAGTTTTTTGTTTCATCGTTTTAGTCATGTTTTTATTTGTTTTAAAATAACTTTTTATTATCTCTTAAAAACCATTTTAAAATCCCTTCCTTTTTCCCCTTGATTGAAGTTTAAAGGAAGGTAGGCAACCTTTACTGTATCAGTTTTCTATTGTCTTTCCATGACACGTTATGCGGGGTATACTGTTAGGCATTATCAAGAGGCTTAGGAGTCTACCTACCGCAGAGAACCCAGAAGGTAAGAAAGAGCAGCTAAATTATAAACTAACCCGTTTAGAGAGAGAGACAGAGAGGGATGTAATAGGAAAGCGATCCGAGGCGGGGAACAGCACTCTGGGGCCCCACAATACACCCTCCCAACCCCCCCATCCTCTTATAGGGCCCCACCTACGATTACACTTTATGTCACCGGCCAAATAGCAAATGCTTTCTATCTCCTTCCAACTATTATTGTAAATGTATAGTAATCTTAAGTCCTGTTACATTATCCTTTTTGAAATAATATCCTACATTTATTTCTGAAGTTCGAACTTTTAATTTATCCTACTGGTGTTTTAAATTAATGGTTGTTTCTTATTTCATTTTTTTTTTCTCAGCCTGAAACAATTTTTCTGTATTTGTTATGAATAAATCAGAGCCATGAGTAACTTCGTGCCTGTTGAAGGAAAAGTTATGATAAAGAAAGTTTTGCATCAGGGTGAGTATCGTACTTAATCACTTAATACGTGACCCTGCCCTTGCTTGGTTTGTTGATGTGACACATTCAGATAAAGTCTCTAGTACATATGTCCATATATTATCGAAACATTCTCTCATCTACTAATAATTATATTAATAATATATTTTCCCTCTTTAATATCTCTGTATAAATACATATATTTATTTGGGATAAACCTATATATATATACCCGGCAATGCTTCGCTATTTAGATTTGAGTGTGTATGTATATATATATATATATATATATATATATATATATATATATTTTAATACATTTTTGGATTTATTGAATCAATTCTCACTGTCGAGGTATATCTGGAGTTCGATATTGTACATATCCTATTTTTTTTTTGTTTTTATAGGTCCAATCGTCTGGTAGTCCCTTGGCGTTACTTCCATTTTTAAAGCTCTCCCGCATCAAAAAGTTTGAAAACATTTTATTTTTTACAAGCGTGTCCGGAGTTCGAAATTCTCAACTTTATTTTGAGAATATTTAATCCGTCCAGGACATTTATTTATTTTTATCTTGGCCGGTAATTGTAACCTGTTTTAAAAAAATAATAATCAATGGTCATGTTGTATATTACTAGTTATAACTTATTATTACTACTTTAACGGTATCTTTTATTGGATTGGCATAACTTTTGAAAAAATCTTATCGAAAATAATGTTTGTTCTAAAATTAAAAATGTTATCTCAAAAAAATAAAATCAAATAATTAGGCTAGCATAATCAAAGAGCTCGAAATATTTAATTAACCTGCAGGCGTCCGAGAATTCAGTCAAGGCTTCAAAGTCCTTTTGAAAAATAAAAATTTACAATACCAGTAACATTTTCTAGATTATAAAATAATTAAATTATAAAATCATAAAATAAATACCAAGAATGTGGAAATAAATGAAATTATTGAAATTATAAATAGATCTTTGCATACAAATTTGCACCAATGAAGAATAAAAATAATAATAATATAAAATAAATGTACATACAAATTTATTCTTGCATATATATATTGATAGTTAAGAAGGTGGAGAAATAATTGATGTTGAAATGAAGTTAAAGATGAGGTTTTACGAATGAAGATGGGTAAAGAACTACAAAACGATTTAAAACAAATTATAAAGGAGTTATTTGAAGGAAGCATTTCTATGATAAGGAATATTCAAGATTGTGGGCTGGAATCTCATGCTTAAAGAGTGGACAGAAAAGATGGGTTGAACCAATTAAAAATGTTGGGATGCTTTTTGGTTCTGAAGGATCGGAAATGATAGACACTCAGGAAGTTAAGCCATCGGAAAACAGTCACTTTAACTCGGTATACCAATTGGAGACGTGGGAACGCCTGGAAATTCCGAAGTAATTATTGATTCTTCCTCCAATGAGGAAAGTTAGCATCGAACTATTCCAATTTCACTCGATATAGTTTATGAAGATCTTGTATTCTGGCAGTTGGTATTGGTACAAAGCTTTCAGCATTAACTATCAACTGCTTGTTATTTTTCATAATTAATAATATCAATAATTTATATAGATTTAAATATTTAACAATGCACTTTTTAAAAGAACTTTATTTGATTTTTCTTTCTTTTCACTTTTCTTCCATCTTTTACATACCTCTCCGCCTTCCTGCGGACTCTGGTTATTCCTCCTCAACCTGCGGGTGTTCCATTCAGCAGGGCGATGCTTTGTCGTGAGGACAGCTCATCTGGTAGAGGAACTGGATGATGGTCCTTGTCGGTCTCCCAGTCATCAATCCCTGTCGCATGTAAGGGCAGTTCTCTCCGATATGGACGGTACCAGTACCCGTGATGTCCAGGTGAACGAAGTCTACGCAAGGCGTGAACTCCTGAGCAATCGTTTTAGTTTTCAGTATGAATATAAGTGAGATGGATAAAACTATTAGATCTTTTAAAAAGTTATGGTCGATAGCCAAAATTATGGGTAATGTGACAAGATATATATAATTAATATATTTTTGACAATAGGAGTGATAATCCTACACAATATACCTGATTAAACCAGACATCGGTTGACCCCCCGATATTCCTTTAAATATCGTCGATATGAAATATAGATTATCGAGTAATAATATTATGATAGCTTTATATCATTCTTTACAGAACTGTAACATATAAAATTTGCAACTACTTCAGATAGGAAACACTTTAGATTAATTTAACATAAAATAATATTTTAAAATCAAATATTGCTTTTAGAATAAAATAAAATAAAATTGTATATATTGTGTTAAATAGTTCATAACTGCTTGTATATATTAAAGGCTATTTATTACTTTAATCCTCAGATTCCTGTTCTTTATTTAGTCTGGTACAGTTAACATCTAAGGCTACGCAAATTATTGATAAGTTCGGAAAAAGTGCTCAAAACGCTCCAATTTTTTTACATACATGCAGTTACAGTAATCAGTCCAGAAATGGTTTATATCTTATGTTTTTTCAGTGACAAATAGACAAGTTATAAGAAGAGAAAGGAAAGAGCTGAGTTAATGGGATTAGCCAAGGATTAATTGACTGTCAGCAGGACAGTCACAGCTGCTATGCTTCGTTTGACTTGACATACTAACGCTGCTCTCAACGCGTTTGCATCTATCGGGTCTATTAAATCTTTAGCCACCTTTAAGCACGGTAGTAGACGAAAGTATGGCAGAAAGATTAGTGAGCAATAGGGTAGCGGTCGTAAAACTGTGGAAGAAAGCACACGTGAGGATAGTAGCAGGAAAAGTGTAGGATAGTGGCACGGGAGAATATCCGGGTACGAGATAGGATGGAGGATATTAGAATAGGGACCATCGTTTATCGAAAATTTGCATGTGTGTGTGTGTATGCAGATTAATTTAATACGTCTGAAAGCTTGATATCAATTATTCTATTTAGTTGGGCTACGATATATGTATATATATTATTATTTTTGTTTTATCAAAAACACAGATTCTAATTAATGTTTTTTTTTTTATTCCATTTTTTCCAACACGGGAGCATTTAACTTATAATGAGAAAAGCATGGATTCTCCAATTTAAATTCACATACTTGCAATGATTTACCTTTATTAACGATGCATTAATGCAAGAGAAAAAAGAATGTTATAAGACTTCTTTATAAGTTATATTTCGAGTTTTTTCTCCCATTGGTTTTAAAATCAAAATCATCGCTATAAATATCAACCTATAAACCGTTGTTTAATCTTGTTTCTTGGAGATATTTGAAAGGAACAGTGTCACAATGACAATAAATTTGTCTCAAATTAGTTTCATTCAAATTAGAATCACATGTTCGTACTATTTTTTTTCACCAAATAATATTTTTTGCAATAATTTCACACTTATTAAAAAGTTTTGTTGTCAACTTGCTTCCACGCGTATGAAGTTGTCATGGCTATGAAACGTACGCAAGTTCGAAACTTTTTCTATTAGAAATTTATTAATCCCTTGTTTTATAACATTTTTATGCTCATTTGAAAGATAATGTAATTATCTGGACTCTGAACTAAAATGATAATGAGAGTCGTCTGAAGGGCACACTTAATACTTGTGAAATATAACTTTTTTTTTTTGGCTTAAGACTTCCATTGAAGTCCTATACTGCCCGAAAGTGAAATATAACTATTTGGAAATATTAGTTGATTGTGTTATAATTCGCAGTATTATTATTATATTTTAAACTGCGTGTTGGAACAATTTATTGCCGAATGATATTTTTAAGTAATTATAAATAATCTCTTGATTAATTTATAACTAACTATAATTAGTATAACTTTGTCATACAATACCCTGAGAAATGCAGCAGCAGTGCAGGGATCACCCCCAGGGTAGAGCGCTGTATTGGTCACATCGACAAATCTGTGATCTGCCGAACATCTGTTGTTAATATTGTTCCTTGTTATATTGGAGTATTAATAATATTTTTTATAACGATTTAATTCTCTATAAATGAGTATAAAATATTGAGGTTTTCACTTACTTGTCATATGTCGAGAATAAGCCTTCCAGAAGGGAAATCTCCAGACCCTGTCCCCCGTCTCTGCAGCAGCACGGACAAGCTCCACCCAAACAGAGTTGGAAGTACTGAAGGCTCCAGTTGCTGGGTTTCCTAGGGCTACCTTCATCCCTCCTGTTTAAATTTTCAACGTTATCAAATATATTTTGAACTTTCCTAGATCAAAGTAGTATAGTTGACAAGTAAGGTGATATCTTGTAAGAGGAGCGAGATAGGGATTGTGCTAAAGGGTTCGGACCAGTAAATATTCCGATGAAATTTAGGATGGAGGATCTACATGGAATAAGGTTCTGCATGAATTAAAAATATTTAAAACAGGTTGTTGGGCCAGAAGTAACCATAACCTATTCGCCGTCGTCAGAATAAACTATTCTTGTGGCAGGGTTAGTTAGCCCAAGAATGAAAGTAACTCACGATTAATATACTCCCTGCAAAATGAGAACCGGTAAATTTTAAGTATCTTAGTAGTTTTATTCTGGAATACCTAAGTCAGCATAGGTTTAATTCAACACTGCATTAAGCGTTAATACAAATGGCGGCCCGTGGGCAAAATCCGGCCCGCCAAAGTTAATTCTGAATGCATTGTAAAATTTAAAATGTAAGTTGTCAGCACCATCTGGGCCATTGAATCAAACTAATACAAGGCTGCTTATTCAGAACTGCCTAATGTACTTTGTGGTACAGAGTACATATTCCTCGCTTGAAAACTGGTCTTACCAGATCATAGCCAAATCATACTAATTCCCTCTAGCGTATCTTTCTAATTCTTATGAATATATTTTGAATCGGATTTACTGATAATTTAATACCTATGTCTACACTACTGGAGTGGCTTGGATGTTTATTATGTAAAGATCCTGTGTAAGTAGTTCAAAATCCTTCCTGCCGTTGGCTACAGATGACCTGTGTGTACCAACGCGCAAGGCTCATTCACTGGCCTACGACGGTTGAATAGTAGCAGCAGGACACTGACCGGCGCATAAGTTAATCATAACTCCGTGGTAACACAGGTCGAAGTGGTCCTTGGTATCCTCAACAAACCTTCGACAGATAACTCTGCTACGGTCGCTCGTCAGTTGCAGGTATTCAGGAGGTCTCTATCATGCCGATTCATTCTCCCAGCCTTCCGTTCACCAACTTTCTTGGTATCTTTTCTTCGCAATTTGGCTATGTGTCCAGCCCAACGTAGTCTTCGAAGCTCATCAAATCAATATCACATGCAGAACATAGATCTCCGTGTTCTTCTTCCTCCAGAGCTCACCGACCTTAATTTGTCCCATCATGTGACGAAGGATTTTTCGTTTAAAGACGAGAATTCAGGTATCCGATCCCTAAATTAGGACAGGCCTGATGAAGTTGTAGAGGAGACATTTTATGTTGCGGAAGATGTCCGCAATTCTGAGGTGTTCGCTGAGAACAAAATAATACCTGTTTTCTTTCCCGATGAGCTGGCCTGTTTTCGAGTGATATTTTATTTCCACAACTAACAACTGATCCTAGGCAGGTGAAGCTATCCACATTCTGGAACATAAATTGGCCCATTACTAATGGGTTCCGAACTGCTATCTCAGTTATATGTCCTGCACGCGTGTACTTAGTCTTCTGCTGATTGATACTGATGCCCATAATTACCGCCAACTTTAAAAATGCATTCTTGAAGAATTTAAAGGTTCGCGTTACTAGGCCTAGATCATTTGCAATTCAACATTTGATCCAGCCTGTTAAAAATGGTGCTATTAGTATGGAATCCAGAATCACCTTTTCCAGAGTCAAGTTAATGGTGGGCAAGCAAGCCCACCACTCTGCACACTACCTTCGTGCGGAAACAAGCTCTAGAGACCCCCTCTAGTGGAATCAAACTATCGAGACAACCCTGACTGTGCCGTGGTCATCTTAACCCGGCGTACAGTTTCAGAGGAGTTTCTAGTACGCATAGTGCTGCATATAGTTTTTAAGTTTATCATAGGCACTCCGAAAGTGAATAAAATAAACAATCAACAACTTCTGGAATTTCTCCAATATTATCAGTGGGCCTTCCTCCTCTGGAACCCGCCTGATATTTACCGATTTCTATTTCAGTAATAGGATGGAGCTTATGGCAGATGATGTTCGAAAGAACTTTGTTGTAGGCACACCGAGTAAGCGAGAACTCTATCAAACAAAATAACAATCGGATGTTTTTATTTAAAGATCGATTGAGAAACACAATGACTGGCATAGGTACGTAATGAATGTGAATATTTTAACTGTAATAAATAAATTGATATTTATCAAAAAAACATGCAATAAGTGACATCCTGTAATATTTAAGGCCCTAATACCTGATAGCAAAGTGTAACAATAAAATTGATACAGTTTAAAGTAACTGAAAGTTATTGTAAATAAAGTGACGAAATAATAATATGAATACGGGAGGAAATAGAAGTAATAGCTAATATTAAAATGATATTTAAGTTTAAAGGACGTTGAAGTAAAATATCATGAAGATGCCATAGAACCATTGATGGCACTAAGTTATGATTATTTTATGCAGTAAATTAATTAAAGGAAAACCTTCTTTTCACTAAAACCTATATAATGGACTACCGTTGTAAATAATAAAATATTCATTAAAATCTATACTCACTGCTGAGGGTTGCAATGTTGATAACGAGGCAGGGGTTGAAGATGGTGGAAAAGGACAGGGCGTCCGCTAGGATGATCCTTCCCTCGTGGTCTGTCCTCTCGATGAGTACGGACTTGTCTCCGTGTGACATGATCACGTCTCCTGGCTTCATCGCCATACCGCCCGGCATGTTTTCGCAAAGAGGAATTAGGGCTATGTGGTTTGAGATTTCAGCATGAGTCAACGATCATTAAATTTTATATTCTTATTCATAATAAAAAAATAATTACCGTTGACGTTGATGGGGATTCCGAGGGTAGCCAGACCTTTCATGACCGCGACAACAACAGCAGCTCCTGCCATGTCCGCTCTGCCAACCTCGTACATTCGGGCGCATTGGTTCAGGCACAACCCTCCACTGTCGAATGTCACTCCTTTCCCTGTCATTATTGCACAAAATTTAATAATTTACTTCTACTTTATGCCAACAAAAATGGATTCAGCTGTGTATCGTTGGAAGTGAAATGAAAAATAATTTAATTTCTCTGGGGTATATTGGTACTTAATAGTCTGGCAGAATTAACATGCAACGATTAGATAGTTTGATCATACATCTTAAAAAATTTTAAATAACAATTTTTATTAAAAATATGACTGAATAAATAAAAAAAATTTAATCCACGACATTACCATACCCGCAGAGTATTACTCCTCCTTATGCGCAACATGTCATTTTCTTAGCTAGATGATTACTTCATCCCGTCTGGTGGTTAACAGTTATGTGCTTGATATGTGCGGGGTTAGAAATAAAAGTGAAACAAAAATAAAGCAAAATAATTATGGAAAGGGAAGAAGTAGTATTTAAATACTATTATCGTTGATAGGAGATCGGAAAAAAGGAAAGAATTTCAACAACCGTTAGAAGGAACGATAAAGTATTTTTCAAAAGCGGTTCTGGCTGTAGGAATATGCAAGTTTTTAGATAGAGATTTAGAATTTAAATAATATATGGATGAACAGTATATAGAATTAGAATTGAAAGACTACAACGCCACCGAAACTTGGGATAATGTCATCCTTTCTCGGAACACCAGCAATAGATCAGCAAGGAGTAACAGGAAGTATTATTACTTCAGATGGTCCTTTAATTTTATTTTTTATTGATTTATGCAAATAAAATCAGATACTGTTATCAAAATATCCCATCGTAATTGTTTCAAGAAAGGATGCTAAATCAAAATATTCCAGTTTTCGAAAGTGAGGAAGCGAGCATAGTAGAGAGGAGGAGTGGAGAGTGTAGGTAAGGGAATATTACAAGAAAATAATAACAAAGCGTATGAGATTTTAGTCTATTAATAAAGCAACTAAATTAGAGACATATTGAACGAAATACAATTTTTATAATAAATAAAAAGTGAGAGAGTGAGGTTTTTGCGCATTTTCATTGTTTGCTAATTAGACCATAGCTATAGAGCCTCTATATTTGCACTAACTATCCTAATTACAAACCCCATAAAACCTGATGAATTATCAATATTTAACTTGCCTTCTCTATTCTTTGAGGAGGTAAGGGAGTGAGGAACATCAAACGCACAGCACATTTTTAACTTAACATCTCACCGTCACAACATCGACATTCGACATCGGTTACAAGTATGATATATATTGATCAAACATTGATGAACAACGATTAGAAAGATAGCTTTTCCAAAAATATGAATAAATTAGATTCAGTTAGGTAATAGTTTTATACTTGTAATGGGAATTTAAAAATTTACAGTTCTAAGATAACAGTGTGGATATACACTTACCAACTAGAACCACAGGTTTGTCTCCTTCTCCTCCGCCGCAGTAAGAGATTTCCATGAAAAGTGGAGCTTCGCAAGAGCCCCGTGCTATGCTCAGGAATCCGTTCAACTTCTTAGTCTCTATCCATTCCTTGTCCCTTATTTCTACGTGGACTCCACAGGGACATAAGATATCCAATGCTGACTGTATATCGTTAGAAAATTATTACATATAAATGCTTTATTAAGTAATTATTATTTTATCTCTTCTTAGAAACTGGCAATGTATCGCCTTCCAATATTTTTTATTCTTCGGCCTTTTTTATTTTATGAAATACCACACCCAAACCAGAATGACCTTTTTTATTATTGTAAAAGTGAAAAAGTATAGGTGGTCTATATTATGCTAAATGAAATTTTTATAAAGCCATGGCTATTTCTAGAATTTCCAATTATTTTGGTATACATTTTTTCCCCAATCCAAGGCATCTAATTGGTGACATATTTTACTTTGATTCACTCGGTTATTCATTCGGATTTTCGGAGTTAGTAGCCATAAGAATTAAAGGTTTATCAAAAGTTTAAATGTTTCATTTTACTTATGAAAAGAGTAAATGCTGACGATTACCTTAGCGAAATTCGCAGGAGTCATAATATTAGCTGGTGTTTCTTCCAACTTACGCGCCAGATTCTGTGCTGCAGCTTTTTCAATACCGCTATTCCACCCGTCCCTGTAAGGATAAACTGCAGAAATTTAGATATTTCATTTTAATATTTTAAAAAATAATAACATGAAAAAATATTGGGTGCCAATATATTCTATACTAGTTTAGAAACCCTTGAGTTTTCATGATATAAGTATTTAAGGAGAGTGGGTTATCAACCCACTGCCCCCGATTCAGATGGAGGGCAGCCCTGACTTACTCCCCCACCGTGGCTGCTACCTAATGGAGGTGACCCTAGGGTATATACTTTAGATGACTTTAGTCTGAAATGTAGGGTATTGTAGTGTGCTATTTAAGTGTAAATGTGTGGGCGATAGTGTAAGTGTAAGAGACCCAAATCTTATGCTACTCTTCAAGAACTCGGAATCCCACCCAAGATCATCAGGCTTATAAAGATGATAATGGATAGTGTTAAATGCTCCGTAAAAATTCAGACGGAGCTTTCCAGGGAGTTCTCCCCGAATAAAGGGCTCAGTCAAGGGAACGCTGCTATTTAAATTAGCTCTTGAGAGGGTAATTAGATATTCTGGCGTCCAAACCAGTAAATTAGTTTATAATTTTGTATAATTAGTAAAACGATAAACAGCAAATTAGTCCAATTACTGGCATATGCGGATAACATCGATATCGTCGCAAGGTCTCTCTGCGCACTGAAAAAAAAACATTCCTAGATCTTATGCGAGCTGCTCAAGAGATGGAGCTCGCAATAAACGAGGATAAGACGAAGTACCTGCGTGCTAGTGGCTCTTATGCAGAGCATTCCGCTGGGGAATTCCTTGAGTTTGGACGATTTAAGTTCCAGAAGGTAGATCAGTTCATTTATCCTGGTTCTATAGTTAGCAACAATACTTCCCTGGAGGTGGGGAGGAGAATTCTGAATGCTAACAAGAGTTATTTCGAACTACGGAATCATCTCAACAGCTAATATATAACAATGAAGACGAAACTGATGCTCTACAAGACTCTGATCCGTCTAGTTTTGATGTACACCTCAGAGATGTGGCCTCTAATGAAGGAAAGAGAGAATGAGATCCTCATCTTCGAAAGAAAAATTCTTCGAAGGAATTAGCTCCAGTCAAGGCTGGCAACGAGTGGAGGAGAAGAAAAAATATAGAGCTGTATGAGCTATTTGGGAAAATGAATTTGATAAAATTGATCAAACTCGGACGACTCCGACGGACACGTTGCCCGAATGAAGAACAATGACATCCCAAAAATTCTTCTGGATGGAAACCTTAACCGAACTAGAGGGAGAGGACGACCCAGACTAAGATGGGAAGACTGTGTCTCTCATGGAGCTAAAGCCATTCTGAAAGTAAACAACTGGAGAGCAGCTAGACAAGACCAAACGACCTGGCGAAAGCTTAACGAGGGGGTCAGGGCCCACATTGGACTGTAGTGCCATGGAAGAACAAGAAGAAGAAAAGTAGAATCCCGGTATATCATATCTCGGTAATTCGCTATTTCGACAAATGAATTCGCCGGTCTCAAATAAAAAAAATGCCCTTCCATAATTTATGTTTGAATGACTAAAATGGCCTCATTTACGTTTTTAATGATAATTAACAATACCTGTATAGTTTAGAGTATTGAGAAATGTTTGATATATTTTCACTAAAACTATGATTATTTCATGTAAAATTAGTTAAGGATAAATACATCTGACCAGATATAAAAGTTTTCAATGGATAAGGTGGCGGAATCAACGTAGGTAATACAACTTTTCTTGCTGCACATCCTATTCCAACTGTTTCATTTTTTAATTTAAATGCATTGCAACATTGCAACATGCAGTACACATCCATTTCGCCAATAATAATTTTAGAATGTGATGAATATTCTATATCTGGTCCATATTCAAATGCAATGCGATTGGAAGATGATCGCGTTAATGCACGTTGTATTTGCTCCTCCTGTCGATTGACGTAAAGTGTAAAATGTATACATACATAATTTGACAATTAGAGAATTCATTTATAACTTGACTAAAGCGCTACTAAATCCTAGCATAGCTATAAAGCTTCGTCTCGAATCCACAAATATATTGTGTGAATATGGCATTAATTAGTCAAGTCATTCAGAAGTTATACGATAACAAACAGACGCACTAACGATTATATATACATATATAATTTGTATCATTCTGTTAAAGAAAAAAAAAATTTGTTGTGAGAAAAAAGACGAGTTGGGAGTATATTAAGTTCATAATAAGCGCCAATAAGTTATTGGTAATAACTACAAGAGGAAATGAAATATTTAATTTCACTCAAAATTGTATTTAGAATTTATATTGGGCTTGAGCCGCAAAACTCAATTAAACCTTTTAACTTTTTTTTTGTATTGTTGAAATTATATTTTCCAAAAAATTGTTGGAATCTTAAAGCTTATGTTGGTTCGATTTCCATATATATATTAAGTTACCAATGAAAAACGCATCAGATAGACATTTTGTTTTGACTTTTCAATCTTAGTCATCCTAAGTAATAGCTTTTCAATAACAATAGGTAATTGTTTTTGTAAAATTAAAGTATTTGTTTTGAAAACAAAAATAGAGATTACCTATCAGGATCATCGTACAGCTCTAGAAATGACTCCTGAGCCCAATTAACTTTGTCCTTGAGATCCTGATACCGCCACACTGCTAGCGCGGCACCTTCAGCTGCAGCCTCACTGCATGTGAACCCTTCCACCATAATCGTCCCTATATTCTGTTGGAATTATGAAACTAAAATATTACTTCAATACTTGAATACGTACTATACTTGCATAAATACTTAAACAGGAAAAGTAGACTGTTATGAAAAATAGAATAGGAAAAGTCCTTCAACAGGAAAACAAGCTCGTCGTTCACATACGGAAATCAGTGTCAAGAAGATTCCACATTCCAACCCTAGCCACACTACCGATATTGAAGCCAGTGGAGGCCCAGTAAGATTGCATAGGCCGCAGATATATAGGCATTCTTTAAACAGAGAGTCATGCCATTTCAAGAACTTCTAAAACATTTCTGTTGGAAATGATATTAATGGACTAAGATATTAAGATAAGTTTCTTTATCACGTTTAAATTAGTATATTTAAGGATGGTTATAACAAATAGTTTACTAATTCAAAAGTTCAATATTGTTTCGAAGCAGAAGCAGCTGT
This sequence comes from Rhaphigaster nebulosa, assembly GCA_948150685.1. Taxonomy (NCBI): domain Eukaryota; kingdom Metazoa; phylum Arthropoda; class Insecta; order Hemiptera; family Pentatomidae; genus Rhaphigaster; species Rhaphigaster nebulosa. The sequence goes on from OX411309.1 coordinate 66,878,503, forward strand.
ACAGAGTTTAAGTATTTATTTATAATAATATAATAAATAATATTCAACTCAAGAAAGAAGTAGATGCACGACAAGTACAATTATTTGCTCCATTGGGATTTTTATTGGCCACAAAATTTTCATGTTAATACTAATAAGGTCAGAAATCACGATTGAGCACTTTTTTCGCCTTGGTCAAAGCAGATACATATTTTTTAGAAGTAGACCCTTATCATTTCATATCTCTAGGATTCTATATTGAAATTGAAAAATGTTCGCAAATTACCTGGTTCTGTAAGGCCCTAGCACCTACGCCAGCGGCGATTCTTATGTTCTCTTTGCATTCTTCAAGGCATTCTCCTTCATTGTACCCTGCATCTTCCGGACCGAGACCTGCTACGGCCAAAGCGTAGTACTCTGGAGACAGGTTAGAGACAATTTGGACCCCTCCTTGTTTCAAATTCGATCTAGAAGTAAATGCAAGTTGTATTAGCCTTCATTTGATTTTTTTCAGTCTTTTCTTGTCTAGCTTTAATATAGATAGGATGATAGGGTTAGTCTATATTTCACGATATGGTGGAGTCGAGAACCACCAAAAATAAGACACTCTGTATTAATACTCTGTATTAAGACACTCTGTCACAGTATCTGCCCGACCCTTGGATCGTACTGAGCTTTTATTGTACGTGCGTTAGTGCCTAAAGTTTTTATTTCAGTTAAGGTTTATAAAAACAATTAGTTCTAGCTTCAAAATAAACCAATGTGCTGGACCCTCAGGGGCCCAAATTCAGCCTAATTTGGACCAATTAGCAAAATCTAAAAAAAAGGAAAATGAATCAATATAACCTACCTGTAAGTAACAGCTTTTCTATATTATCGGACGATGAGGATTACCAAGAATCATTAAACAGTGTAAAAATTAAACCTTTTCCACCAATAGTTGTACATAACGCATTTGATGATTATGAACAACTTTTAAAATCAATAAATGAAAACAAAGTTGGAGAAATAAACATCAAATACCGGCAAAATAAAACTATTTTGGTAAAACATACAATTCAGATGACTTTAAAAAAGTTCAAGATCAATTATTAGAAAAAGGTCAGGAATTTCATTCCTACACGCCAAAAACTGAAATCAAACCTAAAATTATCATGAAAGGAGCTCCCCCAAATTTTGATTGTGAATTCATAAAAAAAGACTTAACATTGAAAGGAATTAAAGTTATAAAAGTAACACAAATGATTAAAAAAAAAGAAATCCCTCATGTCAAATTACCTATCTGGATCATTACTCTGGACGACAAACTTCAAATAAATATGATTAAAAAAATAAGAGCAGTGGGCAACGTCATTATAAGCTGGGAAACATATATCAATAAGAAAGAAGTGATTCAATGTTTCAATTGCCAAGCCTTTAACCATTTATCGATCAATTGCCATAAAAAACCAAAATGTATGAAATGTTCGGGGACTCATTATACCAACGATTGCTTAAATGAAAATATTGACAATTTCGTACCAAAATGTGCCAACTGCGAGGGCCCACACACAGCTAACTCCAAAGAATGCTCTCATTACGAAAAAAATGCAACCCTGAGACTGAGTAAACAATCACCTAAAGTGCAACTCTCAAGTCTCAGAAGTATAAATTCAAAAAAAGAATTCCCAGATCTTCCTAAGTCTACAGCTAAATGGCCTCAAGAAACTTTTATAGCTCAAGATAAAGAAAAGGAACCGTCTATGATGGATATGTTAAAGGAAATAAAATCTATATTCAGCACTTTCAAAATTTCTGCTATTCTGAAAAATTTCAAACATATACTAGCGAAAATGAATACAGCGGAAGACGGAATTTCAAAATTCTTCATATTATTTGAAGGCATTATTGCTCTATTGGATTAATGGACTGTATGTATTATCTTTATAATTACGCTATTGTATTAATATCTTCTATATATTATTTATTTATACTAATTGCAGATTTGTTCAGATTTTTAAAATTTTACACAGCTAACTTCGCATACAATAACAAAAATCCAATTTACGTGACCTATAACCATTCACATATAAACAATTTTAATAAACAATCTCAAGTTCTTATCTCTGCACAGTCCGGCCAACCTAGAATCATGATCCCACTCAGTGATGTTATTGCACACGCATTATTATACGAGCTTAGTTCTACTATCATATCTTTAAAGCGTCTAATTAAATTAATAACGAAAACATATTAGTGTTTTATTGTTTATGGCTCATAACTCTATAAATTGTTTACTTTGGAACGCTCGATCCGTTAAAAATAAATTAATCGAATTAAAGGACTTTATTTCCTCTAACAATCCAAAAATCTTGGCAATAACTGAAACCCATCTATCAAATGCTGACAAAGTGAAAATCCCTAATTTCAACATTTATAGATCGGATAGAGATCGAAATGGAGGCGGTGTTCATGCTCATCATCGATAAATCATTTAAACAATCCCAATGTCCATTACCTCATTTAAAATCTGTAGAAGCAGTTGCTATTAATTTACACTTGATTAATAATTGTACATTAACCATAATTTCTCTCTATTTACCACCAAGGAAATCCATCTGTTACCATGACTTAAAAAGATTATCAGACTTAAATGAGCGGGTACTTATAATGGGAGACTTGAACAGTAAAAATAAATTATGGAATTGTCATAATACTGACAAAAATGGCAAACTACTTTTAAATTTAGCTTCACTCCTAAAACTCCAAATTTTTTTCCCGGATAAACCTACGTATTACCCTTCTAATGGGCGTTCCAAGCCAAGTACACTCGATATCTTATTAACGAAATCATTTTATTCACTGAGCCGTCTTATACCTCTACCAATCTTAAGTTCGGACCACAACCCAGTTTTATTTCGCATCAAATTAAACACAATTATGCAACCTCCCACTGCTAAATACCAGTATAAAGAGGCAAACTGGCCTAAATACAAAAAATGTCTAAATGATAATTTAGAATTCAATCCTATACTCAACAGTAAAGATGCAATAGATGAAGCAATCATCAACCTATCAGATTTGATTTCCACCTCAGCTCACCAATCAATACCCAAAACATATGTTGCTACAAGAGTTGATGAAATCTCTATTTCTCTCAAAATTTTAATAAAATTTAAAAATAAAATTAAAAATAAAGTCCATCACTCGAATTCCATTACACTTAAGAAATTTCTCACTAAACTTACAAGTCTCCTTAGAAAGAAACTGTACGAGTGGAGAAACAAAATCTGGTCTAAAACACTGGAATCATTTGAAAAAGGTTCTAAACCCCTGTGGAAAATACACAAAGTTTTTACCAAAAGAAATCAATCTATCCCTCCCCTAAAAACCTCTAATACTACATACGAATACGATTCAAAACAAAAATTAAAGATTCTAGCCGATCACTTTGCAAGTATTCAAAACAATCCGAATAACTCAATCTCAAAATATCATTTGAATAAAGTAACTAAATCTATAGACGACTTTAAGACTTTAATACCAGCTTCCGATAGTTTTAAACACACTTCTCCACAGGAAGTCGCGACTCTCATCAAGTCCCACAACATTAATAAGTCACCCGGCCCAGATATCATACCTGCAATATTAATTAAAAACCTTTCAAAAAAAGCAATAATTCATATTACAAAAATATTTAATTGCTGTATGAGACTTAAATACTTTCCGAACAATTGGAAAAATGCAAAACTTATTCCTTTGATCAAACCACATAAAGATCCCGAATTGCCTACAAGTTATAGACCCATTAGCCTTCTTAATATTATTTCAAAATTGTTCGAAAAAATCATAAAGCATCGCCTTACTCAATATATGTTAGCCAATAACATTTTAATAAACGAACAATTCGGATTCCGACATTACCATTCAACTACCAGCCAATTAGCTCGTGTTGTAGATAATATAACCGAAAATTTTAATAATAAAAAACATACCGGCATGATTCTTATCGACATTGAAAAAGCGTTCGATACTGTCACTCCAAATGTACTGATTTATAAATTAATAAAACTTAACATCCCAAGATATCTAATATTACTTATAGAGTCATTTTTAAGCAATAGATCTTTCTACGTATCAGTCAATAATTTATCTTCCCCCATTTACTACACTATTAACGGTCTTCCACAAGGATCCTGCCTAAGCCCTATATTATTTAATTTATTCATAAATGATTTTCCTAAAATCAAAAACGTCGATATAGCCCTCTTTGCCGATGACACAGCGTTATTCTGTTCCTCTTACCGAATTGACACCATTATCAATAGATTAACGCTAGCATTTAAAAAAACATCCAACTACCTTAAAAAATGGGGACTACGCCTCAACATAGACAAAACGGAGGCCATCATTTTTACAAAACGAAGACCTGTACTCCCTCCGAACGTAATATTAAACGGTTCTTCAATTCAGTTAGCCAAATCTGTGAAATACTTAGGAGTAACACTCGATAGTAAACTTCTGTTCAATAATCATATTAATATAAAATTAGAAAACGGCCGGAAAATGATGTACCAAATGTTTCCATATTTTAATAAAAAATCAAAACTATCTCCTAGTAATAATTTAATTCTATATAAATCTGTACTAAGGCCAATATTAACATACGCTTGTCCTATCTGGAGTTTCACAAGTGCATCTAACTTAAAAAAATTACAAGTATTCCAAAATAAATGCCTCAGAATTGTCAACAATTATCCGTATTACACCAAAATAACAAAGATGCACACAGAATTAAATATATCTTACATACAAGATTACATATTCAAACTAACTCATTCATTCTTTCAATCATGCCCCCACTCTCTAAATCCTTTAATAACTGAAATAGGTAATTATACAAAAGCTACTACACGCAGATATAAACATAAACGAACAAAACATATACTAATTTAAGAAGCCTGTATTTTATTATAATATTTATATTTCATTTAAATAGCCTATATTTTATTAATTTTCAGAACAGTGTTGGGTTTTTTTTTTCTTTCTCATTTTTATTTTTACCAATAAATAAAATATAATTTTATGTCCAAATAAGCTGTATAAAAAAAAATGCATTGTATAAGGGTACATCCCGAATCAATTATAAATGCTCAATGTAATATTATTTATGGAATAAACTATATTTATAAAAAAAAAAAAAAAAAAAGACACTCTGTCGTCATAACAAGCGTTTTTATTAAGATATTCTGACGTAATAAAGCATTAAATAAAAAAGCTACTCCTCTGACTACTAAAAAAAGAATTAAGAAAACATCATACATAATACTTCTAAGAAAGGATTAAAATTGGTACCACATGTCTAATCCATAGTGAAAAACCTTTTGCACAGAAGGTAGGAAAATATTTACTTTTTTGGTTCCGATTTTTATTTCAAAGTTCCAGGTCGAAACCGATACGAATTAAAGAAGATAATAAAAACAATAATTACAAGTTGCACTATATGGTAGATGAAAAGTATTAGAGAGGAAAGAATTTTATTTACGATTAGAGCAATTGTGAGAAGTTAAGTGGAGAAATGTTATAATTCCAAATAAACTTTGCTCTTTGCACTTACTTAAGATGCTTAGTACAATCTTAAATTTAATTAGAGAAAACTTTTCAAAAAATCACTGGCAATTCTCATAATTTCACTTAAAAAACCTAACTTAAATTATTACATGCACTATATTCAATTACTTTATATTGTAATAACAATAAACTAAGAATATAACTTATATTTCAAATAGTTTCTATGTAGCCTCAGCTGATATTCTATTGATAAGGTAATTAGTACTTCTGTAATTATAACAAATAAAAAAAAGTGACTCCAATCTCTCATAAAATAATTTGTAAGTGGCATTCCATTTTATGCTTTTATATTATATTATACTTTTTTATTTATATTATACTTTTTTTTTTAGCTTGGGCTTGGTATTGGTCGTTCCTCAGATTTCACTCCAGATTACGCTGGAAAAAAGATTACGCAAGAATGCAATTATTAACTGCAGTTTAACCGTATCAATAAAAAACTATCATAAAAGAGGTCAATTTTATTTTGGTATTTATTATCCATAGGTTGGCATGTTGTTGATGAGATTCTTGTTGCATTCCAGTTTTCGTAGTTTCTACTAATAGTATTCCTGAGAATGTATAGGTTTTTATTACTTCGAAATAACAAACCGTGGCTATATTCACATCAAAATAATCAGACTAAAAAAATAATAAGTATAGGCCAATGTCGATCGGTCGTCTTTCGAAATTCGGTTCCGAGGTCTCTAAGGCATGGCGCATGTATACCTAATAAACGGTCCTTATAAGTTACCATGTAAGGAAAAGATGTAAAAAAAGACATGAGAAAATGCATACTTGATGTTACTATTAAGGCATATTATTACTATACACTTTATTTTCTCTAGTATTATATGAACAAATACCCTCTTAGTACTGAAGATATCCTGCTGCCACATTCATCATCGACTTTGCCTCCCGTAGCTGTCAGTTTGAACTCTCCTTGAGGAGCACCGCACGTGTCGTAGGCCCCTATCACCATGCCTTTCTGGAACAAAAGTTTGACTAATCAGATTTAAACCATTAAATGAAATATAAAAGACTTCTAAATAAAAAAAATGTATGTCAGCGTCTGAACATTGTAAAAGTTTTTTAATATTATTCCTTTATTATTAACTAGCTTTAAGTTTCACCCGCGTTAAATTTGGATTCACTCCTAAAATCCAAAATAATCTTTTTCATGATTGCCTATAATGTGTTGTCAAAACTACAACAAAGTTTTATAAACGGTAATAAAATGGGTATGGAGTGCGGCCAATAACGGAAAATAAAACTAAGATAAAAAATGAAACTAATTTCTTTATAGCCAAAGTTTCGGCCTATGGTGTGGACCTTCATCAGGTCTAAGTAAAAAAGAACAGGATAACAACCATTAAAGTATGAAAATTTAGTAGTAAAAAAAAAATAAAAACATATAAGTGAAAATAACTAGGCAAATGTATTGTACCAACTTCTCATTAAATTGCATCTACAGTCAACTACATCCATACCAAAATTAAAAAGTTTGTTGATTCAACGTGATATCTCGTTTCATGACAACGAAATGTGCGCATTGGACACTTTGATACATGGAAGTAGGGAATAACGCTGAAAAACAAGGAGCATCAAGAAAGAAAAAAAAAACTTTAAATAACTGGTTCAAAGATAATTATGGTTTAAAACATGCTAAGAGAACTATATCTTATAATAGAATAAATATTTGAGAACAAGAAAGCATGCCAAAAATAAAATGTAATTGTTAGATCATTAATACATTCTTAAAGTAAGACGATTTGATTACAGCAATAAAAATATAAACATTGCCTATATAAAATTCTAGCAGCGTAATTGTATTCCCAACTAGCACATCCAATACCAATGTGGTTCGAATTTACAAATTAACCTTAGATCAGATTGACGAATGGATGTGGACCAACACATCCACGGAGTACGAATAGACTTTCGCTGGTACTTCCCATCGTAGCGGCTGGCAGTAATTGCTGGCAGTTGGCTATTACTACTATAACACCAGGCAAAATGACGTGTCTTGATTAAATTATATCACAATTCCACCATTGTGTAAATTTCTGTCCTTGCGTCACAAATGAGAACCGTTAAATTTAAGCCTTACATTTTAATTTAACATTATTTTAAACAAGGATGTTTAGTGATAGAATTGGCCGCTACGGTGAGCAGTTTTGCAACGAAATATGCAAGCAGTGACGGTTGACAGTATCAGTTGGCATTTACTGCCAGCCAATATGGTGGGCAGCGAAATTCTACCTTTAAACTGATTTCTTTAAAGAAGAACTTTAAGTGTGATAATAAACCACACTAATTATAAAAAGCAAGGGTTTTGCGAATGTGGAACTAAAGAATATACTATGGCAAGGAGATGCATTATACCGATGATGTAGAAATTCAAGGTAATAACAGACAAGCTTACATGAGGAAAGCAAGGAGAACTGATTGAATTAAGTGTTGAAAAAACAAAAATGTTGGTTGTTGATACAATAAGACATCACCCACACGGATATGATATGGCCATGCCAATTAGATGCCTGAGGACATTCATATGAAGATACTCTGCCTTGGAAGTATCTTCACCCTTAGAGCAAAGAACACCAAGGGCACGATGAAGAGAAAAGAAGACATGCGGCTGGCGAGCATAAAGGACAGAGCCCTGTGGCAGCATATGTTAATGCAGACCAAGGACCACTGCGGTCTATTGTATTATGATGACCAGATGGCGACTTGAGATAAAAACTTAAGACAGACCCGCAATTTATATAAACATCTATGCCTATAAGACGTCATTAAAATGAATAGATTAGGTTTGACCATGTAAATTGAATGACTGAGGACGTACGTATGAGGAGGGTCAATCAGGGAAGAATCTTCGCCAGTAGTGAAAATAGAACAATGGCACTGCTAAGGGAAGAAGATATGCGGCAGACGGACATTTGTAAGGTTGAGGACAGAGTTCTGCGGCAGCAGATGTTGAAGCACACCAAGGAGCATAGCGGTCTATAGTGTCAGAAGAAAAATAAGAAATAAACGGTTAGTTGGAATGATACATTTTTTGGAGAGAAATAAAGCATTGTATTATAGTTTGTCAGTACAATATGTTTATATCTGTCTTAAAATACAATGATTATTTTGCTGTTTAAAAGTGGTCACAACGTCTGTTTGACGAGAGAGGAGGTGTTGCATAAAAGGAGGAACTTGACGGTCATTCTTGAGAAGGAAAAACGATAGAATTGGGGAAGAAGAGAGAGGTGGATTAGGAAGGGGCAATCATCAGCTGTCAAGGCGCAAGTGAACAAGGGGGTTTAGGGTGAAGGGGCGAGATCTGATCTTTGTTGGAATTTGTTAAACAAGTAAAATTCCAGGATCTTTCAGGAACTGTTATACAATTAACATCCAGGATGAAACTAGAACTGGTGGAAGAGTAAGGAGGTTATAGAAAGATAAATATGAAGTATAAACTTGAAAGTAGACGAATCCTATTAGATTAGGGCTGCGTGTTAATTGGAGAACTCATCTTTCATAGCGAAAAAAAACTTTATCATTTCGCAGATAACTATAACATAAATATATAAAACATAAAACTATAACAGTTATGTCACTATGGTAATTTCAATATCTTCATCTCCAGTATATGATTTACTTCTGCAAATTTTAAACATTGGAAGAAAAAGATAATAAATTAAATAGCTCACCCTAACTTCTTCTTTGCACATATCCGCGAAATGTCTTCTTAAATATGTCCTGAAGAATATTGGGACCCGGAGGTAGTTCGTTCTCATAATCTACAGATCGGTAATCCGCAACCATTCGATTTGAGTTTTATTAATTTTTATAATATCTGGCGTTGTAAAATAATACATCTATTAAACTACTCATTAAAATGTTCTCATAATTCTTCGTATCTAACAATTCTAACCTAAAAATGTTGTAACATTAACACATGCTTTTTTTTTTATTATTTATTTGAAATCGATCAAAAAAGTATTGGTACCCCTCATTTTCCCACATATTTTATGTATGAATTATGACCTTATTTTATGTATAAATTATGATTTAAAATAAATGTTTCTTTAAAAAATAGGTATACAGTAATATATCGAAGTCGTTTTCTGAAAAAGGCTTAAGCGCCGAAAATTCGAAATTTATGTTTCAATTTATTATAACCACCTTTACCGATTCCCGCTCAGGATATATCGAAAAAAAAAATTGGAAATAGTCTAAAAATCTACTATTGACGACGAAACACCAGATACTGACGACTCTCAGTCGTCAGTATCTGGTTCTGACCAATTCTAGAAACCTTAAAAATATATTTTGATTATAAAATGTTAATCACCTTTAAAAAAAGCCTATTGTACACAAAGAATAAAATTAAAAAAAAAATGTATTTGTGGAAAAAGCCTTTATTATGTTTCCTGTAAAGTTTGCTAAATGGCGCCTATGCCTTTTTCAAATAATAACGGCGATATAATGTTTGTAAAAAAAGAGAGTAACATTTAAAAACTATGAACTGAACTTAAATGTGCTATTTTTAAAGACCAAAAATATATTGCCACACCATGACGACAAAACATAGTTTGTATGTACATCGTTCTCGGCTTCCTTAATCCTCTGGGTTCCAAAGAATGAAACATGAGGAATATAACTCATAACAATATTACTGATAAGATTCTGGTTTAACTGTCGTCATATGATGGTCAAATCCCGAAGAACAGATGGTTTAAAAAAAATCGATTGAACTTACTGTTAAATTGTTATTGGGTAGGATCTTAGCTATAGCAAAGATCAAGCATTGAAAACAAAGTTTAAGAGAAATGTTTGTGCTTAAAGCCGTAAAGTCAGAGGAAATGGAAAAAAATGCCATTAACCATTAAATTTCAAAAACTATTAAAGTTTTAAAAATAGTACCTGCATATATATTGATATCAAACGTATTTAAACTCTGGATTTTGTTTCGATGACTGTCTTCCAACAGCCTTGCGAAAGTTAGATACGTACCTAAATTAAAACTGCCGATTTCGTCTCCATCCAATGTTTATTAACTCAGCGGTTGCTGTTAAGTAAACCTGTTTTGTAATAATTAAAAATGCTCATGTATTTTCTAAGGCTGAGTGTAAAGATTCTTTCTTTAGTAATAATCATTTCAAATTTATTAGATTGGACTGTATTTTAAGTTCAATCGAGTTTATATCTTCGAGAGTATTTCCTCAATTTCCTGTCGATCAGTTCTAAACTCGCATCCACCTGCTATTGCATAGGAGCAAGTTGCCACACAATTCCATATTTACAATGATGCTGTAATAGGAGGAGGCAAACATATGGTGAGATAAATCCTGGCCCACATCCCCTAACAAGAGGGACCTGCTGTATGAAATAATCCCCTCCTTTAACAAGGCCTTATGTGTGGGTGGCAGGACTGGCTAACAGCCGCTCATTACTATACACGCTCCTACGGGCACAAATTGGCAGAATTGGCTGGGGATATCTTTCCGTCTGTACGGCATTTAGGAGCATCATCGTATTTACTTAAAAGAATATTGATAAATTGTACAAAATTAAACTTATTTTTTTAACCGCAAAAATTAATATACTTTCTTCTTTTACCTGATACAATAAGTGAAATTAGGACACACACAAGTAAACAAAAAAATCAAGTAAAGTAGACCAGCCTTAGTAGAACCTCTGAGGTTCAATCAATTAATTCGGAATTAGAATGAAAATCGTTTGAAAAAAAATCCAGACCCCCAAAGTTCGCTTCTCTTACACCAACTCAATACACATACAAATTTTTAACCCTCCAATTCAGTTTGTAGGGGCTGTAGAGGTGCGCAAAACATTAAAAATCTCGAGTAAAAAAACCGAAACCTATATGTTCTAGGGTTTATGAAACGGATTTAAAATGCACCCCAGCCCTCTCCGAGATGTCTTTTAATACAGTGCAAAAGTATATTATTTTCGGAGAGAATACAACTAAAGAAACAGTATCGCCGTTTTCACACGGTCCGACAATTATCGGAGTCGGATCCACTTCTCTTCTCCGCCATCTCCTTCCACTCAAGACGCATACTCCTTGTTTCTTCTCTTGCTTTCTCTCATTTTGACTGTTAGGTGTGACCATGGACTCTCAGGTGAACTCGAAACTAAACTTAAATGTCTCATGAATTGCTCATTACGATTTGTTTTCGGGATAACCAGAGATACACATACAACCCAGTATTACGCCGGGTTAAAGTAGCTCTACCTTTCCTACCGCTGCCGGTATTTCCTTGCATTCTTTCTGTCCCAGGTGGTCATAACACAACGTCCCAGTTATATCCTACAGATTCTTTAATTTAAATCCTCCATTCAATCCCGTCCAACTAGGTCCCGTCGTCCATCTTACTTCTCCCCTCCCTCCTCCCGAACTCCTTCGTTTGACAAGTCCTTCCTAATAAACAGACCTGCCATACTCTGGAACTCTATCCGTCCGAACATTCCTAAGGCATCAACAGGCTCCTCGTGCTCTTCAATCATTTTCTCATCCAATCAGAATAATTATTTGATTATACATATGACCTATATTATAATATAATAATTATAATATTTATTCTTTTGTAGTACTTTCTCTTTTCTCCGTTTCGTTTTTTAGTCGTATTTTTCCCGAAAAAAATAGACTATTGGGTCGAAGGTCGGCGGTGAGCGACAGGACTGCGTTTTATATCCGTTTCATAACCCCTAGAACACGATTATGGGAGGATTTGGAGATGTCTGATATATATATATATATATATATATATATATATATATATATATATGTGTGTGTGTGTGTGTGTATATATTCCCCGCTACATTTGAGCACCTCCAGCGGCCCCCTTTGGGTTAAGAGAGCTGAAATTCGATATGTAGGGCTTTCTTCCAGGTGGGAACGATAGCATTAAAGAATGGGTTATTCCAGTCAAAATTTCGGTAAGTTCATCTGAAATGTTTTTTTTTAAGTTTTGTGCATCTCTACAGCTCCACCATATTACTTTATAGGGCTGAAATTTTGTACGTGAATTGAGTTGGTGTCAGAGAAGTATGTTTCGGGGGACTCGACTTGGTTTTCCCAACCCCTCCCCCCCCCGGGTTTTTCGATTTTTAAAAATATTTGCGCACCTTTAAAACCCTTTCAAATTGAGTTAGGGAGCTAAAATCCTGTTGCATTTGAAAGGAAATTGAATTACCTAAAAAACAACAGAAGTTTCATCGAAATCGGAACAGTATTAGCAAAGAAATAGATATTTCAACAGTTTCAATGCCTTTTTAGTCGTATTTTCCTCGAAAAAAGTAGACTATTGCAGTGGGTCGAAGGTCGGCATTGAGCGGCGGTACTGCGGCAAATGAGCTGAAATTCGAAATGAAGTGTTTTCTGTATCGAAGGTCAGGGGAGAGGCAGAACAATGTAATTATTGTATGGCAGAATTTCGGTATGTCAGCGAACACTCTTTTGTGGATCTTAACTTTTTTTTTCTCACTCCCCCGTTTTTTTATAATATTTTTATTTTAGTGAAAATATGAGCTCACGGATTTTTTTTTTAAATTCTATTTCTTTGATTTTTTTTTTCTTTATAAGCTTGTAAATATGTATACAAATCATATATAAAATCTGTAGTCTGTAGAGCTTTAGTGGCCCTGATCATTACAAAGGAACTTCAGTCCTAGAATAATTTTTTTTTTCATTTCTTATGTCCTGGCGTCCCTTCTATCGGATCTGATTATGTGGAAACGTCTTCAGACTGCAGGAAGTGTAGGATCCGTCTCCGATAATTATCGGACCGTATGATAACGCCTCTAGGTAATATTCTGCATTGATGTGTACAGACGTTTCGGCCTAAGTTGTTGGCCTTTATCAGATTTGAATCGAGGGCAATAAGCGAACGACGAACAAAGACGTACCAATCGTGTGTTACTTTCATGCCTCACCCACAAATATCTCCATTATTAAATCTATGGTTAACTATATCTCCGTCAGTATTTTTTTTTTTTTTAATCGTTCGGTAGCGAAAATAAAATCAGCAATGTGCCAATAGTTAATCATATTGTTGGTGTGAACTAGCTTACTTTTAACTTTTTTTCTCGTACGTTGTGGGGCTCATTCATTTCTAAATTTTGAAATACAATTGAAGAAAGCCTTTGACATAAGTTTAATCAATTTTATAGTGAAACTATTTGAAATATTTAGAAATGGAATCGGAAATATTAGAGGTTTTTTTGTCGAATTTATACGAACTTTTTTCTCCATCAAAATCGTGGGTGGAATCCTTTCGGAATTCACTATGTACCTGACGTGATTGTTTTTGTTTATTAATTTAAAAAAAATCTTTATAATAAATTCTTATTCAAAAGAATATTACTCATTATAATTTTTTACAAACAATTAGATAAAAAATGTATCACACAAAGTGCCTTGGCAATATTTCATCAAAATAACGCCATTTTTATTCATTATTTAATATTATATAATCATATTTGTATAGCAATCCAATCATAATTTAACAATTTATCACAAGAATCTATAAGTATATGGATTATTAGTAGCTAACTGATAATCGAAATGTTTCTGGTTATTTACAAACAACTCTATTCAATGTTGTATTTTTTTAATTTATATTTATTCTGAATACCAATGCACTGTTTATTTACTAGTGGATGGATTTTAGAAATATTTTGCAGTTCTCATATGAATAAAACTCATATGAATTATTTTAATCAAAAAGCTCAAAATCTAAGAAGTAAAAACAAGATACAATTTCTACAATATTTATTTTTGGGCATAGGAAAAAAAAAAAAAATTAAAAGGTGAAATTCACTATCAGCACCCAAAAACATGTGGAAGTACAACATTTTAACCCTTTCTCCACTTTATAAGTTGAAAAAATAGTTTAGGGTTCCAAAAGAACAAAGGGAGGCCTCAGTCATTGGGTCACCGATTTCTAGCAATTTTTTTTTCGTGATCCTACATCCATAATTTCTCAGATTCAGTGGCGTAGCCAGAGGAGGATCCAGGGGGTCCAGACCTTCCCCTCCTCTCCGAAATTACAAAATACTGTTTCTTATTCTTAACTGTAAACAAATTGTATTAAGCTATATAAATGTTTTTTTATAAGTAATATACCGAGGCATAGAAAATATTACAGAGAGAGAGGACCCCCTTACATCCATGGTTGGGGTGGGTTTTTTTAAAGTAGATTCTTGGATGGACCCTTCCTCTACCCCTTCCCCCTCCCGAAACGAAATCCTGGCTACGACACTGCTCAGGTCTGCGATCCGTCCCAGTGGTTTTAATCGCTGAAAAAAAAAAATACAAAACATAATACTTATTTCACTTCATTTTAGTAAAAATCCTGGAAAACAGATTGCAGTAAACAATAGCTGCACAAAAATAATTAAATACAATGTTTAAAATAACATAAAATGTTTTTTTTTAAGGTCATTAACCCCCTGAAATAGAAAACAACCTTTAAAATGATAATCTATAAAGCGTTGTTCAATCTCATTTTTTGTAGATATTTTCAAAAAACTAGTGTCACAACTAGAGTTAATTTGTCTGAACAGTCATTAAGTTTCTCTCAAATAAGTTTCACGTGTTCACACTATTTTTTTTCTCATCCTTCGAATTTATTCATAAAATAACGTTTTCACTGAATATTTCTACACTGATTAAAAATATTTTTGGAAACTAGCTTCCACGGTTACGAAGTTACTATGGCGTACGCAAGTTGGACTCTTTTTCTATTAGCAATTTATTAATAACGTTGTTACGATAAATTAGTAGATTTTTATTATTGCTAAACAGTCCTGGGATTATGAAAATAAAGTAGTTTAAATTTGTTATAGATTGGTTCAGTAGTTTTAGCGGTTAGCGTTTACGGCTAAACGAAAAACGTGCTGTCCTTCTATATAATAGTAGGTATAATGAAAACAGTATTCCTCTACGAAGTGAAGAATGTTTACAGATTTTTTTAAATTCTAAACTGGCGTCAGATTTGGTTTTATCTGTATTCAAATTTTCGGGCGAATATAAAAATTTTTGACTAATCATTTTTCCAAGGGGTGTACCCTTTTTCTGTTTTTTTTTTAAAGATACCAACAAAAAAAAACAACCCAAAAATCGCTCATAAATCAGGATTTTGTTTTTATTTTATGATCACATTTTTCACAGACTTTCTAAGAAAATGTAGTATCTGATTGTATGGATGGAATATAGATCATGCTAAGCTGTTTATTTAATCATGCATATAAACAATACAGAGCTTCAAATTGAAAGGTAATTTCGTGGTTTAAAAATTTTTAACCTCCTCAGAACTAAAACAAATATAATTTTTTATTTTCGATGATATTTTGAATATGAAGATTTCTTGGTGCGCTAAATCAAAATATGTCATAATTTTGGGAATAAAAAAATTCATAAGACTCGTTTACCCTATAATCTAAACTTGTTTTTTCAATTTATTTGGCCGAAAAGCAATTGTTTTTTAAAGTTAGGATTTTCCTTCAATATAATCTGAAAAAAAGAAAGCGTTTTGTTGGGAAAAAACGTCGATACCATTTCTCAAACTTGAGATATAAAATAAAGCAGTTATCGCACGTTTTATTTTTTTTTTCCGCCTCCCAGGGCATATTGGAACGATCGCCGTGACGTGACATACGTCCAATATTTTTGGATATAGAATCAAAAACGAAAAAAAATTGATTGAAATCGGTGATCCATTGACTGTGCCCACTCTCCCCCCCCCCCTTGCTAGCGTATCATGAGATCCATGGTTAAATTCCTGCAGCTACCAGCAAGCATGAGTTCCAACTGGAAATTTTTTCGTAGATATTCTTCAAATCCTGCTTGATTCAAAAATACTGAAAGGTAATTTATAAATTGTTTGGCATTTATTGTAAATATTCGTTAAGCCATTGAAATTAATTAAATCTGTCTAAAATACAATTCCTGGAGAATAACGAGCGAGTCGTTTGTTAATATGTTCTCATTCCAAGTTCTTCCACTACATGGTATCAATAAAAACATAATACTAACTCAACAATATTGTTCTAAAGAGAGCAAGAAACAATAATTATTAAGCTGACTGGAAACAACTACCTACTAGAAAGATAATTAAAGGGAAATCAAGTTCAGTATGGTCTTGGAAATAGGAGGTTTCAAATAAGTTGCTATTTAGTATAATAATTACACATATACTTTTATTATTATAAAATAGTGACCAAACATTATAATAATTATGGAATTAAAAGATTAAATCATTCAAGTTAATGTTTATTAAAAATATGTGACAATATTTTACCATCGGCTGGCTAAAACATTATCATTTTATCATTCTTGTATAATAGGACTAAGCGATTTGTCTGTCAGTTGATGCACATATCAGATAGATTTCCAGACCAAAACCCATTACAGAACGTCTGATGCCAAAAGTTTATATTGTTGGTGAAATTTAAATTTAGAGACTGCTTTCGATAATTGGCATGGTATTATTGAAATATAAATGATCCTACGTATAGAAGGGACGAAGACAACAAACAGTAGTGGCCACAGATGCACCATTGTGCGGTCAGATATCTACACTGGTCAATGAGCCTCAACGCCACACATGTGATCATCCCGTTCACATCTGTGCTCTCTGTAGTGTCTTATCTCCCATCATCCTAGTAGTGGGTTAGGTACTGCCGGGTTGGAACGCAATGGTTAAAGTTTGTTTTAAGTAGCCTCAATAATTAGCAATACACTCATGGACGTCAATAGATTACTCTGTTATTATTCGTATAAGTATTAATAACTAGTTATAATTAAACAATAATAAAACATACTCTACATATGAATGAAAAAGTAAATGAAAATGGTTGTATGATGACAGAGATCAACAGCAGTAAGATAAACGAAATAAATATACAGTTTTTAAGATTAATAAATGATAAAGGTGCAGATGTATATTAAACTAAATCTATAGAAAAAAATATTAATGTAATGTTTTTCTGATTATTTTCAATATTTGACCTTCCATAGTATATGGCTATCTTCACAAATTTGTCTTAAGGTCAATTAAAATTCCGTAATTTTAATGTATATTTATATTTTTTTAGGCCGTTTCGAGGATGCTTTGTTCCCCTCTTTAGCATCTATATAATACCCCAAAATTGTTTGGTGAGTCAATAAGTTTCTACTCTAATGAGACATGGTCAAAGATTGATGTAATCAATAGAATAAAGGAAATAAGGTATAAAAAAAGAAAGCCGATATTCAGGATTGATAATTATATAAAATTAGCTATGTGTGCAATTTCATCGAAAAGTTTCATTAAACAAGTTGTTATCGGAATTCAGTTTTATTTTAAAGAAATAACAGTTTTATCGTACAGAATATGGTGATATTAGAAAACAAAATGCATGATTAAACTTGATGCATTGAGATGAATCGCATTTAAGATTAAGATGAAAAAGTTTTACAAAATATGAATGATCAAATATATATATAGCTGGGCTATGCAAAGAGTAGATAGGTGTGCCTCTGAAAAACATGGTATTATATTTTGTAAGTTATTAAAAAGTAGCAACTACCACTATTTTAAACAATGACAAAATTATTCTACTCCGTGAAAAATATGTTCTGATTCCTAGGTCTTCCTCTACATGGTATAAATAAAAACATAT
Organism: Rhaphigaster nebulosa; assembly: GCA_948150685.1. Taxonomy (NCBI): domain Eukaryota; kingdom Metazoa; phylum Arthropoda; class Insecta; order Hemiptera; family Pentatomidae; genus Rhaphigaster; species Rhaphigaster nebulosa. The sequence goes on from OX411309.1 coordinate 66,896,752, forward strand.
TACTAACTCAACAATATTTTTATAAAGAAAGCAAAGAAACAATAATTATTCAACTGACTGGAAACTACTACCTACTAGAAATGTTCAATATGGTCCTGGAAGTATTTTTCAAATTACTGGACTGGAGAATGATTAGCACCAATATAGAATAAGAAGTTGAATATTCCAACTAGAGATTTGCTGTTGCCTTATTTGGACACCAGAATGAACCATAGAAAGAAGCGAGTTTTGAGATTAGTTAATTATAACGACACCGCAAAAAAAATAGATACTTTTATAGATAACGGTCATCTATAAAAGTATCTATTTTTGCTTAATATGTTACATTTGGTAAAAGAGACCAAATGTAATTTTACTTTTACTTTAACATTTTACTAATGTTAATTTTACTTTACACAGTAGAATCTTCTGTATTCCTTCTGTGATAGGTTAGTCTGTTTATATAATTGATTTAATGACTTTTAAAAATATAATAATTGTATGAAAATGTATTGTGGATTTTAAAACATAATCGATAGTAGATCGAAGTGCTGATTAAAACTATACTTGCTCGACAGGACCTCCTCTCCCCACCCTCGCTGACTAAGCCAACCAGCCGCCCTCGTTTTCCCACCAGTTATAATAAATTTTACAATACACCGGGGAACTGTTAGCGTTAACAAGGCTCGCACCGTGCCTAATCACTCATTCTCTATCCGTGAAAATGTTCCGCGAATCGTTACTTTAATAAGCATTATGTCAATATTGCTTTAAATTAAATGTTAGCTTTTAATTCACTCGTTGTCTCAGTTATATACTGACAGAGCCGGTTCCGAAATTTTAGAGCTCAATTAGTTTTTTATTTTGATTTGCTAAAAAAAAATTAAACTAACATACCTTGCAGATTCAGAGGTATAAAATTTTTTGTGATACAGTTGTGTTGGCTCAAAAAAAATCTGGTGCGGTGCGCGCATCACACAACTTTCCTTTACCGTTCTATAATAATTATCTTTTTAATATAATTTTAAAAAGTCCACATAAACAATGCTTGAAATAAACTCAGCAGCATTCACTTCTTCACATCTTCTCCCACTTCAGTACAATAAAACAGTTTTTAAAACAATTTTAGTACAACAATTCTGTAAACTACCTATATATTTTAACTTTGTCAAGTTGCAAATATATTTTAAAAGTTTCGGTTTAGTTTTCATGAAAGTTTTCTTTCCATAGTAGAAATTATTAAGTTAATTTCCGCTTTTGTATTCTTAAATTACTTTATTACAGAGTATATTGTTAATAACAGATTAGTGGGAGAAGGTTCGGTCGCATCCTTCTCCTTTCGGATGAGGTCGGTTATCCGTGTAGGGTCTTGTGCTCCTCATAAAATACGCTGTATCTTTGCTAATACTGGTCCGAATTTGATGATTATTTTTTTTGTTTTTTAGATAATTTAATAACCTTTCATACAATTCAATAAAATACAAATAACAATAGTTATAATAATAATAAAATACAATACAAATAAAATATTCTTTTCATCATAACTTTTTTCGCTGCATTTCCTCGGTGATATACTACATAAATGAAAAGTTCAAGACCTTGAAAGAGAAGACATTAAGCAAGTTTCATCAAAATCGTTGGAGACGTTTACGAGAAAATTGTAAAATCCCCGATGTAATAGCTAATTCCGGTTAGTCCGATGCGCTTTATCTTTGCTAATACTGGTCCAATTTTGATGATTCTTATATTGTTTTTTAGATAACTTAATTACCTTTCATACAATTCTATACATAATTTACCATGAAATGCATACTTTTTAAGCTATGCGAAAACAAAATATACTTTTCATCATAACTTTTTTCGCTGCATTTCCTCGATGATGTACTACATAAATGAAAAGTCAAAGGCCTTTATGAAGAATAATTTAGGCAAGTTTCATCAAAATCGTTAGAGCCGTTTTCGAGAAAATTGTAAAAAAGTGTAAAATCGATTATATAAAATGGTACTTTCGGTTAGTCGATTTTGACGAAAAAGTTGCTGTAACATCACAGCCATATACATACCTTGAATACGTAATTTCAGTATCATGCAATTTTTCGTTTTTGAGATAGGCTGTTCACGTACACACTGACCATAGTCCTACTACTCCAGATGGAGGAATTTACAAATCTACAAAAGGAGGAATCTACAAATCTACAAAAAATAAAAATATTACGAAAATAACGCACTACAAAACATTCAATAAAAAAAAAGTTGACCCTTTTTTGTACGTTTAAAATTAATAATCATAAAAATTTTCTGATAGTTTAAGAATTAAAAACAATCAAAGGGACAGATAGCATTAAGATTGGGAAGGGTAAAAGGCACCTGTCTCTAACAGATGGTCTGTCTCTTACCCTCATCCCCCAGTTCATTGTCAGGCAATTATTTATTTCGGTTGAGCCATTTTCACGGTGATGGCGTCAGGACAGTATTGAAGTCATCCCTATCGCTAACGGGTCGTAAGTAATTCCATGGATCGTAAGCTTGTTTGAATCTACTATAGATCCAATTTAATAGGCAAACCAATGCTGAATGATAAGAGTGTGATCCTTTGTGCTCAGTATTTTATGGTTCGTAATGGTAACTTATTTCGCTCCGAAGGGTTTAAGATTTCTAAGGTACTATTGTATTATTGTAATAATATGCGTTTTGTTAACAAGAACTTAAATTATTGATGTTCTAGCTATGGTCGATATTTTTTTTATGCATGTAAATATTTATTGTTTTCAATTTTATAATAATTAATATTTTCCTTATTAAATCTAGTATTAACTTTGTAGGCTATGTTTCTTTCATCTAGATTTAGGTTAATCGTAATTTATTATTGTATTAGAATTAGTTTTTTTCTAACGTCACTACACGTCACAAATAATTTTAATCCAAAGGCTAACATAAGGTTAGATAAGCTTTCTATGTATAAATAATATTAATTAAACAAAAACAGATTTTAGCATGATTAAAGTTTTATATACCCAATTTGGCAAATTTTCATTTTTTTACTGCAACATTTACGCTTTTTATTGCTCAAAAATTCTAGTTATCACACATCGCACCCATTGAAGAATGGCAACTGAAGAATTCACATAAATCCCAACAAATACCATCAAATCACTCTTACCATTCTGTCCAGCAGTATCTTTTTCACTTATCACTGTTGAACAGATCCGTATATTCCGTAGATTAATTTACTTATACCGTACAGCATTTACTTGACAAACATTCCAAACTTCCATTTTACTACAAAAAGCTCTTATACATTATAATAGTTAGTACTGTTTAAACATATTGAATTGAGCTTCTTTATTCTGTCCATAAAAGATTCAATATTCCATCTTTTGCAGATTTGGTCCGAAATTGATATATCTCCGTACATAAAAATTCCATGTATATATATAAATGGGAAGGAGCCCGGCATAAGGATGTGGGGAGCCTTCAGACACTCTCTTCAATCAAAAAATTATTAACATTGTTAGATCCGGACCGCTCCCAGAGAGGTCGCAAAATTTACATTATTAACAATGTAATAATATTTCGTTGACCGGTGTAAATGGTAGGCATTCAAATGCTTATTACAAAAATGTTATTAAAATTCAATATGTTAATAACATCAAATAGGTTAGTAACAAAAATGTTATTAACATTTTGATGTCCATAGACATCAATCAACTGGGAAATGTTATTAACAATCAGTGTAAACTAAATCAAATATTGTTGACATTTTTCAGAGTACATCTTTGAAAAATATTAATAATATTAGCAAAGTGTCATTAGCAAAGTTATCTGCTGTGTAAACGCGACTTAGGAACAGATGGTTATTCGAGATGAGGTACATCATACGCTATCTTTGTATTATACTGCGTATAATTACTTATTGGAAAAATAGATATAGTTGCGAATTTCAGTAAATTGAAACTTTGATAAGCGTCCTCGTTGTATTATTAGGTAAGAGGAGTAGCCGACAGTAGTTGTTGGCATTGTAAGAGCACAAGCAATAGTTGGACCACCAGAGGATAATTGGCTGAAAGAGGACACCCTGTAATGCCGGGATTATTTTCCCTCCGCAGCCCCTTTCAATAGCCTCCTCTTATAGATTATTTATGTTAATTATTCACTTGGATGGCCATCTCGGTGATCCTACATAATCCTCCAGTCTGCGGCAAGTAATCTCTGAAAAATTAGGATCGAAAGCACCCCTGCTGTGTGGCTCTACTCCTTTCGAAATCACTGTTCCTTCATTAGGTGACCCTTATATGTGATGAGCTGTTTTCTAGTCATCTGCCGTCGACATTAGATATAATTCGGAACTTTTTAAAAATGGACTTTGTCAGTCACTGAAGTAGTTACAGACCCAACACAGCTCGCTATAATTTCTTCTTATTCTATGGTGATTCAGTTCTTTAAAGTTTCTGTGTCAAGAAACTCCGACAAAAAATAATCACTAATAATCAGGCAATCTTTGCTTGTTCGTCCTCCGTCTGCCGCTTTTCTCCGAGATTACTAGTCCAATTTTTTTTTTGACCAAAGTCAGAGGCCACTTCAGGATGATCCTTGAAGCTCGACATTACCATTCCCTATTTCGTTTCATATTGGCGGCCGATTAAAGGTTTCATACGCCCATATTTCGGTTTTATGCAGATAGAGGAAAAGTATAAACTGTTTTGCATCTTTTAACCAAAGCCTTTAAATATATATACTTAAAATCCAAATATTATATATATATATATATATATATATATATATATATATATAAAACTATTTGGAAATAATAAAACATAGTGTAATAATTTGCTGCGTTTTACGTTTGTATTTTAAAATGATACTTTACTCACCTATGAAGTTTGAGAACTCAAAATATAATTTTCTATTATTTTTAACCATCTCTGAAGTAACATTATGTATAGTCAATCCTGCCTGTATTGATAAATTTTCAAAAGATTTAGATTTTGGAATTTTTTAAATATTTAGTTTCAGCATCATAATTTATAATTCCGCTGTTTTATTACCAACTGTATGATTCAGATAGTATAGTAAAATATGCTTGGTTCAAAATCATTTCTTTTAATATGTAAATATAAATTTACTAAATTGCATCTTAATGCAACTTAAAAAAAAACGTAGATAATTGTAAATAGGAATGAAAATAAATCTTTCGAGTTAAAATATAGTAGAGAACATATACTCCTATTATTACAGGCAGTTTTTCAATATTTTTTCTTAGTATGCAGACATTTATTTTTAGCTCTCTTCTTAATTTTGAGCCTGTTACAGGTTTTTTCCCCTTTTTTTTATACTTTAAATCATCAATTTTACTAAATCTATTTTATTTAATCATTTTTCTTTCTTTTCTTATTTGATTATTATTTTTTAGTTATTTCGACATGCTCACGGTTCCTTCAGAGCACCATAAATGCAAAATAATTAAACAAAAATGTATGATATTCATCATTATGCTTAAGTCTTCAAACTTTTATATCCTTTTACATGCTTTATGATTGATAAGCAATGAAAACAAAAAGGGGCTTGTTTTGAGAAACAGTAAAACACAGTGGTAATGTGCGTATAGGAACTGTGGAATTGCAGCACACCTATTTCCTCTCGATATTATCAATAGTATTCGATATAATGAGTCATTTTTTCTTTAATTCTTCCTTTATACTTTTATAATATATAATCCTCAAGCTTGATGCCAGTTGCCATACCACAGTTTATGAAAAAGGCACAAAAATCTCTGAATGGAACTGTGCGCTTCACAGGAATACACACAGAAGTATTTGAGCCTTAAAGCCGGACAGAATTCCGAATCAGGGAGTTTTGTCAAAAACTCCTTCCAGCCCATCATTCTTCAAGCTTGATAGCTACCTCATCAAATGCAATCGGATAAATTTTCTCCACTCTTGCCACTTAAAGTCAACCGGAACTTAGATATTGCCAGAATTTTGAATCTCATAGTAATCAGTGGTAGTTGTTTCCCATACTAAATAATGTGCTTATTAACGTACTATATTTTAAAACATCATTGATTGCTCGTTACGAACCATGTGTATGAAGAATGTTTGGATAATTCTTTTTGTTTACTTAATGTCATCAGATATAGCTGTTTTTGTTTATGTGTCAGTTCTTGTCGGGTTAAATGTTGATTATAAACAAAACATTTAGGCCAATGTTAATTATATTTTACAAAAAAATCTTCCGCCATTTTGTTTTTTGTATTACTTCAAATATATTGAGCAAAAAAAATTTATAATTATCTCAACGTAGTAATGTTTTATGGTATTTTTCCTGGATTCTATTGAAACCGTATAGAAGTTCATCCGGAGATAATTTAATAAGATCCTTTAAGAATTCAGAAGGATGAAAATAGTATCAAGCTTGATGAATAATGGATTAAATTAAGATTTTTACAATTTTCCGGTTTTAAGAGTCAAATAGAACGCAGCTGTATGAAAAAAAAAAAAAAAAATCTTCACATAATTTTATCCGGGTTTAAGCCTCAAAGACTCCTATGTGCAGTGAGGAGTCTGACTGTTATGCTCATGCGCACATTGGAAGCTGTATGCGAGGCTGATGAGAGAAAGAGCGCTGTTGACCCCACAGTGCCAACCCTTGCATGTTAGTGGAAGAGGGTGATTTGTGTTTTTTTTTTTTTAAACCGTTTGTGTTGTGCTTAAAAATAGTGTACCATGTTCTTGTATGTGATAAAGTGTACAATTAGATTGTTATCCTACTTCTAGCTATTATATTTTATTCATCCCCATCTTTTCGCGGATATTGAAACAAGAAGAATGACTTACATTTTAAAATTAATTGATCAAGCTTGAACTGTAACAATTTATGTTATGATAAGTAAAAAAAAGTTCGATTTTGTGTTGTTTAAATACATTTTCTTTTTATGCACGTTTTTTCCCTCTAAACAATTTTAAAACAAATATTAAACATTTTCTGGAGAAGCACTCCCACTAATCTAATTGATGATCCGTCACTGGTAAAATGCATGACTGCTATGACTGCTTCTCGTAGAATCGGAGCGATAGGAAGCTGGTTCAGATTCTTCTCAATATAAGTATTATAATACATCAGTTATTTTTTTATATAACTCTAAAAGTGAATAACTACATAATTGAAATAACCGTTTAATTTGTACAAATTTTTTTTGGAGTACCATTAGTTTTCCCTCAAATAACCTTATACCTTTCAAAACATACTAAAATTCTATGCGAGTTTTGATTCTGAATTAGAAATTCACGTTTTATGGAGTGCATCCACTTACAAATTAATTGCTTCGTATTTTTATTCTAATTATTTATTACCAATAAGTTGTATTACTGAAAATACCTTAGGTTGAAAAACCGTTAAAGAATTTTAATTTAGAATAAATACAAAAAAATCAACACTCGTAGTTCGTAAAAATAAGTTTGAATTAGTGAAAAATCGAATTACTATAAAGTAATTGGTTTGTTGTGGTTTCGATATTTTCTATATAATATATATATATATATATATTACAATTTTATGTTTTTTTTTTGTTTTTTTACCTCCTGTCCGCATACCGTAAATTTGCAATGTTCCAACAAATGACCTAAATAGCACACGTTGTATATATACCTCATCACCTATGTTTCCATTACTAGATGGCTTCAACTTTAATCACAGACTGCCTCTGAACAGAGCCGTTGCACAATGATACGACCCCAACACAAATGTATGCACGTCCGTTCCTTTGCCATTGTTTACTGCACAATGGCCGAAATCCCACTGGACTCATCCGAAAAAGTTCATACTTTCAAGGTGTCTCCAGGGAACCTAGAACAGAGATGGGCAAAGTACAAAGGAACCATTTGAAAATGAGTCCATTTCCCCCCCGTTCTGAGCCGATGATCCTTTGTATCCCAGGCGTCGAGGTTTTTGTTTTAGTTGATGAAAAAACAATAATGTAAACAAATTGTCTTACAAATGAATAGTAGAATAGTATATATGTTTAAATAGGTAGAATAGCGATATTTTGTATACCGTTAATTCGTATGATCAGATAATTCGTAATAATTCGCCAGCCCAAGAAAAAATCTCTTTAGCTCATAAAGAAAACTATGCATCTTGGTCCCTTCGGTAATATTTATTTATTTTCGTCGTCCATGCCATGTAAACTACTTATACTTGTTATTTCTATGTAAAAACTCTCGTTAACTCATACAATTTTTATGAGAGGGAGGGGGAGGGGTAACGAATGGGAGGGGATCGTTCCTATAATTTCGATTTGTTTACATTTACTATTTCTATTCTATCCCTTGCCTTTCGTCGATTGCGAAGTTTTCTTCATTCAAGGGCTAATAATTGTCATACCTTTAAGGAAAAAAAAAAAATCATTTAAGCCGTTACCGGTGGTGACAAATAAAGTGTCCAAACTTTATAATGTTCCTCTATAGACGTTAATATACATTTAATTTTTGACAGCAACGTAAGAAAAGTGATTGACACTAAATAAAATACAATGTAACATGAAATCTTTTTTTTTTTTTGTAATAAAGTATAATAGTGGAGTGGCAAAGCTTGTGGTCTGAATAGTTATTCTGATGCAAACTTGACATTTTCTGTCATTTTTTCTTTCCAAATTCCTAAATCGCAGGGAAAAAGGGATGTGGTCCATTGTTACTTATAGTTATAAAACAATGCACTTTCATATATATTTTAGGTATCTCATTCTATTTTATTGGTAACAAAAAGTAGCTCTTTTTACCCAAACACCAAATAACAAGTAGCTACAATAGTAGGTACAACTACTTTTATTTTCATGAAAAGTACTAATTTTTGATGTTCTTCCTAATTTTTTTTCGGAAGTAGAAGGCTTGCGTTTTTCTGATTTCAAGCTCTCGTTCATTTTCCATTCGTTTTAAATTAGTGTCATCTGTTTCAGCTCATATCATGAAACTCGTTACAGGTAGAGCGTGTATCTGTTCGAGGATACCAGACTGACACGCGCGTGCATTAAGAGTTGCATAAATTCTTCTGTACGTATTATTGGTAATCTTGTCAATGTTATTTGTTGTCTTATTTTTTCTAGAAATAGGTCAAACAAATTTTTAATGTTCAATTCAGCTGGCAAGTAATCTATTTTACTTTTCTTGAGACTAGAATGGTTTTTGCTTCCTTGAAAGGATTTTATGGGATCCTCGATAACATTTCAATTCAGAAGAAACATTATATGCCCTACTGGCATGTTTGCTTCGATCAATGGTAGAAGTCCCACCTTTGCAATGATGCCCGAACACATCCCTGAGTAGAATGCTATATCCTATGAAGCGACTGGAAAAAGCGCGATAAACAGGGACTTTAAAGATCTTAGCTTCTCTAATCACTCCGGTCTTAAAAATAAAAACACTATTCTTCAGGGTTAAATTGGGATATTTTGAATGAATGTGGCGTCATTGGACTGATACGATGGAAATAAAAGGGACCAAGTGTAAGTATTGATCATACCAATCCTCCAAACTGTTGAATTTTTTCGACCAACCTCTCAGAAAACACCGCAAAGCATTCGTGGCACTTGCATTTACAAGCATCCCTAGTTTCATGGCTACTTAGGCTATGTTTTTTGGCTATGTCAGTCAAATTTCCAAGTTTTTCCTTGCTCCTAGGAGTAGACACGAAAACTCGTTCATTTCCTATCTCTTCCATTATGAAGATATTAGACATTCACATCACTCCGAACATTGTTTACGAGAAAAAACGTCGAACAACACGTAAAGCTTGAACATAAACTGGATTGGAGATTTCGTCTTCTGTGGACATTTCCTGGTTTTTTCACTAACGTATTGACAGCCAATTTCTCCCCTTTCAGCTATTTTTCTAATCTATTTCTAATGGGGACAAAACCGTTTTGACCCCAGAGATATGCATTGCTTTCTTTATTTTATTTTTACTTACCAATTACTCAATTTAAAAAGTAATTCTAGATATAAAATAGACTAGATAAAAAATATGCGACCGCCAGTTCATGTTTTTATTTAAACGAAAATTAGACAAAGGTAATGTTCTACACAGAAGTCCTCAGAGTGTTTCCTCTAACAAATTTTGCTGGTAGATTAACGATTATTCTTTTGGCCTGAAATTTGAGTGGTCCAACTATTGAAATTTCTGACGCTCGAAATTTCGAGATGTGCCCATCTCATTCTGGATATGCAATATGCCTTCCTAACTCACAATATTTTTTTCTCATTATCATTATTACAGAATTTTTGCGATTTTTTTCTTTTTCAGAAAGCAGGTCACTCTCCCCCGCACGAGGATACAAAGAGTAGAGAGGACCGCATATGCGGACAGGAACAGAAGGGCTTTATGATTCTAATTTAGGGATCACCCCCTATCACATCTGCTCTAGGAGGGGGGTAAAAAAGGGACAACAGGTCCTAGTAACGAGAGCATTGTCTGCTCAACAATGTTAGTGCATCAACTTGCAGGGGGCCATTAACTCGGCACTCCCTCCTCCAAGTTATATCTTCCGATATCAGTAGTTGCCTTACGCAGTTCAATGCCATATTTAATTTCCCTAGTAATATCAGTAACAATAAATAAAATTGCAAATTCATTAGGATTTAATCTTACATGATTCGCAAATTCCACATTAAACATGTTTGTTTAGGGTTCATTAAAACTACAGTTTTCGACGAAGAAATTTTTACAATGTAAATAATATATTCATTTTATGATGTCATTTTGCATCAGATGAAAAGCTTTTATTATTATTTATCGTACAAATCGTTTAAGTATATAAATTGATTTATGTATATATTAAATATATTATATTTATAGTATATTATGTGATATTATTATTATATAAGTACATATAGGACATCCAGAGAATGTAAGACCACAACTCAAAAAATGTTTTTTTTTTGCCAGAACGAACATTAGATCCGTATAGAACAGGTAAATTTCTACATAGAATCCTCCAGAGTGTTTCCTCTAACACATGTTACTCATACATCACAAATCATTTCTATTAGTATACTTTAAATCATACAGAAACATTTATATTATAAAAAGCTCTTAGAAAAAATTTGCTTGGTAAATAATATTAAAAACTTTTCACAGTGATAGTGTCAAATGAAAGTTTTTGAACATTTTATTTTAATTTTAAATGGTTTATATTTAGATTTAAATATATTTCTTAAAATATCAGATTAATATAAACCTTATAGCTCTGTAATTAATTATTATTTGAGAAAGCGATTACATTTGAAGTCTCATATAAAAATCGTGAATATGTATTATTCATAAAAATGGCCAAAAAATAAACAATGAGGAATATACAAATGTCACAGATTTCAGTTGAACAACGTTCGGATGATATTGTAGATTTGCTTTTAAAACACCGATTTCCAGAGTTCGACGTAAATCTGTTCATTACTTAATTTTTATAAGCTTATCAATTCCTTAACTATAAACAACCTGCAATACAGCTGGTACGAAGTCAGACTTTTTCAAAGGTTCTAATACTTTATTCAACAAAAGTGGTACCAGAATATTATTTATTACCTATATGCATTGGATATAAAATAGTAGTTTCGTTTACTAGATGCCCATAGATAAAAATAAATAAATATTATTTGATATAAAATTAAGATAGTTACTTATATATATAATTACAGAATTATTTTATCGTAAGAACTTTTATATACAAGTTGTATATTAAAAAAATTCTCGTTAGAGCTTTTAAGTGATATTATATAAAAAGTTCGCATTATTAAAGTTCACAATTAAATGTGGTAAATGCTTATGGAATTGTGTCTTTAATAATCTTGAAATGTCATTTCTTTAAATAAACATTCTGTAGGTGATTTAATTAAAATTAAAGTAATTTTTCTATTGAAACAAAAAAATAAATGTTAAATAAAAATGTAATTGTTTTTCTATTTGTTCTTTTATTTCGAATCTTATTTATTATCTATATTTTTTGTTAAATTTTTTATAATTTTTTCAACAATACTGAGGTTTACTCCACCTCCCGAACAATGGTGTACGCAGTGGGGGAGGGGAGAGGGAGATCAGGAGGATATATTCTTCTAACATTAAGGTGATTATTTGTCTTTTTATTATTAAAATTCCCTTCCCTCCTCCTCTCTACCGAAAAAAATTCTACGTACGCTCCTGGTCCCGAAGATCTCTCTTAAGATTTGTCCTAAGTGAGTGTTAAGTAAGTGAAAACTTATATTTAAAATCTTTTAGTAGGAACTTCTTTCAACAGAACTTTTATAAAAAACAGTTTTGACAAGAACTTATTGTATATTACAATAACAACTTTTATCAAAAACTTTTAATAAGTTTTAAGTAACTTTTTATCAGAAGGTTCTTTTGTGTAGAACTTTTAAATTAATACTTTTATTAACACAGAGAATATCTAAGTGATACAGTGAACTATCTGTTGACGAAGAATTAGTGGGCACCATCGAGGTTGAAACTTTACTTTGACAGACCTGAATCATTCGACCTTAAAAAGAATAACTGAAACTTGGAATTATCATCGAACAATGTTTACAGCGCAATTCCAACCTCCCAATCTCCCTAGAATTCTGCTAGATCAAGAATCAAGAATTAGTTTCTGTCCATCAGGCCTTCTATGGGCTATCGCGTTACTCATTTCTATTATTTACTTCAAAATGAATTAATAAAATCAGTCATTAACAAATTAATTTACATTTAAATTACAGAATGTTTCTTTATTAGAAAAATAACTTTCTTCTGTTCTTATGTGCGTTTTCTCTAGAAAAGCTTTAGCTTTACTTAAGTACTAATGGGCTAACTACAATAAATTAATAAATACCCAAACATAAAGTAGTGGTGAAACGTTTACTGACATGTACTGTTGATAGACAAAAACGACTAATCACTGATTATATGGCTGAATAAGTCGATATAGCGAACGTGAGACGAAATCAATCATGATGATTTACGGACTATCAACAGTCACACTTGTTTGTATGAGGGCAAGCTAGTTGATAAAGGAACTGGATAATCGTGCGGGTTGGACGGCCCGTCATCGTTCCCTTTCGCAAGTAGCGCATCCCGGCCTCTCGGTGGAGCAGCCCAGTCGCCGATACTTCCATCAGCACGAAGTCACACTGCGACGGCACGAACTCCTGCAACATACGCATCACAAATATAGCATTTCGGTTTCGCTAACTCCTAATCCATACAAAATGCAAATGGATTGTTTAACACTCACTGAATGGATCCATGGACATTGGTATAATGTAAAGACTGATTTCGAAGAATTGTTCTCAGAAAAAGTCAGCATTACAATCCCCATTGAAATCAACCTTGAAAATTTCATGAGAAAAATTTAATGGTAAAATTGCACATGCAAATAATACATCTCCTCATTTATTTTCCTTGTACTTCACCGCCTTTCCAACTTCCCCATTCCTTTTCTTGTCACCTAGGACATTCCGAAAATTTCTCCCTTATGTTTCGCCGCCTTTTCAAGTTTCCAATCCATTTCATGCCATCTAGGACTTACCAGCTGTTTCTCCCATGTGGTTTTCCGCCTTTCCAAGTTCTCCTATATATTTCTTGTTACCTGGGACTTTCCGACTTTTCCTCTGTGTTTCGCCATCCTTTGAGTTTACCTTTCCAATTCATGTTATCTGGGACTTGCCAACTTTTCCTTCCTTGTGCTATGCCGCCTTTCCAAGTTCCCCAATCCATTTCTTGTTGCCTGGAATTTTTCGACCATTTCTCTCCCTTGTTTCCCTTCCTTTCCTTGTTTCTCATTCCATTTCATGTAATCTTGGACTTACCAACTGTTTCTCCCTTGTCACCTTCCTAAGTATCGTAATCCATTTCTTGTCATCTGGGACCTAACAACAATTTTCCAAATATCCACATTCAAACCTGGAATATTCTACAAATTTAGCTGGTGAAAATTAGTGAACACAAACTATGTGAATGGTAAAGAATTTCATTTTCCATTTTTTCTCTCCAACTATTCGTCTTGATGGGTGCATAAAAAAGTTTTGGAAATTCTCAATTTGTATGCGTGATTTCAGCGTTGTTGCATATATTGGCAGCAGACAGATCATGAATCAGATGCTACCCTGACATGATAGTTTAATGGGGAAAGTTATTTGTATCAATGTTCATGAATAGAAAACTAGATTTTGCAAAAAACAGAATGCAAAACAACAAATACTTACCTTTACTTTAATATTACACACTTACCATCAAGAAGGCCGCAGCCAAACATGGTCCACCACCTCTTCCCAATCCCGTATTAACGACATCAACGCCCTCATAATCTGAAAAAAGTATATAATTAATTTAACTATAATTTCATAATCCCGAGAGGCCTTGCTTTATCATACATAGTATATTTAGAACTTACTGGTAACCCTACTCCTGAAGCATTTCCAAAGCGGTAACCTCCAAACCCTGTCTCCAGTGTAAGCTCCCGCCATGTTGACCTCCTCCCAGCATACATCAGACGTTGAGAATAGTCCGTTAGGTGGGGTACCGAAGCTGTTATTTAAGCCAGCTGCAAAATTAAGAGTATATTTTGTATATGGAATAGAGCAAGTATGTTTAAAAATATGTTTATATTATAACTATTTGTGGTAATTTAATGAATTTCAAAGTATTAAATACATTTCTTCCTTCTTTTCAAGGAGATTAAAGAAAATATGGAATCAAAGGACTAAGTAGAGGTAGGACCACTTTTTTGCTTCTCTTTACTTTTTTACAGTTCTTTTATTTATCCAATAAAGAACAGACGACCTCAAATTCCTTTTGGCAAAAAATAATGCTATAGCCTGTTCGGCTTAAGTATTTTAGTGGGAAGAGAGTTTATCTAAGCGCCTAATTTTCTTTGTCCATTATCTATAACTCTTATTCATTCCTTTAACAGGCTAGATCTTAAGTTACACTCAACAGACTATAGTAGTTTACATTATTAATGTTGGAGGCTTTTCAGAGATATAGTTCAATATATTTTTATTATCTCATTGTCTTGAATATGATAAAATTTCTGGCATTACAAGTTAATTAAAGTTTTGTTTACTCACTGGAGCTGGTAGACACCGTCATTATAAAAGCTGGCTTGTATCTGGCACAGTACGCCAGACAGTCGGCGCAGATGACACGACCATCATTGGCAGGGTCTTCGATCCTGATGGTCTTCCCGTTCCTGGACATGGTCACATCTCCGTGCTTTAGTGCCAAACCGCTCGGCATGTTTTCGTACAAAGCTAAGACTCCTGTTTTTCAAGTCAGTAGAGAATTTTTATTTTATTTCATTATTTTAACGGAAAGCAAAATAAAAATACATGGCTAAATAGCAAATGTCAGAAAATAAGCCTCTACCAATCATATTTCTCAACTTCTTCATGCCATTTAAGAATCATCGATTAACTACTGCAAATAGAGCTATTGGTATAATAGTGAGGTGGCTTATAGGTGTTTATTTTAAGATTATCGGTACATGACGGATGAAAGCACCAAATTTGGTATGAAGGTACTCTATAGCCTTGGACTATGCAATGTTCAAAAAATTTTGAAGAAAAAAATGGCGGCATTTCATTTAAAACAACTCATTATCATGAAAACAACCAAACCAAACAAAAAAATTATAAATATATTTTTTAAAGATAATTAAATTTCAGTCTTAATAGAGCTCTTAATATTTACTAGTTCTCGATATAATGTTTTACAATAATTTTTTTTTCTTTCAAAAAACGAGAAATCACTGCTTTGTGAATTTATTTTGACAAATATAACTAAAAAAAACTTTTCAGATAATCCTTATAAATTACTTAATGGTATATTTAACTAGCTCTTATTTGAGTGGTAATAGAGCTCGCTAAGTTTACTAGTTCCGAAAAAAAAAAAAAATTACTAAAGAACGAGAAATCAACATTTTGTGAATTTATTTTGGCAAATATTATCAAAACTGTTATTTCTACGAAGTTAATTATTATATACTATTTTATTATGCATTTAACTAGTTCCAATGGATTACTTGCGGAATAGGATGGCCCTAACCCTCAATGTACTAGGTCGTATTGGAGGCGCTTTCTGGGACCTCAGGTGTCCTGCAACTATGATTATTTATAATGGGCTAGTGCTCGGAATCCTGAGATACGCGTCTCCAGCCTGGACTAGAAATCTCTCGCAACAACAGAAGAAACGGTTCGCGAGAATACAGAGAATGGCTCTGCTGCGAGTGACCAAAGCCTGTAAAACTGTTGCTCATGAGGCGGTGTAGGTTTTAGCGGGAGGGGTACCTCTCGACCTCCTCCGGCAAGAAGAGTTGACGAAGTATGATTTCAAGAATGGAGGCTCAGCAGGTCTTCCGGAGAATCTCCGAGGGAGGATTGCGGAATATCCAAGGAAATGGAAAAGGACACTATAGGGGAGTGGAATCGATGGTGGGTAACCTAGTCAGGAAGGAGCTACCTTGAGAAAATACTTCTTCAACGTCCATTCACGATTGAAGGCCAATGGGTCCTTCCTGATTACTGGATGTTGCAATTTCTCACCGGACATCGGAGATTCCATGCCAAGCTCCATGACTTCGGTAAGGACATTAATCCTCTATGCTCCAGTTCTGGAGTTCAGGAAACTCATCGTAGTGCTTCCGAATCCCGTATTGCCTAGAGGCAAGGTAGGTTGAAAAATAAATAAAATAATAGTTCCAATTTTAGTAGTAATAAACATATGTACGTCTAATAGTTTCCAAGACAATATTTTTTAAATAAATAATTGTTTTTCCATAAACGAGATATCACCGTTTTATTCATTTATTTTGGCAAATATCATGGAATTTGCTTTTCCTTCGAAGATAATTATTATATACTACTTTATGGCGCATTTAACTAGCTTTAATTTGAGTGGTAATCGAGCTCTTTACGATTATTAGTTCCATAGTTAAAATGTTTCAAAAAATTCGAAAAACGAAAAAATCACAATTTTGTGAAATTATTTTGCCAAATATCACGGAAACTGTTATCATTATTAGAAAATAATCATTATAAACAACTTTATGGTTCATTTAAATAGCTCTAATTAGAGTGGAAATAGAGCTTTTTACGTTTACTAGTTCTCCTAATAAAAATTTTCTAAAAATATTTTTAAATAAGTAAAAATAAATGAATATTTACATACATACCTACATAATATGGAAAAATTGATACAAATGTTCAACTGTATGAATTTAAAATATAAATAATCTAGCTTAATCCCAAAAGTGCAAAATATGCAAATTAATTTAACAACAGCAAAACGTGCAATTTCGTACAATATTAAACTTTAATATAGTTAGTTCTTAAATCGGATACCTAATGGGGTTTGAAGCTATTATAAGCAAACGAATAAAATATGCAATAACACAGAAATATGGTCTCTAATTGGTTCAGTTATTCAATATACTTCCTAAATACTTACCTATGACGTTTATTGGCAAATTAAGCCTGGCTATTGCTTTGATGACCGAAACGACGCACGCAGCACCTGCGATATCACCCCTATATATCGACATGCCCTTAGGCGGTGCCAGGTTCAACCCTCCGGTGTCAAAAGTTGATCCCTTGCCTGAAACACCGAATAGATATTCGTAAGTCCGTGTAACCTTCAAGTAGATTAATGTTAATCAAGAATTGTAACTACCCAGAAGCACGACAGGACGCTCGTTTTCCTTGCCTCCGCAGTACTTCAGTTCGGCGAAACCTGGCGGTTGGCAAGAACCGCGGGCCATCGTCAGGAAGGCGTTGAAGTGGTTAGCCTCCATCCACTCTCTGTCGCGGAGTTCTACTTCAACTCCGCAAGGGCACAGATACTCTATTGCCATCTGTTTTACAACAATAGTAATGTTAACAATAAAATAAATAATTGCGCGTGCTTTATATCCTCTCTCAACATCACACTGCATTTATTGACATAGTATCTTTCTATATATATATATCAAAAGATGTATTAATGAGAAATTACTTATGATTATCCAGCTAATATTCATTGATGTTTTGCATGTTCTTTGGAACTTTCTAACTTATTAATATAGTCCAAGTTATATTTACAATGCTATTTAATTTTCTTTTAAATGTAAAAAATAATTACCTGACAGAATAAGGCTGGCGTCATCAAGTTGGACGGACATTCCGATATCCAACGTGCCATGTTCTGCGATTCAGCACCGATAGTACCTTTTAGCCACCATTGCCTTTAAAATGATTGTTTTGAAAACGTCAAACACCAACTTTAAAGGAGGTCCATTTACCATTGACTAATATAAGTGAATTAATAAAAACATACACGTCATCGTTGTCATAGAGCTCTATCTTTGGTGCTGGTTCTTGGTCATCTTTGTTTCTCCAGTCTTGGTATTTCCAGACGGACAATAGGGAACCCTCAGCTGCTGCTTCGGTATTTGTGAAACCTTCGACGAATATGTGGGTTGCTCCCTACAATGGTTCTTTTTTTAGAAACAAAATAAATGTCATTGCATTCAGCGTAGTTTTTTAATAATCTAATTTGCTTAAGAGTATTTCATGAGAATATTTTTTACAGGTTTGGATATGATCAGATCGAAACCTAGACAAGTAGTACAGTCAACGGAGGGGATGTAGATGACATCGACGTGGTTTTTTTAATTAAACACCTCCTCTATCGATTCCCGCTATCGATATATCGAAAAGAAAATCGGAAATGGTCGAAAAATTGATTATTTATTACTATTTACCGAATATTGATTGCTCTCAGTCGTTACTCTGACCTTGACCAGTGCTAGAAGCCTTAAAAATATATTGTAATTATATACCTTAATAAATTCCTACAGTAAACAATAAAGATTAAAATATTATTCGGGGAAATAGCGTTTCATGTGTTTACTGTAATGCTTGCTATATGGGGCTTGCGCCTTTTTAAAAAAACGACGCTGGCATGCTGGAGGAAGATTTGACTTAGGAAAATTGTTGGGGGCACTTTGTTGGGAGGAAGTTAACATACTAAAAGACCCTGCGGTCTTCATGGTCAGGCTCCTTTTTTAGGTTCTTCACTTATATTTCGAAACTGAAAAAAATTTGTTGTACAAAATTAAAGCTAATGCAATATTCCACAAGAATGTAAATATTCATTTTTTTGTTTCTGTTTTCAAATATTTTTAAGATATTCGTTTTCAAAAATTACAATTTTTGGAAAATTGATTTTCTAATCATGTTTTTTCAAACTTTCCTTTTTAACTCCTCACCCTTTCGTTTCACAAAAAAAAAAAAACGATAAAAAGGAAGTTGCATTAAATTGTATTTTCTTCAAAAGTATATATTTTTTTACTAATTACCACAAGTTTGGTGTGGAATTAGATTTAGAAATGTTTAGAAAATGAAATTTTGTTAAATTCACTTTGTTCCTAGCCAATAAAATAAGATGTAAAAACAAAACATAATTAAAACTAAAATATCCTTATTAAATTAAAATTTGAAAAAAAGCCAGAGAGGACTCTTTAAAATAGCGCCTATCGCTACTTTATTCTCTTTCTCATGATATTTTAGTTTAAAATATCTTTTATATTATTTTGTTAGGTATGTGGTAAAATTATTTTATTATTTTAAATATTTAAGCATTATTAATTTTAATTTATCAATATTTATATTACTATAGTTTTCAAAGACAGTTTCATTTCATATTTAATTTCGAAATTGTATTGGTTAATTTAAAGATTTTTTTTTTGGTTAAGTTTTGTTTTATTTTACATAGAAGCTTTTTACTCTGTATTTCCCTTTTACTTTATTGATTAGAATCAAATTGAATTTGTGAAATTTAATTCTTAAAAAACTTTTTGGCAAAGCAGGAGCCAAGTCCCTAAAGAAACCTCGAACTTTATTCGCACGAAATTAAAGCACAATAAAAGTAGAACTTTTTCTAGAAATGAGGAACTGGGTATCCATAATAAATAAAACCTTCACTTTTGGCCCGTTGAGAATAAATTGGTATCAAATATATACTTTTGAAGGAAATACAATTTTCTACAAATTTCTTCTTTTCATAGAAGAGTGAGGAGTTAAAAAGACAAGTTTGACAAAAAACGTGAGGCGAAAATCAATTTTAAAAGAAGATCAGTCTTAAAAGAAGATGGCCGCGGGACCTCCTAACATAGAAATCATCGAAGTGCTACCAATGGGTAGCTCCTTCTCACGTCATTATCAAGTGGCATGTACTTATTATCACATTTACTTGTTGTATATTCTTATACAGTTGTAAATTTCTGTAAAAAAATAAAAATAAAAAATTTGTAATGAAAAAAATTTCAGTACTACGCACCGTTTTCGATGAAGGGGTGGGGACTTTTAGTATGTTTACTTCCTAAGTACCCCCAACAAATTCCTAAATTCAAAGTCCCTCCACCCTCTGCCATGTTCGCTACACCCAGCTTTTCGTCATTCATTGACTAGATTTAAGTATTTTTTAAGTGATTTTTTTCGAAAGTAGATTCATCGTAAAAGGCATATTTAACATTAATTAGACATTGAGTTTGTTGTGACACGAGATGAATATTTTTCTGAAATAGACTGACCATATCCTGAAGTGACCTGGCACCTACACCAGCCGCCTCACGGATGAACTCCTTGCACTGGTCTATGGCCTCCACGGGGTGGAAGGTAGCACTCTCCGGTCCTAGGCTGGCCACCGCCACGTAGCTGAAGTCCTCATTTAGCCCTCCGAAAACTTGAGCTTTGCCACGTTGTATTTTAGAACTGAAAGCAGTCTGCATTAATTAAGAAATAATAATAAATAATAGAGATAGGATTAAATGTACTTTTGAGTAACGAGTCACTAGTATTTTACTGGAATGCACTCGCTAGATCCGGGGCTAGGAATGGATGGGGTAGGTCGGACATCGCTACCCCTAGTCGTATCTAATCCTGGCTAGTGAGGCATTCGAGTAAAATACTCGGTACTGGTTACTCATAGTACTTTTTGCCCATCTCTAATAAATAACATGAAGATCTCATTTTCCTATGAAATATTTTTATACCCTTTGAGAAGTTCTGTGAGCTTGCCACATACACAGTTGTCGAACTTGGCTGCTGTATCAGTGAGTTTGAGTCCACCCTCGCAAGTTTCGTAAGCCCCGAGAACGAGACCTTTCTGTCGACAAATAACAAGCTGACCTTTTGAACCAGTATGTTTAATATTAAATGTCATATTATCGTATCTTTAATATTTATTTATTTATTATGAAGGTATTTATTAATATTATTCAACCAATCCTCCAGGAATGAGAAAATTACTGCAAGCGGGACTGAACCGCCACCGATAAAAACAATTACAAACATTTATTAATGCAAAAAAACGTCTGCGAAGTAAGTCTGTATAACTTCCTCATCATATCTTATAGGCACCTAAAGAACAAATATGTAAGAAAAGATAAATTTAATGTTTAAATTGTTTATTTCAACATGCCTCTGAAAATTACACACAAAAAATGTTTAAAATGTGCTCGCGCATTCAAAATCCGATTAAAAAAACCGAATCAGAACCCTCCATTGCCTAATATACGATCTGCATATCGAAGAAAAAATCAGCAATAACAGTAAAAAAATAACCGCGAGCGCGATGTTAAATAAATTTAATTAAATTAACTTCCTTAAAAACTTAATAAACGATCTATAATCAGATGAATTCTGCAAAATTTATAATTAACTTGAAGTGTTCGGACTCGAACAAAATTTCGATGGTTATCGAAATAAGCAAGTTCGAAAACCTTATGAACGATCACTAAATCGATGAAATGCACACCAAATATTTCAAAAGTCATTATTGAAATTAAAATAATTATTTTAAAATAAATAAGAGATCAAATTTAATATTTAGGAATTAACTCAAGTTCAATTACATTCATTTCAATCACTAAGAAGAATTTATTGAAATTTATACTGGCTTATTTACTTACTAGTCCCCAACTTTGGGTCAAATCTGACGATCTGTACTTGAAATATATGTGTGTCAAGAAAAATACATTTCGAATGCATATCAGGAATCACCTGATGGAATTAGATACAATTTATGCTTAACCATCTCTGCACTAATCCTCAACTTTCATCCAACTCTGGACCAAATTCAACTAACCGTTTATAGAAATATAGATGTGTCAAAGAAAATATTTTTTCAAATGCGTAGGTGGAGAAAATAGTGAATGAAATTTAATGAAATCGATAAGGGACTTTCATCCAACTTTGGACCAAACGAACTAGCCGTTTATAGAATTATAGATGTGCCAAAGAAAATATGTTTTCGAATGTATAGAAGAAAGTAGAGGATGGAATTTAATGAAATCTATTATGGACCATTTAGTTGACAACCCACACAATCTTCTGCATAAATATATAGCTTCCCCACCTTCATTTGTAAGGAAGCAAAAAATAATTTAGAATAAACATTTAACCCAACAAGACTAGGCACACAAACAAACACACCATTATCTGATAAAATCAAATAAACAAAAAGAATAACCCAACAGACCTCATAAGCTATGGTTCGTGAACGAGCATTGCAGACAGTATACCAATAAAATGTTTTAAAATATAGTACGTTAATAAACACACTATTAAGTATGGGAAGCAAATACCACGGGTAAAACAACTGAAAACTATGAGACATGAAATTCTTATAATGCTAAATTCTGATTGACTTTATTAGTGGAAATAGTGAGGGAATTTCATTCGTTTAGTTTGATCTCCCAGTTATCAAGCATGAAGAAGGTGAGTTTAATGGAGCTTTTCACAAACTTCCGGATTTGGAATTTCGTCTAGTTTTAAGGCTCAAATACTCCTTTGTGCAGCGTAAGTAATTTGTTGTTGGTTTTATTTTGTATTTTTTAAATTTAGTTTTATAAACTGATCCCGTGAATATGTAGAACAATTGTAATCATTCAGGTATTATACCATTCCGACATGGAACATTAATTAATGTCTAATAAATGGTTTTTATTTGGAATTATCCTTTATAGAAGAAAAAAAAAACCTTTATACTTTCTTCATGAGAATATTTCACGGTATTATTATAAGATTATTTCATCAATATCTTCCCAATAAACGTATCCATCGCTTAAATATCGAATCGACCCTATTAGGTTGCAAAGGAAGAAAATAATTTAGTTTCCGTCATGTATTAATGTATTTATATTTTTGGACAATATTATTTTTGGACACACAAATTGTATTTAACAAGCACAAGATGCGAACAAAAGGTAAGGGACCAGCAGGTAGGAAGGCAATTCACCACACACTTACCTACCGTTTACCCTCAGATATAAGAAATAAGTTAATTTAAAACCTACCGAGAAGTGGGCAGTGTGACAAAGGCAAGAGGTGGCCCGTCAGAGAAGACGTAATCAATTTTAAGAAAACAGTCCCCCTTGGGTCCCGGCTGGCCTCCAGAAAAAGTGGCGAAGGCCTGGAAAGGGCGTCATTCGATTAGAGCTACACTAATATATATTAATGGATTCGAGGAGACCGGATTGGGGTGGAGCCATCCGTTGAAATCCCAGAATTTTCTCCCTCTGTAAAACTGGTTGGCCAATCATGGATAATGTGCCGCCCAGTGCCGGGGATCTAATTAACCAACAACGTCTTCTATCCCCTATTAAGATAACAAGGAAGAAAGGGAGACCGAAGCGGAGGAGGCAAGGGAAAAGGACTTCTAATCTGATCTCGCTTGAGGGTTGAACTTGGAGGACAACTACTAGGTCTTCCCTCTGAAGATGACAGATGCTATGGCTTTGACTCCATGACCCAAGATATGCAGGAGAACCAGATGGAGAGATGCTGAAAGACCATCAACACCAATTATTACAGATAAGAGATTTATGTTACAACAGTTAATGGCTAGGTCTAGTCAAAATCATTCCATGGTTAACAGTTAATTGTAACAGTTATTATTTTCTCTTGTAACAGTTTATTATTTTAATTTTGATGAATAAAGATAAATGTTAGGAAGGAGGTTGTTCTTTAGTAACCATGCCCATTATTAATTTGAATATGTAGCATTCCCACGTCAATTGTAATCTTTTCCAAATCAATTGTCACCTTTTCCATTTCAATTGTAACTTTTTCCATTTCAAATGTTACCTTTTCCATTTCAAATGTAACCTTTTCCATTTCAATTGTAACCCAACCGGACATAAAATAATTCAATATTATTCATTTTATTATTGAAAAATAATTATTTTAATTACATTAACGACTTTTGAAATAATTTCAGCATACTCTTTCGATATTTATTTCGTATATTAGATAATTGATATTAAATGCTAATTTCAAGTAGGTAGTTTAAATTTTTGAAATAAAATTGTCGTTTATTTATTTTTAAATATTTATTATTTTTTTATTTATTTAGTGGGGGAAGCGTGGATATCATCGATTTGGTGATCGTTCATAAGGTTTTCGAAGTTGTTAATGTCAAATTTACTACCGAAATTTTATTCGGCCCTAGTATTTCTACTTAATTATCAGTTTTCAAAATTCTTCGGTATTGGCATCGTTTACTATGTTTTCAAGGGCGCTATTTCTGAATTCACTATCGGATTTCCGATCGCGCATGCGCATTTCGCTTTTACGTTGCTATTGGAGATTTCTATGATAAAGGGATCGTTTATTAGATCTTTGAGGGTTTTGATTCCATTTTTTTAGTTAGATTTTGGATTGCGCATGCGCGTTTTGCATTTCCGTTTCTATTTAAGATTTCTATGATAAAGGGTCCGTTTATTAGGTTATCGAGAGTTCTGATTCCATTTTTTTAGTTGGGTTTTAGATCGCGCATGCGCGTTTAGCTTATCCGTTACTGTTGGAGTTTTTTTTTATGATAAAGGTATCGTTTATAAGGCTTTCGAGGTTTCTGATTGTATATTTTTAATTGGATTTTTAATCGCGCATGCGCATTTTTCATTTCCGTTACTGTTGGAGTTTTCTATGATATAGGGATCGTTCATAAGATTTTCGAAGATCCTGATTCCGTTATTTTAAATGAATTTTTTATTGAGCATGCGCATATCGAATTACTATTACAGTGACATTCCCTTGGTACGGATATCGATTATTGGATTTTCGAGGGTTCTGATTCGATTTTGTTAATGGGAATTGTGATTGCGCCAGCGCTCTTCCATATTCTGATACTATTGATATTATCTTTGCTACACAAATCGTTAATTAGATTTTCGCGGGTTCTGATTCCTTTTTGAAATTTTATTTTTTATTGATCATGTGCATTTCAAATACAATTATATTTGACATTTTTTTGAGTATATCGTCCTATAAAACCTAATAAACAATAACTTTACCATAAAAAGGTAACGGTTATCCGAAATGAGGATGTTCGATGAAATATTCAATTCCAAAAAATAAATCAGAACCTTTGTAAATCTAATAAACGACTTTAATAAGCGAAGAAAAGTTCATTAAGAACAGTCAATCGCAATGCGCACGCGCGACCAAAAATCCGATTGTCAATTCGAAAATATGACGATTGATAACTTCATAAATGATACTGGTACCAAAGAGATGTCAACATTAATAGTAATTTGAAATGCACATGCTCGATAAGAACCTTCGAAAACCTAACTAACGGTAAACTATAAATAATATATATAAATGATAAACTTTATCATTAAAAACTCCAACGGTAAGGGAAATGCAAAATGCGTATGCGCGATTTAAAATCTTATTAAAAATATAGAATCAGAATCCTCGAAAAATTATAAACGATACCTTTATCATAAAAAAACTCCAATAGCAACGGAAAAGTGAAATGCGCATGCGCAATCCTAAATCCAATTCAAGAAATGGAATCAGAACTCTTGAAAACCTTATTAGCGATCCCTATATCATAGAAAATTCCAATAGTAACGGATATGCCAAACGCGTATGCGCGATCCAAAATCTAACTAAAAAAATGGAATCAGAACCCTCAAAAATCTAATAAACGATCCCTTTATCATAAAAATCTCCAATAGCAACGTAAAAGCGAAATGCGCATGCGCGATCGAAAATCCAATAGTGAATTCGGAAATAGCGCCCTTGAAAACATAGTAAACGATGCCAATACCGAAGAATTTTGAAAACTAATAATTAAGTAGAAATACTAAGGGCCGAATAAAATTTCGGTAGTAAATTTGACATTAACAACTTCGAAAACCTTGTGAACGATCACCAAATCGATGGTATCCACCCTTTCCCCACTAAATAAATAAAAAATAATAAATATTTAAAAATAAATAAACTACAATTTTATTTCAAAAATTTAAACTACCTACTTGAAAACGAAATAAATGTCGAAAGAATATGCCGAAATTATTTCAAAAGTCATTAATGTAATTAAAATAATTATTTTTCAATAATAAAATGAATAATATTGAATTATTTTATGTCCGGTTGGGTTACAATTGAAATGGAAAAAGTTTCATTTGAAATGGAAAAGGTTACAATTGAATTGGAAAAGGTGACAATTGATTTGGAAAAGGTTACAATTGACGTGGAAATGCTATATTCCATTAAGCATGATAGCAATAAATTTGATTAGCCTTATGGTTATTAGCATTATTATTAAACTTAGAAGTAGGAACATGGTCTTGGTTAATTACTAAATAATGGTAACCACAAATCAGGTCCTTGGATAGGTATCCAATTTAGAGGACAAAATAAGTAATTCCTATTTATTCATAAGCTTACTTAATTTTGGGATAATCATCCTCAATGATTGCCCAATGGCATATACATACTAATATGTTATCAGCTAAATATATATGAATTTAATTTAGATAAAACATAGCAATATATATGTGTATGTATATATTATATTAAATGAAATTCAGTACTTATTGAATTATTATTGCTACTTACTGTTATCCAAATAGATGTTTCATCCTGTAAATTTTCTTTATATCGTATAATTCTTAAACAAATTATGTGTAACGTCTTTTGATTATAATAAAATTTCGATTCATACATTTTGAACCCTCCGAGTACCTAGGAGTCCTTTTGCGACCCCACACATATATATTTAAAAAAAAAAAATTGAAGAAATCCTTTGACGCCTGTCACGTTCAATGAATTTTAGTGTGACACTATCTGGAATATTTAGAAAGGAGGCTGAAAATATTAGAGGGCCTTTTCGAATATATACGATTTTTTTCTCTCTCTAAAACGTGGTCCTTTCGGGATCCCCGTTGTATTAGATATGGATATTTTTTCTTTTTTTCGTTTATTTATTTAATATATATATATATTTTTTTTAAATACTTTATACACATTTACAAATAATTTCTTATAATAATGTTTTGCAAATAACGAAATAAAAAATGAAGCACAAAAAGAGCCTGGGAAATATTACATCAAACAACTTTTCAAAATGACAACATTATCATTGATTTTTTTATATTATCTTATAACAATCCATAACGATAATTAAGCTATTTATCATAATGATATATAAGTAAACAGGTTGGGGGAACAATAGTTCAGAAACTCTAATTATATAGCATATTTCATACACACCACGCCTGCAGCCAAAGGTCAAACTACAGCATACACTCAAGGATTACCTTCCCTAGAAAGCCACCTCATATAGGGGAGCAAATCAGGTGGCTCTGAGGAGGCTCTGAGGAGCACCCCTCCACCTGACTCGGGAGCAGTGGGATTATTACTCGTTCCCCTTAAATAAATTAATCACGAAACCTCAAAATACAGATGAAGCGGAGAAAAATTGTTCATTGAAAAACAATATCATTGTATGTTTTTCTCAAATAAGTAAGATTAAATACTTAATTGGTAAACTGTGGCTAAAAAGAAATTTATGTTTAAATACTTCATTAAATTTTCTTTAAAACCATGCATAGGTCATTGCGTTACTTTTATTCTTTTTTTTATTCAGGCGTTTGTTCAACTGTTGTCTTGCTTATCTTGGATTAACTCCAAAATAAAAAAAAAATATAAAAGTAGCGCAAAGTAACGGAATGACCTATACAAGTCCGTAGTGTAGTATGCAAATATGAACTTGTTTTTTGCCAAAGTTTGCCAATTAAGTATTTATTCTTATTACTTCTTAGAGAAAAACTGTTCATTAAAAAACAATATCAGTGTATATTTTTCTCATAAAAGTAAGAATAAATACTTAATGGCAAACTTTGGCAAAAAATAAGTTAATATTTGGGAACTACATTAAATTTCGTTTAAAACTATCTATAGGTCATCGCATTACTCCACGTCACTTTTATACTTATTTATGCCACAGTTAATCTATTACATTTCAAGACAATAATTTGTACTAATTTTGTAATATTTATGTATTTTATTGTTCAAACTTACCTTGCTTGTAAGCATCCATACTGTTAAAGTTATACTACTTCTCCAATAAGATACAAACGGGCGAATGATGTTTAGAAAATTTAAAAAAATAACAAAGTGCGAGATTAAGGTAAATAAAGTCTTAACTTCAAAGATCACTTATCAGCACTTGCCACACCATTTTTGGATTATTCAACTATCGTATTAAACATCAACAATTCAATGGAGATTTGTGCAATTGACTTTTGTCCACCTAAACCAGCCATTTTGCCCACTTTGCACTATGACGTTCGATTAGAATTTTAAAACATTTTATCACTATTCACACTAGGAGGGCTTCACGCACTTTTTATAAATTGGCAGATATAAATCGCGTCGGCGGTACATATACTAAAATTGGAACGATTCAGAGAAGATTAGCAAGGTGCCTGCGCAAGGATGACACGCAAAATCGTGAAACGTTCCACATTTTATTTACCCAGAAAGGGCTATTTGAAGTGTACAACTATTGGGGATTAACGCTCCCCCGGTCTCCTAAGTTAAGTACATAGCACAACCACTTCAGAACAGTACACAATGCACGCACACAAACATAAGGGCATATACAGTACACACCCCAGGACCACCAGGGAAGACTCTATGGAGGAGGATATAAAACCTCCCCAGTAGTCCCGAGGATACGGGGCCTCCCTTGCTGGGCCAATCACCCGTAAGAGAGTAATTTGATTCAGAGCGAAACTGCAAACAGCCTTGGGATTCAGTCTACAAGCCAACGATCCGGCAGGATTAAGGACATTCGGAAGAAAATGGAACGTGAGATCCTTTATTGGAAAGGAACTGGAGATAGTGGAGGTAAATGCAGACATACCGACTGGACATCCTGGGAATCAGTGAAGTGAGGAGGAAAGGAAGTGGAGAGCACAGGTTGGATGGGGGATACACAATAGTGCACTCAAGGGTAGCAGCGAACGAACGAACAAAAGAGGGGGTCGGCATAACAATAAATGAGAATCTACATAGGAAAATGGAAGATTGGCAGCCTATTAATTCAAGGATCATCACAATGGATGTTCATTTAAGCATCGGGGCTGTCACTATCGTTCAAGTATATGCTCCTACAGAGGATGCACAAATTATCGAGACAGAACAGTTCTATAGCGAACTGGAACGAGTTATAGAAAAAGAAAGAAATAAGAACAGGAACGTTACAGTTATGGGAGACCTGAACACATGCACTTGATGGGACTTCCGGAGATCGCATGGGCTCATGGGGCCACATGGAGGTGAAAGAACCAAGAACAATAATGGCCAACGATTGATAGACTTCTGCGTGGAAAACAGCCTAATAATTGGAAATTCCTGGTACCCTCCTAAACGCTTACATGAGATCACCTTCCCAGCACTGGAAAAGAATGCAAATAGTGTGATCGACTACTTTCTATATGACCGTGATATCAGGAAATTCTTTACTGATATAAAGATAACCAGGAGAGCTGAGATTGGAAGCGAT
This sequence comes from Rhaphigaster nebulosa, assembly GCA_948150685.1. Lineage (NCBI taxonomy): Eukaryota > Metazoa > Arthropoda > Insecta > Hemiptera > Pentatomidae > Rhaphigaster > Rhaphigaster nebulosa. The sequence goes on from OX411309.1 coordinate 66,926,596, forward strand.
CACTTACTCCTAGTGGCAGACACAAAAATTCTGAAGAAAGCCTCAAACCAAACGATATGAAAGAATAGACGTTAAGCAGCTGCAGGACCCCAGGAAGAGACAAATGTATGAAGACATTCTTAGAAGTAAACTGCAGGAGGTGAATCTAGATAAGGACATGGAGGATCTATGGACGAACATCAAAACTAGCATCTTGGAATCGGCAGCGGCAATATGTGGAATAAAGAGGATATCCAACGAACCGAACGTGCTGGTGGAGCGAAGAGGTAAGAGGAGCGGTCAGAGAGAAGAAACTGGCCTGGATACAACACTGCGAAAATAGATCGGAGAGGAACAGACAGAACTATGTGATCAAGAGAAATAGAGCAAAGGCATGGGTACTAAGAGACAAGAAGAAATCATGGGAAGAATTTGGCAAACCTCTCAATAATGATCACAGAATATTAAGACCTTTTGGAGAAAAATAAAGTCACTGAGTGGAAATAAAAGAAAGCAGGTAAGAAACATAAAGGACGATCTGAGGCGTCTGGTTACAGAAGAAGACCAAATTCCAAATTATGGAAGCCTGGAGGAAGTACTTACCAGAAGCAGTTTGGAGCGACCCATAGAGACTAAACACGGTTGGAAGATTGGCAAGAAGAAGAAGAGGAAGAAATAATGGATGACGAAATCGAGGAAAAAGAAGTGGAGTGGGCAATCCAAAAATTAAAGACGGGCAAAGCGGCAGGATATGATAATATTGCACCGGAATATGTAAAATTTGGTGGGATGGAACTAATTAAAGCCATGTAATGCCTATACCAAAAAGTCTGGGACCAAAAAAGAATACCCAAAGATTGAAAATTAAATGTTATCATTGCGATATACAAAAAAGGTGACCAAACAGACAGAATGTTCAAACTATATGGTAGACCTATAGGCCTTTCACCAGTACTGTAGTATAAAGTGTACCCGTCTATACTCGAAAGACGAATGAGACCGCTCATAGTACCACTGCTGGGTGAAGAACAAAGAGTCTTCCGTCCAGGTAGACAAACGCAAGATCACATCTTCACATTGAGGATTATCGGGAAAGAAATGTGGGACAGAGATCGAAAATTGTACTTAGCATTCCTCGACATTAAGGCTGCTTTTGATTCAGTGCCGCTGGAGAAAATATGGCAAGTCCTCAAGGCGAAAACATACCAAAGACCTTGTTGGAGGCCACAAGGTCAACTCAACATATCAAAACCAAAAGGAAATAGTGAGATTAAACGGCCAAATATCCAAACCTTTCGATATCTCAAAGGGAGTAAAACAGGGAAATAGCCTCAGTCCATTATTTTTTGTCACTTTTATGGATGAAATTGCCTCCATATACAAAAGAAGAACTAGGAGAACACATGGCCTGCTGACGGCCGACACTAGCCAGAGACCCCTCCTCTGGTAACTAGTGGAATCACCCAACGATGACCAGTCCCTTAGGGTGAGGAAGCGAAGGTGTAGACAAGAGTTGTTAGGTGGCTCCCCGTGCCGCAGGCGGGAAACGCTTCTTCGGTAGGCCTAGTAGACCGATGAGGTAGGCTAGAGCCTGACAACTCGCTACGAGCCAGTCAGGAGGCTCTGAGGAGGCAGCCCCTCCACCTGAACCTTCAGTCTTCATCAGAACACAAACGCCAATGGCCAAAGAGTGATAGACTTTGCGAACACTCACGGGCTAGTGGTCGGAAGTACCATATTCCCAGGAAAAAATATACACAAAGGTACCTGGAGATCACGCAATGGAGAGTCTATCAACCAGATTGACCACATCTTAATCAGCTCTTGTCACAAGTCCAACTTAATTGGAATAAGAACATATAGAGGAGCAAACGTGGATTCGGATCACTACCTCAGTATTGCCCGTATACTTGTCCGAATCACCACGAAACGGAACTCGGATACAGGAGAGGGTGTGAAGAAATTCAATGTTCATAAACTGAAGGATCCTGAAGTATGTGAAACCTATCAGCAACACCTTGAAATTAAGCTGGAGGAAGAACTAAGGGATAGGAATGACACAGTGGATGACCAATGGTCGGGAATGTCAAGAGCGCTGGAAACTGCTACAGAGGAAGTCCTTGGACTACAGACAAGAAGCAAGAGGTCTCCTTGGTGATGAATGCATCGAGGCAACAAATGGAAAAAATGAAGCGTATAAGAAGGCCATCCAGCGCCATACACGTCTAACACAGGAGACGTACCGAAATAAAAGAAGAGAGGAAAAGAGACTGCACAGGAGAAAGAAGAGAGCATGGCAGAACTGCAGGATGAAGGATGTAGAAAACTGCATGACATCTCGTGACACTCGCCTCATCTTTCAGAAGGTGAATGAGGGTCGCAATGCCTTCAAACCAAAAGTAACTATGTGTAGGAATGAGGACGGGAGACTGTTGACGGAGAGAGAGGGAATTCTGAAGAGATGGGCAAGGTACTTCAGCGGTGCGCTTCAAAGAGAAAACTTTGAAGGAGAAATAGTCAGAGGAGAGGACGACTTCTCTAAAGATGTCGAGCCACTGGATGATGAAGCGGGCATGGTGAATCTAAAAAACAACAAGGCCTAGTTCCTCATGCCAAGAGGGAAATAGGCAAATATCAAGCGGGATTTAGGCGAGGGAGGTCCACATTGGACCAACTGTTCTCACTAAGGCTGATGCTGGTGAAACGCAAAGAGTATAGAACAGTTACTCACCACCTCTTCGTTGATTTTAAAGCCGCCTACGATAGTGTAACTCGGCCGGAGCTCTATCAGGCCCTGTTGGAAATTAACGTCCCAACTATACTGTTACGTTTCGTGAAAATGACGATGTCGGGATAGAAGTGTGCAGTACGAGTGGGGCGTGACCTCTCGGAGGACTTCAATACTAACTACGGTGTAAGATAGGGGAATGCTCTTGCCTGTCTTCTTTTTAACTTCGCTGCAGAGAAAGCAGTACGTATGTCCGGAATCCAACTCAACGCAACCCTCCTTAACAGTACAGTTGAGCTTCTGGGGTACGCCGACGATTTTGATATTGCCGCCAGATCGGAACGTGCATTACGAGAAGCGTTTTTGGCCATAGAAAATGCAGCAAAGAAACTTGGGTTGCATATTAATGAAGCTAAGACCAAGTATATGAGAATCGGAGGAAATGGACCAGGGACCGGTACTTTTGAGGCTGGACCATATAATTTCGAAAAGGTAAGCAGCTTTGTCTACCTCGGGTCTGAGATCAACTCCGGAAACGGCATCTCTCGAGAAGTCAACAGGAGAATAGCAGCGGCGAGACGGTGCTACTTTGCCCTTGTGAAGCATTTTGGAAGCAGGTTTCTCTCGAACAGGACCAAGATCACTCTCTACAAAACCTTGGTCCGCCCTGTTTTAACTTATGGATCGGAAGCGTGGGCCTTTATGAAGCAAGATGATCTTTGAGAGATTAATCTTGAGAAGGGTTTTTGCCCCTGTTAGAGAAGGTGGAATTTGGAGAAGAAGGAGAAATGCTGAACTAGCTGTCCTTTATAAGGATATAGACTCGGTCAAATTTATCAAGATAGGACGACTTCGTTGGGCCGAGCACGTCGCAGGGTGGATGATTCGGCGATACTCAGGAGGATGCTTTCCGGAAGGATGCATGGACAAATGTCAGATGGGAGGACTCAGTGACATCGGACGCACGGGCTCTGCTGAGAGTCCGAAACTGGAGAGCTGCTGCAGCTGATCGTATGCTGATGATATAGTGCTGCTAGCAGATTCACCTATAAGACTCCAAGAAGCCTTGACAGAATGGAACGAGGAACTTCTAAGGAAGGGGCTACAAATAAACATTGACAAGATTAAAATAGTCCAGCTAGGAAGAACTCAGTAGGATGTCCGCGTGGAATGCATAGGAGTGGAGCTGGAGAAGACGAGGGACTACACATACCTTGGCACCATTATTGATGGAACTGGGAAAATAGACTCAGAAATTTCAAATCGAATCGGCAACGCAAACGCAGTCTATTACAAGATTTCCAACACAGTGGTAGGCAAGAGGGAGATAGGGCGAGACGTGAAACTGCATATTTTTAAATCGATGTTTCTGCCTATATTGCTATACGGAGCAGAAAGCTGGATACTCACGGAAAAACAACAAAGCCGAATCACCTCTACTGAAATGAAGTTCCTTAGAAGAATTATGGGAAAAATCAGGCGAGACTGAATTAGAAATGAAAAAGTAAGAAAAGACCTCAAAGTGACCCGACTACTTTAAATAATCGAGAGAAGACAGCTGACGTGGTTTAGACATGTCTGCAAAATGAAAGAGAAGAGAGATCCAATTAAAGCCATGGAAGCTAGAGGGACAGAAAAGCGTCCCAGAGGGCGGCCCAGGATGTCCTATAATCAGTATAAAGAAAAAAACAGGAAGGAAACGGGGAAAAACAATTGCTCAGATGAAAAATCTAGCAAGGGATAGAGATGGCTGGAGAAAGTGGCTGGATGCACCTCCACGCTAATATGAGGCAGTAGAGGAAAGAGAAAGGAGAAGACAGATATTAAATGGACTTAGCAGCTATCCAGGAAGTTCGCTGGTTGGATAAAAGGCACCCAAGTAAAGAAATTTCACACACTGGGTTATAATTATCGCGATATCCTCTCCATACTTTTGGTGATGACTTTGTTGTGACCCTAGGCAGCTCGTCATTGATTTCGAACCAATCTGACCCAGATTGTGCATGATTCAGATTTAATTAATTTTGTAATTATAACATTGTCAACTCCCATGTTCCAACTGAAGTAACGGACGATGAAGAAAAAGACCAATTGTATGAGGACCATGGAAGAATCATGGATTCTTGCCCTGCGTTTGATATCAAAATAATTTTCGGAGTATTTATAAATAAGAAATACTCATGTAACACACTACTATTAATAACACAGTAATTATTAAACATAGGGAGGTTATGTTGACTCAGTGTTTCCACAGTTTTTTCTTTGCATATCGAACTGGTTTAAATAAAATCAAATATTTTTTGTAATGGTTACTGGCATTTTTTAAAGAAAAATCTTTGAAAAATATTAATAACTCGTTAATAACTAGTGTTATCAGCAGAACTATCTCCGGTGTATATCCAACTTAATAGAAACAAATTCACTTCTAAATTTCCAATATTTGGCACAACACAAAGCAGTAATGAATTTTAATTCCTTATTGCAGACTTAGTATCTTTTTAATTGTAATAATACCTTCAGAACCCAAGATCCTAACTCAAATTTGCTTATGGATTTATCCAACAGTATTCAAGTGAAAAATACATAACCGAAATGACTGTAGCACTAGTTTTATGTCGTCTATCAGATATACTATGCACTAAAACGTACCATTAATTTAGAATTTTAACCTCCATAAAATTATCAATGTGACACACTTACCTTTCCAGGAGGTGGGCAGTCGAATGTAGCTAAACGTTTCGGAATATAAAAAGCACCAGCCACTGCATGTAATGACTTATGCCGAATCATAGTATGTAATAATTTTTGTGGAATTTAGACGAGTATTTTTAATTTTCGTTTATCTTGTGTACATGTATAAATACTATGGATTTATTCGGGTGGGTCTTGTTGTGTTTTGTTTGTGAATCAGCTTGTCTCTATTATCATAATACAAAAATTTACCTAACTTTCTGAGTGTCATTTAATAAAAGTCAGTGTGCCATGAAGCCTTGTTACTTGTGAGCCATTTTACTATAACTATTAATTTTTCACTAAATATTTTACACTATGTCAATTTAAAATCAATTATTTTATATTTCCAGCTGTTATAAAAATTCAAAATATGCTCCATAATTCTTTAATGCTCCATATTTTTTTTAACATGTTAAAAATATCATTATCTTAGTATGTGGTCTTACTTAGCAAATATAATTTTGAGTAAGTTATCATAAAAATAAGATAGTAAAATGTTACGGTTCAGATTATTTGTCAGATTATTTCCTTCATCAATAAATAATCATATCTACCGCTGATTCCGTAATAACACATTTTGATAAACAGAAACGGCCATTTAGTGTGATTGGACTGTTTGCAAATTATGTTATAGAAAAACAATTTTGTCATTTTAATGTAGTGTGATATAAATGAAAGTTGACCTGAACGCACTGCAGGAGCTCTGCCATCTGGATACGGTCCTCGGGCCTACCGGCCTCGATCCCATCATTTCTTCAATTTAATTGTGAAAATATTTCATCCATCCGTCATTATCTATCCGAAAACCGCTGCACATAGAGGTATTTTTTTGATCTAGCCGATCAATAAAATTTCTTCGATTTTATTGTTCAAAATTTCGTTTCATATTGATGCATTATAGATATAAGTGATTAATATGCAATTCTAAAAGTAATCTAGATATATAACTTGTGCAAATGCGCAATGCTCAATCGTCACCAACTTTGCTTTTTCAAATTAGAAACTCTATTTTTATTATGTAATATACGCTAAATTTCATGAAGAAATGAAATTTCACTTGAGTTTTAATAATCCGCCTTGCATGAGCAAAGCAAAGAAAAATGTGCGTAAAATGCAATTTTGGACATTTTGTATATAATGAGTGACATATGGTTTTCACTTCTTTTTCAAAGCCGAATCACGTGGTGTTATTACTTTCTTGTGAAAGAACACCCATTTCAAAATAATCAATGTTAAAAAAGAAAAAAAATAGTTAACTAACAATATTGTTAGTTCAATGCGAGAAGAAACCAGTACAAACTTTTCTGTTTGATATAATCCATTTAAACCTTGAAGGATGAATGTATAACATTCGAAACTAGTTTTCAATAAAACAAATTTATATAAGTGGCGAATAATTTATCAATCCCTAATTAAATACAAACTACTTTGATTCATCCAGAATCACATTATGTGGTCATATTTCATGTCTCCCAATATTTCACTTTAGTTTTAGCTACGTTTTTCCTCTACTATGTTTGGGAAAATCGATTTTTGGCCGGCTAGATCGGAGAAATGTGCCTCTTTAATGAAACTTAGTCTGTATTTGTTCATTGCATTTTGTAAGGTTCATTGAACCTGTCTTTCGAACCAAAGTTGATTTGGGTGTATTTCAACAGATAATCTTTCGTAAGAAGCTAAAGAAAGTTTAAAATTTTATAATTATAAAATCTATTAATTTCCTCATATTCATTGGAACCATTGGAAGCCAGAAGTAGTCATACATTTTTCAAGCAATATAGGTACGCAATATAAAATTATTTAAAACAATATTAAATATTAAAGCAAAGTTAATTTCAACGAGCCTGAAATGGAGTTGACAATACTTCAGTGAAAATTTTATCTTAGTTTCCATTCCAAGTTCATATAATATATATGTTTTGCACGTTTATAAAAAAAAAAAATCGAGGAATCCACACGCTAAATCAGTTGCGGTAGGCATTTTTGGACGACAGAATGTCTCTGGCGGAATCTAAACTGATGTGAACTAAGATTTTTTTATTGGAATCTTTTTCCAACGAGTGAACGTATGAATTCCATAGGAATTATACTTGTATAATCTTTCCGTGAAAATGAATCCTATATTTTTACAAGTGTCTTGGAATTCTCATACAATACTGAAAAGACAAGAATCTCCTCGTTGTTTCCAATTACTTCAGCATTTAATAGACAATATTTATTTTTAAAAAAACTCATCGATCAGGCATGTCTAGAGAAACTAGTTGAATTTTGCGCTCTACTAAATCATCGAATTGCTCCCGTTTACAATACGTCCGAATATTTTTGGAGGTTTGCCTGGTTTTGAATCACAGGAAAAAAGTTAAGGAGCATTTCCGTAATAGAGTAAATTGGTTTGTACTATTAGTGCAAGTGTAGATATTATCACTGCTTTAGGTTAAAGTGGCCTAGAAGTGATTTTGACCAAAGAACCTTTATAACGTTTAGTCATTAAATGTTACATTCTCACCACGCTGAACATTAACCACCCATTTTAATTTCCTTGCATTCCTATCGAAGGGTACTGACTGAATATTTTTATTTAGACTTTTATATTTATTTATTTAAAAATACATATACTGTAAAATAATACAATATAAAAATATAGAATATATATTACTTTTGCGAAAGACAAAGTCTTGTGCAAATTACACATCACACAATCCAAAAAAACATTTGTTTCATAACATAATAGTTGCTTCTTATCTTTCATAACCTGAGTCTAGTAAAACCAGTAAATGACAAGCTAGGATAAAGTTTAGAGTATGCTTGCAATAATAAAGAACAGAAAAGCTAAACGTCACCGCTTAAAGAGTCAAACTTTTTACCGTAATAATGTAATTGTAAAGTCTTTTTAGTTGAGCTTCCCTGTCGATGCTCAATTTATTTTGGATGTTTTGCAGATCACAAGAAATGGAGATTAATCGTTTTAAGATATATTTTCTATTTTCTTCAAAGGATGGACAGTGAAGGAGAATGTGGTAGAGGCTATTATTTCAGTACTGTTTACAAAAAACATAAAACAGAGTTCCTTCTTATAGCTTCACATTCATTACTGGTAAATTTAAATAAATTTTTAAATCCATTTATATTGCAAAAGATCATTCTGTGTTCTATATTATGGTAGTTATTAAACTTTTTGGATGCCTTGATATAGTTTTCAGACGGGATTACACTTTGCAGGTTTGTTCCGTATACTGATCAACAGCTCGGTTCTGGTAGCAATCTAAATTATTAGCACTTCTCTCCTGTTAAAGATTCTCACTCAATTTAAACGAGATTTCGCAGATCTGTTGCTGGCATACAGAGCTACACACTTGTAAATTTTGAGATCAATCAGACGAAAAAAAACTCAATAAAGTGAAAAAAGACTAGTGTTAATCTTTATTTTTTCATCATTTAATCATGAATCAAATTTTGACAGTTCCTTTTGAGTTGATGCATAGTAATGACATATTTAAGAAAAAGGAAAAAAAAAAGAAGACTTATCATCCTAAAATAAATTGAAATATATCGTCGATCACAAAAGGAAACCGCGCAACTTTCAAATCCTAATCTTTTAGCAGAGACAAAAAAAACAAGTTGTCTCCGTATTGAGATTTTTTTTAATAGTAAGCATGAGGAAGTAATATACTGTAGAGTAGAAAAAAATAAAAATTAATAGTTGTTCCTAAAATGTTGGCAAAAATAAAATAATTTCCAATCAACTAACGATATATAAATATGTGTATGTGTGAATATATATATATATATATATATATATATATATATATATATATATATATATATATATATATATATATCCACTGAAAAGACACACATACACATATTTATATATCGTTAGTTGATTGGAAATTATTTTATTTTTGCCAACATTTTAGGAACAACTATTAATTTTTATTTTTTTTCTACTCTACAGTATATTACTTCCTCATGCTTACTATTAAAAAAATCTCAAAAATAGGAAAAAAAGACAAAACATTGATGTTTTATGATGTATCCCTAATATCAATTTTTGAGTTTCGACGGCTTTTGCCTCCACTAAATGTGGTGGGTACAGTTTAGGGGCTCATACACGGTACATCCAGTTTATATTTGTACAATTTGGTTGAGTAGTTGCTCCAGTTGGATAATGTGTGGGCAGGTTGGGCGACCAAATGGCAAGTTGTACAACAATGTTGGCCAATATCAAACTCGCTTGATATTTGTGGGCGGGGCTTAATTTGTGCCTACCTATTGAAGTGTGTATGTGTAGTAGACGTATTGTCCAACCTACTCACCAACCAACTTCAGATTTTCGCGGCTCTTTGTGGTGTATTACTTCTCGCACTTCCGTAGGGTTGTGTTATTTATTTTCAACAAGATTTGAACTTCAAACTACGAAGCTTAGAAAAATTTTATTGGCCAATATCACAATTATGGAAAATCACCTAAAAAATAAAGAAAAAAAAGAAAGAAAGAAATTAGGAGCAATGATTGGGATGAATTGTCTTTATAATGAATTTATTTACTGATTCCACCGGGAAATCATTTTGAGAGATCGTATTAAGCCCTATTTACACGTAGAAGATCGGTGTGAGAGATGCGTATGTTGCCTTTTGATAGGCACTAAAAGTCGCCTGTAGACAGTCTGCTGCGTTTTCTCCTTCCGATCACTTATTTGCTCATGATTTATTTAATAAACACCAGCTAGTTGACGTTCTGCCTTGTACAGGAAGAGAAATTTCACTGTCCATCCATATTATGAGTAAAATATAGTCCAAGAGCGATAGATTATTTTTTTAAATAAATCTCTAATGGACTTTCTCGACGTGATAATTGGAAGAAAAATAAAATAAACAAATTGTATATGTTTTAGATACAATCTGTAAGCAGCAACCTGCAATCGGTTAGTCCAAACGTGTTGACCAAGGTGATTTTCCTGTAATCAACTCCGAGTAGGTTGGACGACTTGGTTGGCCAGCCCAATTAGGCTTTACAGTGTGTTGCGATGGATTTCATGTTCAGAGGTTTGGTCATCTGTGGAATTAAGTTCATAAATCCAGCTGTAAAATGTACCAAATTAACAGAATACACTGAATTTGATTGAAATAACAACTATACATTTATGTGAAACGAATGTATTATGTATATGTACTGCATAAATATAGACGACACTTAGATTACAGGACTCGCTGCTGACTGCTTAACAATCGTCACCCTTTGTGTGCGGGCAGGCTACTTGATATAGAAACTGGACGATTGACCTTGTTGGGCGTCCACTCATCACACCTGCGGCGAGATATGGATGACCCAAACCGCTGGCCAGCATCCCTGTTCCGCCGATATCGATGTGAGCGAAGTCAACTTCGTGCATGAATTCCTGAGACAGAAAAAAATAAAAATTATCAATTATTCAATTTTATTGAAGACATACATTTCTTATTTTTATCGGGCTTTGGCCGGAAATGATAAAATTTCTATTAACAAAGGTGAGAATATAGAATTTATATTGACAATTAGCTATGCTCCGCTGTTTCACCCGCGTTAAATTTGGATTAATACCTAAAATACAAAAAAACCTTTTAAATAATGACCTACAATATTTTTTCAGTCTCAATTGTTGCAGACATTTTCAAGGAATAGGGTTAACATTACAATAAGTTTTTAAAAACGGCAATTTCAGTTAAAAAACTTTTTCACACACTATTTTTCCCCTTTTTCTACCATTTTATTTACAAAATAATGTTTTCACGCAATAATTTTACACTTATTAAAAAGTTAGTCGAGGGATGCGGTTAATGAAAAAAAACGCACTAATAACCGGAAATTATTTTTTGTATTGTGTATCAAGATTCATTTTGGAAATAACGAAACATATCAACTATTTAAATTGCATCTACGGTCAACTTTTTTTTTTTTTTTTTCTTACCCCCTCTTTTATTAAGTAAAAGGAAAATTCTCTATAATGGATTCGAAGCAAGGTCCTTTCTACGGTCAACTACATCCACGCAGTCTTAAAATGTTTGTGTTGGCCACTTTTTTAATAATTAATAATAATAATTGTATATGTAATGTACACACACACACACACACACACACACACACACACACACACACACACACACACACACACACACATACGCGCGCTTCTTAATTCTTACTTTTAAAAAGGCAGCTTGAAGACAACTGTTCCCACTTCCTTTTCCGACGTTACACACATCAGCGCCAGGTACCTCTACAGTATTCATTAACAAATAACAAAATTATGAAAAATACATTGAACAAAATAGTACGATAAATTGTAGGATAAAATATGTTTTCTTCACAAGAATAAGTGAAAAAAAAGTCCTTAACACAAAATAGCAGGTATAATATTTAATTTCAAGTGGAGATTTTCACAAAATATTCACTAGGTATTTCGTAATTTTTAAAAATATGTTATTTTGCAGGAAGGCAAAATATATTTATATTCCTATTTCGTAATTTTGTGTTTATTTAATATCCACAATGTTTTTATGTATTTTAATTATTGTAAATACATATATTAAATTGCAAGTAATTTAGGAATATTTCAGTTGGTTAATTTTTAGTAATTATTAATAATTACGTTAATATTTAATTGACGAATAATTATTTACCATCAGCTGCTTTCAACTTACAGATATTTAAAGGAGATTAGTTTTAATAAATAGTGGGAAAAATTAACTTTTAAGTGGTATCTTTATCTTGGACGGAGTATTCTAAGGATTAATTCTTTCACAATTATTATGCATAACTTACCAGGCAGAACATACCCATGACCACTGATACTCTGACAGCCACTTATACAGACGAAATTATTGTCGACAAGACACAGACCCCAGCCTCTCATACATTAGAATATCTCTTACAAACATTTCACGACTGCTTTTATCGGTGGAAAATAGGCCTGAGCCACAACAGATTCTATAACATCCCATTTTCACTTCGACACTGGACTTAAATCCGATAGAGTACATTACCTTGGGCTAACATGTGTCTGAAGCATGGCATTCCGTCTTTGGACGTGGTTTCTAAAAAAACGACATTAACTGAAATTGATGTCGGCATTCGTCTCACAAATATGTTTATGGTTCTGCTGAAATGTCTCATTTAGACAAATTCAAATTTTTCTGGTCCCTCAGTATGGCAATACTATAACTCTACTTACAGACACACATGCCAATATCTTACTAAAATACTTCTTAATATGAAGATTGTTCTTGAATTCAATTTAGTAATTACTTTTCTTTCAATATAGATTCACTATCTTAAATTATATCGATAACGCTTACTTGCTAAGTTTAAAATTTAATAATACCATTTTGAGATTTATTGTGTTTTCTTATCTTTTCGTATTGCTGTGTATTGAGAATACTGAGATTGAAGGAAAAAATTCAGATTAAGTAATAGTAATCAAATAAGAGATGCCATGCGGTTCAGCAATATCAATATTAATCAGTTTCTTTTTCGGACAAAGAAATACGCAAATAAGGCCGGGCTGGGTACCTGGGGATGCAGGTCCAGAGTGCCGGTAGACCGCTAGTCATAAAGATAAAAACTAGAGATAAACCCGGTCAACAAGATATAATAAAACCTACCGCCTAGGATAGAGAAAATAGGAACAATTGAGAAAAAAGTTCAAACATTTCGAAGGCCTCTTCAAAAATCCCCATAGTGTCAAAACCAATAAGATGGTCCAAAAGGAGACTGGGCACAAAATGTAGCTTTCAAGAAGGAGAAGGGGAAAAGAGAGAGAACAGGAGAGGAGTGAGGTTCGGAGGAGTTCTAGGTAGAAGGTAGAAGAGTGAGGTTCGAAGAGCTCTTGGAAGATGGCAGAAGAGTGAAGTTCTGAGAGTAGAAGCCGAGGGTCCAGCTGTGCAGCCCATCCGAGACAGAGTCCGTGCGTCTGGTGGCAGATATAGAAGACCGCTGCAGGAAGAAACCAGATCATCGAGAGGCGAAGTGGCGAAGCGACCAGTCTCCGAGCAAGGCAACACTAGTTTCCTATAAGCCCTTTCATTCAAATGTGTACATTAATGTCTAATATTATATGGCACCCAATTAATATTATAAAAATAAGCAAGTTCTCCCAATATTCTCAGATATATATGCTAAACTCAATAAGGTTTTATAATGAGAGTAAAATTAGTAAATCAACGGTTTAATTAATAACGAAACTTAAATAAAGTAAGATCTATCAAATTCTATTATTTTATTTGCCCTGCATGCCATCATACAGTTTAATTGAGTGAAATGGTAACCGCAATACCCTTGGAAAGGATCTCCAATGGTATTTATAATATCCCAACCGAGTGACCAGAGCAGGGTGGTCTGTGATCTGTTTCCTTTTATGTTAAAATATAGTTTGATTCTTCTGCTCCTTCTGGGACCGATGCAAATAGAGAATAAATCAGAGCAGTAAATTAAGTAAATGTGGTTTCTGGAACTCCCACCTGCCTTAGAAAAGCATTTTGCCAGAAACATAGTAGTATGTTAACCCTAAGGATGTTGACAGGTGTACAATATCCGTTTAAAATCCATTTTTTATGTTTAGTTTTATGTAGGATATAACTATATTTGATTATAGAATTATATAATTACATTCCCACATATCACCATTAACTTCTGCTACCAAATATAACACTGCTGTACAAAGCTCAATACAGAACCTGTTACTCTCCTCGTGTAGGTTTTCCAAAAATTGGGAAATCTCCAAAATCTATCTCCAGTTTCTCCTCCAGCGCGATCCAATTCGAACCACATTTCATTCGACGTAGTAAATACTCCGGAAGCTGCCGTTCCTATTGTTGACCTCATTCCAACTAGTTTAAAAATACCAAATTTAGGATTTGTTATTTAGTATTATTAAAATCATAACTGCTATGAAGTAGTTCTTACGAGTGAGAGAGGCTATAGAGACGACTGCACAAGGTTTGTGACGTTGAGTATATATCAGGGCATCAGAGAGTAGCACCGAACCTTCGTTGTTAGGGTCAACGATCCGGATAGACTTCCCATTGGATGGAATCACTATGTCTCCTGGCTTGGTTGAGAAGCCGCCGAACATATGTTCACAAAGCGGAATCAGACCTGGTACGAAAATTACATCACCATTAATCAATCAACATTAAGATACGATCCAATGAGAATGGAGAACCTACCGATGACGTTTATCGGTAGTGCCATCCTGGCTATGCACCTAATCGTTCCCAATACCACAGCTGCTCCGGCAAGATCTCCCCTGTACTCGGACATCTCGAGGCATGGTTTTGGGCAGAGACCTCCGGTGTCGTAGGTGATTCCTTTACCTATTCCAACATAATATGCTTGGTTGTTATATTATTAATTATACAAAATATTATATAGTTCGGATCTAATCCCATGTCAAATCAACAGTCCCTTAAAACACCCAGAAGGCTGAATGAAAACGTCAAAGATAAAACAAACGTTTCCATTCTTCACTTTCCTGATTACTCACGCGCTTAATTTGGGAATTAATAAAATAGGAATAATATTGTTATTATCTTTTCTACTGAAATAAATTGCGTTCGAAACTAATCCGGAGCTGGGAGAACAAGCAACATGAGGAATTTGAGCAGCTGAGACATGCAAACTACTGTAAAAATTTCTATAGAAGGATTAATAGTGCGCGAAAACCATTCAAACCACGAGTATCCATGTAGGGATACGGACGGAATCCTTCTCCTTAACATGGACCTTGTCATGAGGAGCTGAAAAAACCACTGTTTGAGCCGTATACATTATTTTTTTTATTTTTGGTTACTTTTAATTAAATAAC
Organism: Rhaphigaster nebulosa; assembly: GCA_948150685.1. NCBI lineage: Eukaryota > Metazoa > Arthropoda > Insecta > Hemiptera > Pentatomidae > Rhaphigaster > Rhaphigaster nebulosa. Next base: position 66,941,874 of record OX411309.1, read on the forward strand.
AGTAATATCCTTTTTGTTTTGTATTGAAGCGAGAGAAAGTTTAGTTGCTATTGTTTTGTTTATACGGTGCAAACAGTTTAGGATTAAGAGATAACTGTGTCCCCCTTGCCCTACGGGCCAGTTTCCTTAGGAAGGCGGAAGAGTGAGGAGCCACAATTTTTTGTCAGACATCGTTCGTCATCTTGGACATCGTAATTTCTTCCGACGAACGACGTCTACCAGCTGCCAGCTGCACCTCTCGTCGATGGAAGTGGAAAATAAAGCCTTCCTCTCCATACCACAGTTATAACACTAGCAAGGTAACAAAGACCTTTTTTATTTCGTCGACATTTTTGCGTTGGTGGTACCCAACTTAATTCACATGAAGAAATCGGTGAATTTAATAAACTATTAAGTGTTATAGATTTAATGGAAAATCAATCTGTTTAATTTTATTACACATATTAATTTTATAATAGTAGAACAATTTTTTTTATTCATAAAAGGCTAGTTTCAAATTCTCTAGTTTTATTTTTTTTATTAGTTTTTATTATGATTTTAAAGGAAAATTGATTTTAGTTTAATTTATGTATAGTTGTATATCACCTTTTGTTTGTATTAATGAATTTACAGTTTTTGCTTATACTTCTCTGTAATTCTCTCGATTCAAAAGTAAAATTAATTTATTTTATTATTTCGCAACTATTTTTTTTCCAACATTATTTCTTCATTTTTTTTTGGCTCAAAGACCGGCGCTAGTAGAAACGGGGTCGAGACTTATGTTTGTTTTATAACATCGCTCATCCCAACAACCACTTTAACGAATTATTGAACGTTATGTGATACCATTGAGAAACTTAGGAACCATAAGGCACCGGGAATTGATAACTTGCCCGCTGAACTCTATAAAGCAGAGAATACAGCATTCCTATGCATCATCTATTTCTGGACTTCAGTGATGCCTAATATAGTATATTACGCGAACCTCTATATGAAGCTATGAGAGAGCTAAACATTCCAGAGAAATTGACCCGACTAAGTAAATCGACCATAGTGGAATCCATTTATTTGGTGTATGTTTAGGATAAAACGCCGAAGGAACTACAACGAATGGGGTGAGACAGAGAGATACATTTCTATTATTTAACATCGCGTTGGAAAAAACATCGCACAGATGCAGAACAACAGGTACGGTGTTCAATAGAATGGTTCAGGTCCTTGGATATGGCCTAGATATTGTCGAAGATCCCAAAAGAAGGCTGCAATATGTGATGCCACCCTTTCTCTTGAGGCGACAACTAGGACTGCGTGTAAACGCTACAAAAACCAAGTATGTGACCTCCTCCGTGATATAGTGAAGCACATCGGGCTGGGAAGATTGAGGTGGACCGGCCACGTAGCTCGTATGTTAGAGGATGAGATCCCTAGAAAAATAATGAGCAAGGAAATTTACAGCACTAGACACAGAGGAAGCCATCCTGGATGGATGGATGACATAATGATATGCCCGGAAGATCTTGGAGACCAGGGATTGAAGAGCAGTTGCCCAGCGACGTACAGACTGGCGGATGTTATTGGAGAAGGTCAAGGACCAGTAATGGTCTGTCTAGCTAATGGAAGAAGAAAGAAAATAATGATGAAACAGTTACATAACAATTTTTTCGTAGAGCAATAATTCCACAAATAAGGTCTACTTACCTACAAATACGACAGGTTCGTCCTCAATTGCACCACCACAATATTTCAGCTCCAAGAACATTGGTGGCTCACAGGATGTCTTCCCTAGGGCCGCGAATGCCCCCATCTTATGTGACTCAATCCAGTCCAAATCGTGGACTTCAACTTGAGCACCGCATGGACATACGGCTTCTATTGCGTTCTGAAATCACGTGAGGATCAGATTTAATCAATACGTTGTTTTATGTTTATAAATCTAAAGATGATTAAACTCCATTGATTTCAACGTTTATGACTATAGTTCTTTTACACAGCCTAATCGCAGTAATTTTAAATAATTTATTCTTACGAATTTATATCTCGGTGTTGATAAAAATAAAAAAAAGTTCATCATACCTATTTTGAATGTGCAATGAAGCTAAATTTTATTTTCTAATTGAAATTTTCCCCGAATCCAGGAATAGAAATTCTGCGGAAGCAAAGTCGCAGAAAATCCTTTAAAAAAAGGTCCTTGGCTGACAATGAGTAAAATTTCTTCGATTATAGATTTTAAATGAAGAGCAGCCGCCGGAACCAAGAATACTTATCGTGAAAAATGTTACCCAGCTCAATCACCACAGTCACACAACTCGTGGAATTTCCGAGGAGCACGGAGCTTGCTAAGAATAGGGAGAATAACCGCGTCCACTAAAAGGAAAAGAAAGAGGGATCGCAGAACTAGAAAATTTAATAACTAAGATTCAAAACAGACAACATAGAGTTTCCAAAAAATAATAATAAAAAAATACTAAGGAAATGTTTAATGGAGGAAATTTGTGAAAAAAATCTGACACAATTTTGTTCGACCTGCTTGGTAGTACATGAGCAAGCTATGGAAAACAGAGAGCAGGGCTGTACCCAGAATTTTTGCTGGGATAGGCAAGATTAATTTTACCACCCCTTCTTTTATCCTCCTCTCTTCCTCAATAAAAGTCGACAACACCTGATTTCAGGTAAAATATTTCTAAATAAATATTTTATTGACTGCATTAAATCCGAAAAATAGAAACAAATTTATTTTTCTTAACCTAAAAATAAAATGTCATTTTAAGTTAGCCACCTTTTAAATTAAGTATCTTTTGCCCCTCTTTCCCTCCCCTGGATCCGGTGTTGAAGATCCAGTCCAGGCAGAGAGTAAGTCCTTCCATCGTTATAAAAAAAAAACACAGATCAAATTATATCATAAGTGTCATATTGTAAAATGTCTTTAGGATTTTTAAGAAAATCCGACTTCGAGGGTAAAGAGTTTCGTACACCCTGGATCTTTCATCTGTGAAAATAATTACACTTATCTAAAAGTTTGGAAGAAAATCATAGGAGCTGATATGTGCTGCTATGATGCCTAGCAAAGATGGTAAAAGGAATGTTCTTTTCGAGGAAAATACTCATCTACAATACCCGAACGCTTCTGTTTTTCACTCCCAATACTTTGGCCAATTATGAGACAATGAGCATAACGTTCCGAAGATATTTTTTAGAAAACTTATTAGAATAATTCAGTTGTTATTTCCACTTATGGGCAATAACAATACCTCTGCAAAAATGGTTGGAGTCATCAAGTTGGCTGGGACCTCTTCTATATACCTGGCCAAGTTTTGTGCTTCAGATTTGCATACTCCTTTTTCCCATTCCTCCCTGAACAAAACGGAAACATCAAGTCACATAAAGAAATCAATCTTAAACGTGAAAATAATATTTTGAAAATATCCATACCTGTCCGTGGTTTGCGCCCCAGCCTCGTGGAGTATCAGCGTGGCCATGGGAGTCCTTTTCTCCGGGTTCTTCAGATCCTGGTACTTCCAAACGGCAAGAGAAGCCCCTTCCGCAGCGGGCTCAGCTGCTGTGAAGCCTTCGACCAGTATTTGACTCATACCCTAAAACTTGCCCTTTATTAACTTTTTCTAAATTAGCTTCTTAAACTTAAGCATATTGATGATAAACAAAAAGCTAGTTGGCAACTGAAAGTTTATTCCTTTACCAACTTTTATCGAACATTTATTAGATTTCATGATGTAGATAGATAGATAGATGAATACGTTTATTTATAAGTATTTACAGATATGCTTTTTTATGTACAACGTATTTTAGACAATGAACAGAGTTCGTCTGTCGAGGTTTCTTTATTAATTAATACAAAAACAAAATAAAATAATACAGCACATTTTAGGATTTTTTTTTTATAAACAACGCCAGATTTTTCTATATAAATAATTAATTAGTAATTAAATTCTTTAACTAGTTCATTTCGGTATGCATTTTATTAATATGTTTAAGATATAAATATATTTTTTCATAATCCAGACCGTTCAGTAATTGCAACGTTTTATTTGGATTGAATACCTTTTGTCCTAAGAAAATCATCCTACATTGAGTGAGCACAGGGCAGATCGAGATGAAATGCATCGTATCCTCGGGTACATTTAAATTACACAATGAGCAATTATTTCTTCTATTTGTCCAAGGTTACCAACCTTGGACAAATAGATTAAATAATTCTTCCCTTGCCTTGAAAATAAGTCTAATGTAATATATGTCTTTTCCTGACTTGAAGTAGGTGACATCATAGTTTAATTTACTGTACATTATATGATGTCCAGCACTCCTAGCTCGCTCGATAAATCCATCTCTTGCTTGTTCATTTAATCTGGATATGAAGGTAGTTTTATGCGTTATCAGCTGGTCCAGTAATCCCTCGGCTGAGAATTCTATACCAACACTCCTACCTAGTCTTCTCAAGGAACTCACCCAACTTAAATTTTTTTCGATCATTTTATGGAATATTATTTTCGGTGACCGATTACTTTCCAGATTTAATACCTTCATAAGATAATTTATGTGTTTGGATATGGTGTAACTATGTAGACGATTTAATTTTGTCTCCAGATATAGCATGTGGTTTGGTGTAGTAACGGGCACACCAATTATCTTTTTACAAAATATCTTTGCACTTTCTCCACTGAATCTGAGTTTTCGTATCCCCATACCTGCGCACCGTAGCATAATACTGCTCTTACTGTGGAGTTAAAAAGATCGATTTTTGGCTTCATAGGGACTAGCTTGTTGGACATTACTCTAGACCAAACCATATTCAAAATATTTTTGCAAGCTGAGATTTCATGATGTATCTGTAACATAGCCATTTTTTCTCTCTTTTGATTTTTTGGTTATTTATGATTTAATGATTTTTAAAAAATAAATTAAAGTTAAAAACACTAACATCCTAAAATGCTGATGAAACGTAAGTATTAAATAATTCACTGACTATATTTTTCTGAAAATTTCATACGACCCATATAAAATTCTTTAAAAATGATTAATATAAGGAAAATAATGAAAACTTTTAATAAATATGCATGCAATAAATTGATGTGTTCTTATTATTTTCATTTTCATAACAACATTACCATAAATATCACAATGAAGCAATGAAATTATAGAAAAAAAAATTTAGCATTGCTAAATAAGGCACAATCTCATTTTTTGCTGATCTTTTCAAGGAACATTGACAAAACGACAATAAATTTTTATAGATAGATAGATAGATAAAAGAACTTTATTCTGGTACTAGGTCCCTTAAGAGTAACATGATTGAATAAATAAAACAGAAATAATATCTGGCCATAAGACAACAAAATACAGATCAGTTAATGTTTAAAATGTTTTCAATAAAATAAATAAGCAAATAAAATAAGTTCTTTCTAGAAAAATATAATTAATTTGAACAAAAAAACAAGAAAAAAAAAACAAGAAAAAAGAAAAGAAAAAGAGAGAAAATGAAAAATGCAAAAATAATGAGTTGACTAGCAAAGTTGAAGTTTGTACATTAAAAACTATTATTCACTTCTGATCAAGATGTTTATTATAAACTGAAATTTCGCAATTAGAAAGCATCATTTTGGAGAGAAAGAAGGTGTTGGAAAAGGAGGGATTTTAATGAGGATATAAAAGAAGCATGGCGGATATTAGGAGGAAAGGAATTCCAAAGGGTAGAGGAGTGGGCGAGAAAGGATTATACAAACTGCGTTTTTAAGTTATTCGTCATATCATAAAGTCATTAATTGGTGAATGAGTATCGACTAGACTTTACTTGACATGCCGTCATAAAATTTAATATATGCCTTTTTCTATTAGTATTAATATATATTTTAAATTGAACACATTAAACACAAAAACACACTAAATTATAATTTATTGACAATATTATTTTCATACGTGACTAGTATAAGATTATAAAAAAGTATTTAGAAAGTTAAATACTCAGTATAGTTTTTTAGTAAAATTGTATAATATTCTATAATTGAAATATAAGTTCAACCAACATTTTTGTAAATTACAAAAAATAAATTTTGCATAGGTGAAAACTCAAAAACATTTTAAGCATAAAAAACAATGTGAAAAATACAAAAAATGTTAATGTAGTGACATTAACATTTTTTGGATTTTATTCAGCATTAGCGCGACATAGTATAATTCAGAATCATCAATTTAACTTCAATGAAATATAAATACTGAATGTTACTGAAAATAACAAAATTATAAAATACCTAAAATCAGTTTATATAATTAAAAGTACAAAAAATGTAATAAATTTTAAAACTGACATGAAGTTGATATGTCAACACTACGTTGATATTCCAAATAAATTAGGTTTTTAAATAAGTAATGATTAATAGAAAACAAAAAAACAAATAAAATTTATAAGACAATTTAAATAGTAAATTTAAACAATAATTTGATTATGCAGTACGAATTATAGAAATCCTAGTGAGCAAAACAGCAATCCTAGTGAGCAAGTGCATTTTTAAATATATTATGATTAAGATAGGTAATAATATATTGTTGTAATTTTAAAAATATTTGGCCAAAACCTATAAATAGTGATGAATTAAATTGTTAAATAATTTGTAGTTATTTTTTAGACTAAATCGAATGACAAGAACTTCTTAAGGTTGGTTTACAAGAAGTAAACAACTCGTCACAGGAATTTGATTAATGCTTTAATAAATATATGATGTGGACAACACATGACTTCCTTGTACGCCTATTAAACTATAAATCGGTGGTTCAAAAAGTGATCCTGAATTTGGTTACAATTTTCCGAAGATAGCAGTATCTCAAAAACAACACTCAGCGTCGCGACATCTATTGACACACACACGAATAGGGAGGAAAACCAGTTTTTACACTAAATTTTAACACTTAAAACAAGTAATAAAAATGTTTAATTGGATTGGAAACCAAATTGCGATTGTAACCTTTATTACCGAAACATATGATTTATGTATTTAATTTAAATATAATTTTTGATGTAAGCTAATATAATTTTTGATGACCTTCAAGTAAAGTACCGTTTTCGGCTCACCAATTTTAACCAAAATATAGTAAATACATTAACATCAATATAAAAGTCCTATTTACCAAATTTGAGATGTTTTACATTATATTTTAATATAATTTTTGATGAAAGTCTAATATGACCTTCAAGTAAAGTGCCGCTTCCGGTTTTCCAATTTTGACCAAAATCTAGTATGTTATTTAAATCAATTATAAGTTATAAATACCAAATTTGAGAAGTTTTGCAAAGTATTTTAATATAATTTTTTATATAAATCAATTATGACCTTCAAGTAAAGTACCACTTCCGGTGATCAAGCAGTGGCCAAAAAGGGAGGTTCACAACTAGATTTTACAACAATCCTGAATACAAAATTTCAACTTTCTACGGCTAACTGTTGAGTTATGCGAAATACGAACGAACGAAATTTACGTACATAAGGTTTATATAACATTATAGACAGACGAAGTTGTCATGACTTCGTTTCTTTTCTTTGTTGTTTATTAAATTACATAAGGAAAAGTTACGGCCCATTTTACCAATTTTCAAATGTGTCATATATAAATAAAAATTATTGGAATATATGCAAGTTAGTCACTTTTTCCCTAAGCAATTTATCTGTGATTAATGCATCGCCTCTATGGTTCGTAGCGTGATGTTGCCTATTGCTTTCCTCATTAGACTGTCTATGTAACCCAACGACAATAAGAAGATTGTTCTAAATTGATTTACTGTTCCTTGAAAAACGGACAAAATATTTAGATGTTTGATCCTCTGCCATTTTGCATGGAAACTTCTTATTGCCTTAGATAACAACGCAAATAAGTTTCATTGAAATCTGTTCAACCATTTTCTTGCGAATAACAGCCACAAAAGCGTAACAGCCAGATAATTGACTTTTGTTATTTTATTTATAAGATTATGACCAAGATTATACCGCCATGTACTTTTTCATTGATTGAGAAACTGATAATGGCATAGATACATATATATATATATATATATATATATATATATATATATATATATATATATATATATATATATATATAATGTAATAAATATACAAATAAATAGATATTTATGTAATATTTTTTTAATGATGCTTCCACTTCTTCGACTGAGATTTATGTTTCGTCAGAGTAGTAGAGTTTACAATTTCGAATTAAATATTTGCCGATTCCAAACCGAAGTCTAGGAAAAGATGAAATGTTTTAGCTGAGATGTAGTGGCCGATTGAGTTTCATAGTAAAATGCAATCCCACTTAAAGTGATCGTCCCCGTCATGTCAAAGAACCTCGTCTCTTTTGGCCGTTGGCTTTAGTCTCCAGGGTTTGGTGTCGAGACTAAACCAGCGAACGGCTGATAAAATTATATTATTTTCTTACCTCGTCTTGCAACTTGCTGGCTCCGATCCCCGCTGCAATCCTAATGTTTTCTTTACATAGATCCAGTCGCTCAAGGGGGTCGTACCCCGCTCCTTCTGGACCGACTCCTGCCACTGCAACGGCGGCGAACTCATCCCCCAAGTTTGAGAAGATCTGAACCTGGCCAAGGGGTACTCCAGTGCTATAAGTTCAGTCATCAAGTTTATTTTTGTTTATCAAGTTTATTATAGTGTTATTATGATTTAGTATATTGAAAATGAGTCTGTGTGAGTAACCAATAATTAAAATAAAATAAACTACTTGATTTTAAGCTGTATTGGGAATGTGGTTTTTCGTACGTTTTATTAAATTTTTTGTGGTGTTAATTTTGCATCGTTTGGGAATGTCCCAAATGTGGCTTGAATAGTAAACGTATCTTCTGCCACCATTTTGTTTCTATTTTCCCTTTCGGTTTTCGCATCAAGAAATAGTATTTTGTTTTCACCTGCGAATTCTTTGTTGAAATTTGGGGAAAATTGTTATTTAATTCTGTTAAAATTACTTATTTTTCATTATTCTCAGTTGGTATCGCGATTGCTATGTCGTCTAATTCAGTCTAACAGCCTAACAGTTCTTCTAATTGTGTTTGTTATTTTATTAATTGGTATATTAACTTTAACTTGTTATGCGTATAATCACAAGATACACCTTTAAACCACAAGATCGGGTCGGATACCAGCCGGGAGGAAAAACTTTTCATTTGTCATTTACTTTGTTACCTATCCATTATCCTTAGAGGAGGTAACAAAGAATATTTCTTTCCCTCCCGGGTCATATCCAACCCATACCTTGCGGTTTAAAGGTTAACTTGGCATTATATATATATATATATATATATATATATATATATATATATATATATATATATATATATATATATATATTTCCACATATTTTAATGAAAAAGGCATAAGCGCCATATAATAAACTTTACAGAAAACACATGAAACGGTTTTTTCCTGAATAACATTTTTTTTTTTTCTTAATTGTTTAGAGTAGGAGGTTATTCAGGTAGCAAAACTTTTATAATTAGAATATACTTTTAAGCTTTTAACCCCGGTAAAGGCCCGAATTACGGCTGAGAGTTGTCAGCATTTGGTGCTTACATCATCAATTATCGATTTTTAGACCATGACACATTTTTTTTTAATGTATCATTGGCGTGAATCGACAGAGGTGGTGTTTACTTCCCATAGAAAATCGAAACTTAAATTTCGAATTTTTGGCGCTTAAGACTTTTTCAAAAACGTCGATATTACACACACACACACACACACACACACACACACACACATATATATATATATATATATATATATATATATATATATATATATATATAATATATATATGCTCCTCTACACTTTATAATACTATAAATTCAATGTTACCGATTTGGATCATAAGTTACCTACTTCCGCATCCAATTTTTGGAGCCAAGAGACAAAAACTGTTTAAAATTTGAAGGGAACTCAACAGTTATAAGATTAATAAACCGCTTTCATGTAGAAATTTTTGCAATACAATATTCAGTCCTTTGATTATTATAAAAACAGTTTTTAAAAAAGTAGAAAAAGTTTATTACTGTACTTACCCTTTCAACAATTCCGAAAGCTTTCCGGAATTGGCTTCGTCGAACATAGCAGCTGCTCTGGATAGTTTAAAGTCCCCCGGGTTACATCCATCATAACTTCCGAACACAATTCCTTTCTGCAACAGAAATTATTTTAAATTCCACTTTAATGGATAAGTCATATTTTATTATTTTTCTATGGTTCAATAGTAGGGCCGCCGCAGAGATTTTCCTAATTCGATTTTTGTGGGCATATATCCGTAGCTCAATTAATTTCCGTAGGAATTATTTCTCATAGGATTTAATAGTTTCTTCGGTTTGATACTATCACTATGAAATGTATTTTACTAGATCCGTTACATAATGGAGCTAAAATATTTTTGGTTCTAGTTAACCGCCTTATCAGTAGCGGTCGCTGCACTAGCGCCTTCTAGTACAATTTGTGCTAACTAAGTGCTTTGTATTCAATTGAAAAATTCGTATCCATTGCAATTATTAAAAATATTACTACCTTGATTACATATTATTTAAAATGATTAGTGCTGTCAACTTCCGGTGGTTTGATGAAGTTGTAGTAATAATATAATAATTATAAGTAATAATTTAAATTACATTAAGGGCCCAACCTCAAAGGAAAGAATTCGTTAGATATTTTTAAATCTCTTGAGCAAGCGCAGTGAGCTATATTTACTCTGAGTTGACAGCTCTGATCTAATTAAAGCAGTAATAATTCTAACTACGTATTCTAATAATTCTAAAGCCCCGACCTAAACTAAAAAAGATCTGTTGGGATTTTATTTATCTTTTGAATGAGCGCAGCGATCGGAAATCGATCAAAAGCCATCGATCGAGTTAAAAAGAGATATCATAAGGGCATTAAGAGAAAAATAAATTGAAGAAGGGCATATCTTGATAGTGGAAAGTCTGAATAAGTGAATCACAAATCTCTCGAGAATTCGAAACCACCATAAAAATTCGATAGGGCTGCAGCCTTAGTCTCCCACTGTTCATATTAGTTCTGGATTCTGCCATTAGGAAGGTCAAAGAGGAATCTAGGATGTTTCAGCCTGAGACCGGTAAGTCTCTCTCATTACGTTATTTTTGCGGAAGATGAAAGAAATCTTCATTTCAATTTCAACATATTAAAATAAGAGTTAATGGATATCAACATGAGCATAAATCCAGCAAAATAAAAAGTGCTGTGATTCGAAAAGACAAGTATTATGCGTGTTGTTAGGGTTGTCGACAAACCCCTTGAACAAATAGAAAGTTTCAAGTTCCTAGGAGCACAATTACATGAAAATGGGTTTGTAGATATGGACATCTTGGAAGGAATCGGAGTTGGGTGCAGGATGTTTGCGGCTATTAAAAGAGGTCTTCTGGACCTCCTGTCCAGAGGTAAAAAAGGAAACGAAAGTGGCAGTATTCAAAACTACGTTTATACCTATACGAACATACTCTTCATGGACACTGACGAAGAGGAATCAATCAGGAATTCAAGCATTAGAAGGTTGAAGAGAAGACAAGAAGAGCCAAGGTCCATAAACCACCATTAGGTCGAATCTCGATGTCAAACTAGCCAACGATAATATGATATTAGAGAATCAGCTGAGATGGTACGGCCACGTTTAAAGAATATAACCTGGAAGAATCGCAAGTCAGGTTATCAGGGTAAGCTTGGCGGGAAACGAGGAAATGGAAGACCTAGGACTATGTGGAAGGATAAGGTGAAAGAAGACTTTCGGAAGAGAGGACTGAAGTGGGATTGGAGAAGACAGCAGGTAGAGAATCGTCAAGGGTGGAAAGGACTGTACAAACTTTCTCCTCACACAATGTAAAGCGATAGGTAGATTATGATGATGATGATGATGAATAAATCATCTATATATTTTTTTATTAAAATCGGCTTAATTGTTGCTTTTTTTAATCGCGAAAACTTTCGGTTTTCAAATCCATTTTGGCCATCCCTGAATCCATTTTGACTAGTTTCGTCGTGATCTGTACGTACGTTCGTACGTGCGTATCTCGCATAACTCAAAAATGGTTAGCCATAGAAAGTTAAAAATTTTTATATAGGATAATTGAAAAATCTAGTTGTGAGCCTCCGTTTTTGGTCACTACATGATTACAGCAAGTGGTACTTTACTTGAAGGTCATTATTGATTTTCATCAAAAATTATATTAACATATAATGCAAAACTTCTCAAATTAGGTATATAAGACTTACATATTAATATGAATAATTTAATAAATTTTGGGTAACATTGGCAGACCAAAAGTGGCACTTTACTTGAAGGTCATGTTAGGCTTTCATCAAAAATTACATTAAAATGTAATAGAAAACATCTCAAATTTGGTAAATAGGACTTTTATATCAACATGAATGTATTTACTAGATTTTGATTAAAATTGGTGAGCCGAAAATGATACTTTAATTGAAGGCCATAATAGACACATCAAAAATTATATTAAAATTAAATATAGAAATCATATGTTTCGGTGATAAAGGTTATAAACGCAATTTGGTTTCCAACCCAATTAATCATTTTTATTACTTATTTTAAGTGTTAAAATTGAGTGCATAATACTGGTTTTCCTCCCCATTTGTGAGATGAACAAGTCTGCAGCAGGAGAATAAGGTCTACGTTAAGTGGGGTTTTCCGTATAAAATGTCGAGACTGTCTAGTGATATTGACAGTTTTAATGTTGTCACGGAACACAAAGAAATCTCTTTGAAACTAGTTACCCTACTGAATGAAAACGACGTATAATAACAGAATGAGACTTCCAGAAACATGTGTGTGTGTGTGTGTGTGTGTGTGTGTGGGCGTTCGTGAGTGCGTGGGTCGCTTATGTGTCTAACGTCGCCGAGTGTCGCTTTTGAGATACTACAATTTTCGGAAACTAGTAAAAAATTCAGGATCACTTTTTGAGCCACCGATTTATAGTTTAATAGGCGTACAAGGAAGTCATGTGTTGTCCACATTTTATTTTAGTGGTGATTTAAGCCGATACCACTTAAATTTACCGATAAGACACTGTCCATCCGTATATGTGTACTTACGCATATGTGTAATTGTTTAAAATTACTACCATTTTGATATAGTTTATGATCAGTTTCAGTTGTTTTTTTAGGATATTCGGGTTAAATGTCGTAATTATTCGAGATAGATGTCGCAAATTGTAAAAATATAAAAAATACAAATTAAACAGCATTGGCCCACCGTAGCATTTTTTAAATCATAAATTTGACTTCAAAAATATCTGATGTGGACACCCCACGACTACCTTGTATGCCTAATTAAACTATAAATCGGTGGCACAAAAAGTGACCCTGACTTTGGTTACTAGTTTCCGAAGAGCAGTATCTCAAAAACGACACTCGGCATCGCGATGTCCATCTATTGACACACACAAACAGACACAGACAGAAACAGACACAAACACAAACAAACACCACACACGCACACAAACTCCTAACAAGTTCCCAAGAGATTTCTTCCTTGACCGTATTAGAACGGTTTCAACATTTTATGCAGAAGAACCCGTTTAACTTATATATTATTATCCTGCTGCAGACTTGATCAGCCCCACAAATGGGTAGGAAAAAAAATGTATTTTACACTCAATTTTAACAAATAAAACAAGTAATAAAATTGTTTAATTAGAGTGGAAAAAAAAACGTTTATCACCGAATCATATGATCTCTGTACACAATATATCTTTGATGTAAGTTCATTATATTCTTTAAGTAAACTATCCATTTCAGCTCTTCAATTTCAACCAAAACCTATTATATTGATATAGAAGACTAATTTACCAAATTTGAGATGTTTTACATTATATTTTAATATAATTTTTGATGAAAGTCTAATATGACCTTTATAAAGTACCACTTCCGGTTTTCCAATTTTAACCGAAATTTATTATGTTATTTATATCAATATGTGAGTCTTACATACTTGTTTTATAAACCAGTCCCAAATAAGCCCTGAAGTCAATTCTGGCCTTCCCGTCATTTCCATCTGCATGGACTTTTGAGCATCTACACCCCTATTTTGAGCATTCATTGACTATTGACTATGTTTTAGAGTTCAACTCGTATCTATTATTATTAGTGAGTACACCAGACTGTAATTTCCTAAGTAGTCAAATGTTTTCGAATTTACTGAGTTTCGTGGATTGGTAAAACTCTTCAGGTAAAACTCACCAACTGAAAACTCAGTGTCTACCTTTTTTTCAACAAGGCCGTATCTATTAGTATTAAATGTTTACCGATACAACAGATACAGGCATTCATAACCATAGTATAAATGCTGAATTCTGCACATTATGTCTTAAATACAAATTAACCAACGGAATACAGTTTATACGAATTTATCACCGCTCACCTAGTCTGAATAGACGATTCATCCATTAATGTTGATTTTAAATTATGCCCATCGATCACTACCTTTGTTAATCGCCCATTTCAGGTTATACAATCCAAATTTCTTTAAGGGTATATTGTGTTTATCCACCACAATGAATGTAAAATCGATTAAGTGCAGAAGAGACTCACCTTTCCAGAACCACCAGCACCACAGGAAGAGCGTCTCTTCGGTATGACATAATGGTGGAGTCCGGGGTTGACTATCCTTTTTAACATACTCAGCGCAGACCTGCGAGGTTTTATTAAAGTGGATTTTGTTATTAATTTTAGTTAGAATCTGATTGATGAATCATTTCGTGTATGTAAACTGTTTGATTGGTATGTAGATGTTTTCGAATTTGTAATCGTTGAGGTGATAATGTCACATGTTCCTGAAATTTCGTTTTAAAGCATATGATTTTTCTTTTTCGAAAAAATAAATCATGAATCTTTAGTGCTTTTCTGGAAGTATGCATATATTTTTAAATAAGTATTAATTTCTTTTTAGAAGGGAATTGTGTTTATTTTGGATATTCCACAACTTGATCTTTAGCGCCCTTTTTCTTCCATTTATTTTTTATTTTCTCTTTTTTTGTTCTACTATATTTTGTTAAGTATGTTTTGTTTTTAAGAAGTTCGGTTATTTTATCTACGATGATAAGCAGATGATGTTGTTGGTATCGTTAGGAGGTTTCATACTACTCCTAAATTATGAAGATAACTTTCAGTCTTCTAAAATGTGGCGGAATAAATTGTGTCTGCTGCACACTTTACTTTTTGAGAGTGCATGTATCTGTTAATGTATTTGTTTCTTTATTTATCTATTGATTCTTCATATTGTTCTTCAACGACACTGCAACCCATTGCCAGGTCTAAGATTTAAGAAGACGAAGAATTGGGCCAGCGCCAAGCAAAGATTACTGCCGTACTTAGGAAGAGGTTGAGGAACAATATATATATATTCTGAACAATATATACAGTCACTTCACTATCTTTGAACGCAAAACTAGTGATTAGCGATCTGTTGAGGCATTTTTAGAAGAAAAAAAAGTGGGTGAAGATATTAATGCAGTGACGTACAGTGCAAAATGAATTGCGGTTAAAAAACTTTAATGGTTATTGTTATTTACAAGTTATGTGGAGCGTTTGGTAGAATTATATTACTATATAAATATTATATTACTAAATTATATTACTCTGCAACAGAAAAAACGTGCGAATGGAAAGATTTGAGGTGTGACTGCAGGTTTGTTGTGTTTCCCGATGTCCGAAATATTTTGTGATAATATTTGCACTCCGCACTTTTACTGTCTCTCCATTTAAAATATTTCCACACTTCACTTTTTGGTGGCGACATTTTAGTTTCTATTTTCACTTTAATTACCACACTAACAACAGCAATGAACAACAGGTTAGTGACCGTTAGTGACGCCTATGAGTTAAAACAGTAAGGAAGTTACAACAGCTCAAAGACAGCGTCCTAGATTGATTAAATAATTGAGCTATAATGTTAAGTACAGCTCACGGATAACATTAAAAATATGATAAAGAATAAAAGAAATTTCTAATTAAAATAAAATAATAAAGTTTACAATATCAATATCACCGATTTATCGGTGTAAAATATCGATATCATCGATATATCGGGTGTTAGGATAACGATATAATATATCGGTTTTTCAAATCCGATATATCGATATATCGCGTTTCGATATTCCAACCCTACACAGAGTATAACCGTATAACACACAGCGTAACCAAGTTCTCCCCAAGCAATGGATAGCAATCTTCAATAATACCAACAGCTTTAAATACTCCGTCAGATATAGAAGCAGATAGAAAACAGGCATTTCAAAATTGAAATCTTGAAAAAAGATTTTACCGGAAGAAGGAAGAATTTGATTTTAAAATTGGCGATTTAGTGTTAGTTGAAGCAGGTAGTCACTTAAATCGGAAAAAAATTAGACCCTTTACTTTCAGGACCATTTAAGGTAATGCGTCGGATATCTTCGACGATTTACGAAATTAATCATGAAAGGCGGCGCTCATATGGAAGTTTTGTTCACAGTAGTTAACTCTTTCCATTTCGAGGAGGGAGATGTAAAAGTGTGTTACACTTTTAGGTTTTGATTGTTTAGGCCATGGGTATAACCTCGACAAGAGATGTAATCTTAAGATCAGATGTTTGTTTATGTTTGTACCATATCTGTTAGTTTTTGTTTATAAGTGGTAATGTTTGTAAGGAGTAAAGAGTTTGATTCAAGAGTGTATTATTAACTTTAAAAACCGATTTATTTCTACGTAAGTTGTTTGTTTTGGTTTTGATGAACACATTGTGAACTATTGTTATTGTAAAAAATGCAAAATAAGATTATTTTTAGGATCAAATCGGTCTTAAGTTATTGAAGAATTCAACCCTATTTTACCTTATTAGATATATTTATACATAAATATATCCATGGATCTAGACCGATTTGTCACTGTCCTTGAACCCAAGTGAGTCGGTGGGATGGACACTGCCAAATTAGCCTCAAAAAGCTAAATATTATAAATTTTTTATTTTATTTCATTCTAGGACATGGTTCCAAATTGACTTTAGTCCCTTTTACTGACATATCAGAGCTTTTATATTATTTTATAGGTCATTCACAGATCATTTAAGTGATAATTTGTTGTTAAAATTCCACCCATTAATTTATGCCACAAATTTAGGGCCACTAACCTCTAATCTAACCTGCCCCACTGTGCTGGGCCGGTTCAAATACTGTCTGATATGGTTGAATTTTATTTCATGGTGAACCCAGAGAATAAATCTAAACCTTCTCGCTCTGGCTAGAATAGGTTGGTAACCTGTAGGGTAACCTGCCCTTCCTGTCTTGGAGTAGATATATTTTTCCATTTAAAACATTTTTGTTTGAGACATCAATAACACATGATTTGACACATGTAAACACAAGAGTTTGAAATCATTTTTATTCAAAATTGAGATGCTTTGGGGCAATCCGGCTTTACTTGGTAGTGTAGGAGTGCATTGCGAACAAAAGACAAATTAAAAAAAAAAATATTTTGGGGAAAAACAAATTGAGCCAGTTTTAAAACTAATTGCTTCATTTTTTCCCATTACTAAGACGTGAATTGCTTTTTCAGTATCCAACAATTCACCCCGAATACTAAATTTAGCGTCAGATTTATTCATGTAGTAAGCATTTTCCGGAATAATTATAAAGGTACAAAATATAAACTAAAGGCCAGTTTATATCAGTATTTACGATCAAGACAATATTGTCGTACAATCAGTCTTGATCTGATAGGTGAAATTACCGGCCGGCATTGACTTATCAACCTAATCTTATCAGGGGTATGTTTGGATTATTTTTGAACTTGAAACTGATTGTATACTGCGTGTTTGATGTTATTTGGAAGATCATTCTCGGAGGAGAAATAAAAACTATATAATTTAGTTTTTATAGTGCTATGTTTCTGCTATGTTTCCACTGCTTTTCTAAGGCAGGTGGGGGTTCCAGAAACCACATTTACTCAATTTCCTTATCTAATTTATTCTCTATTTGCATCGGTTCCAGAAGGGAGCCGATCAATCAAACTATATTTTAATATAAAAGACTTGAGACCGCAGACCCCCCTGCTATAGTCAATAGCTTAGGATATTATAAATGCCATTGGATTTCCTTTCCAAGGATGTCGTGTTTACCATTTCACTTAATTAAACTAGATGATGGCATGCAGGGTAAATAGAATGGTTGCATATCTTAATTTATTTATGTTACGTTATTGGTTTACTAATTTACAATATGAATTACTCTCATTGCGAAAATCTATGGACTTTAACATATGTATTTGAGAATACCGGGAGAACTCTTGCTTATTTAAAATATTATTTGGATGCCACATAATATTAGACATTGAAGTACACAATGAATGAAAGGACTTGCCCTTATCTTATTGTTGCCTTCGACACTCGGTGCTCGATGGTCTAGGTTTCTCTCTCCTGTAGTGACCTCTAGCTCGAACTTCGTCTCTCGATGGACTGCTCCACTGTACCTTTTGCGAACCTCCGTCTTCTCTCTTCTCGCTCAAGAACTACACCCTTCAACCTTCTCCCAAGAACTCCCTTATGTCTCTTATACTCTTTTCCCCTTCTCCTTCTTGAGAAGATGCATTTTGTCCCCACTCTCCATTTGGGCCATCTCATTGGTTGACGTTATAAGATTTTTTGGAAATATTTGTACTATTTTCTCTATTGTTCGTAGTGACCTTGGTTGGCATGTTTATTACACCTTGTCGACCGGGCCTATCTCTAGTTTTATGGTGTTCTTACTTTCGCTTATTAGACCCACTTCTCTTTGTTTGAAAATGCAATTTATTTATGTTAATATTGACTGAACCAGGAGGCATTATTTAATTTATCCATATTCTCATTACTATTATTTAATCTTAATGATTTCCTTCAATCCCAGTATCCTCAGTACATAACAATATTGACCTACAAATTGCTAGTGTTCAGTCAGCCGGTCTACATCTGCCATTTTTTCAACTGTCACAAAGTTTACTATCAGCGTCTAGAGAAGGACATTACCGCACTTCCACACTATTTCACTGTCGGGACAGTACAGATCCGACAAAAAACTCATTCGGTAAACGAGGCTTAACTATATAACATTGTTCATTATCATATTATTTTTTTAACAGTATTGAGAATTATTCCCTTAACTATGATGCGTAGTCTTATAAGATTGTTCTAAGACTAATTACTAACCCAGTAATATTTGTCTTTCGTTGATTTCAAGTCTACTTTTTTTTTTTATGAGTGAATTGTTTATCTGTTATTAACCAAATTATGATTTTTCTTGATTTAACTTTTCCTATGTCTATTTGTATTTGAAGTTTGGAGAACCTCAATCCTCACTGTCCGTAGAGAATTACTTATTTAATCTAACACCAAAAATCCTGATAGAACAAGGACAGTCACATTAAATTTTTTCTCTGGCCAGTTAATTCATTTTTCACCTCGATTGGTTAGTTTTGGGTGATAGAACGTAAAGTTTGCAAAGCTAGAAGGAGATTGTCCGAGTGGCGGTCACGACCAAAATAAGATAGTTGTAATATTTTTATTTTATTGATATTTTCGAAAGAATTTTTTTATTTTAATTTTGGATATTATTTTATGAAGTCATTTGCTTCCTCTAATTGTATGTATTATTTAAAATTTTCACATATTTTTCAACGTTTAGGGGAATTTTCTCATCTTCAGGACAATACTCATTATGCATTATTACCTAATATTATAATTTTCATTTCTTCAATCTTGTTTGTCATTTCTTAATATCTATCAATTTTATTTCGTCTTGTATTAGTCACTATTGTTTCAAAAAACTAATAATAACTTTGTACATACATACTCTGGATATTATTGTCAATATGAAACGTGGAAAAATATCTTTAAAAAATATGATAGTTTTTTAAAAATAAAACAGAAAATTAGAGGAAGAAAATTACTTCATAAAATACCACCCAAAATAAAAAAAATGCTATTTATTAAATGCCGACGTTTCGACCCACATTATTGTTGAGGCTTTGACAAGTAGGGAGACACTTAGTTATTAATTTATTGACTTATTGATTTATTCTGTAAGTTGTCTATTCCCTCCTCGTAGTGCGACCGCACTTTGGCAATTCCAGTGGCTTTCCTTTGTGAATGACGTCATTTGAATTCATTCGGCAAAAATATCTTTCCAGTACTCCTTGTGTGGCTTTGTCCTTTACTCGTCGATTCGGCGCAAATGAGTTGTGTATTCGTTCATTATCCATTTCAAGAACATCGTTGTTTCGATGCTATTATTTGAATTATATTACAGAGTGTTTTTCTCGCATATTAGCACTGTGTAATCTTCTAAATTGTTTAGTGGACTTATTCGGTTTTAAATAATGAATGCTAATTTTTAGCCATATTACACGATTCATATTGAGATTATGTTGAGTTCATTACAATCTTTATTTTGTCCGGGTGTGAGTGAAACGGTTTTTTGGCTATCCTTGATTATATTGAAATATGGATCGATTCTTCTTACTTGTTTAATCTAACCCTCTAATAGAACCTCTTTCGTGGATTTAAGTTGCCATTCATTAAAACTGAAACACACTTCTTATGAATGGAGGTCTTTAGGTGAATTATGAATAAAGACCGGATTTATATGCAGCAAAAAAGGTCAAAATATGCCATATAAAATGCAGACAAAAGTATTCTCAAATATGCACGAATATCTGCGGTAATATACCTACATTTTTCGTGAGAATATCTCTCAGTTTTCGTTCAAAAGGAACCCAAATTTTCCAGGAGCAACATTGGACTGTAATTCTCCTGCAATTCGTCATTAATTTCACAACACTCATTCAAAGGCAAAGTTCTTTTTTCTAACGTCTTATTAATATTTATTGAATAGCTTACATTTGTTTTTTTACAAGCTAAATAATTAACTTCCTTGCTTTTTTCAATAATAGTTAAAACCTTCTGAAGGCTTTGAGCATCGTCAGTTATTTTAATTTCATTACCTACTTTAATGAATGTGAACAATGGATTCTTTAATTTGAGCATAGCATATTGCCAATTCTAGTCTAGTCCCCTATTACTGGAATTGGCGGGGTGGTTTTCCCTGAAGTATCTCTTTGTATTTATCTAACTTAGCAGGTGCTAATTATGTAATATAGCAGAACCCCGCTTAACGCTATATACCCAGATATGCAATACAAAACCCGGATAATCCTTATGTTAAAAGTCCTTCCGGCTAAAAGTTGTGTTTTTATTGCAAATATTTTCGGTTTTCCTTCAGATACTTGTTTTTTTTTCACAAATTACTAATATAAAATTATATTGCCGAAATTTGTAAATTTAATGACGTAAATTAAGATTAAGACGCATTTATAAAAAAAATTGACATCTAAAGTTATATTTTAATTTTAAATATATATTTATATATATATATATATATATATATATATATATATATATATAAGTGTTTAAGTGAGTAGTGTATACATGTAAATTGGAACTATTTTACTTTCAATATTATTTTTAAAAACAGAAATATTTTTTATTTAATTAAACTTATGTCAAATTTTTAATATTGAGGTATTATATTTTCAACAAATTTATATTGGAAAAATGAGCTTGAATTTTGAAACTTGTGAAAATAGGGATTGATTTTTAAAAAAAAAATAATAATTCGTCCGTCCATCTGTTTTTTTTTTCTTCTAACTAAAAACTAAGAATTCAGTTTACTATTGACTATTGTAGTGTTCACTCCGAAATTATTCCTTACCTCTTTATTTTATTGTAATTTAACATAGAGTGTTCTGTAGTGGTTCCAATACAAGTGACAATATGTCTGTTAAAAGAAAGCTAATAGTAATCTTTATCAATCAACATCTCTTTACGCATTACTTGTATCAATTTTATCAATTTCAAATATTTTATATTTACTTATTATGCTATTTCTTATTCGGAACAGTCCCCTTAGCGATGTTTTCTGGAGGTACAAGTAATATGTGTCGGGTACCAGTACAACAAGCACGACGAAGCGTGGCAATGCAATGCTATCACAGGAGGTAGGAAAATCGGCAACAATAAGCGGCGATATCCGATGGAAATAGCTTATAAAACAGACAAGGCTTATTATATATTAATGCGCCATCTAAATTGGTATTTGGGGTCGCGGGGCCCCTCTCGAAAATAACAGATGTGCCGGTGAATAATTGATTCGGCGTGATTCACGCTGGCGAGGGCGTGCGAGGAAAAACGACCAGGACCGGTCTAGAGTTACAAATTGCTGCAGCCGGGCAGACAATGCAGCCGCATATGCCCCTCCAGTCTTAATGGCTTCGGATCCTAGCAGTCGTAGGACACGAGGATCTGCCAATATTGTTATTAGCATTACTATGGCTCTTTTACTGTCCTTGTTAGCGATTTGCTGTAAGTGTTTATTGTAAGGGTGTCCATGTTCGTTCAGGGGATGGTCCATAGGCAGCTGATTCTTGAAATGTTGCTGGGAAAAAACAAAAAGAAAACTGTTCTGTAAGTTAATCAACACTTTATAGATAGATCTAACACGGGTTTGGAAATATATATAAATATATATATATATATATATATTATATATATATATATATATATATATATATATATATATATATATATATATGTATATATATATTTATATTTATATAGGAAGGGATTCCTGCGGAATTCCCTTTGAGAAAAAAAAATCAAAGCGAGGATTGAGGTTGCCAGCAAAAACCCCTCGAGGCGATGACCTATAAACTAAAAACGTAATTGAAAAAGTAAATACATTTTATTTATTATTATAAATATGGAAAATTATACAATTATTATATAAAATCAAACCCTCAAAATTCGAATCATATAACATTTATGCTGTGGAGAAATAAGTGCACGCCAGTTCTGCCGTCATAAGTTAATGGGCCCTAACTCCAAATAATTCTTTTTAAATACATTTATATATTGTACCCGAATAGCTCTAAGAAACTATCTAAATACGTTTTAAGCAAGTACAACAGATAAGATTGGAATATAAAATAGTAAATTAATAAAACTAATAACCAATTATCTTCAAATTTATATTTATCTTTCGCCATTCCTAAATTCGGACAGTCGTGCTTCAATTGCGTACCAAACAGGATACAATGACTCATTATTGGTGATTATATAACAAGAAAATCTTTACAAACCTTACAGCAATAAATTAAAACACTTTATTATTGTTTTATTAATACTAATACTAAAAATCGAAGAAAATAATATAGTTATGGCGTTTGTTTTCATATAAACAATAAATTGCAGTACGTTTACATGGTAAATATCTATTATATGAAGTAATTGTTTAATATTTATATAAAAGTTAAAAAATATATTATCTTACAATATAAAATTAAATATAAATATCAACTAAACTATTATATTGTTTCAGACTTGAGAATGGTCCAAGTTGGCTGAAACGTCGGATTAGTGTGAAATACGTATAAAATAAAATATTTGGTGATCGATTGTCCTTTTGTTTTTATTTAGTTATCAAATGACATGGCACCGAAAATTAATAAAACAACTAGAAGATTAAAACTATACCTTTTATTAGCATTAGGAAGCCCTAAAATAATTATTAGAATTTAACCATTGGATTAAAAATGTCATAAAAAGGTGTAGTTTTTAGAGCGATTCGGGTACAATACAAAGATGTATTTAAAAAAATGATTTGGAGGAGGACCTTTTAGCTTATCTCGGCAGAGTTATGCTAAACAATCCGTTGGTACTTAACAAAAGCATTTTTAAATATCTTAAACTTACCTGGATTCAGGATACCAGACTTGAATTACTTGCACTTTAATTACGTTAAAGGCTAGTGAATTATTCAATTGGCAATCGATCCCTTCTAACCTTACAAAACATAATATTATTTTGCAACTCATTAACGGAACCAATATGGTCTTATGGAACAGGACTTTCAGGTTCTGCAAAAGCTATAGACATTCATGAAATCCAGACTTCTTTATAACAGATTTAAACCTTTTTCGATACGAGTTAACTTTATAATAATGTACGTATGTATTATAGTACTAACTTAAACAAAACGAATGGAAAGAGAATCGCCTTTTTACAAACCAAAACGAACCTCAAATTAGAGATTTGAAGTTCGATTCTTTTAACTGTGCCGATTCTCAATGATTCACTCCTTTTGGCGAATCGATTCTTTTGAATGAGTCTTCGATTGATAATTTTTACTTTCATCTTTTTTTTTATTATTAAAAAAGAACTTTTGATTCCAAAAATCAAAAAATTCCCAATCCTGATGGTTTTTCTGACAAAAGATTTAAAAAAAATAAAACAAAAATGAACTGTTACACAAGTTAATGTTAAAATTGTATTTTATTAAATTTTAATAAATGAAAACATAAAAATAAAGCCCTACAGGTATTCGACAACCGGTTTCAATCCTCATTGAGATTCTTCGTCAATTGTCCAAAAGTAAAATAAAAACACCTAAATGATTTAAGTTTACATTTACCTTCTATGATAAAAAAAAAAAATCCTTTTCTTGCTTTAACTGTGTCCATACTAGGGTTGGAACATCGAAAGTAAAATATCGATATTCAATATTTTTCAATATAACGAAACTATGTCTCTGGCAATCTGCTTTTCTAAGGCAGGTGCGGGTACCAGAAGCCGCATTTACTTAATTTATTTATCTAATATATACTGTATTTGTTTCGGTTCCAGAATGGAACTGATCAATCAAACTGAATTATTTAGTTACATTAACAAAAAAGGGTGTAGACCACAGACCCCCCTGCTATAGTCACTTGGTTGGGATGTTATAAATACCGTTGGAGATCTTTTACAAGGGTGTCGCGTTTACCAATTCACTTACCTAAACTACCTATAGGATGGCATGCAGGGTAAATATAATAACAGATTTTGGCATAGATCTTACTTTATTTAAGATACTTTATTAATTAAACTGCTGGTTTAATTATGAACAACTTGAATTAAATTCATTATAAAACCCTATTGGCTTTAACATATGTATTTAAGAATACTGGTTCTATCTTGCTTATTAAAATTTTAATATTGCCACATAATATTAAACAAAAATGTACACAATTAATATAAGGGAATATGATTTATTTGGAATTGTCTTCGTCGTCTCGGGTACTTTCCGCTTTGCCGCTTGCGGTCTCGAACACTGCCTGCCAAACTCACTAACTCCCTCTGGGGTGAACTCTTCAGCTGGTCTTCCTGTCTTTACCTTCACTACTTCACTCTCCCATACTCCAGCTCTAACTGACTACTCTTCTCTGTCGTCTACCAGTTCTCTCTCTTTCCTCAACTCCGTCTTGAAATATCTATTTTTCATACATTTGGCCCCCACTCTCCTTTTTGGACCTCCCTATAGGTGGATCTTTAAGTAATTCGCGATATAGGCGTTCCCTTGGAGGTCGTCTTCGAAGTGTTTGAATGTCAATAGTCAATTTATGTCAATAGTAAATAAATTATGTGGCGACTACTTAAATTATCTATTATCTAATTACCATCATTTAATTTAAAATCGACCAATAAATTTGCGAATATTTTGAATTTTTTTTATTTCCACTGCATTTGAATTAGATTATGGCCCCGACCTCAACTAAAAATAAATCGTTAGAGGTTTGTTTAACTCTTGAACGAGTGTGGCGAGCGGAAGTTGATAACTAATTAACTAACTAATTAAAGTAGAAATAATTTAAATTACGGTAAGGCCCCGACCTCAACAGATAAGGATCCGTTGGTTTGAGTATTTGTTGGCATGCGCAGCGCGAAGAACAGTCTGGTGATTCAAATCCACACCTCCACGATTTTGGAGGTTAATCGAATAAAGGACATAGCAAATTGAAATAAAATAATATAGTTTAAAATATGGGTTTCATTGATATATCGGATGTTAAGATATCGATAGAAGATATCGGTTTTTCAAATCCAATGTATCGCGTTTCAATATCCCCAATCCTAATTCACACTCTTTTCCTTAAAGGCGATAGACACTTATTTATTAGATGTTCTAATCCTGTGTTGTAAATAAAGGAACATTTTTTAAAAATAAATTCTGACTTCAGACAACTTAATACGAAGTAGTAGTTCTTAATAAAACAAAATAAACAAAACAATCTAATAGTAAATTTTAAATTAAAATTAAATCACGTATTTTATTAGGAATTGCATTCTATATCTAAATTACAAATGCGTATATATATAAATACACATTTTAAATTATATAGCTGTTTTATTTTTTCATTTGTTCAATTATAAACTAGACTGGAAAGCCAAATTCTAAAATTCTAAAACTCGAGAATCAGATAAGATCTGGAAAAAAAAATCTCTGTATGAGTCTGTTTGTGTGTTTGTTTGTGTGTGTGTGTATGTGTGTGTGTGAGAGAGAGAGAGAGAGAGAAAGAGAGTGTGTGTGTGTGTGTGTCCTATTATTAAAGTGTCTGTATTAAGTAATGTCTATATTATTAAAAGGTCTCCTGACCTATGTCTATATTTTCATAATTAGAGACCTAGGTATAATTTAAAGCATTTTTTCGGTGGGTCCAAGTAGTCCCGGTTTACAGTAAAAAAATAAAACCTGTTCTATTTCAAAGGTGACGGAATATTTTTAAAATCTCATCGTTGAAATAAAACGCACCGAAATGTTCACACCAGAACGCGGGCACTGGGTGATCATGTAGTCACCGGTGAGTATAAAATAACTAAATTTCACTTGACTACCTGTCTGCAGCAAGTGAACTTCAACAGCTGAACAAAAGAAAGTTTCGCTATCACCAAACGAAAACATTTTTAGTGCGCGGAAAGTCTCAGAAGAGTTCTGGCATAGAATAGATTAAATAGAAGATAACATTAAAAAAATAATTTTGTAACAAAAAAATCGTTTGTTCCAAAGCTATGTTACATTAAGGTTTGATTTAATGTGTTTTGTTTTTTAAGAGCACACTATATTAATGTTTATGTTGTGCAATGAAATCTCTTACTCTAATCAATTCAATTGAAGCTACTGCGATTACTTTTATGGAACCAGAATCAGATATGGACAAAAGTATGTATTGTTACATATGCACATATACACAGAGACATATATACAGTGTAGGAGGATAGAAGAGGGGTAGAGGAGGGAATCACAGACAGGTGCTGATTAGAAGGCTACGTGAGCAACATACTCCTCCTGATTGCTCTCGGCCAATCAAATTGTCCCCAGGCCTTATTAACTGGCTCCTCTCAGGCTGCAGTGTTTTCTTCTCTCTCCTGTAACTACAGCAAACTCTTTAAATCTGCTTAGGACTGCGCTTACGGAAGCAATTAATATGAAACAATTCAGAATTTTTTACAAAGATTTATAAAAATTATATAATTTTTGTTTTGACCGCCAGAAACTCTATTATAATGTGATTGAGCACGTAATACCAAAGAAGTTCGTTAATATGGTAAAGATGAACATGAGAGAAACATTTAATAATGTTCGAATCGGTAATTATTACTCCGAAAAGTTTGAAGTAGCGATGGGCTGGTGAATCGAGAATCAAATTAACGATTCAACTACTCTGAAAGAATCGTACTCTGAAGTGATTCTCGGTCGATTCTCTGTTCTCTATTTATTTGGTCTAATTTATCCTGTACTAATATATCATAATATGGAGATATCGCCGAGCCCTCTAACAAGGCGAGGGGGTGTACAGGGATGGGGTGGGCGGTCAGCATTTCTTACCATTAGCTACGGCCATTAGGCATGACCTCCAGTGGGCCAACATTAGCCTGGCTTTTTCCGCTCCTTAGCCCTCAACCCTTAACTGAAGCCACACTCTGCTCCCAATGGGGCTCTCCCTTCATTATATTTTCATTTCGTTTTTTTGTTTCTGACTTTATATCAACGATAGTTAATATGGAATATTCATATATCTGAGTTTGGTCTAACATGAAACTCACTGATGCGAATCCCTTTCGAAATATTTATTTTTGTTAACTTTCTATTAGGTTTAACTCTGCGTAGTAAAATATTCTTGCATGTAATGATCATGCCTCTTTAGGGCCATTATGTAATGGGCATGATATGATTTGGTATTATTAGGTCAAAATGTGGAAACGTTGATGAAGGCCACTAAAGAACTAGATATCCCAATAAATTCGGAAAAACAAAATATTTGGTTAGTAGGATATATGCCACCATTTCGTACTATTTAACGAGAAATGTAGAAATGTTAGTATTTGAGCTCTACGATAACCAGAAAAATATATTTATATTAATTGAGAAAGTCAAGAAAAATAAAGGCGAGAAATGCTTATTTTCTCAGTTACTGCATTACTTAGTCTGCGCCTTCTTTTCAGAAACTTAGAAGATATTAAAAAAACCTTATCCTTCCTACTGTGGGTCCACAGGAGAACTCAGGAGGTAATTATATAATTTTAATTACACTGAACTCTATTATATTTAATACCATACATTTGGTTAAATGGATCTCATATACTAAACATATATTAAATAGGATGAAGAAATAAATAAAATAAAGTGCTAAAGGTAACTGAATTAAAGTAATTTTTATAGATATATGTGGGACCCACTTGAAAATATATCCACTATTATATCGGCCAACAAAGGTTAACTTATTTTAGGAGGTGCACCCGAGAATCACGCAAAACCATATTAAAATAAAATAACAATCTGCTGGAAGAATAAGTGCTTCTGGCTAAGATTATTACTATTGTCCACTAGCTCAATAGCTTATAGAACTTTTGGGAAGGAGGTAGTCCTTCGAAGATCTCCAATTTATTAAGGAGATTGTCCAAAATCTCGAACTAGTGCAATTATACCTTATTAGAGATTTTATTATAGCTCTGAGCTCCAGCAGGTGCCACATCACGATAATAGGTCCTGGAGACCGTTTTTACATTTAAAAACAAACCACCTTATTCCGCACAGCACATCGGGGAGCGAGAAGACGAGGCTCGCACCTGCGCAACGCTGCTGGAACCAAATTGAAGCACGATCGAAGTGTTTGGACCTAATTTGCTTGTTGCAGTGAACATAATTTTTTAACAAAAAGTAACACCCAATAAATGGTTTACAAATAATGTTATATATTAAAAAAATACGACAGGTATGTACTGTTTATTTTAGTAACTGCTGCATTTAGGGGAATATCCTGTCAATATTCATTTAATAATTTTAACTGAAGAGAAGGCCATACGGTTCCTTTTATTTAATTAGTGAGCGGCCGAACAACAAATAATTGTATTAATAGCGTCGCAGGTGTTGAGATGGACTTATATTGTCGGTAAAAAGGTCAATCGGTGTTACCTTCAAAATTAAAACCAGTTATTAAAACCAACAAAATTTTGAACTGGTTTGCTAGAATCTTCACGAACTAATTTGAATGTCTTAAATTGGTAATAAAAAAAATTGTATGCCATTACTCAAAATTCACGTATAATTGCCATAGAATGGAGGAAATAAATAATTTCCATTTTTTTAAAGGGTTACGCACATTAGCTTCTTTACCGACCCATGGTAAAGTTGAGCATTGTGAGCAAAAGTCAGAATAAGAGGACCTCCGCCGCGGAACAGTGTGATATAATAATTTCCAATTTGCTTGGTGGGCTCTCATCTCAGATGGATTGTCACCCACTGCATATTTTCTTCATAAAGGTAAAACACAGTTCTGAACATCGTAGGATATCAGTACTTCTGCGTGCGAGTGTTATAAGAATGGATACAATTCCCTCTGTAAATAAATTGTAAATTGTATAATTTCCCTTGTTATTCATGGAGAAAAAAACTTGAACATCGAAGGTGCATTCCACTAACAACCCTTGAAATATATTAAAATTTCCGAAAGTTAGCCATACGTGCTAATGGTGCGATGTCCAGAGGAGAGGGTGGGAGACCTTCATTATAATAGAGACAAGAGGTTGTAGAAGGGACTGAGAAAAAGGGCAGCCATATTTTAATTAGGGCTAACAAAGTAGAAGGGCAGCTACAGATAGAGTACTAATGATGGATGGAGCCCTAAGGAGCTGGCCGGGCGATCCCTCTCCATTAGCTCTCCAGTTGGATAATTGCGTTATATCTCCCGCCCTCTGCTAAATGCAAAGTCCGAGTACTAGCGGCCAACTTCTCCATCATAGCTCGTTACCTAAGGCTCTGTGTCCCGCAGGCCCTCCGCCTTCCACTCCCTACCCTTCCTTAGTCCTTGTATGCGGTATCTTCACCACAATTATTTAGTCTGATTTTTATTATAATTCATTTAATTAAGAAATCACATCGTCGGCTTACTATGAAAAACTCCGAATTTTCTACTTTAGAGGTTTTAATTTAGATTTATTATTTCTTCAACATAGGTACTTCCTGGCACAACTACTTATACCTAAGCCGCAGCTAATGAATGAACATTGGCTTTTCCGAAATACAATAATGTTTTTCAGTAATCCTATATTATTATAAATAATGTAGTTAAGATTTCATACAGGAAGATTATATTTTATATTTTATATCCCTAATTACTTATATTATAAGTAAAATTACGAAGTATCACTTTTTAGCCATCGTTTTGTTACATTTATTATGATAGACTATGTTTCGGTCTATGTGGGCGATCTTTCGGGCAAGAGTAGTTGTGCCAAGGCTAGTCTGTCCACAGGAAATATCTTGAGATGACCAATAAACAATCATTATAAATCTTCAACAATCAAGCCCCTATTACTTATAACTGATTTATCAACAATATTTTAAAGTTCTTGACTCCATTTTTGATGTCACATTCTATGAATATACTTTAACCCGTTATGATGAACCATCATTCCAAAATCGCTTCAAACGCACTTGGGGTCATTAATTTTGGATCGCTGAAGGTCGAATTATCATCAACTACACCTCTTTTGAGACACTAAGGGTCACATTGCTGAAGGAAACTAGACTTTTCATCCTCCCAGAATGGGTTCCCCCAGCTATTCATTGAATAAAACCACAACACAAAAACCGCTACAAAGATTTTGTCTACGTGTGGAAAAACAAGTGCCAAGCCAACTTGAGAAGAGGAAGATCTACTTCTGGAGACCACCGGAGTTCAAGCACAGAATGTGATGAACTGCATAATTCTCCCAAGTCATTATTTGTTTATTTGCTAGATATGCTTATTCTGAATATGATTATATTGTTGTCGATGTTGTCGAATGACAAGAAAAGAGAAAAACAAATATATAAAAAATCATAATATATATAAGGCGACCAAAATATTTCTTTTCCGTATATGAACGGATGACATCAGTGCATCCATTAAAACATTATTTGTTTTAGAAAACTTTTCAACCATTTTAGGTCCGCTATATTTTCTATTCCAAATTGTTACATTAGAATAATCCAAAGCAGCATAAAGCTAAAAAATAAATGGTTATAATTCATTATTTGGTAAATAAGAAAGCATATAACGAATCGACAAATTCGGTTAGATAATATTTTCAGATTTAAACGAAACAAACACATCATTAAAACAAAATTTTAAAAAGCTCTAACAATGGCACAGTCAAGTATTTTAGATATCATGTTGTAGCCTAAAGACCAGTTATTTATAATTAGGATCATGGGTGGATGCATAGGACACGTTACAAGACATTGAGAAGATTTTGAGTTCATTACAAAGTATCGGGTGCTTTAAAGGAACTTAATTACGGAAAAATCCCATTAATAACTGCGGTTAATACATTCAAGATTAACCAAACCTTAAACTCAAATGAATTTAGTCATGTTTGCACGTGTAATTGATAATTGATAAAACCTTGCAATATCATAGCCAATTCAGATGATGCAGATTAAAAAAAAAAGAGGTGCAAACGAAGCGAACAAACGGAGGGTGAAGTAGCCATTTAAATATAAATGGTACGACGAGGTAGGGATATTGTGACGGTAGTTAATTTTGAGTGCATGAAGGGGAAGGGGGAGATCGGTTTGCAGTAATTAACAGGGCACACCGCGAACTTTAAAAAAAAAAATCTCTTTTAAAAATCCGAATCCCTGGGGCACGGGCTGCAATCGGTTGGCTAATGAAAAACATGTATCGCCTGCACCGCTGGGATTTATACACTCTTCCGCTTAAACCCAAAAATTTTGTTATGCTGTGCTTTTTTTCTCTTACTCGATAGGGAAATTTTTAAAAATGTCATTTCTTTAAAACGTTGGAAAAATTAACATTTTGCTGCACATGTTCAACAGTGTAACATTTCAAAAAAGTTTTATAATGAGATATGCATGTATTCTCAGGAATATTTAACTATCTATCCAGTTCATCTCTATAATATCTCGAAATAATTTGTTTATATATTTCAGAGATGAAATGTTTTTCTCATTTTTTTCTTCTTTTCCCTCTTCTCATACTTCAGGATTTAAGATCAGTAAAATTAGTTCAATAAAAAAAAATTGAACGAAACACAAATAAGAAAAAGTTAATTTTGAGATATGCATGTATTCTCAGGAATATTTAACTATATATGCATTTTATCACTGTAACATGTAAACAAATTATTTCGAGATATTACAGATATGAACTATATAGATAGTTAAATATTCCTGAGAATACATGCATATCCCAAAATTAACTTTTTCTCATTTTTTCTTTTTTATGTTTCGTTAAATTTTTTTAAATTAAATTAATTTTACTGATTCTTTTATTTTTAATTATTTAATTTTAGTTTCTAAAGTATGTATCACAATACAAGCAATCTGTTAGCTAATGTTCGTGGAACCTATAAAATTATCAAATATTAAGCATGATCATTACATAGGTAATTGCTCAATTATTTTTTTTATTCGTTTATGTTATTTTTACATCTGAAGTTTTGAAGTACTATGTTATAATGTTATTGTTTTAATTAAACTTGCTTACTACATTCTCATATTTAAATCGTTATCATTAATTACACTGAAAAACTGATCACTCTCCTATATTGACGAATATTTTCCACTAACAGGAATTTATCATTTAAATTATATTTAAAAATATAGTAAAATGCTCTTTAATTTAAAAAATATCTTTTTACAATATGAACTCAAGCTATCCAAAACTATTTCTTAATTAAATATGCGACTATTTTGTTATTTTCAAGATCATCGAAGGTTTTAGAATTGTTTTTTCCGAAAATTGTTTCTCTAAGGCCATCAGTGGCGTACGCAAGAAGGGAGGGGGGATCAGGAGATTATATACCCTCCGAAATGTATGATCTCCATACCCTCTAACATAATAAGATTTGTATTTTAAGTGATTTTTTGCAATAAAATAACCAATTACGAAAAACAAATCAATTGACGAATCGAAATAGTAACGCATTCAAACGTATTTGGCGATTATGGACACTTATTATTATGTGATTGCTTGCCTTCTTCTTATCGAATCACCTCCCTCCCTTCTCCCTGAAAAAAAGTTCTGTGTACGTTCCTGAAGGCCATTCAAAAAATAAAGCTCTTAATTATTAAATTCATATCATGTTTTAATTTTTGACGTTTAAATAATTAAATAATCAATATATATATATATATATATATATATATATATATATACTGTTTTACTCTTACCACCCACGAACAGTAAAACTCACGGCGCACAGTGGTTAAAAGGTGGAAAAAACATATTTTTTCAAGGTATTGCAAAAATCACTTTGTTTTCCCTATTGATAAATATAATAGTTATCTGAAATATTTTACCTATTTAATCAGAAATATTATAATTTTTACACTTGTAACGGGACTCCAAATTCAACCGTTCAATAATGTTTGATTTTTAAGAAAAAAAATCGTTGGCATTATTATTATTAGAGCCATTCATACGTTTTTTTTTCTTGGTGCGATTTTCTTTTGTAATCAACAACAGCTATACCACACAATAGTGAAAGCTGGGTAGCACTAGACAGACATAAAAATAGAATAACCACTGCTGAAATGAGGTATCTCCGAAGAGTGGCAGGAAAAACAAGACGAGACTGCATACGAAATGACAGAATTAGAGAAGAGTTAGACGTCGAGCCACTGGGAAAAATACTCGAGAAAAGACAACTTAAGTGGTATGGTCATGTCTGCAGAATGGGATAATATACAGAACCCAGAAGCTTCTATGAAGCTCGGACCAACAGGTAAAAGGCCAAAGGGTAGACCTCGACTGTCTTACGAAGACCACATATCCAGGCTAGGACGATCGCGAGGGAAGTCGATAGGAGAGATGAAGGCGCTCGCGAGAGACCGAGATACCTGGTTGCGATGGCTGGATACACCTCCACGCTGAGAGGCATAAGGAGGAAGGAAAAGAAGAAGGAGAAGAAGAATTTCCCGATTAAGTTAGTACTTATCTTCCGAACGCAGCCGACGCAGGTCTAAAATCTATTTCTTTCTTAAAAAATAACCCTAAACAAATATTTTTAAAAAATCAGCAGCGTCAGACTGCGTCTGTGTGTGCAATTTGATTTTGAAAATGAAATTACTCTTGTTATTTGTTTAGTGCTTCCTCACAGTTGAAGCTGTCAAATCCACATGACGGGCATAATACCCAATTACTGTCCATCCGATTTTTATGAAATTTTTAGAAATTGTACGGGTTGGAAACTGAATGGTGTGTAAACTGATGATGTGTGGTGATGTGTACATTTGATTCTGTTTTAATTTAGCTCAATGTCATTCACTACTTTCGCTTACGCATGCGCAAACATATTTACCTTGAAACACCCATATTTCAAAAATGGCTCTTCCGATTCAGTTGGAGACTGGTGTAATAATGGTCTAGTATCAATTTTGTTCAATTTCCATCTACTAAATTTAGTTTACACATGCGTATACTTGTATTCCACTGATCCAAAGTTTGAAAAAAGTAGGACATTAGTGTACAAATGATGCAGCATCAATTTCATATATATATATATATATATATATATATATATATATATATATATTTGTTGTGAATCTTTGTATTATATTAAAATTTATCATTTTGGCATTAAGAAATAATTAGTTGTTGAAAAAAAAAAAATTGTTCATCTTTCATTTATTTTGAGTTAAAATCTCGAAAGTTCATCGTTTTCTTCTGAACCTGAATACAATGGAGTTTCTGGTATTTAACCCAAAATAAACTGCCAAGCCTCCATCTCCCCACTAAATCACAACATAGTTTTTATTACGGTAGTTTATAAATGTGAGAAAGAAAATCAGTTTTTTTTCCTAGAGTTGAAATCTCAAAATTTCGCCTACTACAAACACTTTTCAAAGTGCACATCATAATGAAAATTTTATTGTGATTAAGCTGGTATCAAAATTATTTTTCTGTGGCTCACAGATCAAACTTGACAGGTTTTTTTTTTTTTCCAAAATAAGTCGATTTTCAACCACTCTGCGGCGCAAAGTGGTCCAAACAGTACTTTCAAACAGTACGAAAAAATTCAAATTTTGAATATATTTTGAAGTTATTTGAATCCAAACTAGACTAGTTGTTTACACCAATAATTCTATAAGACAAATCAGAACAAAAACAAATAACAATGTCGTGCTTTAAATTAAATACATATATAACGTGCAAGAGTTGTCATAGCTTCTTTTTTATTTTAAATAGAAACATTTTCTATTTCCTCCTTCAGACAATACTTATTTTCATCCATCATTAAGGATGCTATACACTTCTAATTATTATTTAATAAATTATTTATAATTTGCAATATTACAATTATTATTTGCTTACTTATTGTTTAGTTTTTAATTCTATTCAAAACTCGTATTTTTTCAATGCTTTAAATAATTCCTTAATGATTTTATCAGCTTGTAACAAGCAAGTTTTAATTTTTTATTTTTTATATTACTTCAATTGTAATAACTTATCACGATTTAAATTATAATTCACTCACAATGAATTATAAATCACAATAAATGCTTCATTTAGCAAATTACCTTATTACAAAAACATTAACTCTTTAATTATAAATCATTCAAATTGCTTTCTTATTCAATCTTTTGTGACATCATTCAGCAATTTATTTACTTTTCAACTCATTAAATTCTTAAATAATTCAATTATCATCTTGTTTCCTTGATTTTTATATTAAACTTTAATATTTGGTTTACCAGAATTTAAACTAAACAAAAATATAATTCTTACAACTAAAAAAATTAAGTAAAATCTTTAACTTAGGACTTCGATCTGTTATTATCGGACACCTGAGGTCAGTGGATCCAGCAGAGATGTAGACAAATACCTGAGATGTCAATATCTGACAGGTCAGTGGGTCTGTCCAAAGTAAGTGCAGAACTTGAAGCAAGGGTACCTTAGATAAGTGGGCCGACTTGCAAATAATAACTGAGAGCAGTGGAGAATTTGCAAGTCCTTCAAAGTTCTTCTGAACAGCGATCAGAGCTGCAGGTGATGTAGATGTTTGCTGTGCAGTTATCGACTTCTTCTGCTGGGTACTTGAGATCAGTGGGTCCATAAGAGATATACACAAATACCTGAGATGCCAATACTTGACAGGTCAGTGGGTCTGTCCAAAGTGTAAAACTTGAAGCGAGGGTACCTTAGATAAGTGGACCGACTTTCAAATAAAATCTTAGAGCAGTGGAGAATTTACAAGTCCTTCAAAGTTCTTCTGAAACAGCGATCAGAGCTACAGGTGAGATGTAGGTGGGTGCTGAATTGTTCGAGCGCCAATTAACAAAGTCGATGATCGTGTAAGCCTTATTAAAATACTTTATTAATAAGTGTACAGAGTTACATAATATAAAATAGTGAGTTACTGATAGTGTTAACTACAGATAGCTTCTACTAAAGATATTACAACTAGACTTAAAACTGTATAGGTACTTAAACTAACATAGTGAGAGTGTACTGTCTCACATTCTCTTATACTATATCTTCCATTCTGATACTGATTTTGATTTTACATTGTAATACTACATTCTAATACTGATTGATCTGTCCATTTCAGATAGGCTTTTATGCATACAATAGGAGAAGGGATGATCAAGGAAATAACACTTGTTTAGCGCTTACTATTAGGAAGCAAAACCATAAATTCCTGGGTTATAAACCCTATTTAATAACTAATACTTCCTGGGTCAATGTCATGTGCTAACTCCTCCCTCCTTTACGAAATAAGCGAATTACCTTGAGCTTTTTTTAAAAGTATTAAGTAGGTATTTAGGTAGGAAGTAGTTCTTGGATCAAATTATGCAGGATATTGTAATTTGGATAAGTACCTCAGGATAAGTACTGTGGATAGTGTAAGTTCATTTGGAATGGGATTTTTATTTTTAAAAAAACCTATCTTTACATTGTTATGAAATCAACTAACACCGACTAATATAAGAATACCAATACTATAAAATATCTTATTTTCAATAGGAGAAGGGATGATTAAGGGACTAAGAAAATAACACTTATTTAGCGCTGACAATTAGGAAGCAAAACAATAACTTCCTGTGTTACAAACCCTATTTAATAACTACTACATCCTGGGTCAATGCCATGTGTTAACTATACGATTGGATGTCATGTGTTGTTATATTTATATCCTAATGTATTGCCTATTTTTAATTCAAAAATCATCTGCGAAAACTTGCAAAAACAAGCACAGTATTATTTTTTCACAGAGAGTTTCGGTCAACTGAAATACTCGGACCAATTTGTGAAATGATTTGACTTAAAAAAGCAATTGAGAGGATATTGTTGAATAAATGCAAACTGCGTTATCTGTGTCAACTTCTTCTCGGGTTGATGAACGAAAAATGAAGAAAAAGTTGCATTTTCGTACATCGACTCGAGGCGAAGGAAGCTTACAGTTTTCATTTATTCTACTTATTATTATTATTATTATTATTATTATTATTATTATTATAATTATTATTATTTATTCTACTTCATTTATTCATTTACTTTATCCTCTGTTATTAAATTTTTTGTATTTATATTCTAAATGTATTCATTTAGAACATAAATATAACAGCCATAAGACATCCAATCATGTCCAACAATTTCTGTACCTTTTTTAAAATCTATTTTGCGCTATAATTTACATTAATATACAATCAGTCAAAATTTGTTTTTGTATAGTTTCATAACTTCAGTAGCTTCCATTTTAACAGGAAATTTGTACTCACTGATTAATAATCCCATAATGAGAGAAAATTCAAGGATTTATCAGTAGTAAAACTTTTGAAAGTGCACAACTTACTGAAAATTTCATTGTGATTAAGATGGTATTAAAATTATTTTTCTGTGGTTCACAGATCGGGCTTGACAGGTTTTTTTTTTTCTCCGAATGAAGTCGTTTTTCAACCACTGTGCGGCGTATGCCCAATACTTATCCAGTTTACTCACTGAATAAATAAACAGGTCATATTACCTTGTACTAACGTCTATTTTAAGGATTGCTTTTTACAGCCAAAATTTGAACTAGAAACAATTAGCGCTTTACTATATTAAATACTAAAATTTAAATTAAATATTATTACAATATTAAATTCATTGAATTATTTTTTTATTACAAAAATGAAGCCATGGAAAGAAGGATCCGCAATGAAGTTTGTTGAGTTGCTTGAATTGAGATGACTGATTTCATAGTTTTTCTCAAGTGAAAAGTAAAAAAACTTTGAATAGTAAAATTATTCATTATTTAAAAAAGATTTGATGTGATATAACAGCTGACCAATGACGTTTTAAAACGTTTTAACGAAATTTCTCTGTAAACCGGCTGACATAAAATGAGGATAAATCATAACACTTTCCTAAGTCAGTGCATTAGCTCAATTTAACTTTAGTCAGACCCCTTCCTTTGAAAGACCACATAAAAAACAAAAAAAAAAAATAAAAAAATAAAACCCTAAGAATATATTAACAAGAATTCTAAGTTAATCCTCAAAAAGTAACTCACAATCTGTGACACATACAATTTAGCTTAGATAACTTATGCCTCACCCTTGTTAAGTTTAACTTGCATTAATAATAATAGAAAAATTAAAAGGATGCCTAGTTCATCTAAGATAATCAATCATTAACTATCCTTGCCAAAGAAAAATAACACACATGATCCACGACTTAGCACACACCAGAATATATAAATTTTTCCATAAACAAACAAAAACATAGGTATTTAGTATCTAATATGATTTTCATATTTTGTTTAGATTCTTTTTTATTTTCTTATTGTTACCACTCTGAATTTTGAACCTATATTAAACCTATTTAATATTCCAAAAATTATTCGAACATCTTAAGAATGTGTAGTCCGAAATCATGCACATAGGATTTAATGGATGTAGTTTTATGAACATAAACTTAATAAGATGTGATATGCAAGCACCTGGACTTTGGTTACATACAGAGCCGTGGTTAATAACATTATAAGGCGTGAGGAGAGGTCGGAATAGCTAGCCTGATGACAAAGAGTGGGCCAGTCCCTGGAGACGAGGGCAATCAGGAGTTGGAAGATTGGTTATCTCCAGGACCCCCGCTCCAGCAGATATTATTTATTGTCCTTCAACTGGATTAAAGCTGCAATCATTTATTGTTCTTCTGTTCTTCTCCGCTATATGCATCCGTTGCCGTCATCAAGCTAGCAGATGCACTGCCCGTTCAATTGGGTAATGGGAATCGGAAACTATCGAAAAGATCGGAGCAATCTAAGATACGGACTAGCAGATAATCAAGCAATGTATACATATTTCATTAGAACGATCTTCCATCAGCACATAATCTTTTGATAATCTGAGCGTTTCGTCAATGAACTTTTGGAATGAAGTATTAAATCGAAATCGAAAACCTGCGTTTTGGTTGCTTTGACCTTAATTTAGTCAATCAAATGAATAAATAATATGTGATGATGATATTTATTTAAAAATATATTATCTAAAATACCGTTATAAAACTGTTGACTTTTGATGGAGAAGGGGTTCTTCCCCTATTAGAAGAACCGACAAAAAATTAAGCTCCCCTCCCTTGCAAATATCTAAGCTCTTGCCCTCATTAGGAATATCGTGTTCATAGTGAGGACAGTGATCGGCCTTCTCTCTTGCAGGGGTTGATGTTTGCATTGATCTTCTAAGGGATGATTAGGAATGTGTATATAATAAGATAGATACTAAATTGTTTAATTCACCTTGGTTCTTCTTTATTTAAGAGAGCCTTAGATTCTCATATCTTGGATCCTAGATTAATTAGCCTAACATACTTTCAGAAAATATTTAAAAAAAAATGTTCGCTGTAACCAATCAGTATTATTTCGGTCTATCCAAGCATCTTGAGCCTGAACTCATCAGCAAGCTAAGAAAAAATCTTTTCTACTAAACGTAAATCCATTCTGCTCTTCCTGACACTACATTGCCATAGACCGGATCGACAAATATTTACTCATCTTTGACAGAATAATCCTTAGAAGTATGTTCCATGGGCAGAAGAAGACGACATAGCAAATGGAAAAACTGAGAGATATTAGATTTATTCTCTGGAGCTGATGATGAAAAAACTATTATAGACTTGATAGACTGGATCAGGTCGGTCATCTAACTACTTGGCGGCAGTGATCCCCCAAATGATATATCAAAACCATTCATATAAATGTTTTAGTTCAGTTTTCAGAAGAATGAATAACGAAAATAAAAATGTTTTCCTGGACAAAGTTAAAGAGTTCGATTATCAAAGGAACTCCCTGTTTTTCTGTTTCTAGTCGGATTCTAGAATTATTGTTGCTTTGTTATTGTAGACTTTGGGTAATGTTTTTGTTGGCATCATGATTTCCAAGAGCTTGGAATAAAATCTTGTGTCGAATGCTATACTTAAGTCAATGAATACAAAATGTACAGGTATTTTGTACTTGTTGGAATGGATTTGCTAAGCGTCCTGTAGCGGAGAAACTTTTGCGGAATCCAGTTTGTCCAAGCCGATGCAGCGTTATTGTTTTTGTTGCAGCGGAATTGATTTGTTAATTTAAATAGTTGCCAGCTGTCAGGGCTTACGGAGCAGAACTTTGGATTTCAGTAGAATACGTCCTAGTTATTAAAATTCAATTACTTAAATCTAAAATATTTCTAAAAAATTCCATGACATTCCAATTGTCATGTGGTACACTGTTACTCATGTGACATATACAGTGCATTCCATTCTTCCACACAAAATCACACCAATCTCAGTATTGCAATCCCTCTCATTTTCCCTGGTCCATTGTGGACCAGATTGTTGGGAAAAAGCATTAGCCTTGGGGACCTCCTGGTTTAATAATATCACAAAACAGGAAAATCAAGACACGATCATTTAATTGAAGCCCAATACAAATATATTATTAATTAATGGATAAACAAGAGCTTCTATGTAAATTTATTGTATTTCTTATGTTGATAAAAGAAAATGTTTGTTATATGTTTTTAAACATTGACTTAGTTAATTAGTTCTAGAAATCTTTTTCAACTTTTTGAAGTATGAAAGATCAACTCTCGATCTGTATTGTTCTCCCTGTAATAAAGAATTTTTTTGTTGTACTATTTATTTATTTAAGAAGGTAAATTGTTTAAGAAACGTAATTTTTGATTAATCACTAAAGGGAGTAAGCTCTCAATAATTCAGGCTTGAGGCTTATACATAATTAAAAGCTCTGTTATAAGAAAGGCGGGGGATAAAAGGAGGGCAGCCAAGGTCATACAATTTTCTCAGAAAGGGAGAACAAAAGTGGGTCCTGGTTGAGTTTTTCATTTGTGCACTACCACTTGGGAAATCTGGCGAGAGTGGAAGGAGGAGTTAGCCAGCCTGAATAATGCCCAGGTCGGGAGCTTGTTAGTGTTCTACCGGCTCAAATATTTGTCGGTCACTGCGCTGGTCTTTTTGGATCCGCAAGGGTTAGCCGTTTAATTGTGTTTGCTATCGGTTTGCTGTGTTTATTTGGTCCAATTGCTTCAACGTTCCGATTGAGACATGAAAGTATTTATATTTTCATGAGAAGCAACGATCATTATTGTTGATATTTAAAAAACTAAAAAAAAAAAAAAAACACGTAAATTTAAAACAAAAGTTCTATTGATCGAAAATCGGTAAAAACGTTTTGTCCCCGAAACAGCGCATTAACATTAGCATCAAGGTAAAACTTTATGAAGGGCTTCAAGAATATACTTCGAAATATGTGCCCCAGTCATAGGCGTGCGCAAGGAGGGTACCACAGGCAACTGCTAAAAAGTCAATCTTAGTCAAATTCGCGACATTACGTTCTATGCTAGGTATTAATGATTTCATAATAAATACTAGACAAATATTTGGTATTTTTCAACAAAGTCAAAACTCCGTTAGGCTAGAAAATGTTTCATTTTCGTTCCTTCTTTTAGTCGGTCCGACTTTGTGCCTTTTATAAAACTACTGTATCTTTTTCTTCCGACTCTGTCCGATTTTAGCCACTGACGATTACTCCAAAATGGAACAATGGAACGATGTAGTAGAGCAGCTGGAGTGCTTAGAGTGAAGCGATTTTAAGAGCCTCACTGACGTTCAGTCCACTCCATCGTTCCATTTTCACCAACAAGTAGTGATTCGAGCTCACGTAAAAACGTATTTTATAATAATTACAATCTACAAATATTTCAATGTTCAGATTAATATATAACTCTTGAGAATTAATGGGTCATAAATAGTGTATCTATAATAGCTAGAACATTAAATAGTTGAATCTTAACTGCGAAAATTTTTTTTTTTTTAATATAACCATAACCTTAGAACTGCTTGAACCAGAACATTGCGATGTAATTCTCTTTAATTTTTCACAATACATTTTTAATCGTATTTTCCTCGAAAGTAATATACTTATATAGTATAATATAATATAAGTATATATAATATAGGCAAAAATGATGAACAAGTGTCCAGCAGGAGAATAAAATATAAATTAAGTGGGTTTTTCCGCTTTAAAAACTGTCTATTTCCAATGCTTTATGCTTTAAGTGACATAGACAGTTCTAATGTTGTCAGGAACACGAAGAAATCTCTAGGAAACTAGTTACCTACTGAAAGAAAACGACATATAATAACAGAATGAGACCTCCAGAAACAAGAGTATGTGTGTGTCAATAGATGGATGTCGCGACGCCGAGTTTCTTTTTTGAGATACTGCAATCTTCGGAAACTAGTTATCAAATTCAGTATCACTTTTTGAGCCACGGATTTATAATTTATTAGGCGTACAAGGAAGTCATGTGTTGTCCATATCAGATATTTTAATTTAGTATTGATTGATGTTGCTAAAAAAAGGAACGAAAAAAGATTAAATATTTACTGGACAAATTTTAGATAACAAAGTTGTAATTTGTCATCTGCACACCAGAAACCATAAATGAACAAATTTTCTGAACTTCTCCAAAACTTTCCACCAAATTACCTTTCTGATCCCCAGTTGACTCGACTGGAAGAACAACTGATACTTATATATTGACATCATGGAGAATAGTTGCTAAGCTACTAGGGTCGAGAAATTAATATCGAGAAAAAAATAAGATTTTCTTCTGTGAAAAATTCTTGAGTTCTCATTGACGACTCATAAAATTATGGATCTCAGATACATAAATATCTTTCTTTACGCTAATGACCAAGGCATCAGCAGAAAGCAGTCATATCCAATTTCAGATTATTTCTATTATTAATTCTAAATTAATCTCTCTCCCAAAAAAAAAAGGGACAACCCTTGGGAGTTTTATTTCAAATTTAATGCTGAACAA
Source organism: Rhaphigaster nebulosa (assembly GCA_948150685.1). Lineage (NCBI taxonomy): Eukaryota > Metazoa > Arthropoda > Insecta > Hemiptera > Pentatomidae > Rhaphigaster > Rhaphigaster nebulosa. The sequence continues at coordinate 66,985,624 of OX411309.1, forward strand.
AAAAGTTCCGGTGGACATGTTTCAGCAAATGAAGTCTTGAGCAGTTTTCAGGCCAAAAACATAAGAAAAAAAATTTACGTTTTTCGACACTTTTAGCAATTAATGAAGGAACGACCGTTTGCATCAAAAACGGGTTGGAACTAAAGTAATAGAGAATTAGATTTGGAGTCGGATGCACCAATAGCTGCTCGATAGATCAAACACGTGATCTTTTGTGAGTTTTCGGCGTTCACATGACTTTCACAATGACATTCACCAGAATGCCGAATTTCAAACCAACTTGTTATTTTTGGCGAAATTATTTTTAGGTAATTTGCAGAAAAGAAAAGAGTTCTAAAAGCCGGCAGATTCGGAACCAAATTTGTTCAGAAAGGTAAAAAGGAGTTTAACATAGAACTTGATTTTGAAAAACATGTCAACTACGACAATTAACTAAATATCGCGAGTTTGATTTATCCAGCTGCTATTGGTGTCCTTCGACGACAAATCTAACTCACTACTATGTAAGTTCGTTCCGTATTTTGATGCAAGGAGTCGCTTCTTGTTCATGAACTAATATAGATATAAAAATATAAATTCTATCTCTAAATTCTATATCTAATATAAATTCATTAAAAATACAAGGTTATGATGTGATAGTTGCTAGCCTTGGAAATATAAAGCTTGAATAATGATTGTTTTATTTTACATTGTATTATTTCAAATATTTTCTTATGGGGAATTATTATTAATTAAAATAAGATTATTGTTGAAACTATGTTTGATAGTTAATAATAACAACTATGAACAAATTTCATAATTTATTCATATACAGATATACTGAACTAACTAAAATTTCAAGAATATAAAACATTTGCAGAAACTATATTCATATTAAAGATATTTCATTTTTTCACAACTGTTTAGCAGAATGTATTGATGTCTGAAAATTTTTAACCTGTTAAAAAAATAAACTAAAAAAATGCAAATTATTACACTGCGATTTATTATTTCTAAATAATTATTTATTAAAGGCAATTGAAAAAGTTTTTATTTCTTATTTATAGCCCTTGGTATAATAATTTCACTTTAAATTTAAATTACTTTATATTTTTCCTCTTTCTTCATAAATGGCTGATTTATGGACGTATGAAACCTCGAATTAGCCTCCATTTCGAGACAAAACTGTTGGTGGGAATATCGAGTTACGAAGAATCATCCAGGAGCAACCTGTGACTTTGGTGCCAAATTTAAAGAAAAAAATCAGCACAGCTGTCACGGAGGAAAGCCGCGGACGGCGAACGGACGGATTATTTTTTATTCGATTTTTTGATTCTGCACATCTTGCTTGTAAAGTGTAAAGCCTAAAATTTTGAGGTTCAAAAGAAAATTATAATAATTTATAAATTAGATGTTCATTTATTGCAAAAACTTTAATTGCTAATTACCTGTCTGTTACATCATATCGGTTTCTATTCTGAATTGTGAAATTACCAACATTGAAAGTTAAAATAATTTATACAATTAATTACATACCTATGTAAACGCTTAAACTCAATGCACTTTATCTATTTACATATTTTTGTCTAATACAATCTGACATTTTATAATACGATATACATTGAATTGTAAGGCGGTCAGACAGGCAGTCAGACATATATATATTTCAAGACGAAACAGTCCTAGTGCCTCAAGAGATTTACGACGGCAATTACGTGGGTTATATTTTTTATCTGTCTGGAGGAAGCAAGTAATAATTTTGCCTGGAAAGAAAAAATACTCAGATTACAAATTAATGAATTCCATCTTTCAACGACGCTGGAACAAGTTTTTTTTTTTGTAGTTTTAAGGTGGAAACCAGAACAACGGTTAGTATTTTGTTTTTTTAATCTTCTTTTTTATCGGGTGCGAAAGTCATCCTATTCTATAATTTTCTACGCTTGAAAATAATTAATGAACCATGAAAATATGTGATTGACATTGATTAATTTTTTCATAAAGACTAATTATAGAATTGTTTTTTAAAAAAATTTAAAAGGTCGAACATTCGAAAAAGTATAAACTCTACCTCTTGAGAACAAATAAATAACCATAAACCAAAAAAATAAATAAAAAAATACCATCTGTTTCGGTCAATAAAACTGAAATTAGTTTTAATAAACTTTTTCAAGATATATTTAGGCACAGATTAATTTTTGTGTTCATTTTAATGTCTCACTGTTTCCTATGTGTAGAAATATCTCAGAACCAAAAAATAAAATAATAAAAAGAAGAGAGTATGGTTGACCGTGAAAAATGTATGTAGCAGAAGCTTGGTTGGGTCAATGAATAATCTTACAAATAAGAAAAAACTTATTATATTGTGTGCCGACGTTTCGTCCTAAGTTTTAGGCCACTAACAAGATAACAATAGATGCAGCAGCAGTGACAGAAAATAATTTTATATTTTGAAAATTTGTATAACAGATCTTTTGATATACATAAGATTTTTTTTTTTAATTGAAAATAAAACATAAGTTATACTGAATTCAAGAATTTGATAGTACTGCGTTGCTTCCTCATCCAACTTACAATCATTGTATTATATAATTATTATTAAATTAATTTCATTATTTAATTATTTATTATGTCAATGGTTCGGACAAGAGGGTGAAGAGAATAGGAGCGGATATCACTCTCTTCCACAATTATTTCAAAACCAAAAAAAAGTTTTCATAACCTATTTCAAATTGCAAAAATGAAATTTTAAATTTTGTTCCTTTCAATAAATTGTTGTACCAGCGTCCCTGTTCTTTGGTGATCTGACACCAAAAAAAAGTTTTCATAACCTACTTCAAATTGCAAAAATGAAATTTTAAATTTTATTCCTTTCAATAAATTGTTGTACCAGCGTCCCTGTTCTTTGGTGATCTGCGTGTTCTTTGGTGATCTGACGCCAAAGAACACGCAGATCACCATCAATTTTTTTTTATTTTGAGAACAAGAGTCAAAATAAAACCTACAATTGGAAGATTTAAAAAAACTTAAGTCACTGAAATATTAATAATAATAAGAAACAAGTTAACGCTTCGCCAATTCAAGCATAAGATAGAAAAATATAAGACCACATAAATGTAAATTATGTGTCTACAACAAGTCTAACACCAGTTTAAAAAAATAGTACTCGAAAAATAAGCCCAAATCGGCTAAATAAACAACAAAATTTGTACATTCATGAAGCTTTGGTCATAACTTCGTCTTGGAAGTAACAAACAAAATCAGCACAAAATAATTTTCAATAATAAAGTAGAGTAAGGTACTGTTTCTTGAAGTTTTTTTTTTATTTCTAAATCGAATGAGGCAATCCCCATGACGATACAATCAATAGTTTAAAAGTTATTACTGATTTGAAATAAAAAAAACTACAGAAAAATCACATTTTGCAGGTGAACTACAAACAGGATGTCCTGTAAGTCACAGGAAATATTTAAAGAGGTTATAATATATCTCGAGAGAAACAAATAAGGTCGTATTGACCCATGGATCAATTCCACACAGAAAAGAAGTAAATTTATTTCAACAACTATTCGAGGTAATTAAGTTTCAATCGAACCATCATAAAGTAAACAAAATTTCATTTAGCAAATATAGTTTGGCTTAACTAAATCCAGAGAACTTTAGAGGGAACCTATAGTGAAAGGTTTTATTTATTTTTTTCAAATCACTCATTACTTGTGAATATTCTTCTATGGCCCCTCTTGGTTTCTTAAAACTTTCACTTTTATTAAGCTTTAATTTCATATTAATGAAGTCGAGGTTTCTTTTGGAATTGGGACAGGAGCCTGATAAAAACATTGGTCCCTCTGAAAGTCCTCTTACAATGGATTTAGTTATTTAGTTATGGAGTTAGTTATTTAGTTATGGAGATAGTTATCCAAACTATATTTTTAAAGTGAATTTTGTCTACTTTACGATGATGCATTCGGAACTTAATTGTCTTGAAAAATTTTTGAATGATCACTTCCTATTCAACAAAAAACGTGACTTCCTTAAATAAATATAAAACATAAATTTCCTACTTTTCTACGTGGAATCGGACCATTGGGAAAAATATGAACTTATTTGTTGCTCTTGAGATCTATTATCTCTTCAAATATTTTCCTTGACTTATGAGACACGCTGTATATAGTTCAGCTGCAAAATTTGACTTTTCTCTTGTCTTTACCTAAAATTAGTAATAACTTCTAAATTTTTGTCTGCATCGTCATGGGCGTAACACGTGGTAAAAACGGGGTAATATTTTCATTTTTCGAGTTTATTGATGAAAAGTCAAAAAGTATCTTCAAAAAAGGGATAAATAACCTTGTTGGTGGTTGAGAAAAATGTTTTGAAGCTTACGGAAGTTTTTAATATATTTTTAATAAGAATTGATAAGGAATTGTCCCGGCCCAATATCTTAAAAAATATTTTTTGTTCATTAATCGAATATTAGTAATAAAACCTTAAAAATGTTTTTGAAATATTAACGTTCTACATACTATCCATCATTTTATAAAATATTTCTCATTGTTGAACCCTACTGAGCCAATTAATGACTTCCTTTGGCACAAAGTTCCTTATTTAGCAATCATAGACATAAGAGGCAACGCCCCTAAATAGGAATAAGCTCCTACAAGAAATGGGAGCCCTTAGGTAGAATACAGAGACTGCTAAGAGATAGTGGCGCTGAGGGAGCTGGCTGCTACAATATTAACCTCACCGCTAACCTCCGCTAGGTCTATTTCACTTAACCCCAAACCCCCTCCTGAAATATCAGTCTGTCTGCAGTTTAGTTTGTTCTCTCCTCTGTCCCTAAATAAACCACTAATGCCAACTCCTCTGGGAGGGGAGGGGGGAGAGGAGAGTAGGTCTGTAATTTGTTAATAATTAGCCTTTAAAAGCGGTATGGTCTAGCTTTATTATATTATTATAATAATATCTCAGTTTCCGTGGTAGTGATAGCTATTATTATATTATCTAAAAATATTTATAAAATTCTTTTTTTTTCTAACAGATATTCTCATCTCCTCAATTACCTATTCCAAGTATGGTTATCGGTCGAAAAAACAAAGGAGAAATTCGGGATCTAACTTAATATACACATTTAGAGGCCCAAGAGTTGTTAAACATACTAAAAAAAATTGATAACTTTTAACCCATTATTTGATTAGTAAGCTAATGGCTGTATTACGAGATAGTTCCTCATCTTTATTTAGTGATAAGTTTCTGTCATATTCTTTAAGAAAATATCTAAGTCAGAAAATATCTAAGTTTTTTTGTGACGTTGCATGCGTTTTCATCCATGAAAACAAAAATCATGGATAAAATAATCTTTGTAACAATGAGAGATAAGAATTAAAATATATATATATATATATATATATATATATATATATATATATATATATATATATTATTGAATGCAACTATTAATTAATAGATTTTACAATTAATAGATTAATGAACGCGATATACAATTAATAAAAATAATTCAGGTTGGTTACCGTAGTAAAATGTTGAAGAGGGCTCAAGATAATAATAATAATATTTGTGGAAGAGGACTTAAGAATCAAGTTGAGCTCCATCAAGCCAAACATTCATGCTCTGCAAATAAACAACATGCTTCAACTGAAAATTAAAAAAAATCTTCACAATGTCCAAATTTCTTAGTTTTGACGGATATACTTATATTTTCAGGATTTTCGATGATGTTATGCGAACCTTACTGTTTCTTTTTTTATGTGAAATAGATAAACTTTTGAGTTTGGATTTTTCAATTTATTGTTTTGTTATGCAAATTTAGTGGAATAGAGAAGACCGAGGTCGGTCGTCACACGGGTTGGTTGTCACAAGTTTCAGTTCTTAGCAGCTGCTGCTGATTCGCTGCCGGAATACCTGGTCAAAGTATTTACCTATCTTTTTTTTTTTTTTATTGTTTAAAAGACATTACCTATATTTGAAACCATGCGCTGCATGCAATATAATAGCGGATGCATGAATGCATGTATAATAATGTTTCGTACAATCACTAATTGTAACTAGTGTAAAATCAGAGGGTTGGATACCATTTAATTATTTTGGTTTTAATTTGCAACGGTCTTCTCAAAATTTCCAACAAAAAAAAAATTATATCGAGCAGTGGAGAACAGAATTAAAAAAATTGAAAGAAGTGATGATAATAAAGTAACTCCAATAGTTGTCCAAAACTTGTCCCAAGATCAATGTTTTCACTGCACTGTCATCCCATAAACTATAACACCAGTTTATGGGATGACGGCTCAGTGATTTTGCTATCTTCACGTACATATACTAAATTAGATTTTTTTAAATATTATTATCTAGTTAGGAATCGGACAAAGTGTTTATGTTTATTATGATTCTCATCATAAAGACCTATTCAGTGCTAAATTTTATATAATATAATTTTATCAGCTTGGAAGGTGAAAGTTTTTTTGTGATATGTGTCGGTTAAGCAGACCTCGGCTGATCCAGCCCATAAAAAAGCAAAATATTGCACATTGATAACATAAGATGCGGTACCGCATTCCATATATTAACTCTATTCAAAATTTTATTTACGAGAACTTTGGTTGGTGGTGCGGTCAATGAAGAAACATAAAAAGAATAAAAAACTTTATCATATTGTGTGCCGACGTTTCAGCCTAAGATTTAGGCCATCATCAGGGCTAAGAAATACCAAGATAACAACATATATAACAACAGTGACAGTACCAATAACAGTCATTAAAGATTACAAACTGTAATTTAAGACAATATGATTAAAAAAAATAATTATAAAGAAAACTAAGTTAATTATAATGTAAATAATAAGAAATAAAGGAAAATGTTTTGATTTATTATGTAAATATTGAGAATTAAAATATTGTGAAAATATAGAAAAAAAAAGCTTATGAATTATATGAAAGATATAATAAAATATATAAAAACTACTAATTATTATAACTACAAGAATGAAGATTTAGGTGAATGAATAGCCGGCACACTATATAATAAATAAGTTTTTCTTAATAATGCTTTTCTTGATTGACCGTAATACAAATTAAGCATATTTCCATGAGGCAATTTCTCCTAAACATATTTCCACTGTCTACCAAATCACTAGCGTTTTAAAAATTCTAATTAAAAAAATAATAATAGAGAGGAACCTGTACAGAATTTTGCAATGTTACACAACAATAATATTTAATTTAGGAGTGAATTTTATTTAATTTCTTTATGAAACTATTTAATTGTCTGCTTTTTGGACAAGATTGACAACTTTTTTAAATTGTTGTTGAAATTTCAAATAGTTATTACTTATAAAATATTATTTTTGAAATAATTAATCAGAGCAAAATCTTGAAAAAATGGGCAAACAAATATAATTTAGTAAATATTGGAACATTTAAAATATAGCCTTACGTTTTTCAAATAACAGTGTATAACTAACCAATCTCCGTATCGTTAATTCAGGCAACATCACAATCACACCAAAAAACTGCACAGATTAATGCAGACCAGAGATTAGACATCGTAATACAGCCTAATACAGACTAACCAATCAGATATAGTTATTATATCAGATATAATAAATAATAAAAAATAAATAACAATTTTTACATTTACAATTTTTGTAATATAATTATTTTCCATGCTCTCGTGTTACATTTCTCAGTGAAGTTATAAAGTGAACATAATTTTAAATGCTTAATGCAATTTCATTTTTAACAGTAGGAAAAAAGAAACACATCACGTTTTGGTACTAAAAGAAAAGTGAAGTAACAGTTTTTTGCTATTATTACTATTATTAATTACCTTTATTATTATTATTAATTATAAGACAAAGATGTTGCTTGAATGCTTTAAACTGCCTTCCTGGGTTAGCTGGTTTATCAAAAGTAAGTCTTTAATTATATTTTGAATAAATAAAAAAATAATTGTTAATGTTGACAATTTGGGGTGTTCGACTTGGTATTAAAAACTTTACATATTTTATCTCTTTTTTTATAATTGTGTGCTGTCGAAATTACGGCTAATATTCACGACGGTGCCAAAGGAATGGTATTGAAGATGGGTAATTAGGAAAGATTTAAAAATGTATGTCGATTACTTTAATAATTTATCGGTTAATATTTTCCGCAACCGAATACGTTCTCATATTATACAACTTTCAAAACTACTGTAATCAAATTTGGAGTTTGACTTTCCCAAACCTGGCGTTTAATTTAATTAATACAAATCCAGTTGGGAATTAGGTGGGCGTGGCCAGTGGGGCGTGAGTGGCAGTTGCGCGCGCATAGATTCTAGCACCTCCCATCAGCCACGCCCCTGCCGGAACATCTGGAAATGTCTTGGGACCTTTCCAACATGGAAAAACCTACTGAGGCAGGAAAAGCACTGTTGACCTCGGCAAATTAACTACTATTATTCTTAAGTTACCATAAAATCTAATTGAAAAGTTAGGAATATTATGGTTCTCTTTTGTATGAGCCTTTGGACGAGTATATTGGCTTTAATTTATCAGTCTCTTTTCAAAAATTTAAAAAATACATTCCCTATTGATTTCAGTATTCAATTGCGGTCGATTCTTGATGAGATTTCTGTAATGCGATTATACTTAATATTAATCGCAGGAAACTTCCCTGAATGTTGCTATTTTGCAAGATTTCATGGATCATTCATATAATCGCATACCTTTAACCTAACACGATCAAAGTATGATAAAAATTAACACTGTGTACATTAATATAAGTCTACTGACGAAATTAACTTTAAGTTTGTAAACCTAATCAATATAATTCATCATAAAGTTTAATATATGACCTAAGAAAATCATTTATTAAGAAACCAATGTTTTTTTTATATTGACTTACGAAAATGCATTATTTTACCTTTCAGGTTATTAAGGCAGAGTAAAAAAATTATAAAAACTAACCAACCTGTTCAGATTCGTTCGGTAATATCAAAGATAGATCGATGGAAATATGAAGTATTTTAGAAATATAATCGAACAGTCATTCATCTTTAAATTCTATAAAGCTATATTTATACCATTATATGTTTTTTTAAATGCTATTAGATAGGTATTTTGAAAGAAAATGGCCAATGGATCTCGGTAACATTTCTGAACGCGACGTAAGTATCCCAGAAGTATAACAATGAAACGTCATGATGAGGTACTTAATAAATGGCAGATAACACCTGCTGTTGTAAATATTATGTTTCGTTTAGTTGGAGGAAAATGTGATCAACTAAAATTTTTGTTTTAACAAAATTTTGAAATTATAATAACAATTAGCTATTTATGGGTAGTTTCACAATTTTGTTAACACAGAACAGTAAATTTTTTTCACACAGAGGTAGATAGCAACAAACCGCATCTTCGTAAAAATGTACGTTGGTCACTTTTATCTCCAACCCGACTATTTAATAATTATGTTTTATTTTTTAAATATTTCTCAGTGCATATCATCCAGTACAATGCAGGCTCATTTTTTGTTTGTATTTTCCCTTCCCTCCTCCCAAAATAATAGACCTTTAGAAGGTATCGAAGGCTATCGGAGGGGTGATGATGTATTTTATATCAATTTCAAAGCCCCTAAAACTCGATTATGGGGATTGTGGAGATATCTGATATACATTATATATATATATATATATATATATATATATATATATATATATATATATATATATATATATATATATATATATGTACTACATTTGGTATGCATGGATTTTTTTCTAGGCAAATAATACCACAGTAGTTGGTTAAATTTCTATAAAAACTTCGGAATGTTTACTGTTTTTCCTAGGATTTGCAAACCTGTTCAACGCCCTTAATGAGATAGAGAGTGAATGACTGTGAATTAAGTTATTGTTATGGAAGTGCCTTTTGAGCCTAAACTTTTTTTTTACAACTCCCATCATTTTGATATTTTCAATTTCTAATTATAGTGCAAATACGGCCTTAGTGTCGGGAACTCTGCTATCGACACTTTTTTTTTTCTTTTCTTTCTGAAATCACTAATGAAATGAATAAATTACTGAAATATTCCTTAAGCATTTTTTCCTTTCCTTTTTTTCCCCCATAAATAACGCCTAGGCAGTGCTTTGGGATGTCGGATGTCGGGGGCATCCTGAATTTAAAAGACCTAAATTTAAAAAAATAAATAATTTTTTTCAAAAGTATTTAAGCTGATATTGAAAAATTATCAGAAATGAATAAACTCGATATTATTCTAAATAGGAATAGTTTTTTAGAGTAAATGAATAAACGAAGAGACAAAAATGTTAATAGGTTAATATGTTCATAGGATACTGTCATTCATACTGACTATTGCAGGCCACTCTATGATTTCTTCGCATTTCTTGGTAATGCCAAAGGCGCCATAATATTGTCAATATATTAAGTGGTGTGCATTGCAAGCCCTGTTGGCTATTAGCTAACAGGCTGGTTAATAACCACAATACTTCTTGAAGTACAGAAAAATAAAAAAAATATTAATTAGAAAAATCTGTTAAACAAAATTAAAGATCATGAAAGGAGGTAAATTCAAATAAATTCTTGCATAGCATGTGGAATAAGAATTATAAGAGTATTAAACACATCTAAGAGTTTTACAAGAAGAGACACAAAAAATGCACGAAGTTATGAAAAGGATAATGGATGTTGTAAGTACAATATCAACGTGTAATTCTGCTTTTAGAGGGCATCACTCAGAAAACTTGAGTACCGGTAGCATTAATAGCGAATCAGGCAATTTGTTAAACATCATTGAGCCGCGATAGGGGTACGATCCAACAACTTTTCAAATAGCTGGGCGTAGGTTCCACTATCTGATATTATGATATTACTATAAAAGATTCATCTTCAATAAAAAACATAAACTTATTTACAAGAGTTTAGTAGGTAATTAACAAAACAATACATATTACAGTAAATTTTATTTAAAAAAATAATAAATTAAAAATAAAGTTGAAAAATTAAAAGTTTATCAATTTTACATAAAAATAGCAATAGTAAGAGTTGCATTAAAAAAAAAAAATCTGCAAATAAAAGTGTATCCATCAAAATTAAGAAATATGGACTTAGTGAAGAATATTTCAGTTGGAAGTACATTAATGTACTAAGGTCTAAGGTACACGCTGAATAGTTATTTTGTTCAAATTGACTCTATTTTTTGTAAAAAAATCTAGGTTGCTTACAGTATATATATATATATATATATATATATATATATATATATATATATATATATATATATATATATATACATATATATATATACATATTGCCTTTATTTAAAAAACTACAGTCAATTTGGCAAATCTGATATTTTTCTCGAATTTAGGAGACTGAAATTATCCAGGTTCGACTTGAAACCCTCTGCCGCCAAATCACTGTGGTCTAAAAAAAATCTAAAAATTTGTATTTTCTTTCTTTTAATATAAGAGTATGTGTTGCCTTTTTTTTTTTTTTCAAAAATTGGAGTAATTTCAACAAATCTGGTATTTATTTTGTATTTATAAACCTGAAATTCTCCAGAATCGACTCTGAAACTGTGCCGCAAACTTACTGTTAACCGAAAAACCCTCCAAAAAAACGTTCGTTTTTCTTTCAATATAAGACTATTTACTGCCTTTATTTCAAAAACTGAAGTCAATTCGGCAAATCTGATATTTTTCTCATATCTAGAAGTATTATCCAGAATCGACGCGCTAATTTTGATTCTTTTCAGCACTGAGTCCTTTCGCCTTTACTACGGTAACCATCTAATATTATGTTGATTAATTGTAAATCGTATTTATTCATTTTTTATTTGATAACTATTAATTCAATGAAATTTATGTTATATTTGATAATTGTTTATCCCCATTGAAGATTTATAAACATGATTTTATCCGTGACTTTTGCTTGTTTATTCGCGTACCACCTTGAACATTTTTGAGTACCACGGTCTGGGAACTCCTGCTTTAGACCCACTTGAAAATAAAAAAAGTAAAATTAAGTATGTCTCCCGAGCAATACAAAATGAATTAATAAGCTTGGCTTTTGATGAAGTTTTAAAAGATGCATTGTCAAAGATTCAACAGTCGTCCTTTTTTACATTGATATTGGATACAACACAGGATATTTCGAAAATCAACCAGTTATCAGTTTTAATCATATACTTTTTGTATCAGTGATAAGTTAATCATCTTGCAGTTACTGAATCATTTTTGTTTTTCGTTGGTGTCTGATCAACCAGTTAAAGGAATCGAGAATGAAGAGTTTTTCTTAATAAAAATATTATTATTGCTTTATTTATTTTCTCTATCTTTTTATGCTTTAATAATTGGGTAATATTAATATATGGTAATGAATAGATAGTGATTAATATTTATATAGCGTGAAAAATCTCGAATCTGAAGGAAAAAAAAAATGTTTATGAATTCCTCTGGATGTTCGCCTCGGGGCATATTCAACTTAAGTTACATACTGCCTATTGGAGTTTCGTCCATTCGATAGTTTTACCGGTTCCATTCTAATTAGCATATTAGGTATCTGTAATCTAATGATGGCAACTTTAAGTCGGGTTACAAGTGAAAAACAATATTTTAAATCAAGCGATTTCAGAAAACGCTGATCAAATGATGATGATTTTAACTAATTACTTTGGAACTAAAATTGTTTTTCAAATTAAGTCATAGCACTGGCATTTCTTTTCTTTTTTTCTAACCGTTGACTATTATTGGTTATCATATCATTGTTTTATTATTATCCACAGGATAGATTGGTTATAAACCAATCTAATGACAAACAAGGCTAATGAACTTTGTGTGACTGCAAAATTTTGAAAAAAAAAAAAATAATAATATAGCTATGACTTAATGGGTTTCACTAGTTAAAAGATCATGTTTTTGTGGTCAAGACTAGATGAAAATCGATTATTTTGACTTCGTGAGTTCCACTTTTAACGGTATGAAAATCGGTTCAAGAAAAATGAATGAACGGAAATAAAGGTTTATGAAACAAAAGCCGTAAATGATGATAAAATAAATGAAAAAAAAAAAAACACAACTAAAATAGTGACTGAATCGGAAAATGAAATAAATTTCAAAGCAAAAAAGAAATGATAGTGTAGAAGATATAACTTCGCGAATTCTGATAATTATAAATATTATACGATCAACAATGGATGGAAAATAGTGGGACAAAGTTTGAATGGTGGGTTTTCTTCATTGATTTTCCATTAATGTCTTCTTTAGATGAAAACATTTATTTAGGTGTTCTGGTCATCTTGAAACTGATTGGAATTCAATTGATGTAGCGAACTTCGACAATTAGATACTTCTTGTACTTTGCAAAAAAGCATTTTTTTTTTAGAGAAGGCCATTGGCAAATTTTCGTCTTTATTAAATTAGAAATTTTGTTCTCGTGCAGTCGAATGCAGTCGAATAAGATGTGTTAAAACGTTTGTAAAGTTCGCTGAGAAAGAGTAACAATATCTCTACCGTTAATATTTACATTGTCTGTGCCCTGGTTCATAAGTTGTGTATGCAGGTTCGTAACATATATTTTTTCATTTGTTGTGATTTTGTCGTGAGATTTTTGGAATATATCTGTAAAAAGGTCGTCCATTTGTAGATCTGATCTGTAATACCTTGTTTTTTTCTCAGGTAGCTAAATTATTAAATCAATTAAAGCAACCTAAACTCGTCAAATTAGAATCTTCATACAATGATAAACTTTCTTTTGCCCCTTGAATAAAGTTTAAAATGTTTTCACATTGTCAAACAAGGCTATATGCAAGTAAATCTTTTGAATCTGCATAAATCGTGTTTTTTAGCTAGATTTAATGAAACTTGGTATTCCAAAGTGGTTACCAAAAATGGTTACTCTGATATGGTTGCCATACTATCTATAATTGATTATAGATCAGATATTTTAAAAAGTAGTGTTATTGACAACATAAGATATTTAAGATAATACTGAAATCATACTATTTGTATAACTATTTTATAACTTATAATTATTAAATTTTTTAAATTATTTTAATTATAAAATGTTGGTTTCAAAAAATATTAAACCGTCACCATAACCAAATATTACCAAAAATAGAAGGTTATATTCTAAACACAAAAAAATATTGCAATATGTACTTCCTATCGCCCGATTATTAAATGGCAATATAATTCAAAACCGAACTTTCCGAATAAACTTATTGTTAAACAAGTTAAAAACATATACTAATAGTATATATACCATCATCATATGTTTTTTGTACTTATATATGTATATATCTATATTTTTTTCTTTGACATTTGATTCCAGATTCAAGCAAACTGTGACTCTAATTTTCCAAAAAATATCTATCTTGTTGCATTTATCATATACGGCATGAATGATCATATAAATCAAAATATTATTAATCACATTTAATTTAGTTTTAGATCAAGATCATTAACATTAACCTGAAACAGATTTAATAAAATATCAAATAATCAAAATCCTACAAAATAAAAATCATCTTTCTGGAATTATAAACTAAAAGTAAAAACGTATTAAAATTCTATGATTATAATAAGTATTTATAAAGTAAAATGTGAATCTTTTGTATTTTAAGTTTTAATATTGGAATATGATAACAACATTTATTCCTTTATTTTTGCAGGGAGCTTTCAATACTCAAATCACGACATTTACATTCTTGCTTGAAAAAAAAAATTAGATTTTTTCTAAACCCGTTCGAAATGTAAAAAATAATAAATAAATTGAAATCTTGAAATGTAATTTTTTTGTTACGTTGTAAATAAAATAAAAATTAATTTATAAATCGTATGTCGCAAAAAAATTAAAATTGTTAATTTCAATTTGAAACTGTTAATTGCTTTATTATGTTTTTTCTGAAGTCGTTCCAAATGTTAAAAAAAAAGAACAAAAAATATCTTTAAATCTTTAGTCACAAAAAAATAAAATTGATAATTTTATTTGCAAATCAAATGTTCATTTCTTGATAAAAAAAACTAAAATTTTTCCTAAATCCGTTTCATATATTTTAAAAAAATATTGAAAATATTGATACTTTTTGGTAGTTTGTTGTTTAGAAAAAAAGATTTTTATAAATTGTATGTTACTAAAATTAAAATTGATTATTTTAATTTGAACATGGTTACTCCTGACTTATGGTATTATGGTTTTACATTGCAGTCAAATTCATTCCACTAAAATAATTTGTCTTCGATTTTATAAATGAAACTAAATCACTGTTGGGAATATAATTTATTTAAGTGCTATAAGATTCGGTGGATAAAAATACATACATTTTTATTATTATAATTGATCATGTTTTTAATAATAAAATGTTGTTAATTGGTGATATAGATTTTTATTTTAATTATCACGGTAAATTAAGATTGGATTGTCTGTATTTGTTGCATAATAAATTAGTGTGGAAATTCAAAAACTTTAAATTGGTTTTAATATATTAGTTTGATGATACAACAGAATTTCTGGATAATGTTTTCATTATTGATAACTATTTTTGAGTATACATTGACGAAGAATTAGAACTAGTAGAAGATTTGAGAATAACTGACCTAGAGTTTGCTATTTGGAAGATACTGTGTTAAAGTTCCCGAGCGGCGAGATAGCGGCAGGTGTGGATCGATGCACAGGTCAGGTCTCCAGAGACTGGAGCCCGCGCCTCTTCCGTCTTCCAGTAGTCCCGTCTTCCAGCACTCTCTGCTCTAGCTCTGAAATGTCCTTACTATCCTATAACCGATATCATTATTACCAGAATTACTTTTCTAGAAGAATGTTTTAATAACCTGTTTTTTTTTTCTTCGAGATAAAAAGAAAGTTTTAGATTTTCTGTTGTTAGATTATAACTTTAGGTAGAGGACAAATGTTAATCGGTTAAAAAAATTATTTTCTTTCGATATTTCACGTATTTTACACATTCAGGTTCCTTGTAATCCAAATAAATAAGTCGAAAAGAATGTCACTCGGTTGGTGTGGTTGTCTTCTTTATCGTTGTCTTCCATTTCTGTGGAATCCTCGTTCTCCTAAACAACGGATGGGATTTCGATGAAACTTTAGGGTCATTTAATGGTTAACATCAGTCGTGAAGGCGGCAGATTTTTAAGACAAATCCGGAGCAGTGATATAGGCTGCCGTGAATTGTAGTACGATTCATTGCATTCGATAACCCGAGAACTCTTAATTTTTATTGTAATTATTTTTTGTTCTTTTGCGTTATTATTATTATTAATAGAATAACTCTTTTATCTGATTTCGCAGTTCAATTCATTTATCTTAGATCAATTCTAACTCTAAAAATTATAAAAAATTCGGTATCTTCCATACTGGCGATATAACTTGTAATGAATTTAATTTTTTGTAAATATATACCATTTAAAAAGAAATAAATAAAAAACTAAACTAAAACTAATATTGACTGGGATTAAATGTAGAGATGGACAGTCAGCTAATCAAATGATTCAAAGAAGCAATTAACTCTATTTTCTGATTGAGTGATCGGTAACTCTGGAAAAATAGAGCTCTTTGATCTAAATCCTCCCTCCTCCCTCGATTTGGGCCATAAATTTTCTTTTGTATGTCTTACCAATGAGTCATGGAAGTAGCTCACTGAAAGCGAGTTCGTTCTCACTATTTTGATCCCCATCTCCCAGTCAGCACTTCTAGAAATACAGAACTAATTTTTCCAGTGCGGGTCAAAAGCTATGACTCGAGTGAGCTCATTGAAGTGTGGAAGACGTTCTGAACTAATTCCTCAAAAGAGTTGTTTTATCCATCTCTTATTGAAAGGCAGTAACGGAAGTAGATATGGTAGAAGTGCTAAGACTTAAAGTTTTATAAACTAATAATTGAAGGTCATATTTAGTACTCTTGTTCGGAATTCATATCAACACACTTTTCATGAAAACGTGGGTTTAAAAACTTTCGCCAATCACTGTAAATTATTTATGTTCTGGGGTGTTAAGGTCTATTTTATCTTGCCGAAAAGTTACTAAACCTCTGGAAAAGTTTTACTTGGTTCAAGAAGGTTCGGAACCAATCAGAACTTTTTTTTAGGGGTAAGATATAGGTCAGATTTTTTTTATCTTCAAATGAAAAAATAGCTTTTCCACTAAAGCGAATGTTTTGATATTAAAACAACTTAGTTCAGTGTATAGAAATGTATAACATTAAAAATAAATATAAACTCTGAGACAATTTAAGAAACAAAATTAAAATAACAGCTTCCTTCAGAATTATTTGCTAAACAATGATCATCCGGCTCGTCTATGTTCATACAAAATTCTTCGCGATCAAGATAAAGAAACCGTAGTATTAAAAGTTCCATTTGATAAGCCCTTTAATATTATGCGTAACACTACAAGTACTCTGTCCGTTCTTTTAAAAACTACCCTATGTAACCCTGACCACAATTATATGATAAATGTCTTCTCTGGAATATGACCCGGTTATAATATACATTCTTATTGTAGCTATTCATTTTTAAGTTATAACTAAAAGAATACCTTATTTTTTTTTTTTATAAAATAAATATACTACCCTAAAATTAAAAAAAAGAAGAAAAGCTAATTGACTTTATGATAGCACAGAAACTATGAGAAAAAAAATTATTAACGTGACTGGGGAATAATTAAGTTATTGTCAAGATGGTGAAAAATAATTCGATAGTTATTATGTCAATTATGTTTCAAATATGTAGCGCAGGAAGAGATCCCTAATCTACAACCTGGTTTATTTTGTTATATACAACATTTTTATTTTTATTTACGCTGCACCAAAAAAGAAATCGACTGTTCAAAAACAGATTACCTACTCGAAGAAATCTTAATAGAGTCGTTTAGAGCCGTGAAAGAGACTCCTGTAAATCTGTTGAGGAGTAAATGGAATCTGTTAGGTGGAGGAGAAGGCTACTTATCTGCACTAATGCTCCCTCCAGTAAATTCAGCCGATAAGGCTCAGGGAGGATGCCGCGGGACCATATTCTTCAGGTTATGGCCCATTCCACTCCCTTCTCTAACGCCCCCTTATATTATAATATAAAACAATGCCTCTTATATTTCAAAATCATAAGGGCCCCCCACTTCCCCTTCTTCATCGTAAAGCGTTTACTGTTATTGCCCTGGGCTATCTATTAGGCACTTCCTGCTAAATCCTGATTTCTTGCTCTATAATAGCATACACTCGTTTTCTTAAGTTTATGCTTCATTACTAGGGCAAAAGAGGAGATTAATTTATAGGTTACCAACTTGGTCAACCAATATTAAGTTCAGATTTATTTCATTGGTCATTCATGACATTAATAACACCCCAAAGCCATTGGAAACCCGTATCTACTTCTTTTAGCCCTGCAATGTTATATAAATTGAAAATCAATACGTTTGGGAAAATAAAATTAATAAATCTTTACAGAAAACTTGATTAATAACCAAAACCTATATAAATCCTACTCCTACTGGGCATCATTTGATGAGCACATAGCATTAATTTTTACCTTCGCCCGGTCGGTGGGAGTTATCTCCAGTAGTCTGACGGGCCTCACATGGCCAAAAGAGGAAGGCTTTTCGTTATGAGTGGTCACTCATTTCGGGTGGTCACCCATCCACTTTCTTACCATTCCACGTCGCTTTACTTTGATTGCCAATTGCAAGCGCCTTTGCTGGCTCTGCTATTCCGGCACTCATATATATATATATATATATATATATATATATATATATATATATATATATATATATATATATATATTTACTAAGTTAACTTAACATAATTTAAAAATTAACTTAACATACGTTATATCGGGATCAAGAGTTGGGAACCCAATGGCTTTCCTTGACGTTATTTGTTCCAAAATCTATAAAAGTATAAAAATAAAAATGAAATTTTAATTTAAGAACTAACGAATTTACTAAAATAAAATAATCAGTTGAAATCCGCACGATGGTATATAAGGATCAATCTAATTAAGGATTGATAAATTATAGAAGTGGCAAATAATTTATCATTCCCTAATTAAAATAAAATAAACCGTAAGTTTTCTGGCTTTTTTTTCGTATATTGCCATTACACTGTGTGCCCAAAAATATTATTGTAAGCATTTAGATATATTGATATGAGTATTGATGGTATGAGCATATTTCAGAATAACAAAGGTGAGAGGAGAGGACTATAAAGTCTGGAACTTGCCCTCATAAAAACTGATATGTGAAGGCCGATACCACGCCTTGGGATAGCCACAAGAAAAAAATAACTTAAAATACACAAGGGAATTCTTCACAGAAAAATAGTGGGGAAGAAATATTCAAAAATATTTTGAGAAGTAGAAAGGGGGAAAAAGATCAGCCTATTGAGGAAGTTCTGAAGAGGGCAATCAAAGGTTCACTGGAAGGAGAGACACCTCATTATAATATAAAACAATGCCTCTTATATTTCAAAATCATAAGGGCCCCCCTTATGGATCATCAGGAAGAGTGAATCGAGAGGCAAACGGATGATAGGTGGAAAAGGGGGAAAACTAGAATGGCTGTAGAGCAGCAGCGAAGAGGGGTTTTAGTAGGAGGCCTAATGGAGATAAGATAATTTTAAATCCACCATATTCATCAGAGTATTTTATATGTAATTTGTGCTGTCAGCACCAAGTAAGAGATTAGTAGAAGTATTCCCAATACCATTAAAGTCCCACTGAGATATGGAGTTTAATTTGATAGTTGAATATTTATGCCAGAGCATCTCGTTAATATGAACTGATGAACATGGCATCATTGCAAAAGTTATCCAATAATAAATACCTAGTAACAATCTAGTATTCCATAGAAGAGGGAGGAGGATCTTTGCCATCTAGTAATTTAAATAGAAAATATATATCCATTGAGCAGTTCCTTTCTGCAATCAATAGAAATATATAATACACCCAATATCGATGATGTTTCTGGGTTATTCATTCCGGCTTAAAAAACACTGAAAGCCAGAAACATAGCCCAAAATATATTATTTATATTTTGTATTACTTAGATTATAAGTTTATTGGTTTCTATGAATTTTCAACTTCTTTTGTCATTTATTTTTCACCCTCGCAATCAAATGATTTTATCATCCCAGGAAGATAAATGAACAGTCAGAGAAAGGAAAACATTACGGATAGGTAGAAGCTTCCGAAGTTCGAATCCGAAGAACAATCGAATCAGGAAGAGAGAAGAATGAGGGAAGTTCGTAATGAAATAATTTCAGACTTTGTGATGGAGCCATCCATCGGTAAGGTCAATATAGAGGGGAGGGAGGGAGAGGGGGGGGGGAAGCAATCACCTCTGGAGCACACAAATCGAGAGCCGGCTCATATAGCTATCCTTGTCAGGGAGCGACTTATTACACCGGCTGTCTGGATTCAGTGCACCCGAGGGGCTGCCCTTAGGGTATTTAACACGGCGGGATACCTGTCAATAAAGAAAATTAGTTGTCCAAGCTATGTCAATCATTCAATGAGCAACGAAATCTGGAAAAGAAGATGGCATACAGGATTGAGACCTAATTTTTTTAGTACGATAATTTATCTCAATTTATATCTAATAGATTTCAAAATCGGGAAAAAGGGATTTTAAAAAAACAAACTATAACAATGTATTTATCACATAATAATTTCTTAATTAACTAGCAAAATAATTTGGATGAAGGCTGATATATTTAGGCTTGTTAGATTCTCAAGAAGCACAAAACAAATTGAGAATAAAATATAATATAATAATAAATAATAATAAACATTTAAAGAATAAATAAGGCAAAAAAAAAAAATAAAGTTTAGGTTACAAAATATCTATTTGAATTTTTAATTGGGATCAAACTTTATTTTGTTATGTTTGATTTAATTAGCAACATTCTGAAGCTCATATTAAACCACTTATATCAAAATACCATAAACCAAAAAACAAATTTTAAAATGAAAACAAAAGTAAACATAAAATTTATATGAATATAATAAATTCTCAATTTGAAATTTTGCTTGAAAGGTGAAGGAACTAGATGAAACAAAGGAAATGTATAATAAAAAATAAAGCTAAGAAAAAAAAATATTCATATATCTGTATTCCTTAAGAGCTATAATAAAAACAATTTAAATAAATATTATAAAATGTTATACGAACTGAGGTAGAAGGGGAAATACTAAACAGCGGAGAAGTCAGTTAGAAGCTCATGTGATATTGAGGCGGTTGCATAATGTAGAGGGGTCAGGGGCATCTGGACAAATATTAGGAGAGCCTGTGTGATTAGAGCCGGGTCAACACTGCCTACAGTCCCCTGGCTTTGGGGGTCTTTGTTCTTAGGGCTAATTAAGGTCAACAACTTAGTTACAGTGGAAGTCCCATTACCCGGTCCTCGTCCCTAGCGGCATCCTTTACTTTGTCCAATGTCTAAGGCTCTCATCTTAGTTCCTTGTTGTTATGTCTTGAATTATTTAGCCTTGTGTTTTTCTCGAAATAGTAAAATTATTCCGATTATGAGTTTTACCTATTTTCTATTTTTTCGCTCTGTACTTCACAATTAAGTACCGCAGAAACAATGAAAAGAAAGATCGCAAAACCAATTTGACGAATCTTAAAAAAACATTGCACTTGAAGAATTTATTTATAATTTTTTCTATGAAATAATTTAATGTTTCAACTACATTTTCATAAATTATCTTAGGTTTTTTCCATCTAAGAGTTAATTGTTTTCATAAATAAGGATGGAAATACAACATCAAAGTGGTTTACAAAGAAAAGAAATTTGATAACACTAAATATTTTTAGGTATTATAAGGCCTTGTATTAATTGATACACTAGATTTTATCCCATGTCTCTGTTTTTAGGTGTTGTTAAATTATTAGAAGGGTTAATTCTTCTCGAGGGAGTATGGTAGTTTCGTAGGGAGGAGGGAAGGTAAGAACATCTGGACAAAGGATTGCCTCAGATTGTAGCAGATAATTGGTCATGGGTCGATTGTGAGGGGTCAATAGATCTTCCTAGGGTTCATTCAGCCTCTATAAAGTCGGTGTCGGAACCACAGTTGGTCGGGGATAAAATCTGGAGTTGAGCGAGATCCTGGCTTGATCAAGAATCAATAGCTAACCCTCAGTAGGTTGTTACGATACCATTTTTTTATTAAGAAAAATATGGTCAGGTTGGCCATCAAGATTAATAACAAAATATAGTAAAAAATTATTTAATGAATGCCGACGTTTCGGCCCACACAGCACGGACTTCTCCAGGGTTACTAAGAACAAGATATAATTAAAGATAGAAGATAAAAGATAAGGTAAAAAATATTGTATATAAATATTAGACTGATAAGAAAATTTAACAATGTTAATAAAGATAAAACTGAATATTGAAAACAAGGTTATAAAGAAATTAGTATATGATAAATACAACGTAACAAAACTAAATAGAATAGAATACAAAACAAGTAAGAAAAACATGTATGTAATACATTGATCCCTCTGAACGGATAAGGTAAAGTTGAAAATTAAAAATACCATACCGTCATTGCCACCGTCAAACTTCATATGTGAAAAAAAAAAATCAGTTATGTGATATTAATTTGATTACAAAACAATATTTTATTTCTTTTGTGCTTGTAAAAAGCACTTATGTGTTAAAAAATCGTAACATGACTATCACCGTTATAAATCACCCATGGGACAAATCTCAGAGCTTCTTTATGTAAGTGGTTTCACAATTATTTGCCTGCCATGTTTGAATGTTTATAAAATTATATTTTATAATATTGCATATAAATAAGTTTTTCGCTTTTTCTTTAAGTTTTTCGTTCATATGTTTGATAAATATGATGGTGTTAGGGCGGTAATGACGTATGATGGCCTTATGCTTTGATAAACATACGTTGTACTTTTGAGATAAACCATAAAGAAAGATTCCTAACTTTTGTTTTTTGAAGCTCTCAAAACTATTTTTTTTGTGAGACGCACTAGTAAATAGTTAATGAACAAAAACTGAAAAAATGTAACACTGACGTGCGCACAAGGTCCTCCAATTAGAATACTTGTATGTTTAATATGGACCTAGGTATATAAAGCATATCCAAATTCCTTAGCTATATAACTTTTTGAATAGTAAGATGTATTTTACTACTAGACTTAAAAAATAAATCTTAGAGATGATAGACATTGTGTTTTTCCTGAAACTATCTGCAACTTTTGTAAAATGTTTGTACTTTGTTGCTGTGTACTTCTCAGAGTACAATGACTCGGAGGTTCAGAAAAAACGATATTCGAGTAAATTTAAGCAAAAAATCTACAAAATCGGTTGAAGTGTTTTTTTTTGTTTTTTGGGGGAGAGGGAGGGGAGAACGCACTAGTAAAGAGTTTTGAAACCATGACCGAAAAAATGTGGCACAGTAGTAGTCGCATTGAGGCTCACAGATGCATCAAATTAGAAAACATGAATTTTTAATAAGTGCGTTAGGTATCTACAACAGATTCAAAATCCAAAACGATATTACGTTTTGCGAGGTAACCAATCTTTTCAAGACCTTATTGCTAGACTACTGCAGTATATTCAAATGAGATATTTTAATTTTTAGAGTTCACCAGTCCTCATCAGATAAGTCGTACTTCTCGAACTTCCGAAAGCAAATAATACCAAAAATTGATGGGACTAAATCGGAATATAACAAGTAGCATGAGCGCTTGAGGTATAAATTATAGGTTACTTAGTGGGGAAAACGATTTTCCCCTCAAACTTGCGCATGCGCACTAAAAGGTCTATCCTCGTAATCGAAAGTAACTGGAACTACAGAAAAAGAAACCGATCTCTTTTAGCTAATTTTAAAATCATTTAGTCTTAATTCAGGTTCCAGTAGTGGTGGTTACAAGTGGCTAACTTATTTAGGTCTTGTTATTATTTAGTATGGTTTTATTTTATTTTTTACTTTCTCTTACCTATCTACGAAGTATATGGTAAGGGGAAGTATTGCGATCGTAAAAATTTTCGAATTCTAGTTTTCAATGGAAATACACTTTTTAAGGTCCCCTTAGTCCAAATAACCAAGTCTCGCAAAATGGTCTGTGTCAGTGTCTGTGAGTCTGTGTGTATGTGAACAGCCTAGCTCAAAAACGAAAAGTTGTACGATATTGAAATTACGTATTTAAGATAGGCGCGTGCATGTGATGTTACGGAAACTTTTTCGTCAAAATCGTCTAAGCAGAAGCGCCACTTTATATATGCGATTATACACTTTTTTACAATTTTCTCAAAAACGGCTTTAACGATGTTGCTGAAATTTGCTTAAATTATTCTTCATAAAGGCCTTTAACTTTTCATTTATGTAGTACTTCACGGAAGAAATGCAGGGAAAAAAGTTATGATGGAAAGAATATTTTATTTGCGTTTAGATGGATAACCGAGCGCATCCGAAAGGAGACGAATGCGACCACACCTCCTCCCACCAATTCGCCAATCTATTGTCAATAATACGCTCTGTAATTATGTAATTTAAGAATACAAAAGCAGAAATTAACTTAATTATTTCTAATTTTATATTATTTAATGGGAACAAAATGTTTCCATGGAAACTAAACCGAAACTTTGAAATATATTTTCAATTTGACAAACTTAAAATCTATAGGTAGTGTGCTGAATAGTTGTTCTAAAATTGTTTAAAAACCGGTTTTATTGTACTTAAGTGGGATGTTGAGTTTGTTTCATATATTGCTTATGTG
The DNA here is from genome assembly GCA_948150685.1 of Rhaphigaster nebulosa. Taxonomy (NCBI): domain Eukaryota; kingdom Metazoa; phylum Arthropoda; class Insecta; order Hemiptera; family Pentatomidae; genus Rhaphigaster; species Rhaphigaster nebulosa. The sequence continues at coordinate 67,010,353 of OX411309.1, forward strand.
AACTCTTTAAAATTATATTAAAAAGATAATTATTATAGGACGGCAAGGGAAAGTTGTGTGATGCGCGCACCGCACCAGATTTTTTTATTTCTTAACATTAAATTGCTGAATGACCAGTTCGAATGAAACCCATCGGCTATTCAGAGATCGAAACAGACCTAAATTCTAAAAGCTCTTAAGAAATCATTCTAATTTTCTTTAATTCGTCATGAATGCCCAAACGAACACCGTGATTGTTCGAACACATGCCATTAACATATAAAACCATCTTCGATAAATATGAAAGAAATAGCAATCTAAATACCCCAGTGAGATTCGGCCATGTATTAGGCGAGAATGGAAAAGCTTTTTGTATAAATCTGAAAGGGTCTGGACTTAGAGGTTATGTTTGCGAAAGAAGAAGACAAGAGAAGAAAGGCCTGTGGGAAATATATTCAGTGACAGAGCGAGGACAAATGTGGCTGGTAAACTGATTGGCCGCAAATTGGGAGGGGTCCTGAGGTGTTTGCTGATGCTCCTGGGGCTCTGGGCAAAAACAGGGGCCTGCATTAGGCAAATACTGCACTGTCCCGCAGGGGCGTATCCACCTCAGGGCAGTCCCATTTTCTCTGGATAGCCTCTCTCTGCTTTCCGTCTTGACTATAGTGCGATATTTTAGGCTGGGGGGATAAGCACGTGTTCATTTTAATTGGCAGATGCTTGGGCTGATTCAATTTAATTTAATATATTTTTATTGGTTATTAATATTTAAAAATTAAGACAATAAGCAATTAGTAATAAGATCAAATAAGTCGTAGTTATTGAATCTTATAACTGGTAGCCATAATTTTTGTGAAACAATTAAAAAACCAATAAGTAGTTTATAAAACTAATAAAAAGAAATTAATTAAAGATGATGGTAGAGATTCATAATTTTCTACCCTACTTTATTTTCGAGAATCAGAAGAGCGCTGATCTTCAACATTTTTATTAAGTTGACTTAGCTCAAATCTGATTTTTTTATAGTTCTAAATAAATTTTTAAAAATTGGATAAAAATAAAACTCTTTTTTTTTATTCATCATCATTCGAAATGGATAAAAAAATATATAGTCGCCACCACGAATAATCAGCCAATGTGAAAATAACTACTTTTAAGAGAACAAAAAAGAGTTTTACATTTTATTTTAAACTTCCCCATTGCGAACAATTTTTATATATCTCGACCTTTTTACTTCTCTGAACTCTAGATTTGTGTTTAAAAGATTTTATTTTGCAAATATGATTCTGATAAATTAATAAAACTAAGCAATTCCAAAAGTTTATTGCGGTGGCGACGATATTGTCTTGCATGAAATATCTATATTTGTTTCCATTTCTATTCCTGTACCTCTGCAACCCGTGGAGGGTCTTGAGTTCAGTACTTCGTAAGGGCCGTACTGTTTCTAAGCCAACGGTTGTGCAAGGAGGTTATTTGGCCGAGATCACGCTCAACCACCAAGTTTTTCCCCCAATTAAGGGTACCCATTTTATAGAGGCTGGGTGGTCCCACAGGTTCGATCCACGACTGGTATGGCAGTGCCTTACCACTGTATAAATATTAAACGCATATTAAAATTAAACATATGTTTGATATATTAAATATTGGTAGATAAAGGTTTACTATCAGATAAGGACAATCCAGGTCCTAGGGACGGTCAGCTACGAAGGAATGATTCTGCATATTGGTGTGAACACATGCTAAGCTGACAGGTATGAAAAATTAATAAGTGATACGTCTGAAACTTGGCCCTTGAAAGATGGCCTATAAGAAATTGGATGTGAGAAGAAAATAGGTCAGACTAGTGACAAATATCTCATAAAATCGACATCAAAATCATAAAAATCACCTGGACAGAGGAGCAGGCCAAATAGCGAGAACTCGAATGGAAGCAGCTTGGAATCAAATATGCTCGTTAGGAATACATTAAATTGCCTGGAAAGAGCGAAGACCACAGATTCTGAAGACGAAGAAATGAGGAAGATGAATATTTAGGTATGCAAAAATTCAGCTAAGGGAACTTTCACTTGTTGCCAGCACAGAGAGAGCGAGCACATAAAATCAATAATCCAGATGTGTCATTTTAAAAATCTTAACGCTTTGTTCTTCACTCTCAATAACAACACTTTTATTCGTTTATGGACAACAGGCAGCAACCTAAAGGTAGACTCTCACTGATACCGCCTGTGGTAGCGGTCGGCAGCGCTTACCGAACGTTATCGCGAACAGTTACTGCTTGAAACAGCTTACCGTAGCGGCCAACTCACCTCGTACTAAACACCTTAATTTAAAATATTGGTAAATAAAAATGTTAGGCTTAAACTTAATGGTTTTCATTTGTAATGTAATTGCAGAAATACAGGCAGTGGTAGAATAGAGATCTTATTTAATCAACACACGCCATTTTTCCTGCTTCAATAACAAGACTAGGTTACATTTATATAAAATTTTAATCATTATGTATCAATAAACTAAATTTTAGCGCCCAACTTCTATAGTGATACCTTCTTATTTTGGTAATGTAAGTAGAAGGATTGATTTTAAAATTATTACTATGGACAGTAATGGCCGTTATTCGTACGATTATTTCACTAATAAATGTGCTAAACGCATTTGTTATGAAATCACGACAGATAATGTTTTATTATTATGTGATTAGTAAATAAGTTCTTTAATTAAAAAAGACATTTTGATTTTTCAATATTTTGAATCTTAAATATTTAAGATGAAAATTTCTTTCATTATTTAATGTTAATTGGATTTATACTTAAATTCCCTTTTAAAGAGAAATTTCTTAATTAGTATAAGATTTAAAATGTAATGAATTATGTCGCTACTTCAATCCTACAAAATTGATTGGCTATAGTTTTGTTTAAGTTTTTAACGATATTTCATCTAATTTTGTCTCGTATGAAGAATAAAAAAATAAAGGTAACATAAGAACCTTTGGAATGTAAGCGTTAACAAAATTTTGCTTCGACATGATAACATAACCTAGAACCGCCGTACTGCCGACCGACAGACTCCTTCTGGAGCGTTCAGTCAAAGCAGTAGTCAACTGTCAGCTGCAACTGTGGGCAGTACCAGGAAAAGTCTACCTTAGAGTAGCCGTCACAAAATTAGGAACTTGAGACCCGCACAACACGTAGAGCCTTATTGCCTCGTGGCAGGCTATCCGATTGGGTATTCTTATAGAATACATAAATTCCCAACTGCTGTAATAACAATGTTCTGACTCTGTTCCCCACATCCTTCTCTTTCTATAATATTACTGTGAATTTCTATGAAAAGCACAGTAATATTTTGCTTTGTCGATGGAATGATGATTGTTTCCTAGTAGACGTCAAATTACTTTGCATCCTGCCCCTCAAATATTGCAACTAAATATTCAGGCTAAATGAAAAATAAGAGAATTCAACAAAGTCATTGTAAAGTGGTTAAATCATATAATAAAAATATAGGAGGGACAAATGACATGGATCAATATGTATTCACTTCCTGAACATCTATAAAGTTTAAAAAAAGTGGTGCCCAATATTTCTTTGGTGTAATCGATGTTACTTCAGAAAATGCATGAATCTTATACCGGAAATCAGTAAGAGCAATAGGCGAATAGCTGTTAGATCTTAGGGAATTCGAAAAAGTGTTTTAATGAAAGAGATTTAATGAAAAAAAAAATTAAAACGAAACACCAAAGGTTATGAGCCTGATTAGTCGAACTTCAAGAGGAATCAGGTGCGACGCTATACAACATTTTTTAACATCATAAAACAAAAGGACCAGGACTGCGTTTTTAATTTCTTGTTCGAAGTAAAGGAAGTATTGTAATTTCTAAAACTTTAAAAATAAAAATACCCATATTGACCATCCCGGAATCCATTCTGACTAGTTTCGAAGTTCGTACGTATCTCGTATAACTCAAAAACGATTTGCCGTAGAAAGTTAAAATTTTGTATTTGGGATTGTTGTAAAATCTAGTTGTGAACTTCTCTTTTTGATCACTACGTGATCGCCGGAAATGGTACTTTGCTTGAAGGTCATGATAAACTTTCATAAAAAATCATATTGATGATTCAGCGATAAAGATTACAAACACTATTGATTTTTTTCACTCTAATTAGACAATTTTATTACTAGTTCTAAGTGTTATAATTGAGTGTAAAATACTTATTTTCCTCCCCATTTGTGAGCTGAACGAGTCTGCAGCTGGACAACAAGATATAAATTAAGCGGGTTCCCCTGCTTAAAATGTCAAAACCGTCGATTTCCAATACTTTATCTAGTGACATAGACAGTTGTAATGAGGTCATGGAGCACGAGCAAATCTCTTGGAAACTTGTTACCTACTGAAAAAAAACGACTTAAAATAACGGAAAGAGACTCCACGGAACCATCTTTTACATGGTCCACATCAGATATTTTACTCTCATACTGTGATGAAGTGTAAAAACTGTTTAATAGCTTCGTACCAAATAGCTGAAATAATTATCTTGACCACCAAAACGCCCTGTGGTGCGTTCTTGCACCATGTGCGTTTTTGCACTACAAAAGCTAATAGTATTGTTAAAAACCGCTAATTTTTAATACTATTTGGACACTAAAAAAACCACATATATAGTTTCACAAAAATTAAAACAAAAAATTTGTGGTCAGATATGGGTTAAGGTAAAGCAAAGAACTGTTGATAGAAAATAATGTTTATAATTATACTAAATCATATATTTCCTTCTTATGTTGTCGTTTTGGCCTTCTATTGACATCAGTGGAAAATAGAATAGGAGTGAAATGAGTCACACCGTTTGAATTCTGAGAATGTCAGTAAGCTTCTGTTTATTTTGAAAAGAATTTTTTTTTTTTTAAATGCTCTCACTTTTGAGTTATTTTTAAAGTCCAAATAATAAAATGATTGTTTTTCCTTTTTATTTTTACAAAATAATTCACTTTTCTGATACAAAAAACTTTTTTCTTATAAATCTGTATAAAATAAACGTGTTTATAAAAACAAATATGTATGTATGTATACACACACACACACACACACACACACACATATATATATATATATATATATATATATATATATATATATATATATATATATATATATATATATATATATATATATATTATATATATATTTATATATTTTATATATATATATATATATATATATATATATATTTTTTTTTATTTTAGTCAGTATTCTGTATAAAAAATCTATTCCATCTTTCTAAAATGTTTACATAAATTGTGGTGTTTGGGGGAAGGGATATAAGTCATTTTGCGACAATGTGCTCAAGCATATACAACTCAAGTTGTATTTTGTTCTTTATAACGAACTTTACCTAAGTCTTTACCTATTTAAGTCAATAAAACAGTTTTCACCTTCCATATGAAAGTTCGTTATACAGAACATAATATAACTTAACGCCATTGTTGCAAAAAAATGACTTGTACTTCTCTACCCAAACACCACAGAATTAATGGTTAGTTTTTGAAACTTCAGTCTTCATATCTGGGGGGAAAGGTCTCTGAAATAACTCTATTCAAGCTCTTTTTACCATATTGGCGAATCTGGCCTGTGTGGCAACAAGGTTCTGCATGTGCGTGTCTCAAATTCCTAATTTCGTGACGCCTCGTAACGCCCCCATAGTACCATTACTCTAATCTTATTTTAATTTCTCTTGAATTTCTTTTCTTTTGGATAATGTTACAAGCAGCTGTACTATTCATCAGTTATTAAATATTATAACCACAAACGTTTTTGTTATTATCTCCTGTTATCCAAAGAAATTATTTTTACCACAACCAGATCAAAATTCGCTGAAAACGTATTAATATAAAATTCTTTAATTAAAATTATTTTCGGTTCCGCCTTTGATCAAAATATTAATATTTGATATAAATAGATCGCATCCAACGAGGTTCAGCTGAAATGAAGATCTCACTGCTAATTAATTATCTTCTACTCTTGAAGGGTCCCACATGACATTAACTCTGTATGTCAAGGCGAAATGTCACACATACGGGCTGTGTTGTCAAAAGGTGACACTAAGACGTTCAGTTTTGTCTTAAGTTCTCCCCTCTGTCTTAGCACCTGACATTATACTTGTGATATTTGTGACACTTTCTCGCCCTTGAGCGTATTAATATTCAAAACTTGAGCCTACAAAATACGTAGCCTCTCTAAAGACTAAATTAACTCCAAATTAGCAATTCATTTCTTATAAATAGTTTAATTAGAATGTGTTAGTAATTGTTTATATTTCGCAATTTGTTTCTGCGTTTTTGTTTTACTACTATTTATTGCAATGATTTTTAAAACAAAACAATTTTTTTTTGTTACTCCCCCTAACTTTATTTTGCTTTACATATATACAATATACAATGTGTGTACAATTAATATATATATATATATATATATATATATATATATATATATATATATATATATATATATATATATATATATATATACTTAAACAATAGACTGAATTTATACAATAAAAAAATATTAATAATATAAAAATACTGAATTATATGTGTTCCATTTACGGGTTTAACCACTATAAAAAACATGAAACATAATATTTATTTATTCAGTTTATAATTATTCTCCCTCTGCAGTAATAAATAATAATAAAATTTTAAAATAATTTATAATTATTAGAATTATATTATAAAATGAAAGCACATAAATAATAATCACGTTTTAACAAAATATGCTAACACTTCTTAAAAAGTTTAAGTGGTGAGCATGCTTCCGCGGGTACCTATGTCTAAACGACAATTACGCTCACTAAGCGATTAAAGATAAGTACATTCCCAAGCTTTTTATTATATAGATGACGCTGCCGAATTGAGAAAATTTGAAGTTAAGAAGGGATGCTTAGCAATTGATTGTGAAGAAAACGAAAGAACATTATTTATTTTATTGTTTAGCACTTGGGAACATGAACGTTTATACAAAATTGTATTGGAGGGAACAAAATCTAAAATTTCCCAACAATTTAGACCAACTAGATTAAATATTATAATTTTCCCAACTACATTACAACTACAGTACAAAAGAAATATTGTAATTTTCCTTTGAAATTTGCATTTACCTGTTACGCATGTTAATACTAGACAACAATATTTTTTTTTTCTTTTTAAAAATAACATTCCATCAATAAAATTCTCATTTCTTAACTCAAAAGGTTAATTAAAATGTGTTAGTAATTGTGTAACTATAGCCATAGTAATTTAATTGGTATTGGCTATGAGTAAAATCTTTTACCACAATTTTCGCAGTTTGACAAACGTTCTCAAACCTGAAATTTCCCAACTTTTTAGGTTTTCAAATTATTAGACAGATTGAAATCCCATGGTAACGTCCCTGCTTGAGAACCTTATAATGGATGAATCAGTATGATCTCATCACAAATTATCGAACGATTATAATACTTCTTCTACTGCATGCAGTTGATGATTATTTTAAAACATAACGAAACAAATAATTTTGTCTGTTATTCTAGTAAATAATCTAATACATAAATTATGCCATCATTATATTAATGTTATTCACCGGTTTAAAGATTTTCATATACTGAATCGGATCCACTAAAAATACTTGAACTAAGAATGCAGACTGGTGTGACATGGGAATGGTGTGTACCGGTATAGCAGGGATACAGGAGATAAAATAGTGTACTACAGGCACATATCTTCCCCCTGACTCACCTCAGATTGGACAAATATTGAGGCGGTCCCTGTAAGCTATGGCTCTCTTCTCCGACCATCCTAAATTTCTCCTCCGACCCTCCTTATAAATTTATTAAAGCTTCGTTCCCGTATGGCTTCTGGGGTCTAAGTCATCTGGACCGAATCAGTGCTCTAGGGGCATATTAGGTTCGGTGGAGATCAGTGTTTTCTGCTATGAGTAAGCTTCGAGGTTGTATCAGTTTTATGCCTTGATATTTCTGTTTATAAATGTTTCGATTTAATGTGTTATCAATCACTTTAAGCAATCACTCTCCTGCATGTAAACATAAGCAATATTTTCTCAAAATTCATTTGATCAATCACTTTCAATTTTTTTTTGGAATAACATTGACTCTTGGTTCATATCCTTAGTTTTTTTTTAGTACCTATATCTAAAAGATCTAGGGGTCGGGGTGATCGAGCGGGCTAATGGGCTTTCAATAGGTAATTTAAGCAACATCGATCATTTTTAGTACTTGGTAACCGCCAACTAGAGAAAACCACGCAACCAAGATTCTCCAGGCAATTATTTCTCCTCGGGTACGTGAGGCTCGCCAGTCTAATGAATGGAACTGATTACGACTGAGTATAGGAGTGATGAGCCTGTGTACCTTGATCGCGTCGTGATCTTCCAGGATGTTAAATAGAGACCCAGAGGTTTGGTCCATGGATGGTCTGCTTCGGGGAAAGAAATATGGGTCCTTGTGCTCTGCTGACCTCGAACAGCCATAATCCGTGGATCTAAATCAATTTGTTACTGTTCTTGTTCCCAATTGAGTTGACGGCTCAATTGGCCTAACTAGCTTATGGTTTAGGGAGCTATGGGAAGCCTACCGCTGCACCATGGAAAACCATTGTTTGTATCAACGTGAGGTTGGGTGACCCACTCCGGGCTTTTTGTGCAAACAGAGAATATATATATATATATATATATATATATATATATATATATATATATATATCACTACTATATATTATTACGGTAGTATAGATCCCTTTTCCGGCTCTCAGGAGAGATGGATTTTGACGGGTGAGGTATAAAAAAAATAGAATTGCACGGAGAAGTGACGAATTCCAATTTTGTTTCTTAAAATCTTACAAGGACTTAAATAAAGTGATGAAAAAACTCGAAGGTTTCAAAACTTTGACGACTGAGAGTCGGCGGATAAGTTGGGTTTTAAAGATTTTGACGCGGGCATCAAGATCATATACGTTCCTGTGGAGCGTATTGGTCCCGCGTTTTAAATCTTAAAAACCTACGTTTTCGAGATAGCGCACGATATAGATCCGCAGGGGCCTCATGCCATCTTGCGTACGTGCCGTTCGTTGTCATGGCAACTTTATAACTGTAAAAGCAAGTTGAGTGTATACCAAAATCTTTATTAAGAGATAATGTTGTTTTTAGGTTTCTATGAATGATAGAGGTGATTATGTATTCTTTCCCATGTCTAACCCTAAAGCACTATTAAAGATGAATACTACAAATAGATAACTGAGTATTCCTACAGTCTTATTGCTTGACTGTTAAACTGAAGGAATATTTTCAGTGATGCAAGCTAATTACTTATTTAGTATAAACTGTAACTTCAGCATAGTCATTATAAACTATATATCTTCACCAAATATGTGTGTTTAATAAACTTTCTTGGTAATATGGCAATATATGTGTGTATATATCCATATGTTTATGTATTAGGGAGCAGAAAGATAGATATCTAATGCGAGAGTTCTAGTTATATATATTATATATATATATATATATATATATATATATATATATATATATATATATATATATATAGTATGGTATTTATGTAAAATTAGTCCTGTCATAAACAGTTACAAGGTCATACTCAATCATCATACTCAATCACTTCCACAAACGAAAAAAATCATTTAAAAAACACTGGCGAGGTTTTCCGCTGAGCGGATAGCCTAACGAGCAAAAGTAAAAGGTAGCTAAACCTCGTTTCCTTCCTCGGAAGTTTCTGCCGGCGACTTCTGCAGTGGCGACCCTCCGTCACATTTGTCCTTTCTTATAAAAAGTTCCATCGACAAGAAAGGGATTGGAACGAAGAGTATTTACCATAAATCATCTCTCCTCTTCGGACGTTGTTTGAATTATTACCGCTCTAGGTGGGAGGGGAGAAGGGTGGTTGAGAGCCTCCTAACCCCCCGGGACTCGGCAAATACAATTATAAAAAAAAAGCTGACAGCCGTGCGGGATGGGAACCAGGTCGTGCTCGGACTGGCCAACTTAGGGATGACCACGCCCACGAGGCAAGTCTTCCAACATGCTTCCCGCCGATCTGTAACCGCCTAACTCTAATATGAAACTTGCAATAGAGCAATTTTTTCGGAGACTTATATAAATAAAAGGTGTCTTTTAAGATTAAATTTAATCCAATAACTGATTTTATATTTACAAAGCTTTCTGCAAATTGAAAAATGTGAGTACAATAGACTGTATGCCCCATATTTTAATTTTACAGAATGACAAAGAAAAAAAATATAGTGAAAGAGCATGAGAAATATACAAAAATTAAACAGCGTCAGTTGAGCAAGTCCATAAAAATAATAATATGTAGAATCATTGAAAACATTTTATTATTTTTCTGATATTTAAAACAGAGAGACAAATATCTTAAATATATAGTCTTATAATTATGATTAAATTGAAAAAGAAACATAAATAACGTACAATATATATTATTTAATGCAAGGTAGGAAGTGCAGTCGATGAACTAAAAGGAAAAATTGAATTAGGGATTGATAAATTATTTGCCACTTCTATAAATTTGTTTTATTGAAAACTAGTTTTGAATGTTATACATTCATCTTCAGTTCTAAAAATACAAAAACAATTCAAAAATAATCAATTTAAAATATAGTGTGGTATTATTATACGTGTAGTATAATAATAGATTTAATATAAATCAGTATTATAAAACATTTATGAATTATGAATTTAATTAAGACAAGAAATCAAGTACATGTTGGTACTCACCAAGGTTTAAATGGATTATATCAAGAAAGGTAGGTAGGATGTTTATAGGTAAACGGTTTAAGGGTCGGGGTTTTTCCAGTAATGCCGGTGAGTGATTGATTTTTCTGTTGTAGGTAGGAATAAGTTTAAGATTGGACTATTGGAGGTATTTAATTGATCATTTAAGCAAAAATCTGGATTGGCTTTGAAGGATTTTATTATTTAAAGTGCTACACATATACTTAATTTGAGACTGTTTTCAACGTGATGCATTAATTTAAATCCTGAGAATTTTAAGTCTTTAATGAATTTATGTTTTTTTTTTTTATTTAAATGAATTGCAAAGTTGGAATTCTGTCTTATTGTTGTATATGCACGTATATGTTCCTTTAATCTCTGATTTAGCGATCTTCCAGTTTTTCCCGTGTATTTGGCTGCACAATCATTACAATTTAGTTCGTTTCGTTTTTGGAAAAGGTCTATTTTGTCTTTAGAAGAAGAGAAATATGAGAATAGGGTTTTTTCTATTTTAAATGCAGGATATAAATCTAGTTTTTTCAATTCATTTCCGACTTTGGTAGATATAGGGCCGTAATATGGAATCAAAACATAATGTTTCGGGATGGGCCTATCTTCGGGGGTTCTTGAATAGATATCTTTAATTGACTGTTTTTGTATTTCTTTTTTTAAAATATGATTGATAGTGGGAAAAATTGGAGTTTTAAAGTTGACACATGGAGACTCTAGTTGTCTTTATTAACCAACTTTAATTCCGATAATGGAAATTTGATAAATATCGTATAGAACACTTCCAGCATGGTTTTAAAATTCAATATCTGCACTCATGCATTCATATGATAATATGAATTAAAAAATAAAAAATCACAAGCATGCAATTGCCTGATTTTTTCTATGGCTTATGCCAAATAGGTGAGGCAATAATAAATGAACTGAGGCAATAATAATAATTAATATTTATTTTTATTGCTTTTACTGTAGATTTGATTTACTTGCCTTCTTGGGGAGCTGACATAATAGGAAATAAATAAATGCAAATTGTACTGAAATATTTTTATTTACGAAAAAAATCAACTAATTTATCTTGAACAAACACAGCTCGCCATCCCTACAAATATCAACTAATCTCAACTTGAATAGAGAGCTTCAAAAAATCCTATTTTATCGCGCTAATTATGCAATTTTAACAACTGTGGGACTGATTTAAACAAAAAATTTCGATATTTGGATTCTAAATATCTTGAAACATGAAACCTCTTATTTTGAAAGGGGGTTAATTTTTTTTCCTTGTTGAATACAAAGGTTCATTATTGAAAACAATAAGCCTAAAATACTAAATCCATGTACATATTTATCCCACGGATTTGGAATATGATTCCAAAAACAAATATAAATATATTTAAATATATAATATTGACAATTTATGGAACGCTTTTTTTTTTTTTTTTTTTTTTTATATAATGGGGTTTAATGTCTATTCCTGTCCTATTAAGGCATATAGAACGGGTCATCCTGCTGGTTACCATCCTATTCTAAATAGAGTGGGAAGATCAAGATTTATTATGTGGGGCCGCCACGAAATAAATTTCAACCCGCCCAGGCCGGATTCGAACCAGCGCCATAGCATTCTCGAGGTAGCTAAGGTGACGCCTTAACACTCTGGGCCACCACGGCCTCTCAATATGGAGAGTAAACTGGACATTGAAAGCTGTATCTGAAAAATAATGATGCAATTAGCCAGAGATTTATTTCTTAGTTTATATTTTTTTGGCGGGTGGAACCCTTAGCAATTTTCTTTCATACATAAGTCAATGATGAAAAGTAAATTAATCATATTTTAATAATAATTCATTAATTTTATTAATGTTCCCAAACAGACTTTTCATAGGGTATAAATAAAGAATACCCATAAAGTCACCTACGATATATTATGTAATACCAGTTGCGGAAGTTGTCATGACTTTCTCCTCTGTGATAGCTGGTTGATCTCGAACCGTGGAGTTACCAAGGCTTAATACCATAACGGTGGCGTTGAAGCAGCTAAATGATAGAGAACGTGATGTGGCAAACTCGTCCGGTATTCATTGAGAAGCTGAAGGGTGAGACTATAAGCAGTTTATTAATTATTCCATATTAATCCGAGAGATAACGAGCCCACGGCAAAAAGGGGATGAGGTGACGGTGAATTGTTAAACTGTTGAATAACCCAAGCGGCCCTTTATATTATTTAGGGTCTGTTGTACTTTCGTAGAAGTTGCTCTCGCTCCCTCGTCATCCTTGGTGTCATCGCCTCATTAGAGACTTCAGGTCCACCCCGGAGATTTTCCTTTCCCCGGATTTGGTTTATGCTGAGGTCTACTCTGGGTATCCGATTATTGAAAAGCTAAAAAAAATAGCTTCAAAACTATTTGCCCTAGAAAGCTCATTTTTTTATTGATAATATAAGAATGCTCATCCAAATTTTATGCTGGTAGCTCAACAGGATCGTGTAAAAAAAAAAGTTTTGTGGAAGCTCATTCATCAATTAATTGATCACGAATTATGTCGGGAATGGCCAATAACTTAAAGCTGCAATTTGTATTATGACAATTAGGGGAAAGCGAATTTAATTCCATTACAGTTTGGGAAAAAAAATTGGCATAAAAATAAAATATTTTATTCTTTTAGCTAAATTAAATTTGGCCCATACAATATATTTTTCAAAAAATAAATAAACATTTCCTTTTTTGTGTTAAAAAAAAAATAACTTCATGAAAACTTTTAAACATTTTCACATTGGTTTGGTGGTCATGATGCGTATAGAGTGGAATGACTGTCATGAAGATGCCTAAATTTGGCAAAAAGTTTCAAGATGTCTTAAGTATTTTTTTGGAATCTTCCAAACAGAACTTAATGGTGTCTAATATTTATTTTTTTTTATCCTTAGGATACGACATAGTCCGATGAAGAAATGTCGGATACCCAGAGTAGGCTGAGGTCTACTCTGGGTATCCGACATTTCTATTGTAAATCCGAAAATATATTGTATGGGCCAAATTTAATTTAGCTAAAAGAATAAAATATTTTATTTTTATGCCAATTTTTTTTCCAAACTGTAATGGAATTAAATTTGCTTTCCCGTAATTGTCATAATACAAATTGCAGCTTTAAGTTATTGGCCATTCCCGACATAATTCGTGACCATTGATGAATGAGCTTCCACAAAATTTACACGATCCTGTTGAGCTACCAGCATAAAATTTGGATGAGCATTCTTATATTATCAATAAAAAAATGAGCTTTCTAGGGCAAATAGTTTTGAAGCTATTTTTTTTAGCTTTTCAATAATTCAAAACCTGTAAAAAAAAACAGTCGATTTTAGATTTTTAAATATTTATAACTCAAAAAATAAACTGAGAAAAATCTGAAACTTTGAATACATTAAAAAAATCATGACTGAATCCTGATTGTTTATTCCATAATATACATCAATACATCTCTGTAAGATTTGAATCTATTTATATAAGGTAATATATAAACTCTATATCTCCCTTACAGCATTTAATTAATGCAGAAACCCATAATATCTAGGAAATGTATTTTTTTATTTTACATAAAAAATCTTAAGTGATGGTACCTAATCGAGGAGCCGGTCAACTTTACATATAATAGTATTTTAGTACAAGCTCACATTTATTCTCGTTTTGACTTTGTTAAAGTAACTGGCAGTTCTTAAACAAATATATTTCTAGACCTTACTGAGACAACAATGGCCGATGGGAAAAAAGATGTGCTATCCGACTCTTTTCAAATTAATTAATTCGAAATTTAGGAAGACCGTTCATTTAAAAAGATTATTCCGGATATGGCTGTTGGGCGAATGTAATTTAAGTTAATCCTTTATGGGGGTTCAATACTTGAGGCAGCCTTAAAACCCGGAGGAGTTGGTTGACTCAAGGTGTCAGTAAGTTGGCAAAAGAAAAGACCATCAATCGTGGAGGAGGCTGACAGCAATGATAAATGCCGACGTGAAAAACGAGGCAAACTAATCAGCCGCCATTGGGATTCATAGAAGATGGTTTCCAGTTTTGACAGCTCCCAACCACTTATCTTGTTCTGCTACTAACCGCTTCCTGGTGGTCGGCTTCTGTACGCTCTGTGTTCGGGATCCTATCCGTCATCCTGGACAATATGACCGAAACCAGCCATTGATGCTCTTTTATATACATATTACGCTACTATCCGGACAATAGATGGTTTTTTATCTTGGATGATAAACCTGAATCTAGCGCATGAGGAATGAATGCATTCTGTGGTTGGTACTAGAATTATCTGAGCCCTATTATTACATTTACTTACGTAATTATAATTACGTATATCTAAGTACACATTTAATAATAATCGAGTCGTTTATTTCCAAACTGAGCCCTGAACGATTTTTTTGGACATGATGACGGATATATATTATATATTATATATTATTTTTTTAATAAGATATATATATATTATTAATATAATGAACGATTTTTGGAAATAGGTGCTAGAAATGAAGGTTTTTCTTATTTTATATATTTTTTTTTTAATTGGTTTTGATATTACTATTGGAATAGGAAATATAGTTGTTAGCGTTTTCTGAAAATTGGTCAATGATGATTAGGGTTCAATTTTGAAAGAAACGACTCTATTGCCGCATAATTATTGGCTTCCTACTGAGTATTTCTTTCCGTCGCACAGTGGTCCAGAATAAATGAAATGGCCAAAAGTCGGAATGAAAATGAATTTTATATTTTATTATATTTTTATTTGAATAACTTCGAGTTTAACCAATATTTATGTAGCTTAATCAAATGCTGACTCTGTGGCGAGTGGCAACTGATTTTTATTATTCTTTTAACAATTAAAAAGACTTAATTGATTACTTTTGATTCGTGCATCCAAATTCACATCAATTTTACTTTGAAGGGTCTTTATCAATGAGGAAAAATTAGCTGCAACTTTTATTTTACTGGGTTTTTTTCAAAATAAGTTAGAAATATTAATTTAAAATCAAATAATAGAACCATTGATTACTTCTATATATATTTTTTCTTTTGGAATGATCTCAACCACACTTTATTTGGATTTAATAGGAAAAATATTTTAGGTCATAAAAACTGGAAATATTTCGAATTTGAATGATAAAGAGGAAGGTTTTATCAATTTTGTATTAGAAAATAGGAAAAAATGGCTTTACTCTTTGTGAAAATAAATCATTATTCTTTTAAACTATTGACCTAAATAGTCGATGGAAAAAAGCACATCGAATTCCAAAGTAATTTCTAGAACAAAATAATAAATGGTTGGGCCAAAAAATACAGTTTTTGGCTAACAGCGCACCAAGAGTTTTGGAAGGATCAAGGTTGATTTTCGTAATGCTAGTAAAGGTCCAAAAAGAAGAAAGAGCAGTTCGCTGTTTGAATAAGCTTCGGTCTTGGAACTTTGTTATGCATCCTAAATGAATTTACCTAAAAAAATTTAGGATTTTATTGTGAGTGGACATTTATTTATCATATATTTATATTAGTATGATTAATTTGTAAATATAACTTATCTACTTAATATTATTGTATTAATTATTTTATGCTTTATTTATTTATAGTTTTGTTTTACCTATCTTTTCCATTAAAAGACAACCTATTATCGCTCGGTAACCTATTATGCTTTTAGTTATGTTATAATGCCAGTTTTATATGTTTCCGAAATGGTCATTTTTCGCCATGTTTTTCTACCTTCTGTAAGAGTGCGCGTCGGTTCAACGTTGCCTCGACAGCGGTCATAAGGCTCTTTAATGCAAAACTTCAGAGCTACCTGGATGGGCCTATAACTCCTAGTAAAAGAGGTCCATCACGGTCGCTGCGATCCTTAGGAGCACTTGAGCCGCTAACGATATGGCCCTATAAAGTGCTCAATTCCAGCGAAGAGGGTGAAAAGTGAAATAAACAAAAGAGCTTCCACCTTAGGGCTAAATAAAATATCAACTGAGGACCGAGGCTCAGTGGAATTGTCATTTTTACGATCTTCAAACTCCCCTCTCAACTACTGCCGTCTTTATGCCCTCCCTCCCTCAAGCCCCATCCGAATCCCTCTGTACCCTCTGCATTCCGATCTGTGTGTCGAAAGAGCGGTGCCAAGGTGTCGATTGAAGCTTTATTGATCAGAAAATCCATTCCTTAAAGGTGAGAATATATAAGAGTTGCCAAAGAAATAAATCTTTTTTTTTTTAAATATAATTCAATGAATATTAAACCGTAGCTAAGCCAAATTTTATGCTTGTAGATAATGATGATGATCTAATGGACCAATCCTTGACCACTCTTTAAATTTAATGATAGAGAGAGAAATGCTTTACTTCCTAGAAATGCTGCCCCAATACCATAGGGTTGCTATACACACAGTATACTTATCAGTCTAGTTAGATATACATAATATACATAATTTTTTTTCCATTTCATTTTAAATATTTATTACACTACAGTATTATACCATCACTAAATTATATTACAACTGTTTTTCGCTTTCGTTTATTTTAATGTTTCCATTACATTCTCATCTATTCCACATTTCTCTTTTCCAGTGATCTTTCGCAATTTCATCAATATAATATGCAAAGATTATATATAATTAAAAATTTAAAAAAACACTAAACTAATATTAAAATTTTAAGTTCGGACACCGATCCAAATAAGAACAAGAATAAATAAATAAAAGCGTGTAAAGGTAAATATTTATTCTCAGTAAATTTTTAATGAGCACAATTCAAAAATATTTAAATATTCAGCATGTATCCATTACTGTTACTTTTCGAGCTATGGCATAGAAAACTGCAAATAAGGGTTTCTTATAAAATATAATTATAATAAGGCCATAACAAAAGATGGCTATAACAAAATTGAAAATAAAGACATGAGGATCTTGCGTATAACATTGATAAGAGTGTTAAGCATCCAAACTAAGATGTGTTATACCCCAGCCCAATTAAGGTCCAGATTCCCTGTTTCTAGAGGCTGATTTTTATTGTCCATGTAAACAAGTTTTAAAAATATGAAGTTAGTGAGCTAAAAATATATTTTATCAAAGCCAATTATGTTAATGTTCGTGATATGTGAGTTCTATCAATTAAATTTAAATGATAAATTACAAAACTAGCGTATGAAAAATTGATACAGAATAAATCGAAGGTCAACTTCACTGATGTTGGTATCAATTTGGTCATTCAAGCACTAAGAGTTGGATACTGTAGAAAAATGTCTAATCTACACTTCATATCCACTTCAAACTAGTGTTATAGTAATATCAAAGTAGCCAAATATACAAAAACCAAAGAGAATTAATAATTAAGGAATTATAGGATGCAAAAAGAATCCTCAATATTTTTTACTCAAACTATAAAATTTGCATTTATTACATATATCCTTTAATAAGACATTATATTGTGATTGGGCTGCATGAATAGGTTTACAAAAGAAGGCATTCGCTTGACATATTCTTGTTTATAGAGAAAAAGTTAGAAACTAATGATTTACAAATAATTAATCAGTAATTTGTGTTTAGTAATTTGCAAAAGATGAAAAATTTGTGAGATGCTACAAACCTTTCATGGCATATATTCCAAAAATATCGTCGGCGTTCAAGCAAAACTCACTAAGTCTGAAATTGTAAAAAAGTTCACATTTCGTATTCATAGTTCATTTTTCACATATTTTAAGTTGACAAATACCAATAAGTCATTCAATACCTTATTTGGCTTTAATTTGTTACATAAATTCAATTAGTCCATGATTGTATTTTTCAAATTCAACCAGGCGGAAATCATGATTATACAAAATTCTTTCACAGGACGTGGTAATTTTTGTTCGAACGCCGACAACTAACTTTCTACCAGCTTATTCCTTAGTTCCCACATTTGATGCTTAAACATTGGCCGCATGAAATTTGGTTAACTCCACCCTATGAGTGTCTTTTGGCTTTGATATTTTGCTCTTCGGTGTTTTTTTATTAAAATAATTCCACGTTAGATTTTCTAAGAATGTTACTATTGCAGTCGGAAATATGATTAACAAAAAAAATCGACTTTTTTTAATCCCATCTTGTCTTTTGGTAATACGGTATTTTATTTTATGAACAATAAAATGAATTGTTTCCCATTTCGATTGAGAAGTTCGTCATCATCTTAACGGTATATCCGGAATATTTCCGACGACGAGTTGCTGCCTTCTTCTGGATTTAATGTTGTAATGGGCTTCACCCAGTTTTCTTCCACCCGTAAACGAAGGATTGTACGATAGTTCTCTATAGGATGTATATTCTTCAAGGACGTAGAGGCCAATACTCCTCTCTAGCTTGAGCCTCAATAAACAGTGTCTTAAACACAGTGCAGTTCGTAATCACATGTTCGGCAGCTTCCGAAAAGCCAAAACTGGTGCAAAGGGGATTGGCATGTATTCCAAGGTTGTGTAACTTGGCGCGAAAGCATCCATGTCCCGTGAGGAATTGGGTGATCTAATAATCAGGTTGGACCCATCTGGAAACTAGTTGAAACCGGATGGAGCGGAAATACTTCCATAGAGTTTCTCCATTGATGGAAGTGGAGGGTCACTTCCATCAATGGAAAACTGTTCCATTTGTGAATAGTGTTTTCGCGCAATATCATCTTCCATCTATTGGGTTGCTCCTCAATCCTCACTTAAACGCTCTCCGGAATCCCCTCCGAACCTTCTCTCCTTTAGGCACGTTTGATCAAACCTTCATGCCGGAGGAGAACGAGAGGTAACCACTCTGCTAAAACCAGCACTGCCTCATGAGACACAGTCCAATATGCTCTTAAGGCCGCAACAGAGTCGTCCTCTGAGTTAATACCAATCTAATCTTCTTTAGTGAGATTCAGGTTCCTTTAGGGGTATGCATACCAGCAACACTGCTTTGTAGATGGTCATGGTCGGTATGTATCTTAAGCCCAGAAGGCATCATCTATACTGCTGAGCCCATTCAGGGCGCCAACCACTTTGCTTGCTAAGAAGTCCACATGAGGCGTCATGTTAAACTTCCTTTCAAAACTTACGCTGCGGCAGGTTACCATTTCACTTGGTCTAATCGTCTCTCTTGATAGGATGTGCCCTGTCATAAAATGATCGATTTTCTTCTCTCATTCTCCCTCTTCATTTCTTCAGAGACCTACCCTTTACCACCTCAAAGGCTCCCAGATCATTTGTGTCTCCATCTTCTTTTTCTTAAATTTTTCAATATCTCTTGAAGATCTAGCCGTTGCTCGATTTTACAACTGTACCTGTCTGTTTAGGTACGCCATAACTCTAGTTCTCTCTGCAATGCTTTTGGCAATGCTCATATACTTCTGTAGATTCCAGCATATCTTTAATTGATTCTCAAGCCAAGCCAGGCAATTCCAATTATTTAATCATGTACTCAGTCTACGGTATTTATTATTTTCATCACCTGATCACCTATTTTATTTATGTGGGTCTGGCTGGACCTGTAAAGCTTTTTTTAGTATAGAGCTTTATTTATTTTATTCATTCCATACTGTTTCTTTCGGGCCATTTCAAACAACTTTTCAGCACCTAGCTCCACCCACAAGGCCACTAACAGCACTATCAGGATCATTTTCTTCTACTTTTTACAATATTCTATCACTATTCTATATACGTTTTATTGCCATATACTTTTTAATCATCTATTAATAATAACTTCGCATTAATTCTAAATATAAATATTTGTAATTATGACATTGGAATGAAGAGTTAAGCGAACCAATCGTAGTTCTTCGTCTTCGTAAGCGAAAACTAACAAATCAGCATCACAATTATCTGTACGTACTCACAGACACAATAACCTACACTATACCACTATAGACGTTGTCCTCTTGCCCATTCCAAAAGAGGGGAAGACCGTTCACCCGTGGGACCTAGGGACGGGCGCTGCTAATCAAACTTCACAAATGGCCTGTAGCCATCCTCATCTTGTAGCCGTTTGTACCCCTCCCCCCTATCTCCTACAAACTTTACAGATAGCTTGGCAAACATCTACCGCCGCCGTTATACTCTGTCAATCTATATTGATTCAGTGCCTGGACTAAGCTGTATAGGCATCGGTGGAGATCGTTAAATACTATCAAATGAACTTTAGTTAATAATCGAATTATTTATGAAAGTGAACGTATGATACACTCAAATGTACGTATGTGCGTGTTCTTAAGGAGTAGACACAAGTTGTGATGCTTGATTCTTAAATAATCGTTTTTTTGGCAAACAGTGTGATCAGAACTTCAACCATCTGATTGATTGATGTATTTCCTTCCTTGCTTCTGTCAGTTACTAAATTCCTAAGAGTTGAGTGAATCTAAAAAACTTCTTTCTACTCATGGTTCCGATCCTGGCAAAGCTCACCATTTATTTATTTTTTGAGTTTAGTTATTAGTAGTAGGTAATGAGGAAAGAATTTGTCGAATCGAGCAATACCGACTGGAATCAACCGGGAATAGGAATTGGTTTGTTGAATGACCATCTAGGCTTTCGCAATCCCCGCATAAATCGATGGTCGAATTCGCAAATGTAAGTACAATTAGGTCCTTACAGCACTCCTGTTGGAAGCTGTTGGAAAATGTCTATATGTGTATACATTGCATATCTGTTTGCAACTAGTGTTATAATAACATTAAAGTGTCCAAATATAAAAAAAAATAAAAAAAAATTATAAATAAGGAATTACTTGATGATTAAAATGTCTTACATTTTTTTACTCGAAATTATGAAATTTGCACTTATATCTGTGAAGTAAACCATTGATATACCTTAAAGAAGAATAGTTTGCAGTCTATTAAAAAGAAAAGAAAAAATATCAATATTTTTCTGCAATAATATTAATTTTGAATCAATTTTTTTTTGAGTATTGAACCAATTAAAGTTTTTATTAGAATAATTATATTACTATTAAGATCACTCGGAGGGAGAGATGGGCATAATCGTAATCATGATAATAATTACAATATTAACCAAAAAAAAAGAGCGTGATTATTTTTAATTACATGATTTTAATCGTAATCACGGCCATCATAACCATACTGTGAATGATATTCTGATACTTTTTTGTATACCGTTCGTGTAGCCTTGAAGAAGTCGTAGGCCGAAACTTCGACATGCATTGAATAGTTTTCAATATTTTATTTTTATTTTTGCTGCCTAGGGAGATTACCTGCCTCTTGATTAATGCAGCCATTAATTTCTTTCATTTAATTTTAATCAATTTAATTTCTTTTATTTCATACTTGTATTTCTCACAAATACAAATATGCAATTTTTTTTTTAAATCTTGAAAAATATCCGTCACTTAGAATTACGCATTTAAATTCTCGTGAAGAGCATCCTATCTACATTCGACAAAAGTATTGTTATGATTCATTAATTGATGAAGACTGAATCATTCATTGATTGATGCAGGCCGAACGAGCCACATTGATGCAAACAGGATTCGCAGTAGTGCGAATCTGTGAAGAGCCGGAGAACTGAAACGGGAGCAGAGATCTCCTGAACTAGAGGGGCTGCCATTACCCGGGGCCCGAACAAGGAGCAGTAAATCCCGGCCCCTTGGGTCCCACTTACCAGCTCCCACAGCTCTATATATGCTAATCGCTATTTAAAAAACATTATCTCTTAGTTCCCACTCTCCTCTCTTCCTACATATGTCCTTTATCTAAAGCACATCTCTACTATCTGTCCTTGATATTTACTCTTTGTTTGCTTTAGCATTTCCTCATTCTTCCCAGTTGATATCTACTGGGACGACCTATCAACGTTTACTTCTCATTGGAATTAGTTGTTTACAACATGATTTACACAGCATAACGTTATCCAATGATGATGAAGCCGCGTTTGTAATTTAAACTTTATTCGTACTAATTCTTGTAAGAAATATTTTGTTTTCATTTAAGTGATGTTTAAAATAATATAGTATTCAAAGAAGTTATTCTTGTTTCGAACGCGCTTCCTATGTTATTATTTATTATATTATATATGTTTAGTTTTGTAGTTTATTTGAACACTACAGTCATGTCTGTCACAGAATATTAGTGACATTCAGCAAATTTGTGGAAAAGATGGAAAGTTGTAGCATAGGAAATAAAAGCAACCAGTAGCACTTCTTCCCCGACTTGATTTCAGTCCCGTAATTCTCGGAAGTGGATCTCTCATCATTGTCATATCTTCGTTTTAATAGGAATTTCAGTATTAGCCGTATCATTTATAAGTGTGTTAGTACATAGTTAGTTTATATAGTTAGTGTAGAGTTGATCGATTGTTGAATGGTGTAGTCGATGTGAAGAGTTTTATTTATGACGAACCAACTAGTATCAGTTATTAGTCTCAATATTTTGAATTGGAATGATTGTAGATTTTGTAAGTGCGTCTTTTTGCTTAACCGTAAATATCTCAGGAACATGTTCTTATGAGTTTAAGTACGTGTGTGTGTGTGTGTGTGTGTGTGTGTGTGTATGTGTGTGTGTGTGTATTAGTTTCTGTTTAATTTTTCATTCGTGATGATTAGGAAAAAAAAATACTAAGAAAGTGATTTCATTAAAAAAATCCATTGTATTTTTTTAAAAAATTGTATTTATATATACATTCCTGTCTAAGATAAAAATTGAAACTGGAGAGTTCGTGAAAATCAACAACATAGTAATGACAAGTCACGCTTGAGAGAGAATAAATAATACCTCTGTTGTATTTCTTTCATTGTATCAGTCTAGTTAAAGATTACGAGAGATCTGTAATGGATCTTTCTAGCTAAATTACAAGTTTGTTGTAATTTATCTCTTTCTGATATCATTTTTGATATCAAAGTCCTTTGAAAATAGGATGGTGAAAAATGGATCAATAACTTAAAAAGCTTCTAGTAAGGCATAATAATATACAATGAATTAAACGTTTGAAAACGTAAATGAAGGGAGAGGGTTAAATATAATTTATTAAATAGTGAAACAATTTAAAATATCGATTAAATAATTTTGTGCCAGTTTTATTTTTGTTTTTAAAGTATTCATACGTCTTTAGATAAGGATGTTTAATTTTTGTTATTGAAAATTTATGTTGACAATGGTTTACAGTATGTTTGTCGAAGCGTCCAAAGTTATTTTCTTTATTATTTAAACGTTAGGCAATGAATTATGCACTTAGGATTTTTTTAATAGTTTCCACAACAATTTGATTGCTTATACAATATACTCAATGAGCCTTTTTCTGCTTTTTGTTAAGAATATTGTTGCTTTCTTAGATACTACAGTATAACTGCCAAACTAAGATTGTTCCAGTCTGTCTGTGGCACTAAATACTACTTAATCTTAATATATCACATGTCTATAGGCGTATTTCTAGCCTATCTTTCAAGCTTCTTCTTTTTTTACACTATATAAAAATATATCAGAAAGGCAGATGCACGAGATAGATCTGAGAGGAAGAGGGCAGAAATATCCCTGTCTTCACGTCGTAATAGAAAAAAAGTAGAGCGTTCTGTGAATACCAAGCGTTCGGGACCGGGATACAGAGCCATAGGTAAAATCTGAAGCACGTCGCTCATCCAGCATTCCGTATGAGGGTGCAAATCCCAGCCTTGGGCCTCCTCTGATATTTATACTGCCGCGCCTTTGCTTTGTAAGCTAGGCTACACCGCAACGCATTTCTGTGTAGCGTTCGGATATTCCACTTAATCGTAGGCGTTATTGGATCCTATCCTACAATGAGGATTAGTAAAAAATTATTATCCTTATTCGATATAACTATTTGACAACCTCCGATAATATAAAAAAATAATAATAATTACAATCTATTAATTCATTATAAAAAATTTGATTTGCTACAGAAGGCTATCATTCTAGTCAAAATGTTTCTTTAAAAATATTGTTTTAATTAGTATTGTATATATTTAAATAATTTTTGTAATTAGTCCAATTTCCAGTTGAGATAAAGCATTATAAGTAACTTAATTTGTTAAATAACGATTTCATTTGGTGTCAACATATTTGCAATCATAAATAATTTCAATAAGTTCACAGTTACTATGCAAAGAAACAACATAAAAAGTAGAAATTAATTTATTATTAATTGGTTGTACATTTCTGTACGTCAGAGATAATCTTTCGTAAGTAACATTTTCCAAAGTTTTACAGACAGAAAAAAGAAGCAAAAAGCAAATACGATAATATAATCAAAATTAAAAAATTTGAATTACGATAGTTTAACTTATTATATACATATATGCACATACATATACATACATATATATATATATATATATATATATATATATATATATATATATATATATATATATATTTATATATTTTGGGGAGGAGGGAGGTTTTATTGAAAAATAATACAAGCTGCCACACTCAAGAGCTTGGCATCCACAATGAGTGAATATCCACCCATACCATCTATACACTCTATAGAAAAATAAATAAAAGTAATAAAAACTGTAAGTAAAATAATATATGTACATACATCGACCTCGTTTTTTGAAAAAGGTTTAAGTACCATATAATTTTTTTTTTAATTCTTAATTTGAAAGGACCTAATAATAATTCTTATAATTTTTTGCATATAATAAATCTCAATTTGTTAATTAACTATAAATCAGTTGGTTATGATAATTTCTAAAAAATGTATATTCCAGGTCGTCAGACATTTTACAGTTCTTACGAACTGAAAATCAAACGATTTACTTTCCCCATACCTATATAGTAATGAAATATATATATAAGATAAATATAGAGTAAGAGATAGTATTGCGATTGTGAAAATTTTCGTATTCGAGTTTTCAAAGGAAATACACCTATGAAGGTCCTCTTGAGTCCAAATAACCGAGTTTCGCAAAATGTCTGTGTGTGGGTGTGTTACTGTCTGTTTGTATGAGAACAGCCTAGCTCAAAAACGAGCGTTTATGTATGTCAGCGTGCTTGTGAACAGTCTAGCTCTAAACGAAAAGTTGTGCGAAACTGATAAGGTATTGAAGATGGCTACATGTCTGTGATGTTACAGCACTTTTTAACAACTTTCTCGAAAACGGCTTTAACGATTTTTATGAAACTTACTCAATTTCTCCTTAAAGCACTTTAACTTTTCATATAAGCAGTAGATCACTCAGGAAATGCAGAAAAGTTTTGATGAAGAGTGTATTCAATTACACATAAATCGGATCAGCATTAGCAAAGATACAGCGTTTCTTATAAGGAGTGCAAGACCCTAGAGGGAAAGCCGAGCGCGTCCGAAAGAAGGCGGATGCGAATGAACATCCTTCTACCAAGTTGCTGAGCTGTTGTCAACATACGCTCTGTAATAATATTATTTAATAACATAAAAGTAGAAATTAACTTGAAAATTTCTATTTGTGTATGGAAAAAAAATTTCCTTAAAAAATAAACCAAAACTTTTAAAATATATTTTCACCTCGGCAAACCCAAAATATATGTAGTGTACAAAATTGTACTAAAATTGTTTAAATAATTGTACTTATTGTACTTTAGTGGAAGAAGACGTGAAGAAGTGCTGTTGGCTTTATTTCAATTAATTAAGGTTTATGTAAAATCTTAAATCTATAATATGAGATGATGATTATGAACTAATGATGTAATTTCCGTGGAGAGCGTTTCACTGCTCTAATTTGTAACACTTCATCCTTTGGTATTAAATATGGCATAATCAATAATAAGTTGTGTTATAGGAAGAAATTATATATTTTTTAATGCAGGAGCGTAGTGGATATGTCTTAATGCTCGAGGAGATGAATGAATTCATCCTAACGAAGGCATACTTTCATCTCTTTCGTGAAGATCGAAGTGATTAATATATTGAAACATTTAATGTTCTGTATTTTCTTTCTTGTTTGTTCTTTTTCTTAGTTTTTTATTTTATTTTATTTGAGTTACGTTCGGAAATATTTCATTTTTTCGATATTTCTGTTCTATTTTAATTTTGTTTTACTTTCTTTTGTCATTTGTAATTAATTTATCCATTTATTTAATTGCTATTCAATGTATTTCACAATTTTAAAGAACTTTATCATTTATTTTGTAACATGTATTATGCTTTATGAGTTTGTACATATAAAAAACATACAGCCCTCTTACAGGATATTTGTAGAAAAAGAAAGGAAAAAATAAATCTTAATGATTTAAAGTAGAATAAAGCTACTGTTATTATTGTCCTTTGTTCAAGGGTCAAGTGCATTATAAACCTTACCATATGTCTTGATTGGCATCTGTTCCAGAAATCATATATAGTATATACCCATCGTAACCTATACCCCCCCATTGGATGCGACAGTTCTCAAGTACACTTTTACCGAATTGGCCCGCGTTATAAAAAATTAGAGGGCCTTAATAAAAAATATAAGTTGGTAGAGGGAGAGTGTCGCAGGGCTATCTGGATCGGCTTTATACAGTTCGGCCCCAGGTATAATATTTATCGAGCTCAGGCCATAAATACTATTTATACCGAGCCCCGTGGGTGTGAGGCCATGAATATTGTACTCGGCTAGGTCGAGGAAAAATAGGATCATAATAAAATTCCTTATGCCTGGCTGATAAACAAGGGGGCGTTAAATATTTAGAGTCTCAAGGGAGGAGAATGCCGGGCTCCTCCCGCCCCCTGTCGGGTTTTAATCAGAACTATCATCTTCTCGGTCTCTGTCGGCCATCTTACCGTAATAGTATAAGATTTGTCACTACAATTTTTTTTTTAATCAATGCTCTACTGTTAATCAAACAGCGCACCATTTTTTACTAACGCAAAATCCTTACATTAAAAAGTCAACTGACAGAATCTGTCTCATCTCACTTGGCTACACTCAAGCATGTGATACAAGATACTTTCATACAATAGTTTCATACGCATCTCAGCACCTGTTCCAAATTTAAAAAAATATTACACATAAATCTCGCATAAAATTTAACTTTCTATAAAACTGGTTATGTCACTGATTAACCTAAACTGCACTGAAAGCGAGTTACTGAGGAAAATCTGAAAAAAGTCCACTTTCTCTATAATTGTTATTTCAATATTTCTTGGCCTCTATTAGGAGAAATTACAAATATTTCGTACGAATCATGTAGGAAATTTAATCCTTTACATTATACATTTTGCACAAAAGTGCACTGAAAAATAGTTATTAATGCGAAACCACTGAATATCTAACTTTTTGCGTTTTTTGACATTTATCAGATTTGTATGGCCCTGAATATCAATAGCTGTTTCGAATTAAAAAAAATGCTGAGTATAAAACTTAAGGAAATTTAACATTCTTTTTAATTGCTTATTTAAAAGTTTTACCTAAAATGCAATAGGAGCGAGTTACTAAGGAAAATCTAAAAAAAAAGTGACGTAAATGGCGAATTCGTTGTCTTATAAAATTTGATTGAAAACTTTCTAGGTGACAGTTATAGCTGTCTACAGTGAATCAATTCATCTGACGCCCTCACATGAATTTTTTTTTTATTCTGTACAGCATCTGATATTCATCCCCATTAAATGTAATCAAAAGAGTATCTACAATTGTAGGGAATCTCGTCACTGGTATTATAATTTTACTGGAATAAAATTTATTATTCTTAAATACCTTTAAATTCAGAAGAAGTGATAAAATATAAGAAAATGCAAAAAAATTAAATTTCTTAGTGGAAAATTTGTTGAGGCAAGAAAATACACGTCTTTAGGCCCTCTGAGTCCAAATAACCAATTTTCGCTAAGTGGTCCGTGTGTTTGTGAACAGGCTAGCTCGAAAAAGTAGTACGAAACTGAAATTAGGTATTTAAGGTTGGGATGTTACAGTAACATTTTAGTCAAAATCGAAACCGGAAGTGCCACTCGATATTATCGATTCTACATTTTTTTTACAAATTTCTCGAAACCGGCTCTAACAATTTTGATGAAACTTGCCTAATTTCTCCTTATTAAAGTCCTATTACTTTTTATATATGTAGTTTTATATCACCAACCAAGAAAATGCTGAGAAAAAAAAGTATAACGAAAAGAATATTTTATTTGCTACGAACTCAAACAATAATATGCATTTTATGGTGAATTATGTACGATACCGACGTAACGAATTTATCTTTAAAAAAATATATCGAAATCGGACTATCATTAGCAAAGATACAGTGAATTGAACTTACCGAAAGTGCCAAATATATTATTGACTATACACTATAATTTTAAATTAACTTGCCTAAAATCTTATCCTTAATGCCCTCTAACTTTTCAAATATTTAGTACATCACCGAGAAAATACACGGACTGATATCGGTGAATCATGGAAAATCGACATAGTTGAGCGTAGGCAGACATCATCTTATCATGAATTGCCATTATTAAAAATAATAATAAAATACTAGGAAATAGTCATAGCAAAAATAATATTTTATTTGCTCATAACTCAAAAAGTTATGAAATTAATAATCAAAAGTTATGCATTTGATGGTAAATTATTACGAAATCATGTATCAGATGCGCGCCCCGCACCAGATTTTGTTTTAACAATGAATACAATCTTTAACACCGGTAAATAATTCTTTGAGAACAAAATACGGGATTTTATGGTGGATACCTTAAAGTCTACTTTCCAAATAACCACCTTATGAGAGATAAGCTTATAGCTTTATCTATGTGAGAGTTGGCGAGCCTGTTGAGGAGCATCTGGATATTCTCGAATTTGAAGAGGTGCTGATTCGAATCTGGCCTGTTATATTTGGCTTTTATTTCGTGTTAAATCTCGACCTTAACACTTAAGGTGAATAAGCTGGTAACAAATGATTACTGAAGATGGGGAAATATTGGAGAGATGGCGACGCCATTATTCTGCATTGTTTTCTGGTGTCTCGGAGGAGAGAGTGGAGGACAGGCGGGAAACAGAAGAATATGATGACGTGATATGGGAGGAAGATGTCACTTGGGCTATAGTGAAAATGAGGAGTGGCAAAGCAGCAGGCAAAGATGGTATTGCTCCAGAACTTATAAAATTTGGAGGTCTACAATTACATAA
Organism: Rhaphigaster nebulosa; assembly: GCA_948150685.1. Taxonomy (NCBI): domain Eukaryota; kingdom Metazoa; phylum Arthropoda; class Insecta; order Hemiptera; family Pentatomidae; genus Rhaphigaster; species Rhaphigaster nebulosa. The sequence continues at coordinate 67,040,174 of OX411309.1, forward strand.
AGCTTTGCAGGACCTGTTTCAAAATATTTTCTCTTCCAAATCCATGCCTGAGGAATGGGGATGCAATATCATCATGCCGATCCACAAGAAGGGTAGCTCTAGTGAATGCCAAAACTATAGACCTATATGTCTCTCCCCTGTAGTCTATAAACTTTACTCCTCTATACTGGAAAGAAAACTCCGATCAATCGTTGAAGACAAATTGGAAGAGGAACAAGCAGCTTTTAGACCACACCGACAAACGCAGGATCACATCTTCTCGCTGAAGACGATTATTGAGAAGGCATGGGATAGAGGAAAGAACTTGTACCTAGCGTTCCTGGACATAAAAGCAGCATTCGATTCAGTCCCTAGAGAAGAAATTTGGACAGCTCTAGCCGCTAAAAATGTGCCCGCAGCATTAATAAATGCCATAAAAAGCACTTATCATGACTCCAAAGGCATGGTTAGAATTAATGGAAGAATGTCAGAGGCTTTCGCCATGAGAAGGGGTGTTAGACAGGGGGTCAGTCTTAGTCCTCTTCTTTTCATCACTTTTATGGACGAGATATTGAAAATCTGCAAGCGGAGGACAACAAGGATGGTCGTTGGAAAGTGGAACATGAGGACAATCCTAGCGCAAGTAATGGTTTTTGCAGATGATATTGTCCTTATTGCCGATTCCAAGGAAAATCTACAGCAGGCTGTTACGGAGTGGGAGGCTGAGCTAGAAAGGAAGGGTATGATATTGAATGTTGAAAAAAGCAAGGTGATGCACATCGGACGTGAAGAAGAGGAGGTTTTGGTTCACTGCAGGGGAGAAACCTTGGAGACAGCGCAGGAGTATACTTATTTAGGAGTAGTGCTCACCAGAAATGGGAAAATGGACCAAGAGCTCTCAAACAGGATTAAAAAAGCAAATAGCATATACTACCAGCTATGCAACGTGGGGAAAAGGGAATTGGAAAATAATGTAAAATTACATATCTTCAAGTCCATATACCTATGGAAGTGAGAGCTGGGTCCCGTTGGACAAGCACTGGAGTAGGGCTACTGCGGCAGAGATGAAATACCTCCGGAAAATGGCAGGCAAAACAAGGAGGGACAGAGTTAGGAATGAGAGAATAAGGGGAGACCTAGGAGTGACTGCACTGAAGGAAACAGTGGAGAGACGACAGCTGGGATGGTTTGGTCATCTGTGCAGAATGGATAAGGACCGGGACCCAAAGAAATTCTTTGAAGCCAGGCCTACCGGACGCCGCCCTCGAGGAAGACCAAGATTGCAATGGATAGACCATATCTCAGGGATTGGTGAAAGGAAGGGAAGGCCAATAAATGTAATGAAAGCGCTGGCTGGAGATCGAGAAGCTTGGCAGTCTTGGATCGGGGCACCTCCACGCTGAAAGGCACTAAAGGAGGAAGATAAAGAAGAAGAAGAAGAAGAAGCTGGTAACACTGTTCTGGATCAAAATCCTCCCTTCAACTGAAGTGCTTTTAGTGCTAAACACGAATCCAAAGGCAGAAAATCTCTAACAGGCACCATTTTATGTCAAATTTGTGTTTTGGGTCAAAAAATGATATGTTTTTCAATATTTTGAGCATTTTTTTATCGTTGAAAACTTTAATGAAAAAAGAAAAAATCTTTTTGATTTTGAAACTATCAGAATGCATTAAAACATGAGAAAATTGCGAGAGTTCAAGTGTTTGGCTTCAAGAATTTGCTTGGTCTTCAGTCAGAAGCATTATACAGGGGCCCAGTTTATATCTGCCTCTTAGGTTCAATGACGGTGTCGTTCCATTAGCAAGTAGTAGAATTAGCAGGCAGATTTGTTGAGGAAAGGAGAAAATAAAGGAACATTGTTTCTCTCCTGGAGGGCTTCCTCAGGTACCAGTCTCAGGAGGGCCTCCTAAACTTAACTCTTCCCCCACCCTCTTTCTACTGTTCGGTCACCCGTCCGAACGGTTACTCACCACCAAGTCTTGGCTCTTCGATACAAATCAGTTTTCTGTTTCAAATCTAATATGCCGCAAGTGTAAAAACGATCCAGACCGTTTTTGCTATATTTGTGGTGAAGTCACATTCAATTGTAATCGAAAATCTCTGACTCCCTTAATAAAGAAGGCGTACGAGTTGTACTTTATATGTCAAGTAAGTAATCAGGATAAACCGTGGGTCCCTAAAATTTATTACTCTTCATGTAGCTGCGCTCTCTGTGGTCAGCTGTAAAGAACACATAAATCAATGCCTTTTGCTGTTCCAATAATTTGGCAAGAGTTGAAAATGATTGTTATTTCTGCATGACTGTCATCAAAGGTTTTTCTTCTGCCAAAAGTAAGAAGAAAAAATAGTATGCCCTAACCTTCCATCTGCCATGAGACCAGTTCTGCAGGATGAGTCTATGCCCATCCCACCTAAACCCCAGACTTATTCTCTTAGTGATAAGGAAGAGGCTGATTTTGAGAATTTCTTACCGGAACTAGGAACCAGCAAATCAATATAAGAACCAGAAACCAGCGAAGAAGTACAGTCTTCAAGTGATTCCAGTTAAAATGATACCCAGCAAAAACTAATCAACCAGGCTACAACAATGGAATCTTTTGGAACCAGGTGTGAAAATTTCGTCCTTCCGTATATATATATGTATACATATATTGTAACGCTCTACAAATAATACTATTTTTGACGAGGATAGAGGTCCTTCTCTCAGGACCTTAATTTATACATATATTGTAACGCTCTACAAATATTACTATTTTTGACGAGGATAGAGGTCCTTCGAGAGGTCCTTATTTCAAAAATTGTCGGTTTTAACTTTGATACAGGCACCGATAGATCCTGCCTTGTTATTAAATCGGAACGGACTACGTTAGCAAAGATTAAAGAGGGGATTTTCGTGGGGCCACAAATCCGCGTTCTTTTTAAGGACCTGGAATTCAAAGGAAAATTAAATGAAACTGAAAAAAGAACTTGGTCTGCGTTTGAAAGCATCTGAACAATTTTCGGGCAAAAAAGAGCTACAATTTACAAAGACATTGTTGAAGAATTGCTTTTATCATATTAGGCCATGGGTTGCAACTCGTCATTAAAAATTCATTTTTTGCACTCCCGTTTGAATTTCCCCTCTCCCAACATGGAAGCAGTTTCAGATGAACACGTAGAACGGTTTCATCAAGAGATTGCCCAAATGAAGAAAAGGTATAGCGTTAAATGCAATGAGAAGATGCTTGCTGACTAATATTGGTCACTACAACAGGACATTGACTAGGCATAAAGTTATGTTATGTTCAGGATTAAATATTTTATTATTATTAACAATAAAATTAAATAACTAAATGAAACAAGAAAAATACAAACATGCCATTTCAGTCAAAAACAACCTCAATTTTCTCAGAAATGGTGCCTGACAGAATTTTTTTGACTTCAGATTCGAACTCAGCAAAGATGAAAATATTAAAATCAGAAAAAATTTCTCAAAGGAGCGAAACAAATTTTTTTTTTTGCAGAATAGTGTAATCTGTAGAATAGCCTTCTCGTCCTTCCTGCCCTAGTTTGAATACATAAAAGCATAAAGGCAAACTAACTGTATATAACAAAAATTTGGTAAATGTTCCGCAACTTACTGTTTGTTAGCATTGTTCTGACATTGATTTTTTTATTTTTATGTTTTAATTCTTTGAGTTAATCATCCGCTCGTAATTGCATAATATCTCTATGAAACTTTTGTACGAGATAATCTTTTGTTGTTATTAATTTTTATGTTTATTTTATTTATGCATTAGAAGTCATAAAGGAAATATTGTTATCACAAATTACTGATTAGTTAAATAAAAATAGTAACTAGCAGTTCTATATAAAATAAAAATATATATTTCAAAATCGAAGAAAAATAATTACACCTTTTTTTTAAATATTTTTCTTTTTCATCCAGATGTTAACATGTTTTAAATATTTTTTATCGCTCATATTCTTCTGAATAATAAGTCTCTAAACTAGTGAAATAAATAAAACTAATAAATGAGTTATGAAGGATAACTTCTCTTCTTTCTTGCCATTAATTATTTTTCTCTTTTTATATCAACTTAATGCATATTAATTTAATTATATTGAATAATGTAAAAGTTTCTTTTTAACAATAATAGTAACAGTTCTTTAATCAGTTCTATTTATATCGTAAAGCGTATGCGAAGATTATATTTTAACTTTTTACTATTTTTTTTTTTTTTTTTTTGGATAGCTATGTAAACAACTTTTTATGTTATGAAATTATGAAGGATTGGCTGGGAAAGAGAAATATAAAATGAATGGGAACACAATAGAGAGGTTAAATGAACAAAGACACACTCACACACAAAATTGCTAATTGGAAGTCTGATTGCTAATTGCTTTGTAATTGGAAGTCTTAAGCCAAAAAAAAAACATAAAAATAATTTAGTGATGATAATCTATAGCGCTAAATTAAATTAACTCTTTTTATCCCAAAGTACCTCTCAGAGCACTTCTTTTCCCTTCAAATAGTGTTATCTCTGTGTGTGGCACATAATGAAGGCAAAAGATGATCTGAGAGACATTTTAGGATAAAAAGAGTTAAAATGAAAAACTGTTTATATTATGTCTTACAATAGATTGATAAGCATGCTGTGTATATAGCCACCCGATATATTTGGCCATCATGTCATGAAAATAAAGCATTTATCTCCCTCTCCTATTGTTTCTCAATGTCCCTCGTCCAGTTTCTTTTCAGTATTCTGCATATGTTGTCTCTATATAGGCTGTATTAAAGATTTATAAATAGAGGGTGAACATAAACATGTCTCAGATAATTGTATCTAGGAAACATTTGCCTTTTTACGTAAAGATGGAGAGGATGGAGATGTCCACTCCAGCCTAGCTCCTGGTCAGTAGTGGTAGGCTGTTCAATTATTCCACGACACTCTCCTCCAGGATTTCAATTATCTCAGGATAATAGCGGTGGACGTCCCTCGAGTCCTTCCCTTTAATTAACAGCTAGTAGCCATTCCAGATGGTCGTCCAGTTTATCCTCTGTTAAGCTAACTTAGGATGACCGCTACTCTATGGGCCGGTAGTTATTTTTATTGCCATTGTTGGTGGGAAACAAAAAGAGAAGTGGGTAAATAATCATATATATTAGAACTATGATGGATACCACGTGGGCTGTTTCTGCTCAGTACTTAGCTTGCAGACATTGGTAACTTGGTAATTTAAATTTTGGTATAAATTTCAACTTGTTTGAGAAATAGTATTAATTTTACCGTCTTAATATTTTTTTTTTCAAAATTTTAGTTATATCTGTCCATATTCCAATTTCATCCCGTTTGGCTTCATACGCTAAGCACTGACAAGATGTATGATACCATAATATAGTTAGCAAATTTGTTAATAATTAACAGATATGGAAGGGATAGGAAACCGTTATACAAACATTATTAAATAAAATAGATTTATAAGTAAATGATGGTATAAATATTAATTATATATATAAAAATGGCATAGTGAAAATAATGTAAACATTTCAGAATAACAACATAAATAAAATATAATGTCAAGTATAGCAGGCTGGTGGAGGACATGAGCCAGTTATAGTTAGAAAGCCAGAGAAATATATTAGAGAAGGTATCTTATGCAATAATGCGTGTTTTTTTTTTCCTTCAATTAATCATAATTTCTAATTACAAATATTGAATAATTTGCAATATTAGATGCTTTATTACAGATAATGATAACCTTTATTTCTTTTTAAAAAGATAATAATAATAAAGTTAAAAGTAAAGTTTTTAAATAATGAACCTATGAGAATATACAGTTTACAATAGAATAGAGATGAAAAGAAAGGAAGCTGAATAGCTGACAGAATCTATGAAAAGGATTTTATATAAGATGACAGAAATAAATAAATGTAAGTTGGTATAAATATTGAAATAGAGAAGGAGTAGATAACATATAGAAATGTAAATACATTGAATGTAAATGAAACTAAATATTGTATTCATATCATAAATGTATCATTGTTTGAATGGATTGTTTAACTAAATACGTGTTGAATTATTACTTAAAATGGTAATGTACAACGTACGTTCACATACCAGAAATTATCAGATGTGGACAACACATGACTTCCTTGTGTCGGTGGCTTAAAAAGTGATCCTGAATTTGGATACTTTGGTCAAAGATTTCAGTAACTCAAAAACGACACTCGGCGTCGCGACATCTATCTATTGATACAAACACTCATACTTTTGTTTCTGGAGATACTTTCCGTTATTATATGTCGTTTTCTTTCAGTTGGTAACAAGTTCCCAAGAGATTTCTTCGTGTTCCGTGACAACATTAGAACTGTCAATGTCAATAGATAAAGCATTGGAAATCGACGGTTTCGTCATTTTCAACATTTCAAGTGGAAGAACCCACTTAACTTAAATCTTATTCTCCCGCTGCAGACTTGTTCATCTTACAAATGAGGAGGAACACTTAAAACAAGTAATAAAATTATTTAATTAGAGTGGGAAAAAAATCGCGTTTGTAGCTTTTATTACCGAAACATATGGGCTCTGTCTGGATTTAATTTTAATATAATTTTTGATATAAGTTTATTTTGATCTTCAAGTAAAGTATCTTTTTCAGCTCACCAATTTTAACTAAAATCTAGTAAATACATTCATATTGATATAAAAGTCCTATTTACCAAATTTGAGATGCTTTACATTATATTTTAATATAATTTTTGATGACCTTTAATATAAGCCTAATATGACCTTCAAGTAAAGTACATCTTCCGGTCTGCCTATGTTAATCAAAATTTATTATATTATTTATATTAATATGTAAATATTATATACCTAATTTGAGAAGTTTTGCATTATATTTTAATATAATTTTTGATGAAAATCAATAATGACCTTCAAGTAAAGTACAACTTCCGGTAACCATGTAGTGACCAAAAGGGGAGGTCCATAACTAGATTTTACAGCAATCCTAAATACAATATTTTAACTTTCTACGGCTAACCGATTATGAGTTATGCGAGATACGCACGTACGTGAGTTAATTAACGTCAATAATCATTGGAGTCACAAGTATTGCAAAACAAAAAACTTACCAATTCAATTTTTAAAAATCTATATTCCTTTTTAAATTACTGAATTATAATTCTCCATATTACAAAGGAATTTCAATTACAAGTTTTATCATAACAAATGAAACAGAATTTCCAAACCTCTAGCTAAATACCGCCAAAGAGGGTTACTTTAAGAAAGTACTGATTTTTCTTTATTCAAACCTAATATATATTTTCCCTTGAAAGAAAACTAGAGTAAAAAAGGGTCCGTTTTATTTAATTTAGTATTATTATTTATTCATATATTTTATAATTCTAAAATTATACCATAATTATAAACAATTTGCGTCGTTAGGAACGTGTCATGCATGAGACTATATTCCTTCTTTGCCACCTGTTAAATATATCGTTAACTGTTAAAATACCCATGTAAGGCTCTCCAAGCCGATCTGAAAATAAACAGTATAGGTATGTATAAAAAATAAAAAAATATACAGAAATCCCTAAATGATTATTCTGGACGTTATAGAAATCGGTCAATGGATATTTTGGATTTTTTGAAATTTAAAAATACTTTTTGTTGATTAAATAAATAATAAAAATCGTTAGATATAAAAATACAATTGGAGTCTGATTTTCTCACATATATCCCCATTTATTTTTTAGTAGTTTATAACTAATTACGAATAAATGAAAAATGATCATAAACCGTGCTTTATATAGGCATAGGTAGAGTACATGTTTATGTATTGCCACTGTATTTATGTTTTAACGATCGAGTCCTAAATAAACGAGGGATCTAAGCGTAGGCCTCGGCAGAGCGATAAAGATAGCATAAAACCCGGTCGTAAACAAACCACTAATGGTCGAATTAAAACGGCGGTTTAGCAAACGATGGTAAATAACTGGTAAAGTACATCAATTGAAAATATATACCTCTTGGGGGATGAGTTTGGGGGAGGATGGCCTTTTTGATTTAACGACAGCTGCAGCTGCACACTGCACTTTTTTATTGTTGTTTTCACCTGGGAATTCGGAGGTATAAACCAGCATCAGAACGTCTGTCGCGAAAAATATGGTTTAGGAAGCTTCATTTTACGGTCGTTGTAATTATTCACAAGCATTAACCAGTAATTAAGTTCTCAATAGAAAAAATAAATTTGATTTATATTAGGTAATCTCGCATACTTGGAAAACTATTAATTTATCACATGAACTGCTAAAATCTGTGGTTTATGATAGTTGAAACTGTAAATGAATTCGTTCATTTATGTTAAAGTGATAAACCCACAAACGGATAATAATTAAGCTTCTTAGGAAATTGACTAATTTTGAGATACGTCTATCATCCCTAACCATCCATTTGTTTTTTGCTGATTTTTTTCGTGGTATGATTTTGTTATTTGCATTTTATTTCACCTGCTTTAGGCTATATAACATGGAACTTTATGAAGTGTGGTGGATCAGTGGATATGGAACTGGACTTACAGTCCGCCGTCCAGGTTCGAGTCCGGCTGTGGCAGAAAAATTGTCTTTTATTGTGATAGTCATTGATCGACCGAGGGTGCTTATGGTGGTTGAGATTGGAAGTTGGAAATAAACGAAGGTCAAGAAACAGTGTGTTTTAACTGCTGTTCCAAGATCCTTCATAGGCTGTGGCAAGATTTTGATTTTCTTGTGTGTTTTTTTAATTATCATATAACGCCAAAAATAACGACATTCATCTCTATTTTAGCCTTTACTGCTTGTTCTTATACTACAAATATGTTTTTAAGGTATTCTTGAAGCTTCTCATGCTGGATATATATGAGAAGGAACTGCTCGTCAATCCTAATTAGAACAATTTTTCCATAATTACACTTTTTATGCCCAAAAACCAAAAGTAACTACTATTAACGTGCGTTTTTCCTTCTAAAATTCATGCTTATATTTAATCTGCTTCGAACGGTCAGTAGCCTGTCTTATTAAAATAAAAATACACAAAGATTTTGTAAACTTTAAGATCATTACTAACAATGATAACTAATAAAGCACACAGCCATCTAGTTCACTGTGACAGAAGAGATAAGTTAATTGCTTCCACTGTACTAATAACAATATTCTTTCTAATTACGTCACTTATGTGACGTCAGGAGTCACTATCAAAGTGATTACATGTACAAGCAAAAAATACAAACAAGACTAATGACCTCGAATCCTGAATCGGAAGGCTTGTCAACAAATTATTGTGTGGCTAGTTTGTTGTTTGTATCCAGAAAAATATATACTATAAATTTTCGAAAGATCTTGGAATTTTCTTTTTATAACCAATCCTTTGAATTGATTAAATTAAAAAAATTAAATTAAAGAACGAAAATATCTAATCCAAATATTTTCTTTTTTTTTTAAATCTCTATGGAAATAACCCTATTCGTCTTATGGAACGGAATGTACTTATATGTCTACTTAAAAACAATGATGGATTGTTACTGAAGTTGATGCGTTGAAACTTTTTGTAGTAGTCAGGTGTCTTCCATGCCCCACCGAAACTCAAGAACCTTCTGACAAAACATTAATTTACTTGTAGTATGCCTATACGCACATATGCAAGTAGCTTTCTGTATATGGACATACACAGATGCATGGGACGGAATATACTTGCAAGGAGCCGTAGCGTGTAGATCAGACTACTACACCAAGTTTTAACTTCACAAACAATCCATAAATGTTATAAGTTGATATGAAAGTACATTCCGTCCCTTAGGATGGTTTGGATTATTTCCGAAATCTTTTTTTATTTTTTATTAAACTATTTTTTATTTTAACATTTTCAGTTTTTCAAGTATCGGAAATTTACTTTACATATACATAAACCTACTTACATTACATTTATCTAATTATGAACTTACGTAAACTTACTGAAATATTATTTTCAGCATTTTGAGTTTAAATTGTATAAAAACATTCATGGAGACTCAACGAGTAGTTTGAGCCATCATACGTACTTCGAAATCCATTCCCTCAAAAAATGGTTACACACCCTCAAACGGACAGATTAACCTCATTTAATACAATATTTTGAGCTTTAGTTGTTTCAAAACATTCACAGAAAATCACTAAGTAATTTGAGCAATAAAACGGTGGAATAGATTAGGCATTCTTAATTTTACTTTCTTTTTTTTCGGAATATTGGATGGATGGCGGAGAAAACATTGTATGTTGAAACCGACAACTTTTAAGGAGTGTCAAAATCATTTCAGGCATTCATACCTCCCTAACAAGTTAGCAACATTCAACGTTTTTCTATAACTCTTGGATCGGTCTGTTAACACAGTAGCGCATTCTAACGGGCTAAGGCGCTTATAATAGGTGATCAAAGTTAAGCAACGTCGAACGTGGTTAGTGCTTGGATGGATGATCGTCCGAAATGGGTGACCACCTACCAGGGAAAGCCAAGCAGCCCCCCACGATTATCCTCCCTTTTATGTGAGGTCCGTCATTCTACTGGAGGCAACTCACACAGATCGGGCGCAGGAGTGATGGCCCTACCCTTGTATCTAAATTGTGAATCGAGTTGTGGTTTTTCAGGTTGTGAAATTTGTTTTTCACTGTCCTTGAACCCGAGTGAGTCGGTAGGAAGGGCACTGCCAAATTGGCCCCAAACGAACTGGTCATATCTTCATAGAGCTATTGGTATCCTGCCACTGCACCATGGAAACATGGTTCGCAGCAACGTGTAGTTAGGTGACCCCCTCCTGGCTGTCTGTGCTCTCGGAAGCGATAAAATGTCTGTAAGAGCATCGCCCGGCCAAAAATATGCATGGTCTATAGTGCTAATAGAAAAAAAAAAAAAAAAAACATTACCAAAATTCGAGGAAGTAAAATAATCGAGAAAAAAAATGTTCTCTAGACTTCACTAAATTTCTAAATCTCAGGGTCCTCAGCGTCCAAAATAAATTATTTCTTCATAATTTGGTTCTGTCGTTGTCCTTGTCGACATCCTTGTTCTTAGAAACCTTCATTTTCTTTAACTACTAAAACATTTAAGATAAATTTCTAGGAGTGCGTTGCGGATAATTTAATGTTGCGTTCGTCACGCAAGAAATTTCGAGAATTTTTTTTTTTGTAAACTGGAGATATTGACAGTGAAGATACTTTTATGTTAGTCGAAATAGATTTTACATATTATTTTCAGATTTGTTTCTTTTGTAGGTTATACTTATGTTTATGAACTGTATAATTTTTTGTGGTATTCTGGTCGAGACGTAAATTTTTAACTATTCTTGCTTGCGTATTATAACTTATAGCTTCTCCAAAACTCAGAGCTTAAATCATTCTAGCTATTATGGTTAATTTACCTTGGAAAAACCTTTAAATCGACATAGAACACCGTACACATTACATCATTGTGATATTTTTCATAAGAATTTCCAGTAGCATATTATTTTTTTATTATTATTATATTTGCTTATTTCTTAGTTTATAGTATTGTTTGTTTCTTTAACTTCTGAACTAAAATCTAAGGAAAAATGGTTGGATAATTTACAGAGAAATAAAAATATTGATATCATAAAAATATTGTAGAAGTAAAATGTAATTGTAAACGTAAGTTTTTCTCACATATCATTAGCGAATTAACGCACAGGCAGACTAAGGAATTTCCTAGTTAAATTTTGGAGAGCGGCGAAATTTGAGTGAAATTATCATTCTAAAATCATATGAATTTGTAAGTATAACGCTCAACTAAGCACACCTGAATATTGTCTCCCCTTACTTTTTAACTATAAAACAATAATTATTTTTGGAAATCGGAGCGATTGGAGGGAGTGGCGTTATCTGCCATGGCTGTGGGCGCCAGTACAACAAATCTTGCAATAATAATTATGTTTTATTTGGTATAATGTAGCATTTTTTAATCAGAATTCATAGTTGTTTTAAAAAATTTAAATATAAAATTTTGCAAACATGAAAAATACAGATAATACTTTTTTTTAAATAACTACAATTGATATTTGTCAATGTTAAAAAGTAGTTGAAAAATCACTTACATAAGACTGACTTAAGTAAAAATTGTCATCTAATATCAAAATTTGCATTTTTCCACGTATTTGTCATTTCGTCCCACTGTAGACAGGCAGCTTCAGAAATGGTAGAGGAATTTATTATATTTATTTTTTTTTATTTGATATGAACTTCAAATCAGTTGAGATTCAGATTAAATTTTTATTCATATAAAAAAATGTCGCAATTTTAAACAAAATTAATGGTTATTTTGATGCATTGTTGGGTTTTTCATTTGTACTTCCTGTGCCGATTGATTAAAAGAGATTTCCTATGATTATATATAATTAAAAACTTTTGATGAATTTTAAAATGTTTTTTTTGGTATAATTATTCATATCCACAATACCTGGAATAATTCCCCCATTAATTAACATATAACAAAAATAAAATAAAATATCGTTTCCTGTTATTATTACTTGTTTTGTTCTTTTCCACATATATTTTAGAAAAAAATAACTAGTAAGTAATCTCGTCCTTCACACCCTGGTTTGTGCTGGTTAGTAGCCTTCCTTCAAACCCAACAATTAATTAGCGGTTTCGGTTCCGCTAATTAGCCATTTCAAGATCATTCCAGTACTAGGACTTATAATGCTCGTTGTTATATCTTTCGTAATATCCATTCCTAGGTCGAGAATAATCTTCTGTAACATTTAAAATCGGCCGAAGGTGAAGTAAGGTTTACCTCTTTCAGCGCTAACTTAGTTATAGTATGATTTTTTCCCTCTGTTAGTTTTTGTTCAATACTGGGGGGCCCGTACATGCCTAATAATAAATAATAAATTATAAATATATAATGAACTTAGTATCAAAAACTTAGAAAGATCGGCAATCCGAACGAATGACACAAGGCGAATTTTAAATCTGTAAAATGGAAACAGTGACATATATAACATATGAGCATAAAAAGAACATTCATTTACAAATAAACAATGTGAATTCAGAGCTAAGCCATTCAATAAACTCGCTATCAGTTATATACAAATAATTACTGTGGCCGTGGCAGGATTACGTAGCGCTGGTAAGCAAGAGGAAAGGATTACAGCGGCCTGCCAATAACATGGACTTCGCGCCTGTTTTAAATAATATCACTAAATTTTGCAATAGTTAACAATACCGCTAATTCTAACACCAAAAAACATTAAATGAGACAATATAAATATATTATATATATATTGTTAATGCAAAAACATTATATTAAATGAGACGGAATTCAGAATTAGTCATATTTTATTTTCGATATTACAGATTTATTTATTTTTTAATTTTCTAAGATGTGTTAACAAGTTCTCCAAAAGGTATTAGCGTGATTTCAAAAAGGCAACTCTTTGGATACTGGTAACAGTTCTATTAACCTGACAAATTTTTAACAAAGTTTTATTAACCTGAAGCCAAAAAAGACGGTTCAACTCTAAATGAGTCTTATTTGAACTATAACTGAAGTTACTGCGCAGGCGTTCCGTCCGACCTTAGTTTTCAAAATTCTGCGGTATAGGTATCTTTTTCTATGTTTTCAAGGGCGCTGTTTCCGAATTTACTTTCGGATTTTCGATTGCGCGTGCTCATTTCCATTTTCCGTTGCTGTTGTCTATGATCAAGGGGTCGTTTAGGAGGTGTCCAAGGGTTCTGATTCCATTTTTTTATTTGAATTTCTGATTGCGCTTGCGCATATCGCATTTCCGTTGCAGTTGAAGTTTTCTAGTTCACGAATATTGTCTCCCCTGGGGCACCAATGTTCAATACTGGGGGGGCCCGTACATGCCTAATGACCGGGAAACCCCGTTCTTGTAAATAAAAAATAAAGTTGTGAATATTAATGAACGTGAAAGAAAAATTACCCCATCTCATGTTAATATATGTTTATTGGGCATTAAATTGTTTCCCTGAAGGTTAACGTTAGTGACTTAATCCAATTGATACTATTAACTTAATTAACTGGTTAACAGAGATTTGGGGGGTCTCATATTATGAAGGATGGCTTATCTCAATGGACGTCGCATTGAGGTCCCATTACATGCTTCTGTGCCACGGCCTCCTCTTGGCGCGTCCATGGCGCTGTTTGGCCGCCGTCGCTAGGGGGGGAACAAATATGAGACCAGGGGTCCCTAAAATGTGTATATAGAAAAAAAAACGGAAAATTGGGCCAGGTGAAGGAATCGGAGGCCGTAAATCCGACAGTTTGTGATATGCTTGCTATATATTTCATCATTAGCTGACCCGGCAATGCTTCGTTATTGCTGAATTTGAGCATTTATATATATATATATATATATATATATATATATATATATATATATATATATAAATTATATTACATGAACATAATTGAAAGTTTTATAAAAATTATTCTAATTATAAAAAATATTCTATCTATAAATACAGTATTAAAAAGTCAAATTAATTGAAGTTCAAAATAAAATTAGTTCACCCGTTCAAAAGATAATCGTGAATAAAGACAGACCTAAAATGCGTTGTGTTTTTTTTACTAAGTGGGGCTCAGCAAAGCGAAGAACTGTTGAAAACTGCTCTTCGAAAATTAGACCCGATTAAAATATTTCCTAGCCTTAGCAGCGCGCTGATGTTCTGCAGTTACTCCGACCTTCAATGATAAGAAAATAAAATTTTCAAAATAAAATTTGTCGAGAATTCAATTATTTTTCAAATGAGCATTCGTATAATTCGCGAAAAATGTATGTTTTTCGATTTTTTGTCCAAATAAAATACTTAAAAAATATATATATAAGGCTAGTTTATTTAATAATTAAAAAACTTTTTTTAAATTTATTTGACCAAAAATCATTTTTTAATGTTTATATTTTTCCTGTAATATAATTTTTTTTAAAACATGATTTGCTGAAAAAGCCATCAATATCGGTATCGGCAGATTTTATTATTGCAAAACCATCCAGGAACCATGAAGATGAAATAGTTAAAATTTGTTAAAGATTGTTTCAGTAGATTTCGCGGTTAGACCTTACAAAGGAAAAACAGGCTGTCCTTTTATATAATATTATGAAGATAAAACTGATTAATAAATTAATCAGTTCATAGTGTCACAAAGAAAAAATCGGATTAATCAGTCAATTCAAACATAAAATCGTATTAATCCAATGTTGTAGTTCCTTCTTAGAGGATTGATTATTGTTTAGCAATAGATGTGGTCTTGGTAATATAAACCTGAGTGATTTTAAAACAAGTAGCCGAATAAAAATCCTGTTTGTTCAAATTTACCTTTACATATTATTGAAAGTTAACATTTAATACCCTATATTGGACCAAACTATTCAGCCACTTCTTTACTGAGAGAGTACTATTTTAAGTATTATTTTTTCGAAATATTAATTCAGTCCACCATTCAATTAAAGTTCTAAAATGTAAAGCTATTGAATCTACCTGCGCCACGACAGCTTATAAATGGTCTTAGATTCGGCTCTTGATGATAAAGTACTAGATTATGGTAATTACTAGATTATCTTGAAACGTAAAACCTGAAATTTTGGGTAGGAGGTTAAACATTTTTTATTTTGGTTGATTACAAAGGTTCATTATTGAAAGTAATAAACCAAAACAAACTAATAAGCAGTCTTTTTAAAAACATAATAAAAAACACAATACTACAGCTAATGGGAATGGCAGCGAAAATGATAGTAGTTTTATAGTACAATCCTTCAAATCTAAAGTGCTAAGAATAATAGTTGATGCTCCTTCCATTGGCATATTAGTCAGATTTCAATGAATCCGGTTCCTTACGAAGCCCCTCTTACATAATTTTGAAAACATCCCATACTGACTAATTTTCAATGCACTTCCTGCTACCATTGACCTTTACCAACCACGAACAACGGCTGACAGGATTATTCAACCAAATTATGCAACCATAAAACTCCTTATTTGCATATTGCCGGGGAACCGGCCAATATTGACTAATTGATACCAATCTATAACTTTTTGGAGAGCTGTATGATACCAAGCCCTACAAAAATGTACTTCAGCTGAAACACGCACACCAGTTATAAGCAATAGTTCGTTATGATCTAATCTTGAGAGCGTCGGACAGGCGTTTTGCTCGGCCTAATTTGTCGGGATAAAAATAGTTTACTCAAGAGAGCTTCCATTTTCTTTGTGACAACCAAAAATTAGTCTGGTGTTATTCATGTAATCATTTAATATCGCGGAACGCAATCCCGTGAAATGTACTTGTCGGAGTCGCTCCCGATTGAAAGATTTTTACCGATCAATCGCAGGTTTCTAATTGTAAAATTATATTTATTTCTAATAGCTTTACTAAACAAAGGTTGAAAAGAATTAGTCATATTTTATTTTCGATATTACAGATTTATTTATTTTTTAATTTTCTAAGATGTGTTAACAAGTTCTCCAAAAGGTATTAGCGTGATTTCAAAAAGGCAACTCTTTGGATACTGGTAACAGTTCTATTAACCTGACAAATTTTTAACAAAGTTTTATTAACCTGAAGCCAAAAAAGACGGTTCAACTCTAAATGAGTCTTATTTGAACTATAACTGAAGTTACTGCGCAGGCGTTCCGTCCGACCTTAGTTTTCAAAATTCTGCGGTATAGGTATCTTTTTCTATGTTTTCAAGGGCGCTGTTTCCGAATTTACTTTCGGATTTTCGATTGCGCGTGCTCATTTCCATTTTCCGTTGCTGTTGTCTATGATCAAGGGGTCGTTTAGGAGGTGTCCAAGGGTTCTGATTCCATTTTTTTATTTGAATTTCTGATTGCGCTTGCGCATATCGCATTTCCGTTGCAGTTGAAGTTTTCTATGATATAGTGATTGTTTATTAGTTATTCAAGGGTTCTGATTCCTTTTCTTGAATTGGATTTTGGATCGTCAGGAACTCACAAGCTCACCAGGAAGGTAAGTGAATCAAATCTGTAGTATAAGCAATATAAATTATTATTATTTCCTCACTTCATTGTCACTTAAATGTGTTTTTTCGATATTTTTTGGTTCTAGCTTGTAACTGATTATTTTGCGGACCTATGTTATAGAATTTTAGATTAGCTTCAAGCTTTCTATAGGATAGGTTTTTAAAATAATTTCGTCCATCTAAATCGGTCATTTCGACCACTCCGTGCCGGTGGAAGTGGATATGTAATTTAGAAATTTCTGGCCCAGGTTAATCGCTTGCATTAATACCGTCATTAAGATGTTCTAGTGAGAGTACTATTAAGATGTAATATGTAAACAAGTCGAGGGCATCCTAACTACCTAGTACCACGCTCGCGTGCCGTCTCACCGGCGTTAGTTACAACTACTGCTCACACACAGACTAATCATAATGAAACATTAATAAAAATAATATTGCATGTCGTTTCTGATAAGAATTGGGTTCTAACTTGTGGCTCCAAGTCATGAAATTAATTATTTTAATTCTCCTTTAATTGTCCTCTCTTTTTGGAATAAGAATTATTTTTAAATTAGTCTTTCCAATTACCAAAAGTAACAATGATCCTTCTATAATTCGTTTGTGGCAATTCTCAAGGCTTTATTAACGAAATTTCTTCTAATAACTAAATATTTTAATGAAAAATAAGAGTTGATATGTTTTCAATTAAATAAATAATCACTACTTGCCTATTGATGAGAACGAAATCTCTTTGTGTTTTTTTTTTTAATTTTACAGTTTTAAATTAAATATCTATTTACCGATTTTCTCATTTTTATTTGATGAACTTAAAACCAATTTTGTAAAATGGTGAATGTGTACCTAGTTATAAAATGACATATTAGGCGTCGAGAAGGGCAATACCCAGCAGAACCTCTTCCTCAGATTGATTTAGTTACCTTTCGCCACGAATGAATCTCTCATCCACCTCCTTTTCTGTCCCCTTTTCGTATTGTAGGACAAGTCAACTGTATCTTTTATTAGTTAGTTTTAATAATTTAATTAATAATCTAGTAAAAAAAACTACAAGTTGAGGTGAAAAGTCCGTATTTATTGGTCGACTCTTGGTAGGTCTATATCGGTCCAAGTTTTGGGTTTATTATTATCAATAACGAACCTATGTAATCTACCAAGAAATAAAAACCTAAACTAAACCTTCCAGAAATAAAAAAAAAATTGAGGTTTTATATTTCCAGATATATATAATCAAAAATTTTTTGTTATGTTCATTCGAAATGTTATTAAATTACCTACAAAACAAAATCATTGTAATCCGACAAGTATTAACAGAAGATATAGTGTTTTTAGCGTACACATATTTTATAAAATATTCTGCACCTGTTCCTAAGGAATCCGGTTCACCTTTGATTATTTTTTTTATTACTTGGAAACTATACATCTCCCGGAGCATTCCAAAGGCTCATTTGAAAGATAATTTGATTTGTATTCTTCTTCTTTATTTTCCACGAGTCATTATTGGCTTCGTTAATTTGATTGCCTGCAAAGCTTAAACTTATAAAATAAAAATCTTAATCGAACTAAAACTAGCAAAAATATAGTAAACGTGTTTTGTAAGATATTATAATTTAACCCAAAAAGATACAGTAAGTCGTGGGAGTGGACACACCAGATATTTTAAATATATAACTACATATTTGGAAATAATAAACAATTGTGTAATAATTTGCAGCGAACCAAGGAGCTTTAGTGGTTGGTGTGAATATTTTTAATTGAAAATATTGAAATTTTTAAATTGAATCTTTATTTTGACGAACCGTGTATATGACATATTTGGTTTTAAGAAAGTACATATGTGGATACATTTCGTTTTTGCCTAAGTTTCAATTTTTATAATTTGGAAATAAAGAAAGATAATTAGTTCCATTAATTTGTTGATTGTATTTCTTTTCGTTTTAACATGTTAGTTCCAAGTCATCCTCTTCGTTGCTGATAAGTCCAAGGTAATGCACACCCTGAGAAATTCGTTTGTTGCCGATATAAATAGGTCAGGTGTCGTCGAAGATATTCCAAAATGAGTACCATTCGCATAAGTTTAAATGATTTTGTAAAGTAAGTTAGGCAAGTTAAATTTCTAAAATTATTGTAAAGTCAGCCTCTGTAGCAGCAATTTCCCGGAAGCTGCAGGTGTGTTGTACATACATACAATGTGCAGTAAAGAAACCAGTATTAAACTCTATGGTACTCTTCCTACCAAGACTAAAAAAAAATTTCCGAGCAATACCGTATTTAGAGGAATCCGTTGAAGACGAAAGGTTGATGGATAAAGTAGTACGTACGGTAGTACGGTGTTGAGTTTATAGAGAAGTCCTTGGTGTCAGGCTTAGTCGAAAACTTAGGCAACATTTAAATTAAATTAAATTTTAATTTGATAAATTTAACAGTATAGTGTTTTTTACATCGCATTATGGGATCGTTGATCCTGCCGAATATATCTTGTGACGCCGATGATATCTCGGCCTACCGAGGGAACCTTATGTATCGTCACACCATTTACATCATGATTAGGTTTTTAACGCTATAGAATTTGATGGAAGAAAGACAATCAGTTAGCCAGAGAGCAGAGGAACTAACAGCTCGGTTGTAATTCCCGACAGCCGAGGGCAGTAAAATGCAAAGCGGGCGCAGGGCCGCCTCATGGGGGCAGTAATATGATAATGTTCCCTCCTGTTTTAAATTACTGCCCTGTGTTGGTGTCAATGTGCCATGTTCCTCCGATACCGCTATCTATATGACCAACTTCCTACAACTGATACACCGGATTAAACTCCCTCGCCTCTCTTCAGTTCCCGCAAAATATAGATGCTGTATGGATTATGTAATTTTTTTTTTATTTTTTTTTTCTACAAATATTTGTTAAATAGAAATAATAAACTGCAAAAATAATGTGATATGGTAACTATAAGTTTCCCGGGTCCATGTTATCTTAGGATGTCCATTAGTAAAGAGCAATTGGACTTATTCAAATTAACTCCGTAAATTTTATCCAAAAGTGATAGCTAGTATAAATATTTTTTAAGTTAAAATCTGGATTCAAATAGATCAAAAAAATACTAACAAGTAGATTAGCTACTAGGACAGCCTGCAACTATGAATTCAAGAATGAGGCATAAGGAAATTAAGTACCAATGACACTTCTTCCTCTCTTGTTAACAAGATTTCTTGATAGCCAATGTGTTACTTCGTCCAGATTACTTTCAGCCTTCTACGCACTTTATCGGGCATGAGGGTTGTGGCGAAATCATGTATGATTAAGTTACTATGTCTTTGGTTTTTATCGCGTTTTCTTGCTTCGTACTTTACTTACGTTTTCTGTAAGTTCGTACTTGCTCGTGACTGATGTAATGTAAAGGTAAAGATCTGTAAGTACATGCAAAGATCTGTATTTATTAGTTATCTGTATTAGTTAGTTCGATCCGCTTTAGTTATCGCTGTAAATTAGTTTGGAATGAAAACATCGAAGGGTTTATGTGTCTCGTTTACGAAAGACTTTTTAATTTTTACCGTCTATCAAGATGTGAGAATAATTGTCTTTAATCTTTACAATGCTTACGTTTAGGGTTTATTTTTATTCTATTTTTTTGTGTGGGCTCTGTGTCATTCTTCTGTCAAATATCAGGTCAAGATACTGTTCATGATCTTTCGCGGAACTGAACATTTATCGAAGTAAAAAGGAGGGCGTTTCATGTCGAAAAGTAAAATTAATGTGTTGAGTTGATTTAGGATCTCGAAGTCGAATTTTCTATTCAAGAAATAATTAATGTTAGATGATATAGAGAATGTAAATGACTTTTGTTGCTGTGAGGCGTAATAATTTCGATGTATTCTTAGATTTTTTTTGTGTTCTGCGTAGGTTGCTTTCGAAATTTCAGAGCCTTTGAAATATCTTATGATAAAGAGTAGTGATGGGAGTACTGGTCCTTCGGATATTCCTGCCAACGCTTATCTTTTTGCTATCTTTTTTGTGAATCTTGCTAAAAAGGAAAGAAATCTGTCAAAAAGGGACAAGTACATATATATAGTTTTTTCAATCTTTGACCGCGCAATATGGCCATCTTTTACATTTTACCTGGCATTTATTACTTGTAGGAGCACGGTATCACCTAATCTTACGTTGCTCCGGACCATGATTTCTTTGGTGCTGCGGTAAGCTACCCACAGCTTCATTGTGCCATTCCCAGCGAATGAACTTGGGTCGAATGAACTGATCTAGATCCACAGATCATGCCTGTTCAATGTCAGTAGGCACTCGAGGTATAATTGTCTCTATTTCTATTCCCGAAGCAGACTATCCGATGACCAAATCTTCAGTGAATTATTTAAAATCCTGGAAAACCACAACGTAATTCTCAATTAAGGAGCGCAGAGTAGGTTAATCAGTCCTATGCCCGGTCGGTGTGTGTTGGCTGTAGTAGCATAAAGGGCCTTACATATCCGGGAGGAATTTAGCAGTTTGTTTTTCGCT
Organism: Rhaphigaster nebulosa; assembly: GCA_948150685.1. Taxonomy (NCBI): domain Eukaryota; kingdom Metazoa; phylum Arthropoda; class Insecta; order Hemiptera; family Pentatomidae; genus Rhaphigaster; species Rhaphigaster nebulosa. The sequence continues at coordinate 67,061,662 of OX411309.1, forward strand.
TTTCGGAAGATTACCAATCCACTTACTACTTTCAACGTTGCTTAACTTTGATTTCCTAATGCCTTAAACCGCTCGGCCATCCAAGCTCCCATGTTTATGAGTTTTGTTCAATTGTTCGGCATATGTTAATGTATTCGAAAAAATGTTTTACTTTTTTTTTATATTTCCAATCTCTTTGGGCGTTTTGTTCTTCCGTACTACTGCATGGCTTTCGGTTAAACTTTAGAAAAATGTAAAATACCAAATAATTGAGGAATTTTCTTTTTCTTCTTTTCTTAACTTCTTTTCTCTCAGTTCCAATAATCTCTTGAGTGCACATTTAACAACTTATAATCATTAAACTCCAATGATCCATTTAATTGCAACTGATCTATTTATTATAATTTACACCCACGTTTTAGCCCCTAAGGACATTATCAAGGTAACACCTGGTAGTTAAGTCTTAGCAGTTATCTACGAAACATCAGTGTGCTGCTGTAGATTCACAGTGGGCAAAGCTCAACTTGTCCAACCTGATAAGTGATAGATATAGTTTACTCCAATTATAGCTTAACATTTTATTTTATTTTATTTCCATATCAATAACGAATAAAACGATGTTGGAAAAGTATTAACGAATCCAGCATAAATGAATTTCCATAACTTAAAAATACCAATCAATTTCTAAAATTGAAAAAGATGAAGAAGGAGACCTTAAAAAATTCTCACCATTTTTAATTTATAAATCGATAAAAAATCAATCATCAAAAAACGTAGAACAATTTCCAGAGAACAATCTGAGAAACTGTTAAAACTAAGGAATTTCGGTTTAATAATAAAAATAAAAGTTAGTCCACATGAAAAATTAAACATAAGCAAGGGAGTAATATTTTGTCCAGACCTAGACGGAGTAGAGGAAAATGAAATTTTAGAAGAATTAGGAAAATATAATTTTAAAGAAATCAAAAGAATAGTTTCCAGAAAGACAAGAACCGAAAGGAATATATTCTGACATTTTCATTGCCTACTCTTCCCGAAACCATTCATCTAGGATTCCAAAAAATAAATGTAAAATGTAATATGTAGAACCACCGGACGCTCACGATCGACGCAATTAAATCCAGTGTCCCACAGTCCCAGACTGAGGAAAAAACTCTAAAATATTTAAAACTTCATCACTCACACGACGGAATTCGTCAAGGGAAAGTAAAAAAAGAAATATAAAAAATAAAAATAAAAGTAGTGGCGAAATGGAGTCCTAATAATATAATAATAAGAACAATATAATAATAAGAACAATATAATAATTAAAATAATAATAAGTATTTTAACTCCAAAACAACTTTCTTATTGAAAGAAAACATAATCAAAAATTATGATACAGCTACACCACTTCACCTTATTAACAGGTTAATTCTTTACACAAAATATGACTATACTATACCTATTCTGAACAATTTAATAACAGTTCTCCACAACACAGGAAAAATTCTCCTTTAAAAAATAACCTTTCCCTTATCTACACTAATATATTTAACAATAACAATTTCTTATTTTGCTTACATAGTCTCAATATACTCCAGTATATTTTATGATTATATATATATATATATATATATATATATATATATATATATATATATATATATATATATATATATATAATTATAGTTATATTCAGATATATCTTTTTAATACATATCTATATATAGAATCAATTATCAATAAGGTAATAAAATATTATTTCATAATAAAAAAAAAAAAAAATTGTACCACTACAACCCATGAAGGGTCTAAATAAATTCTACAAGAACTGCTTCATTAGGCATCAAAGAGAAGTAGTAAAAGAAATCAATGGCATGCCAATAGATCCTGCGGACCCAAACATTAGATCACCCCCTTGGATATACCAACCTTATAAAATAGATTTAACTTTCAAACATATGAAACCATGCTTAAATAATAATAAATTCCACAATATAGCACAAAAAAAATTCAGTATATGAAACAATATACACTGATGGATCCAAGCAAAATGAGAATGTCGGCTTCGCAATAATTAAGAATGGGATACCCAAGAAGTACAAATTATCTGCATTCACAAAAATATATGCAGCAGAACTGCAGGCGATTGCTACAGCACTTTGTTAATAAGGTTTAATAAACTTTTTAAATAATACTCAATCAAAAATATTAATATGCTCAGACTCAATTTCTGCTCTTCAGAGTGTAGCAAAAAACCGGACCCACATTAAATAAAATACAGAATTATTTAGAAATATTGTAATATTTATGTATGACCTCAATAAAAATGTGAACTTTCTCTGGACTCCAGGACACTCCGGGATACCAGGAAATGAGGCGGCAGATAAAGATAAGGCTGCTAAAGAAGTTGATCATATGAATATTACACCTCTCCGAATATACGAGCCGAATGACATAAAAACATTTCTAAAAAATAGAGTTCGGAAAAACTGGGAATCCATGTGGACAGAAATTCCACTGACTAACAAATTTAGAAACATCAAAAATCTGCAAAACAATGGGTAAGTGCTGCAAGAGGAAATAGAAGAGAAGAGGTGGTTGTGACCAGGATGAGGATTGGTCCTAGCAACCAAACTCGTGTTCATTTAATTATAAAAGAAATTCATTAAATTATGAAAGAAGTTCATTTAATTATGATTATTTCATAATGTTCATTTAATCATTAAATGAAAGAAGTTCATTTAATTATGAAAGAAACCAAAATGTGAAAACTGTCAGTACCAAATAACTATACAACATATAATAGAGGAATGTACATTACTGCATCAAACGTTTGTAAATAATAAAATACCTCGCTGTAGCAGTAAATGACTCTGAAGAATCAATTGATAAAATCATAAAACTATTAAAAGAAGCTCAATTATGCCCTAAAATATAAGAATTTTTATAAAAAAAGTGTATAAAAAACGAACATTTAACTGTGGACCATTTTATTAACTGTAATACATAGAAATGATTAAAAAAAATATAATAAATTGTAGCAAATTTGAAAATATCTATATAAATAAAATAGCATTTAAGAAAAAAAGAAAGAAAAGAAAAAAAATATATGTGTGTGTTCAATTGAAATATAGAAGTCAGTTGTATATATTGTGATTAAATTGTGGTGTATTGTATTATATTATATTACTTATTATTATATTGTACTATGGCCCATAGACATGATATTATACACTAAAAAAAAATAAAGGAAAATTGTATAAATTATCGCAAACTTGTAACAACCTTTGAAAATATAAATGTAAATAATTAATTGCACATCTTAAGATTATTAAGAATAAATAAATGAAAGATTTCAAAGAAAATTAACCATTCAAATAACATATTTAAGACAAAGATAAAATAATTTGAACCCCAGATAAATAATAATATAAAGGAAAGCAAAATAAGAAATTGAAAACAAGTTATGACACTAGACATAAGATAATTACATAACTAGCCCCTATTATCCACACAAACGTAAATATGCGAAAACAAGTTTAAAGTTACAAATAACATTGGTAAATTATGAAGGGCGTAATAATGAAGTAGTTGATCGCCTTGAAAAAATAGTAATCTAACCTAAGATAACATCTTTAATCAACATCACATTTTTACAAGAAAAGTATTAATAATTAAAATAGTGATATATACTAAACAATTATACTACGTTAAATAGCTTCAATAGTACATTTTTCTGTCATAATCGTTAGTTTTTACTACAGGATTACATGCCTGTACTAAATAAAACCTACCTCTAGAAGTTAAGCTAACTTAGTAAAATTTAATGTCTATTTTAATGTTTACAATATTAATAATTAAAACTAAATTTAAACTTTTTCCATTTTTATTTATTATCATTTATTAACCAATTTTAATTTTTCCAATACAAATATAAGGTCCTAAATATTATTAATAAATATAATGCAACAGCCATACCTTTGCAATACTCTATAACTCAATTTAAACTAGCTATAATTAATCATTAATTCTGCTAAGTATCTCTGCATACTGACGGTTTAAATTGTTTCAGTCTGTTTTAAAATTTACTGTAAAATTAATATTTTCAGAGAAATAGTTTCTAAAAATTGTCTGCTAAACTTAGTTTCTTCTTTTGTTATTATTTTCTTTATGTAGAATTTGGGTGTTTTCAAAATCAAAATTATGTTCTCTTTGGGACACATGACACATGCACACATGTGAACTAATGGTTCATCTTTTTTCATGTTTTTAATATAATTTTGGTGCTGGTACATCCTTTCATTGAAATACTGCTTAGTTTCCCCTGCATAAATTGTCGGACAGTTAATACGAGTAAAACATTTTATAAACCATTCCAGATTGAAATTTATTCTCTATATTGTCCTTTATATTGATGTAGTAGTTTTTAATTTTGTTATTAGGTTTAAAACAAAGAGAGTAATCATCTACATAACATTCTTTCAATGATTTCTTTATATACTCATATAATCCTTTTTAGTTCCTTGTGCGAAAGTAATTGTAAGGGAGTATTGTAATCTCGAAAATTTTCGGTTCTCAGATTTCAACGGATATATCCGTTTTGACCATCCCTGAATCCATTTTGAAAAGTTTCGTCATGACGTCTGCACGCACGTTCGTTCGTACGTATTTCGGCATAACTCAAAAACGGTTGGCCATAGAAAATTAAAATTTTATACTTAGGATTATTGTAAAATATAGTTGTGAACCTCTCTTTTTAGTTATTGTATAATTACCGGAAGTGCTACTTTACTTGAAGGTCATAATAAACTTACATCCAAAATTACAATAAAATATAATGTAATACATCTTAAATTTGGTAAATAAGATTTTCATATCAATATAAATAATATAATAGATTTTGGTTGGAACTGGTAAGCCGAAAGGGGTATCTTACTTGAAGGACATAATAGACTTACATCAAAAGTTATATTGGCATTTAATACAGAGATCATATGGTTCGGTGATAAAGGTTATAAACGCATTTTTTTTCACTCTAATTTAACAATTTTATTACTTGTTTTAAGTGTTAAAATTGAGTGTAAAATAGTTTTATTTCCTCTCCAATTATGAGCTGAACAAGTCTGTACAGGAGAACAAAATATAAGTTAAGCGGGTTCTTCCGCTTAAAATGTTTAAACCATCGATTTCCAATGCTTTATCTAGTGACATAGACAGGTCTAATGTTGTCAAAGAACATGAAGGACATGAATGTCGGTTTTGATATACTTCTTTCTTCGGATACTAGTAACCAAATTCAGGGTCACTTTTTGAGCCACCGATTTATAGTTTAATAGGCGTATAAGGAAATCTTGGGTTGTCAACATCAGATATTTTATAATTGCAATCATAAACTTTTTTGGGAGCCTTTATTTTATTTCTATTTTCATATGCCTTTATATTTTTTGATGTATTAATATTTAATTCCCAAACTTTTTTAATTAAGATGTAAAGTATAATAAATAAATCAGTTGAGATTAAATGAATCATTGGAGTTTTTATTAATGATAAACGATTTCTATTCCAGAGTCTAGAATTAGCTAAAAAAAGCTTAATGTGGTCAGTTGTGGTCAAACAGCTCAAGCGTTAAAAAAACCAACAACTCAATTCAACAGTTGGTAAGAGATATTTTAACTACGTAAGGTCATATTGTTAATAATGCCGTGGTTTTCTTTAGTAATGATGTGGTAACCACACGTGCCTATATCTAAAATATTTTCTATCTAACTCACGTTCGTGAGGTTGCTCTAGGCATGTTCAGATGATCTGATATGGAATTGATTTCTTATCAGGATCGAGATCATTTCTCAATTGATTTTCTACGTTGAAATATAACTTTTCATCAGAATTTTTTTACTCAATAATAATACTATTATTATAATTTTGATTATATAATTAGAATTATTATTATAAAGAAAAAACAAATATTATAAGTTAAGTTCCTATGTCTCGATTTTAAATTTTTGAAGCGTAAGAGTGACTCATTTAAGAGATAATCTATTAAAATAATCATTTTATTAAAATTGAGGACTAACAAACCCGTACTTTCGACGCCTGAAGCGCCTAAACACCTCCCTCCTGTGAACAGCGTTAAAACCCAATTATCCAACCTCAGATCAAATATTATCTTCCCATCTACGTTTCGGTCTACCCAGAATTTCGAACTTATACCCGTTTTATTATTACTCTGATTTTTTAAAAATATTATTTATTGTTTGCAAAAGTAAATTCTACAACTAGGTAACTATTCATCGTTTCGAGAAAACTAGATATTAGAACTTTCCTATTTACGGAATGGAATTTTTTTTTTGGAAAGGTTACCTAGTTGTAATATGTTGTGGGCTTAACCTAATGAAATACCTCTGAACAATTACCCATTTTTTGCAAAATTGTAGTTACTTAGTTGTACAACAACTCACAATTTATCACAATGTATAATGCCGAGACCAAATTTAGGAGCTACAATCGAAACACAAATGTTTCCTTCTGAATAGTAGATTGCATGCATTACAAAAGTTTTTAAATTCTATGTAATTATAGTCAACACAGTGACATAATAGAAAATAATTATAGAGGAAAATTTAATGCAACTTGAAATTAATGTTAACAAAATTAATATATGTTATAAGTAAGTAAATATTAACTAAACACGATAGAAATAATAGCATAAAAAAGTTTGTGCAGTAAGGAGTAAATAATAACTATGGATAGGATTTTCATGGTTTCAAATATTTTCTTCTTCGATTTCTATATACATGTTTATACTTTCTATGTAAATGTCGTGATATTTTAAACCATTTTTATTTTACATATTTTTAAATATATCTCAGTTCTTACATTTGCTTGTAAATACATATTTTAGTCAACGTTTGTACATTTTTTTATTAAAATTAAATTATTGAAAATTAAAAAAAAAAAAAATCAATTTGTAGATAATAAATAATTAAGCAGATAGTTCTCACTTATTTTCCGAGAAGCCTAAAAAAAATATGTGCATATTGTTGTGAAAGTTGACAATTTCAATATAATTGAATCGGTTATTTCAGAAACGAGACTTGTTCTATTCTAAACATTTGGACAGGTGTCGTTTCTGAAATAACCGATTTAATTCTGAGCTCTTATACTTTTCTGGGAATTCAATATTTTTATAATGGTTTCTTTTAACTGTAAGATTTGTGTTCCAATAGCCCTTCTATCCCTTCCACTTCTGTATTTTCTTTTAAAAAAAATTAATATTGCCTCAGTTGAATAACTAAAGCCTTAAGGAATCTAAAGCCTTGTTCTCACGGCCTTACGAATGGCTTGCCTAGTTTTGGAATTTGGCTAACCTGTTCTTAAACTTGCCATATCGCAAAGAAACGCAAAGACTGCTTATTACTTGGGAATGGCTTGGTCTATCACGTTAATAATAATAATATAGCTTAATCATTTTAAGCTATATCATTTTCGTGACAAAAGCCTCTCCCGGAGGAGGTACAATGGAGTTCAGCTCAACAATATAATTATTCAAACATAAATATTGATGATACAAATATAATAATAAACTACCATATAAAATTAAATAAAACCCTCAACGATTATTAAAATATACAAACAAAACAGAGAAAATATAATTGTAACATATAAAGATAAAACTAAAAATTCATTAATATACTAGTTCATTAATTTACTAGTTATTTCAAAATTTAACAAGATAAGATAAAATTCAATATTCAGTAATTGAAAAATTCAGATAAAACAATCTTTATAGTTTATTAACAATTTTTAACCAGCACTCTCTGTCCCTGGCCACTTTCATCCAGTTTTTTCCCACTCTGTGGGTGATTTCGTCTTTCCACCTCATATATGGTCTTCCTCTCCTTCTCACTTGGTCTATCGGATTCCATTCGGTAATGCTTTTCGACCACCTGTCGTCCTTCAGTCTGGCCAGATGACCAGCCCATCTCCATTTCAGTTTTTGGGCTTCCTTACTTAAACTTTTACTTTTGCCTGAGAAAGAACGTTAATTGTCAGTAAATCAAAGGCTTTGGACTCGACGTATGACAAGTCTCAGTACGGCTCCAGCACCCGTTCCCACGATCGGTTCTGGTTTGTGCAGGTATATTCACTAATCTGAACGTTTTCATTGCGTGATTACGAATAATCATAGAGTTATTACCTAGTTATTAGTTATTACCTTTATAAATTAGCTAGTCAATGATAATATAAATCTGTTATATTGTATTGTTTTGTTTGTTTGTGAACAATGCTCGAGATTTTATTCCATATGCCTAAAATAAAGTTTAGTGAGAAATATTTAGCGGCTAAATTCGTCAGGGATTTCGCGGATCAATCGTTTAAATTTGGTTCCGGATTGTTTTATTGTTTGTGTTGTGAAATAGCAATTTCAACAGCTCAACGTTCTTTTGTCCTACAGCATATAAAAACGGCATATCTTTTTGAGATCTGCTACTGTAATTTCAAGTAAGAGTTGCGGACAGTCTAGGATCCAATTTACCCTTGTTTGAGCTTTAAAATTAACTGTGAAAAAAATATTCCCTAAAGCCCCCAGTAGAATTAATCTATTTAATGAAATGTATCCTCAGATTTTTTCACTTTGGGAACGTGGTTAGAGCCTGCGGAGTACTATGCAGCTCACTTCTATGAAATTAAACATACAGTTTCTCGCCTCAAGGTTGATACGGCGGCCATTGAAAATGTGAATTCTTTATTTCCAAGATTTTTTAAAGAAAAATGTTGTTTACTTGACCAGCAACGTCATATTTTTAGTCCATACATTAAAAAAAAATTTAATGTCGAAATTTGCCTCTTGTTTGAAGTTCAAAGCTTGTGTATATTCTCAAAAATAAAAAAAATGATGTAAGAGGAGACAAGACTATTGTGATTAAAATAAATTACTCGATATGTTGAACAAAAATTCTGGACTGACCTAGTACAAATTACTGCTAGCATAAATTTTGCGAAAGAAGATGAGTGAAGCTTCCTTAGTTCTAGAGGTCCCATTGCTAACTAGTATGCACCTATTCTGTGAACGTAGAACCATCGATCAGTAAATACAAATAGATTTGGCAACACAATCCTCGACGATAGGTTTTTGAAAATCTAAAGGTGCATATCATTTGCAACGTTTTTTATGAGATTGTTTAATTAAAATTAAATGAATTTTTTCCCATTTTAATTATTAAGACCTTCTTTTATCAAATTAAAAAAATATATGTTCTGTTTATTTTTAGCCTCTTTTAAGTTCATTTTTCCATTATATTAATTTTTAAATTAAATATTTCTATGTTCTTATTGAATCTTTATAATATTACATAATTATGTACATATTTTGACTTTTTGATCATAAAAATCCCATCTCTAATAAATATCAAACCGAAACAGATTCATTAGTGTATGTTAACGAGAGACGGTGACGTTATCAACTCAACACTCAAAATTTGTCAACTTTACTCGCTTGCTGTACTTCCGAAGTAAGTCCAAATCCGAAAATTCTTTTTTCAATCTCTCACAGCACAATTTGTTAAATGTTACCAATTCTTGCTTTCTAGCATCCATAGAAGCGGAGCTTCTAAAAATGACACCAAATTTAAAAAAAAACAAAAAGCGTCTTCAAATTTGCCTGGCCTAACATAATATCGCAGATGTGGAGGAACGTAATTCTACGTTAAAAATTAATATCTAGTACAGCATGGTTAATCACAATAAATAATATATATTAATCAAACTAGACTTAAAAAAAACAAACTATTTTTTTAGGTTCATTGGTTAGGTTTCCGATGGGAAAAAAAATCTTAATAGTGAATTTTAAAAAAGTAATAAAGAATGGACAAGAGGAACTGATTGCAATAAAAAAAGTAAAACAATGAACATAATAAAAAAATATTATGTAAAAAAATAACCTTCGTTGTTTAATAAGAAATATTAATAATTTATTGTAACTTTAAATGTGGATCTGAAGATAGCATGTGGATCTCTAAATGTCACGGACAAAAAAAAATCAAAAAAATGAAACATTGGATGCCTTATTATTCCTAAAATACCTAACCTATAAAAAAATTAATCTAAAAAGAGATATTAATAAAAGTATAAACAGTTAAGAAAAAAAAATGTATTATTCTTACTGTTACCGAATTCAAATACGCAACAAATTATTACACAATGGTTTATTATTTCCAAATTGTGATATTTTCATTCTGGTTTGCCCATTCTCAGGACTTTCTTTATCGCATTGGTTTAGTGTTAAGACAATTAGATAATCTTTCAAATGAGCATTTAGAATATTTCGGGAGTTGTAACGTTTTCGAGTTTTCAAATAGCTAACCGGTTTCTAATGAAACAGGAGCAGAATACTTTATGAAACATGTCTACCAAGTTCATCAAAGAAATTAAAAGCATATTAATGACGGGTAAAAGAGCCAGATAGTAATAGACAGACGGATTTTTTTTTTATTCGATATTTGGATTCTATGTTTCTTGAAAGGCAAAACCTCAAATTTTGAAGAAGAGTTAAATTTTCATTTTTTTTTTGGTCGATTACAAAGATCTATTCTTGAAAATAATTAAACAAAAAATCATTTCATAGCTGTTGTTAGTTAAATAATAAAATTGAAGGATTCAATTGGAATTCAACTACAGGAATAAGATAAATCAAACAAATATTGTAAGAATAACAGACAAAATAACCATATAAAAAAGACGAAAACCATAATTATAATAAGCATGAAAAATTGTATGCATATATATATATATATATATATATATATATATATATATATATATATATATATATATATATATATATATATATATATATATATATAATATATATGAATACAATTTGTCTTTTATATATATATATTTATATATATATATATATATATATATATATATTTTATTTGTCTTATATATATATATATATATATATATATATATATATATATATATATTATTTGTATGTGACAGAATTTATATTACTATCATTATCGTTGCTTTAAAATAAACATAAACAATAATATGTCGAATAAGTCCTGAGTTGTCGAGTAAAATGAACCTGGATGTTTTATATCGAACGATTTTCATAAGACAGGTAGGAGAGGGTTACAGAAGGGTTAGGATGATCGGTAAAAAAACAGTGGATTAAAGATTAATTATTTATATTGAACCTATAGAGAAAGAAAGGATTTCCCAAGAGTACAGAAGAATGATTTAAAGTAAAAACAAAAAAGAAATGTTTTAATAAAATCCATTAATATAAAAGTGGTCCCACGGGTGGGTAGAATCCCTAATGGATTGAAGGAGGACGCTTGTTGAAATTTATACCGTCCCTAAAAGATATACGGTCTGCTTAACTATACCTCATTATACAATCTCCTGGATAATTGTCGTCATTATATCATTATTTGAAGCGTGGAAATGAATTCTTGTCTTTAATTTTTTTTTAAACAGATTACAGGTCTATGTGTCGAATTAATGCTATTGTAAATATGATTTTAGTACTTGTACATCTATAGGTAATCAAAAAAAAAAAATCTATTTTTGATTGTCCTATTTCTATTATATTATTCAAGTTGAAACATGAATTCAAACAAATTTTTCTGAAGGCATTTAGACTCTTTTGCATTTCTACGCTTCATTTTACCAAGCATATCAAACTTTGACGGAAAATTTAGTAGTATATATACACATGTGGATTGCTCATGTAATTTCACCTATTATCGTATAATTATTGATTAAGGAGTGAGTCAACACTTTAGAGAATTCTTAAAATTAAAAAATAACCGATAATAATTAAAAAATGATGATTAATATTTGGTATTGATTAAAAAGTCTAACATGCAGGGTCTTTAAAAACAGTACAAGAAACGTATTTCTTAGCATCATTTTCTACTTATGTTATAGTTACCCAAGTTATAACTTCATCGTTTATCATACATCTAAAATCTTCGTTAATTCAGATTCTCTGCCCGTTCCAGCGGTAGGTACTCGTTCTCGAATTATGGATTAATATCAACCGTCCACCGTACAGTAACCATTACATAGATCTTTTCTTATCCGATCTTCGTCCCTCTGAAATTCCATTTAATCTTCTATCTATCCAGTCCCCAAAGATAGTAAATAGGCATATAGATAAGGAATGTATTGTATTTGGGTCAAATTTTCGAAGTACTATTTTCAACGGATCTATACGTTTCAGAATCCTCTGACTCCAAAAAACGCTTTTTCGGCCATTGGTCTGTATGCCTGTGTGGGAAATTTCATCTAATGGTGCTTCAAGATTTATTTCCCGCAGATTTGTTCCTCTATGAGCATAGTTTATAAATATGCATTTATACATTTTTGTGCAATTTCCTCTCAGATTTTATAGAAGTTCTTTTAATATTATTATTATAATTTCCTTTTTTTTTTTTTTTTTTTTACCCAAAGGCTCTAAAGCCTAACTTTTACTGCCTATAATATTATCCCAAGAGGACTTGTCCAAAAATAAATAAAGAATGTTTTTATTATTATTCTCAGTACGATTGGTGCCACCAGGAAGTTGAAACGAAAATTCACATAATTTGGAGAGATCCACGTGTTAAAGACAAATAAAAAGGTCTCGCTAACAACAACCGCCCATTAGCATTTGGCTATATTCTAGAAACAATTAAATTTTGCAGTCTTGGATCCAATTCCATTAATTAACAATTCTGAAATTTGATAAAAATCCCTTCCGTTTAGTCTCAGAGTAATCTAGTTCTGCATTAGTTTTGTTCTTGAGTTAAACCAGATCTGAGGCCAGTTTATTCCGAGACTGATTGACTGGTCGGTATTGTTGGTAAAGTCTAGTAATATTTACAAATATAAAGTATTGCAATCTTTAAAATCTTATAACTTCAGATTTTTATGAACAAAAACTATCCAAGTTCAATAATTTAAATTATTTTTAGAATTATGTCAGTGTTTTGGTTCTTGTTTTTGTCAACAGGATATGTAAAAATAACGCAATGAATTAGTTTTATGTATGATGACTTCTTTATAATGGCGTTCTTTACGAATTTGTGCACATAACCATAAAGAAAGTTGATTGATAAATATATCTAAGTCGTCGTCTTCATAGTTATTCTAAGTTATGTATGATTATAATCCTTTACGACATCACAGATCCAGCAGTAAATAAGTAGCACCAGAATCAAGTGAGCTTTCTAAACGTTTTTATCGTTAAGGAACTAAAATGCGATGGGTTTTAAACTAGCTTGAAAAATAAAATGATAAATTTGGCATTGGTATTGATGCTTCGGTTTCGACAATGCTAAAGTGGTGTATCTTATCCTCAGTCAAACAACAGTGCATCACATTTACGACTAATGATGGAGTAGTAGCTATCATCGAAGAATCGTCCAATCGCTCTCGTTTCCTACAAATAAGTTCATATGAACCATCCATCGTCCGATCCCATACAGAAAAACAAGAAATTTAAGTTTGGAATTTTTTTAATAGCAACAAAAATAATTCTGTTGAATAGAAAGCAATAACTAAAAAACGCTGCAAATTATTACGCAATAGTTTATTATTTCCAAATAGTAATATTTCAAAAAGATCTGGTCTGTCTGTTCACAGGACTTTCCGTATTGCTTTGGTTTACAGTTTAGATAATTAGATTATCTTTCAAATAATCATTTGGAGTGTTTCGGGAAAGGAATATGAGTAGAATACTTTATAAAAGGTATCTACCAAGTTCAACAAAGAAATAAAGCAGTTAACATCTAAGGAGAAAAAATTTGAAACTTGTCCCAAGAAGATCGCCGTAGGAGTGATGAACTGGGAGTGTTAAGAAGAAACTGTCAATGCAAATAGGCTGAGATGGTTAGGACATGTCATCAGAAGGTAAGATGGTACAGCGGAAAATATTGAATGTGTACTTAAGTGGTACAAGAAAAATGAAAGACCAAGAAGGATGAAGTAGAGAGATGCGAGGAAGTCAGAAGCCCAATTGATAAGTCAGTAGGTCTAGGGCCACGATGACCTGTTGCGCCGGAGAATTAGTCTACCAAGATCATATCTCAGATAATACTAGTCGGATTCAAATGATTTTTTTTTTTTTTTTTTTTGCTTTTGTAGAGAATTTTATCACCTTTCGATTGATCATAAAAAAAAATTGCCGAATCTCTATAAAATCGGCCCAGTAGTCACGGAAAAAAATCTGCAGACGGCAGACGGACGGATTTTTTTATTCAATATTTGGATTCTACGTATCTTGAAACGTACAGCATCAAACTTTGAGGAGGGGAGGGGGTTAACAAAAAAAAATTCTTGGTCGATTTCAAAGGTCTATTATTGAATCTAGTAAACCAAAAGCTTTTATTCAGATTTTTTGTTTTTTACATTCGTTTTTTAATGCCTTGTTATGCTGATTCCAAAATACCTTACCTTTCCCCTCGTATCTTTACAAATGACAGAGTTACGGGATTATAAAATCTCTAATCGGTCGCCACTTTGGAACAAACAGGCGGATGACAATATCGTGTTTCGAGGATCATTCTGGGGTGAGATGTGATTTTGCTGCCGAATCTTCAGAAAATCGGTAGTCTTGGAGGAAAGCCGCGGACGGATGGATTTTTTTTATTCGATATTTGGATTCTACTTATCTTGAAACGTAAAACCTCAAATTTTTAGGGGGGGGGGTGTTAAAAAAAAAAGATTTCTTGGTTGATTCTTCTTTAGTGGCGCGACAGACGTATGAAGCGGTCCTTGGCCTGCTCAATCATTTTGTCCCATTCGACCCTATCTGCAGCATGTACTTTCCTCATCCCTGCCTGTCTCATGTCTATGTGGACACCATCCTTCTAGCGTGATCTGGATCTTCCTCTGGGTCTTGACCCACCTGGCGTGTTCCTGTTCGCTTTCCTGCAGAGGGCACTAGCAGCCTTCCATCCTGATAACGTGACCAATCCATTTCAGTCTTGGTTTCTTGGTCGATTACAAAGAATTACTATTGAAAATAATATACCAAAACTATTTAAGTTTGGTAATTCCCAATCAAACATTCAGTAGCATTGTAAACTGGATATAATGCTCATTAAAAAAAAAAAAAAATATATAGAATTTGTCTTTGTTATAACGACTTTGTGATGATGAGCAATATTAAGTTATATTATTAAATTTTATTAAAGCAGAATTTTATTCGTTATACCCACATTAAATATTTTATTTTTTATAAATAAATAGTGTATTTTAGTAACTAATTAATTAATTAAAATACATCCCATGTCATAGATACGAAATAAATAAAAGCTTTGTAATAATTTATTGTAATTATTTTTTCTGATTATATTAATTATATTTTTGTAATTATTTACTTTCTCTTCAGACAGGCAGTATTTTTCTGAAAATACTGCCTGTTTGAAGAGAAAGAATTTCACATAGTTTTTTTTGCAAAACTGTAGGCGAATTCCAGCTTAATCTTTAACAGGCCTCAACTTAATTAACATGGACTTAAAGCTTATTAAACAAGAAAGTTTTTCTCAAAGTGCGAAATCTGCTGTCCATTGGCAGGCCATGGAAGAAATCACGAATAATCCGTCGTTTTACGACAAAAAGAATTTAGCGTAATTTAACCGCTCGAAACCCCTCTTCAAATGGTTGTTATATATATTCTACTTTTTTTTAACAAACACATTATCTAGTTTATGATACTGCAATTGGGAATTGCCTAACTAAAATAGTTTTTTTAGTTATCGCTTCCTATTCATGAAAAAAGGTTAACTAATTTAAAAAAAATATAAATCTTAAATTTATTGCTTTTTTGTGTGGAATCGGACCATGATCTATATAGACTTATTTGTAAATAAATAATGGCCTAGGGTCCGCCAATCCTAATACTTCCTGTATGTATATGTATATATATATATATATATATATATATATATATATATATATATATATATATATATTTATATATATATATACTTGCACACATATACCTATATCAATATAGTCGACCACCCATCACTTCTTATTTATACGGCAATCAAAGTTAAATATTACACACTTGTTTTTATGATAAATAAAATATTCATTTGTGCATTATGAAATGAAGTAATTGATTTCAAATATATCCGATAATTCAAATAAATAAAAAAGCTAGGATCAGATTTTACTTGGGCAACAATTAATAAATGCCATTCAATGTTAGATCTTTGAAGTTGAAGGTAAATTTTTGAGAATTTTACATATGTGAATACATTGAAGAACAAGCATTTACGTCATCATGAACATTAGATTCAATGGACATTCATTAAAAATAAGATGCATGGATGATGTCCCTGCATTTTTGAAATAATAAGCTCCTGTTGGCTTTCCAACTATGTTTTGCTCTCAACAAGCGTGAAAGCAGAATTTTTTTTCTAAGGAGATTTCAATTATTTTTTCGTTGGAGTGATTTAATGAAAAGGCAAGTAGTCATTAAGTGTCTATAATCGCCAAATAGAGCTTAAGTTTTAAGGATAAGAATGAAAAATGGGTCAAAAATTATTAATCAAAATACAAAATTCAGAGGGAGAGAGAGTATATTCCTCTGATTACCCCCTCTACATACACCTCATTTTACATAATGTCAGCATTGAAAAAAAATAAAATAAATATATATATATATATATATATATATATATATATATAAAATAAAAAAAATAAATAAAGAAAAAAAATAAAATAAATATATATATATTATATATATATATATATATATATATATATATATATATATATATATATATTTATGTGTAGGGTGATTGGTCAAGATAGGTTTTCAGACCATGTGACATTATTACCTCATTATGCTCAATCATCATTTAATGAGTGGAAAGCTTCACAATATGTTTGTCCATCGGAAACTGTCCATTACTGATTCCATTGCAACGAGATAAGATATTTGTTATGGCAATCTATGGTAAGCGTATTTTAATGGGGACTAAAAAGGGTTTCTATTTCACTTTTGAAGCGCGTAAATATGTGTTTTACTTATCCAAGATCAAATATCTTATTTAAGAAAGCAGGAGAATTTTGATTCAGAGACCAACTAGTAGTTATTTCTTTCATTATATATATGTTTTATTGCTATATGCTGATATAACTAATTATAATATATATTAGTATAATTATACGTATATATGTAGTTGCTCATATGGCATTGGTTGCAGATGCATCTAGTATAGCACATTATTTATAATTTGCTTAATTATATTCTTATGGACATATCTAATTATATATCACTAGACGTTTCTCCTGTTATTCAATTAATGGCCTTGTCGATTATTTATATAATAAGCTATGTAACAAATCAGCAGATGCTAAAACTAAATCTACTATCACTAGTGTGATAGTGTAGCAGTGTGAACGCTTGGTATTGTGACAATGTGATAGTTTCAAAGTTTAATAGTGTGTTGTGTGATAGATTTTTTCCCAAGTCTATGACATGTTTATTGTTTGTAGTATTCTGTAGTATATTAATATACCGTAGTATATTAATTTATAAACAGTGAACGTCAGGCATAATATAAGAAACATATCGGTATCCTTTATCTCGGAATGTGGTAGCAGCTGAACCTTCATATTGAATCGTAATAAAGCAGGTCAGCTCGATCTAAGCAGTTCAACTGTTTTCACTGACGAAGGATGAACTGATAAATTGATTCAATGAGTTATACTGAGAGTGCTTTGTGAGTTAAATTCAGGAAAAAGGAGCGGTGGTTCAGTTAAATGAATCACTGAATTCAGTATGTCAGGAATTATTATTATTATTTATGAACGGATTACATTATTTTCATTTTTATTTTGTAATACAGCACACCACTTATATAATTTTAGTTTTTGCACATATTTTATCAAATACTACTTCAAACAGCTGCTTCTACCGGACAGCCCAAAAATTCTGCTTTTAACCCTCTTCTTACAAAAAAAAAAAAATTGACGATTGATTAACTCAGCCCATAGGGGACGGGAACCTCTGCAGTAAGTTAATTTTATACCATCTACCTAATGGTTTATTTGTTTTTTCTCTTTGTATATAATTTTGGTGATTATTTTTGTATTGATAATTTTAATATTTATGCGGTTTGTAAACATAAACGAGGACGGCCCAGGAACACTTAGAAGAGATTAATGATGAGGAAGCTGAGCCAGTAAAGAATTTACCATCCCATCAATGGCGACAATAGGAGCTAGAGAATTACTACTACTACTATATAAAAATAAACATTAATACAATAAGTCTGATTAATCTTAATGTTTACTATTAATCACTATTAGTCACCTAAAGCGTGTATTGCAGTCACCTAATGGCTGTTGCAATTTTTGAAATGTTTTGCACTTCCATCAATCGTTCCGTGATAATAACAAATTTCAGTTTGTAAGCACGATTCTTTATTGGCAATCCCGGCAGAGTTCTAATCCCCCTGGGATTCCTATTTATTTTTTTCCAAGGAAGGCGCTGGATAGAGGCAACAAAAGTAATAAAATAAATCAAGTTTTTATTTTTTCAAAATATTCCGAAAAGGGAAAAAACAAAAAATTTATACTATAAAAGAATGCCTTGCTGGTAACTAAATTAGATTTAATGGAATATGCAATGACTTTGTAGTTGTTTATATATGAATTTTTAAGATTAAATTTAAAGTTGATGGGGCTCAACCATTTTGGTTTATTAAATTCAATAATAGACCTTTGTAATTGACCAAGAAAAACTTTTTTTTAACTCCCTCCTCCCTCAAAATTTGAGGTTTTACGTTTCAAGATACGTAGAATCCAAATATTAAATTTTAAAAAAATCCGTCCGTCAGCCGTCTGCGGCTTTCTCCGAGACTCCTAGACCGATTCAGCTGCTGGATTTGGATGACAACTATGGGCACCTACTTAAGTACGCAAACTTCAATTTCAAAAATTATACATTTACCACAGACTAGTCATATAAAATGAGCATCAAGTATAATTTAGGTTTGGCACATTCCTCATGTATCATTCAAGTAATTAGCCTTGTTAACTCCAAGTACACCTTGAAATTAAATCTGATATTCGAGGTTGTATCTTCTAGTTGTAGCTTTGACATTTAAGATAATCAATTCCTGTGTAATGTTTTATGTTGGATTAAACAGTAAAACAAGATTAACCTTTCGTTTCCTCATTTAGTCATGTAAGAATTCTACTTTCATTTAGAAAAAAACAATTTTGTTTTTTTAAGAACTAATATGCATTTTAAAAATTATCTGATGCCTAAATAAATGGTTTGTCCTCCATTTTTTCTTTTTTTTGCTCTCAAGAAAAAAACTGTACAGTGCTTTAGTATTTATTTGATTCAGAATTTAATCTGTTAAATTAAAATTTAACCTAAAATAAAATTTGTTAAAATAAAATTCAACCTGTTAAATTAGAATTTAATCTGTTTAATTAATAATCGAATCTGATCAGCTTTTGTATATAAATCATTTTAGTGTTGCAGTTGTGGCTCTGCATGATTTTTCAAAGTGGCACTGGTCCTATTCCTCTCTGAATCAACCAACATTTATTTTTAAGTAAGGAACTCTTAAATAAATTTCCACAAGAAAGGGATAGCATTTGTGATGGTTTGACAAACTGAATCAATTTAGAAGCAATGAAAAAATAAAATCGCGAATGTTGACGTCGTTGTTTGGAAAAGACTTAGCTAGGATAACTTAGCATAATAAATTTAGGATTCAATTTATTATGGAACGTATACACTATTGATCTATTGATTCCCGCTAACGGTATAAATGGTCTAAAAATTTTCTATGGATGACGTGAGTACCAATTGCTGACGACTATCAGTCTTCACTCTGAACTTGACTAGTATATAAATATATTTTAATTATAAATGAAATATATTGTAATGTTTTTCTATCTTAATAAAATACTACTGTATATCATAAAGAATAAAATTATATATTATTTCGAGGAATAGCGTTTCATGTCTTTCCTGAAAAGTTTGCTAAATGGCGCTTACGCCTTTTTAAAAAAAACGACGTCGATATATACATTACATTACCTAATTACCTAAATACATCACTGTAAAATAAGAAGAAGAGACATCTGAGAGTAAGAGATATGATTCAATGTGAATAACAACACCTGCTTATTCTTCTTATCACCTGCTTATTACACACTTAGCTACCCATACAGGGTCTAGTCATGTTATCCTCATAAGATATGCTGTATCTTTGTTGATACTGGTCCGATTTAGATTATCATTTTTTTTTTTAGATAATTTAATTTAATTTCATACGATTTTCTTTGTGATTTACGATATAATGCATAAGTTTTGAGTAATGCACAAAAAACATTTTATGTTCGTCATGACATTTTACATGCATTTTCTCGGTGATGTACTAGGTATTTGAAAAGTAAAAAACATTATACTTCCGGCAAGTTTTATCGTTACCATTTTCGAGAAAATAGTAAAAAAAAAAAAAAGTGTTAAATCGATGATATCGACGTCGTTTTTTGAAAAAGGCATAAACGCCATTTAGAAAACTTTACAAGAAACATAAGAAGCGTTTTTCCCCTGAGTAACAGTATATATTTTTTTAATTATTACTTTATTGTGTACAGAAGGAATTTATTAAAGGCACACAATAAAAACCTTGATAATTACAATATAGTTTCAAGATTTTTAGCACTGGTCAAGGCCAGAAAGACGAATGAGACATTAGTATTTGGTGCTAACGTTGTCATTAGTCGATTATTAGACCATTTACAATTTTATTTCTCCACATACCGTGAGCAAAAATTGATAAAGAGGGTGTTTAGGTCCCATAATAAATTTAAACCTAAATTTCGAATTTTTGGCACTTAAGCCTTCTTTAAAAAACGATGTCAATGATATGCGAGTAAAGTGGCACCTCTGGTACGTTGTATATTTCCTTATATTTGTCGGATTCAGATACATTTTTTTTTTTTTTTTTTTTTTTTTTTTTACAGAATTTGATTATCTTTCATAAGTACTAAGTGGCACTTTCGGTGAGTTGATTT
This sequence comes from Rhaphigaster nebulosa, assembly GCA_948150685.1. NCBI lineage: Eukaryota > Metazoa > Arthropoda > Insecta > Hemiptera > Pentatomidae > Rhaphigaster > Rhaphigaster nebulosa. The sequence continues at coordinate 67,082,683 of OX411309.1, forward strand.
AAGCGAAAAAGTTGCTGTAACTTCCCGGCCATAACCTGCTTTAAATACGTAATTTCAGTTTCGTACAACTTTTCGTTTTTGAGTTAGACTTTTCACATACAGACATATAGACTATTTTCGAATGCTTGGTTACTTGGACGTATTAGGGGTTCTTAAAACGTATATTTCCGTTGAAAACTCTAATTCGAAATTTTTCACGATCGCAATACTTCTCCTTTCTTTGACGTATTTCATTTAGATGTAAGTGTAGGGGTAATGAACACAAAATGCGAGTGAATACATTTGGTTTTGCAAAATATAGCTTTCTTGGTTTCTTTTAGTTTGCTAAAAAGCTAAACAGAATCATTCATTGATAATAATTCTATAAAAAAACCAGTCTACAACCAGTATTATTATTAATATTATTCGTCACCAACTTTTGCAACGCTAATATTGTACTTTTCATAGGTGTTGGTATAATCTTCTCCTCTCATCTTGGTACTGAAAAATTGGAGATGTGTTACAAATTAATTAGAATATCCAATTACAAGTTAACCGCATTAAAAACAATCAGAATTATAATTCCTTATGTTAATCTCAGCTGCCGACGACATTCATTATAGTTCATTAAAAATAAACCTCTGCTCATCCTTCCTATTAATATATATCATCACTGATATATATTAATATAGATATATATATATATTACTAATATATATATTATCAATATATATATATATATTAATATATATTACTAATATTATAAAGATATATATTACTAACATCACTGAAGCGGACCTCTTTGTAGCCGAACAGGCTGCATATAATGGACGAGACTGAAATCTTGAACAGGTTCCTGTCATGGAGGTCGTTGTGAGGCAATATACGATACCAATTGAATGCTAAATGATTTCCTGATTTATTACTTGTTTTATTATACTGTCGGGCCGTTATGTATATAATATTTTGTTTTTTCACAACTGTTTATAGCCGTTTATCACAGCTGTTTTACTTTTTCGCTAAAAATTTGCCCAACATCCCACTTGGAGGTTTTTTCACAATATTTTTACGTGTTACTCTAGCTTCACATAAACTGCGGAGGAGTACGATACTTTGGATAAATTTGCAACACAATGCAAAGTATAGAACAAAAAAATGGGCATTTTCTAGGATCAGTTAGAAATACGTTTGTGGGTTCGAAAACCACAATCTTGCTTTTCATTTTTAAACGGGGTTTTCAGTGTGAAATGAAGGTCGGAAAATAAATTTTTATGTATTTTTTTTATTCAATACAGTTTACTTTTTTAAACGTGTGTTTAAACTTTGAAATCAGTTGGTTTATTTAGAAGTTATAGTTAAAAATTTTAATCGTTAATAAAGTCGTATTCACTCTTTAAGCCTGTGCTTACATTCCTCATTATCACAGGATGATCGGCTGCCTTCAAGAACTTTCTAAATGAAAATAATTTTAATTGCCGAGCCCGCAGTAGCCTGCCGATTCTATAAAATGAGAAGAAAGAATAAAATTGATATAGACAGCAAGGGTGCAGGTAAAGTGTCGAATCCGCAGAGAGCCAACAAGGCAGACAGGAGTCGTCGGCAAGAGCAGTACCAATACGAAATGGCTCAGTACAATTACTACAATAGAAGAAAAAAAGTGGTACAAAACATCATGGACGCCGACGCTCCTAAGCAATGCCCTTCGAATGTAGCCGCTATCGAAGATCATTTTAGGAATCTCTTAGCAAACGAGCGGACTATGAAAAGTGTGCCCTAATGCCAAATTTGATGTCCATCAATGTACAAACAGTAAAAAAGGCGATAAAGTCGACATCAATGGGCACATGTTTTAGTCCTCACAATAAAATACTTTGATGCATCACACATCATCGAGGTTATTGCGGAGATCGTGCTGAAGGTGGCAGAGCCTTTTATGTACCAGATCCTTTTCGTCAGGGACGCACAATCTTAGTGCACAAGGGTATAGGTGATGCTGAGAACATTTCCTCGTGGTGACCAATTACCATATTCCGAGGGAATATCGAGGATTGGGACTGATTCGCTGTCGATGAGAGACTCCATTACAGCATTGGTCCATTGCTCAGCGACTACCGAATGTACCGGATGCCCTGTTTCAGTCCTGAAAGATTGAGTGTTGATCAGTACCACCGAAGTGTGAAAACCCTGCGACAGTCGTTGCTAGAAAACGCGTTTGAGGAATGAGCTAATTGCAGGTGGTAGGGCTTTGGCGTTCGTCATTTCAAAGGGATTCCGAAAGCCAACAGATATATATGTGAGAAGCAAATTTTTCGGGGTCTGAATGGTCCAACAACCTAAAGCTGAATATCAACTATGCACCTCTGCGTGGAGTCTCAGGAGCCAGCAGACAACAGAAAGAAGTTGGGTCCCTCTGTCTCAAATGCGGCAGAGAGTCTGAAACATCAGTCCATTTGCTGGGAAAGATCCGCGAGATCTTCGGAGAGAGAGAGAGAGTTCACCATGAGAGGCGTCTGATTTGGGCCTCACGGAACGATCCCAAACAGAGCAAGGAGCTTTCTGGAAGACCTAGGTGTTAGCAATAGGGATTTTGCGATATTGGTCGAGAATATTATACTTGACTTCCCGGGGATTATCCACCATCACTTGTATGGTGGCTAATTGAGTCGATATTCGTTATTTATTATGATTATTGTATATTTATTTATTTTTTCTGTAAGTATATTTGTTGTCATTGGTATTTATCCACATCTTTTTATTTATTTATTATTTCTTGTACTAATTTGGTGCATAGGTGTGCATGTATAAAACGTGAACATTTGATTGATTTTTAAGTAGTTTATTTTATTAGCTATTTGTTTTTTATTTTTCTTAATTTTTATTTTAAAAAAAAAGAAGCATTATATCAAGTAATAGTTAGGGTCACTGGAAAACAGAAGTAAGGGATAGATTCCAGAGTGATAGAAGGTTTACAATGGAAAAAAAAGAAAAAAATAGATATAATGTGGTAATGTAGCGATGATGGTAATGCATTTAGAGTTAAAATGAAAGAGAATTTTATATATATATATATATATATATATATATATATATATATATACATATATATATATATATATATATATATATATATATATATATATATATATATATATATATATATATACATATATTATGCCTAGCATTAGATTGATGAGTATGCTGTGTGTGTAGCAACTCAAGGTATTTGGACAGCATTGCTGTTAATAAAACATTTCTCTCTATATTTTTTTAATATTGAGATTAGTTAAGAGGTAAACATACTATAAGTCCCCGGATCTAGGAGGACAGGCAAGGAAAAGACTGGAGTAGAAAGGATAGAATGTTTTATGTTTATATCTCGAAAACGGAGACTAGCTTAAAATACTGTATATAAAAAACTTAAGAGCGTTATATTTCCTACAAGAATGTTCTTATTATTTTTTTCGTATCTACTATAGTTTAAGAACCATGTGCTCTTCTAAGTAACAAAATGTAAAGGTAATCAGGAATAAGGCCCTCATTGACTGGCCAACAAGGAATCCGGTGTTGCCAAAAACCTTAATTCACTAAAAATCTTCGTGAATTTTATGACCGAGTGCCTCAAATTTGTTTTTCAGAGCAGAAGGGACTCCTGTAATATTCTTACCTGTTTTTAAAAAATATGTAATAAATTTTACCGGTCACACCGTACCGAACTATCGTCATTACCTTTCTTTGATCAATGGAGGTTTCTCCAGGTGGTTTACCATAATTTAATCCATTGCTCGATTCTTATGTGATTATCGTAATAACTCCATTTCCATCACCAACTGTAAGATTATTCGAATAAGAATAAAACGCGTAATTTCTCAGATTCCACCGAAGACAAAAAAGTATACCAACATTTGAATATTTCACAATAAACTGAAAGATATGAGAATGAAATAGAAATTTCTTCAGATTAATTAATGCCCATTATGTTGGGGTTTCCTAGAAAGAAGTGGTTTCTTCCTGATTTCATTAAAATAAACAAATCTGGCATTTCATCCGTCCTAGACCAATAATATAAATTAACTTCTTCCTGTGCCATCAAAGGTGCATTATTAGTTTATTCGTTTGGTCCTAAGATTAGGCCAAGGATAATAACTTAGATTACCATTTTAAAACGATGTGTGGCCGTGATTCTGTCATAAGAATCACCTCATCCAAACTGACAAATGCGACTTCGCTGTCAACGCTAGGTTTGGATTTATGCTCATTTCCTCCATTCTTTTATAGAGGATGTTTCGCTCTCCGTAGCTTCCTGAATGTCTGCGTTTCTTCCTGGTTTCTCCCGAATATATATGGTAATCGGTACAAGAGCCGAATAATGGATACAGATCGTACTCTCCCGATTCAGTTATTTCAGTTATCCCATTTCCGATAGACTACAGGGCTTAATTCCAATTAGTATTGGCTATACACATATGTCTGTATATATATATATATATATATATATATATATATATATATATATATATATATATATATATTGTCCAATATTAATGATATTTTCTTTATCATCGCAATATAAGAATTTAAATGAATTATTAACAAAATGGACCACGTCATTTTATTAGATAACTGAATTCACATTGTTTTTATTTTTGTTGTAAAGTGCTAAAAAATGTGGCTTGTAATGAAAGGACCAAAGTCAAAGAACTTTAATTTTGAATTGATCTAGTTGTACTAAAAACAAAATTGGTGGTTTGACACCTTTCATATCATGGGAAGTAGTTGGTACAAACAATTAGCACCATAACTACATTACATACTTACATAACTACAACATACTTACTCTTATAACTTTAAATTGAGGGATCCCTAATTTTTAAACGTATCTGACCATAATTAGCAGAATTTACATTGACCATTTTAGTACCAGGGTATTAATAGAAAAAGCTAAGAACAAGTCATAGATGGTAGCACGAAGCTACAAATAAGAGAGATAACTTCACAAAGCTTCCTCCCATTTTTGTGTGTGTATCTTGCTCTCACAAGGGACTCTCATCTTGGCAACCTTCTTCGGAATTAGCACAAGGTTTGTATATTGTACCCGCACTAAAGTATCTGCTAATTATTCATAATTAGCCAAATCTGTTCTTCAAAATTAAGTGATTTTATCATTTTATTAAGTGATTTGACTATGTTTACCTTGGTCCAAGGCAAACAAGCTATAGCCCAATTCCAAGAGGGTTGTTTTAGAAGTGGATCAAGTTCTTTTCGTTGATATTTCATTTAACAGATTATTCGTGAACGCGGATGTTTGGACGATGGCAGTTCTCACTTAAAACTGTAGAAATTTAAAAAAGAAAAAAAACATTTAAAGGGTGGTTTATTTTTTTTCTTGTTAATAAAATGGGCCATTCTCTTACAAAGGACGAATCTTTGTCCCTTCGCTTTTATGGCTTCTCTGGTAAAGGGATTTGTCAATTTTTTTTTAAAATAAAGTTTTGACTAGTAGAGTGATAATTAACAACAAAAATTGACGCCATTATAATGATTTGAGAGAAAACAAAATTTTAATATCTAATTTTTCATTTCCTAACTCTGTCCTAAACCTCGTTTTGAAAATTAAAAAAAATGCTAAAGAATAATGGATAATTATTTCGTTGCACTATCATCAGGCTGATAAGATATGGTTATACGATTTTGAGATTCTTCAATTCAGAGTCTTAAAGATACAGTAAAACGGTTGGTATCGTATTAAAAGAATGTCCCAGAGTTTTGTTTCATTCCCTCGCCAGGTAATAATTTGAGTTCTAAATTAAATGAGTACTAAATGATGGTCATAGATGTCGCTGCTTAAAAGTCAAGAAAGAGGCATGGAATCCCGTACGTGTTCAGTGAGGTCTGCAGGTGCCATATTTTTTCATTATTAAACAATTAAACAAGGCAAGTAACTTTTTTTTTAATTTTCTTTCGCGGTGTTAAAGATTCATTTTCGAGAGAGCTTATTACGTTATTTTTAAAAACTGCACTTTTCATTCCCTGACCTATTGAACGTGAGCCGCCTCAGAAGTGCAATTATAGAGGTAGTTCAAAAGAGTGTAATCCAATTTTTTTTTTTTTTTTTTTTTTTTTTTTAGACATTTCAAAGTGCTACCCAGGGAAAAAAGACTGCATAGCTAAAAATGTGAGACAAAGCAAAAACGAATGCTTCTTGCTGATATAGCCGAGCTGCACAACGATTTTTTGAAAAAAGTTTCTCGTAATATAATTTCCTCGTCTTTCTATCGGCTCAAATCGTTTTGGGTAATAGACTCAAAAGATTCGAAGATAGACACCTGTCAATGCTAGATCCATAGACCCGTAAAAAGTTCCATTACCTATTAAAAGCACTCTTTAAAGCCAACATTCATTCTCTCATGGAGGACATTGAAGATTTCCCATTCAAGAAATACGCATTGAGCTGAGTTGTGGGTATAATATATTTACGTTTTAATATGCAAAGGAGCATTGTGAATAATTTTTGGAGGAAAAATTGTAAGTTAATGTTTGCAAAATTTCAGAACTGCAATTGGCCCTTTCCAGTAGAATGGCCCATATATTCAATCAGTCAGTTTTATTTGTTTGCTGCAGTAGTTAGCTAAGGATCAGATTGAAAAAAAAGAGGTTACATCCGTTAGACATTGTAGAATTGACAAATCGCTCTAGCTTGTAAATGACATTTTTGTCTAAAATGACATTATTGATGCTTCTGGTTCTCCTTTGTCAAATGCATATGAGAAACTAACTCTATCTGCGGTCTGTTGAGAAATAGCAGTTTTACAAATGTGACAAAGTTCTAATATAAAATATACAATTATATAATTTTAACATATCCTATATAAAAACAGTGGTATGGTATTTTTTTTTTTATTAAAAAACTTTAAAAGTTAAATTAAAACCATGTAAAGTAAGGAGAAGAAAATTGATAAAGTTTATTGATAACCAAAAATTGTATATCACTTCAAATTTTCAAACTCGTTTTCTTAAAACTATGGTCAGAGCAGTTAAAACCTTGGACAGACCAAGGTAGCGAAGTCTCTAAATTAGCGAATCAGTTGGCTTGTGCCAATGGCGTAGCCAGAGAGGAGATCAAGGGGTTTCTGACGCCCCTTCTCCCAAAATTACAAAATACTTTTATTTATTCTTATCTGTAATAAAAAATTGTATAATAAGTGTGGGTTTCTTTAAAGTAGATCCTTGGATGGATCTCCCCTCTCTCCCCCGAAACGAAATCCTGACTACGCTACTGGCTTGTGCTACTTGAATTGTTAGGATCGATAAATAGGATCTTATCAGTTGACGATTCCTTGGCCTGTATCTATTGTCTTGCATATTTGAATCATCCTAGTTACCAATCGGGAATCTCTCGCTGGCACATATGAGCATATCTGTAGTTTTAGACTAGGCCATTTGCTATGTAAGTCTAATGTGGAAAACCTTGACCACCATCGAAGTTTTTCGGTCGATATTATAATGATGATAGTATTATTATGTCATAAAAAATATACAACAGGATCAATAAAATTCAGTGTTAAATTCAGTAAATAGGTTGAAGTATATAGTTTCTGCCTATAGACCTGAAATCAGCATTGGATATACTTAGGTGTTTGTAATCTTTGTCATGACAAATTCATACCAGTGGAAGCAATATCACCAGACAAACTTTATTAAGTTAGCGCTTATTAACATCATTTATCAAGATGTTGGAGGGTGAAAAGAAAAAAAAAACTTCATTTATAAGGTTATTTTCTACTTTAGGAGGTTAAAAAACCTTAAAAATACGGGTTATTACAATCTATACCGTCATTCAATTTAATTATTTTTGTACATCTAATGTTAGCTGCGAACTGTTTTCCAGTGTTTTTACTGAAACGAAGTGGAATAAATAAATAAATATTATGCTTTTTTTTCTAAGGATTAAAATCGTCCTCTCGTTATGTTATAAACTTTAGTACCTCGGTATTTCTAAAATATTTATGGTAGAATTAATAAAGTTATAGTTTAATACTAAAGCATAATATTAATGAATAGAAATAGCATATCCAAATAGTTTTTAACCGAAATATTTTTAATTTAGGTTACCTACTGAGGAAATAGGTAAAGTTTTCAATAAAATTTTCTAAACATTGTATATTGAATAATTTTGTAAAACCAAGTATTTCATTGGTGGATAATGAATGTATAATTATAGTGTATACATTTTTATGACATAATAATACCTTCTGAACATTTTGGGAAAATATTATTTGACTTTAGCGATCCGTTTTCAAACCATTCCAATAAGCTAAAATAAGTATATTGGATCGCTGATCTAAAATTAATCTTTTAGTGCATTTGCCGTATATTAGTAATGCAAGATTTTTTTTTTGTTGTAAGAAACGGTTTTACCTTAGCCATCTCTCCTTGTTAATAAAGACTCTGTTTCTCTCCCCGGTTCCTCAGTTTTATTTACTTGAAGAATGCATACAAATTCTGTTCTCCTACATGCTCATACCGTAATTATTAATGGTACATTATTTATTATTACTCACTAATATTTTTAATAAATCTAATATTTAATAAATTATTATTGATGATAATTTTTATTTTTTACAGTTGATTTTGCCAATATTGCTGGCATAGAAATTTGGTGTACAAATGCCATAATGTAACAAACTTCCGTCTTCCTGAATCATGTAAATTCTTCGTATCCTTCACATAGGTGCAGTTATCTACTGATGGTTGTGTATTTTGTATTCACAAGTTATGGTTACAAGTTATAACAAGGTATACAAAGTAAAAAGATATGGAAAGAGGTGCAGTCAACCACATTATTATAAGTTATTAACTTCGCCAATTAAGGTGCATCGATTTGAACTAGAAATTATTGTTTACTAGAATTACGTATCGCATATAATCATTTATTTGCAAATTCTCAATATGGCGGAACATTAATTCTTAATAGTGTAGTCTTTCAAGGATGTTTCAACCAATTATTCGGATCTATTTCAATATTAAAGATGTATGTTCGCTCATAAAGTTATACCCAATTAACATGCTTGAATGCTTAGTACAATCATTTGACTTCAGCGTTTACCTGATACATTGATATACCGGACTTATTGAAATCGAAAGTGGTTCAATCAGGATCTTGGCAGATGACAAAGGACCATAATTTAATATGCATAGAGAAGAGATGCAAGTAAAGCTGGCTGTAAAGATTTGTGACGTGCTGACCTGACTAAGTCGTTGGACCCTCCAAAATAAATCACAAGCCGGATATTCATCTCAATTCGGGAAGGGGGAGAGGGGGTCGTACGAATCTTGACCCTGGATTAGGCCCCCGGGAAATATGCTGTCCACCCCTTCGCGCTTTAATTCATCCTATCTCCAGTTTTTTCTTCAGTTTTTTGTACTACAGTGGCCTTTACGGAAGAGGGATTGAAGACAAAGTAATTATTTTTTTGTTTTTGTTTACGGTACTATCTAATGGTTATATCAGTCCTCTGGGGTTTATACTTTTTTCGAAAAATCAGATTTCAGAAGGGTGTTTAATGTCCCTCAAGAATTGTACTCCAGATACTCAATATATCTCAATTATAAACGATATTAACATGATAATGAAATAAATACATCGTAACCTATGTGACCAAAAATCACTTATGTGATTTTGATTTTATTTGAAACAATACATTATCTCTAATGTTCCGGTGAAAAGCTTTCGTGTGCTAAAAATTCGTAAATTTAAATTTATCAAAAATAATCCTCCTATTGTTAGTATTTGTCGCATATACAGTTGCCACTAGAAGTCGCCCATGAGACACTTCCAAGATAGTCTTCACATAATTATACTCACATGATTTCACAGTTATTTACCTAATAAGAATTATACACAGTTTTTATAATAATTATTATAAGAGTTATATAATGTTATTTACCTTAGAGCTGAAATGTTTAAAATTAGTATGTTTTTTTATTATATTTTATAAAAATGTTTATAAATCAGTTTTTCATTTGTCAAGTTTTTGACACATAGGGGGCTTCACGGTTTTAACGACGAAATACTGTAATCGACATTTACAGTGTATAATTTATGGTTTTATATATCATATTATTTATGATCTGTATGTATTGATAAATTATTAAAAGTGTTATCTATTAATTAAAAATAGTTAAAAAAGTAAAGGAAAAAAAAATAAAAGTTTTTCTTATAAAGTACGTTTTGATTAACTAAATTATTTGGAGTGGAGAAATTAGGATTCTAGTGGAGAAATTAGGATGCTGCACGTGGTGAAGTTCTTTAAATTGTAAAATGTAAGAACTACTAAATATATATATATATATATATATATATATATATATATATATATATATATATATATATATATATATATAATTGATGTGATATCCTTACCACGATGGAAATGGTAGTGCTAGATAATGTACAAACTAGATAGATTATCAGTACTGACTCGACGGATGAACGCCCGGAGGATTCTATTAGATCGAGAAGATACAGGGGGGGAGGGCACGTGCTCCCCCAACTTAACTTGAAATAAATTAAAACGTTATAGAAGTTCAGCTAAAATCGGAAACAGCTTGTAGACTACTTTTGGCTTCTAAATGTAATATTTGTAACTTTATCACAATAAATATAAAACCTAAAGTGCCACAGATTCGACGCGGAGGAGGGCCTTAACTTAATATAATTTGTTCGAAGTGTGCTACGCCTATGCTAGTAAATTTGGGTATCGACGGACTTCAGTGAATAGAGGTGTGTTAGTGAAACCGGTATCGAACTAATCGGTTCCCTAAGTCTAATTATTCTTAATAATATTAATAAACGCATAAGATTACTATAGGTGCCAAGAATATCGAAGAATATACCATTTACCATATATAAGAATACCATTTATGTATGGTATAATATTAACAGATTAAACGTATTTTATACTTCATAAGTGTTTCGCTTTATAGCTGGCCTGATGAATTGCGCATCTCCAGATATTCTGATGAAGAACACGCAAACGATAAATTGTGGTCTACCACATAGTCATAAAACTGAAGCGAAGCTGTAGAATTGCTGAACTATAAAATTCAATCTCAAGGAAAAGAAGATTAAATAGCTGTAATACAGCCCATGGTCAATATTAAGGTCACTCTGTTGGTAGACCTGTATAGAAATAGATCAAGATCAGAAACCACTTCCTGGTTGTTCCGATGTCCACTCATATATATATATATATAATTTCAGGTATCGACTTTGGCAATGAATTACATAAAATCGAAAGGTTCTTTCAAGATTAATTGTAGTCACTTTACTGGCCTATTTTGCCAACTCATATTGGTTCGCAGTGATAATTTTAATTAGGCTGAAAAAATAACTTTGGGGCATTGGTGATCTAAAAAAATACCACAATTATGGCTAAATATATATTTAAAAATAGTGATATATTCAGCACCTAAAACAAACTATTAAAATCAAACTGAATAATGAAACTTCCTAATCTTAAGAACTAACCAGAAATATATGTCAAACTATTTCAACTGTTTCAATACCCTTTTAGTCGTATTTTTCCCGAAAAATCAGATTTTTCTGAGAGGTGCGCAAATATTTAAAAAAATCGAAAACCTTGGGTGTCTGTCTGAAAAAATTACGGTATGCTTACCTGAAATTTCGGCGTTTTTAAAGTGTTGCGCATCTCTACAGCTTTACCAAATTAGTTTATAGGGTTGAAAATTTGTATTTAAACTGAGTTAGTTAGGGCTCGAAACCTATTTCATTTGCAAGTAAATTAAATTACCTATAAAACAAAAGAACTTTCATCGAAATCGGACCAGTATTAGCAAAGATACAATTCCAGGGGTCCCCGTTGGGTCAAATGACCTGAAATTCGGTATGTAAGGTTTTCGGTACCGAAAGTCAGCGGAGAGGCAATCTTTTGCAGATCTCAACTTTTTTCTCACTCCCCCGTTTTTTTAATGTTTTGTATTTTAATATAAATACGACTTTAGTGATGGGGTTCAGCTGCTCACTGATTTTTTTTTTTAATTTAACATTATGATATTTTGAAATATGATTTTTTTAAATTCAGTTTTTCGCATATATTTCCGCTTCTAGGGATTAAAGAGAACTAAAAAAAAAAACTTAAATAGTTCACCATGGAATAAGCTACAGCATGAAATATTTTACGGTTTTAAAGTGTAATTTAATTATTTATAACAATTACACAGCTAATTACTGCAAAAAATAATGTCTTTGACTCCAAATTTACTGTAGAAAAAAATGCACTCAATCAATCATGATGAAACAATAAAAAATGATAGACCTGCTGATACCCAATAAAATGAGACTTGTTTCTTTGCAAAATTATAACAATTTTACTTAAAACTAATTTATAAATAAAATATCTGATGTTGACAACACATGACTTCCTTGTACTCCTATTAAACTATAAATCGTTGGCTCAAAAAGTGATCCTCAATTTGGTTACTAATTTCCGAAAATTGCAATATCTCAAAAACGAAATTCGGCGTTGGGACACCCATCTATTGACACACACACAAATACTCTTGTTTCTGGAGGTTTCATTCCGTTATTAAATGTCGTTTTTTTTTCAGTAGGTAACTAGTTTCCAAGAGATTTCTTCGTGTTCCGTGGCAACATTAAAACTGTCAATATCACTAGATAAAGCATTAGAAATCGACAGTTTCTAAATTTTAAGCGGAAGAACCCACTTAACTTATATCTTATTCTCCTGCTGCAGACTTGTTCATCGCACAAATGGGGAGGAAAAACAGTATTATATGCCCAATATTAACACTTAAAATAAGTAATAAAAATGTTTAATTAGAGTATAAACAAAATCGCGTTGGTAACATTTATTACCGAAACATATGATTTCTCCATTTAATTTTAATATAATTTTGATGTAAGTTTATTATGACCTTCAAGTAAAGTACCCTTTTCGGCTCACCAATTTTAACCAAAATCTAGAAAATACATTCATATTGATATAAAAGTCCTATTTACTAAATTTTAAGTGTTTTACATTATATTTTAATATAATTTTTGATGAAAGTCTAATATGACCTTCAAATAAAGTACCTCTTCCGGTTTTCCAATTTGGACCAAAATCTAGTATGGCATTTAATTCAATATATAAGTTCTAAATACCAAATTTGAGAAGTTTTCCAAAGTATTTTAATATAATTTTTGATGGAAATCAATTATGACCTTCAAGTAAAGTACCACTTCCGGTGATTAAGCAGTGACCAAAAAGAGAGGTTCACAACTAGATTTTACAAAAATCCTAAATACAAAATTTCAACTTTCTACGGCTAACCGTTTTTGAGTTATGCGAAATACGAACGTACGTACGTACAGACGCCACGACGAAACTAGTCAAAATGGATTCAGGGATGGTCAAAATGGATATTTCCGTTAAAATCTGAAAACCGAAAATTTTCGCGATTACAATACTTCCTTTACTTCGTACAAGGAAGTAAAAAAATTCGAAACTCTATTTCAAAAGTTTAAATGCTTTAGTTTAGATGCTTGTCAAAAAAATCATGAGTATTCAATTATTTGACAATTTTAAAAATAAATTATAATTTTGCAACTTAAAGAAAGCTAATGAATGAATGTCAATGAATTTTGCATCAAAGTGATCACAATAATTGCATTTGAATCGTTATAAAAAACACAAATTTAGACGAAAAAAGTTTACTCTAGTCTTATTGGGAGCCAAGATTCAGAGTTAACGATTTTAGCAATTGCATTTAGGTTAAGATAAGTTTGCAAATATTTTTCTTGAAAATTTATCTGCACATACTTGTTTGTAATTGCAACAAAAAAATCTTAAGCTTCATACCTCTAATATAATTTCACGGGGAAAAATCAGAAATATTGTAATCTTGGCGATGCGCGCCAATAATTGTCCTGCTTTTCCCAAACACTCTTTACCGAAGCGGGCATGAGGCTGTCAAAATCTTTTTTCGACTCATAATTATGTATTATAAATAATATATAATAAATGAAAATGTATATATTTAAAATATTATTTATGTATATACAATACAACAATATTAATCAATCAGATCAATATTCTGAGCTGAAAAAATTATATTTTGCTAACCTCGTGGTAATTGAGCTGATATTGTTAGATAACCGTAACAATATTTCTGATTTTTTACCCATAAAATTGTTTATACCAGAGGTATAACACTTCAGATTTTTTTTGCGAATACAATCATATGTGTGATGTTAAATTTTCAAGCAAAACTATTGGCAAATGTATCTGTAATTGCTAAAATTGTAAACTCTATGTATCTCGGCTCACAATGAGGTTAGGGCAAAAATTTTTATTCTAAATTTGTTTGTTTTTTTATAATAATTCCAATGCTATTTATTGCGATCAATTTGATACAAAATTCGTTGCAATATTAGCTTTTAATTACTTTGCAAAATTGTAATTGTCCGTAAAAATGTTGAACATTTAAAAAATTTTAATTTATTCTTTAAATTTTCAAAATATTGAATACCTGCTCATGATTTTTTGATCGAAATGAAATTTTCCGTAAAGCATTTCAACTTTTGAAATATAGGTTCGAATATTTTTATATTTAAATTAGTTTTAAGAAAAGTTGTTATAATTTTTCAATGAAACAAGTCCCTTTTTGTAGGGCATCAAAAGATCGACTGCGTTTTTTTCTACAGTATTTTCAAATTTGGAGTCCCTGATCTAGAGAGGACTATTTTCGGATTCTTGAAACGGACGGATTCTTGAAACGGATGCACATAATATATTTTTCCAGATTTTTCTTGAAAATTATGCTCTGGATACAGAACTATTTTCTTTCATGATGATGTCTGAACCAGCGAAACGTTGACTTGTTAGTTATTTACGTGTATTTGAAATATTTAAGTCATTGTCTTTGGTATAATTGTAAAAAGACTCGGAAATGAAATAGCTCCATGTAATATGTTGAGGTCTTGGTTTAGAGCGTTATTACCAAACATACAACGGAGAATAATAATTGTACTTCGGACATTTCATTGGCAGAATTGAGAACATTTCAGATTAATATATTTTGCTGACACCCACAGTATTCCATATCATCACCATATCATCTGTCACTACATCACCTCGGATTCCATACGTACAGATGAGTTAGAGAATGCGCTTTTTAGTGAAAAGTGTGTCGTTTCTATAATTATGAATGTTACTGTTGTTATATACTGGTTAGAAAGTATGATATTTAATAGTTCATGTAATAGGCTAAATCGTCTTTATTCTTTTAATTATTGTTTTAATTTAATTATTTTGTATCAGAAGGAACTTAGATATCGTATGATATGGTACATTCATATGGTGAGGATATGGAAAGGATTTTTTGGTGGGCGTTACCTGCTAAATCATGTGTTTTTATTTCAACCTGTTTAATTTTATCAACCGTATCGTACACCGTATACCGTAGTATAGCGTACACTAAAATTGGATGAGGAACGGGTGAGTTTATTTTACACATAATATCCGCTTTTTGGATTTACGTAGGCTGTATCATCACGAAGTATCACATCAAAAGGGTATCAAGAATAAAAGTGATGCTTAGGGTATAGAAAATCAAATGTGAGGGTATAGAAGAGCTTATTGAACAACGGCCTCGATTGGTAAACAGTTTGATATTCGCATTGCCTCAGAGAACGATCTGAAAGATAATATCAGAGGAGTATGTATAAGGAGTGAGGTAAATGAGTTTCAAGGCTGAAAAGCAAACCGGCTTGCCAGTGGAATATGCTGTGCTACGTCCAGGAATGCAATATTGTTTGCTTTCAATTGCAAAGAAATATTCTCAGATGTCTGAAAATTATATTTCTTCAGCTGAATCCAAACTGTTGTGAAGAAAGTTCTTGGTGTTCGAGCATGGATAGGATGCATTTAGGATGGATTTCTTAAAATATTTTTGAAGGATTAGGATCAGACTAATTGGTCAATATGATGTATCGTTAAACTTTGGGAAAATAGTATCAGTGGAGTTTTTTCATAACACAACAAAGTGAGTAATGATTTGTCTATGTAAATGAAAAGAGCTTTTTATGGAGGTTGTCAATAAATGTAGAAGATAAGAAAATCCTATCCCGATCATTTTAGAAAATAATTTTTACGTTTATTATTTATTTTATCTTCTTATAATTTACACAAACCTCAGTCATTATCATTAGCCCTGGGGAAAGTATGAGTACTGCATTGGTTTCGTTTATGATTCAAATCCTCGCTTATCATACTAAATTATTTCATGAATAATTTTTTGGTAGGCTTTTGCGGGATGAGAATTATGATTGAATTGACGCTTTGTAGATTCTATACATTAAAAATTCTCAATATTGTCGGCAGATGAGTAAGGCGATTGGATGACAATATTGGCCACACTGCCCACCAAGAATATCTTGAGAATGAGAGTCAGGCCCCTTAACTAGTTATCTCTAAATCTGTCCTCTTTGCCCTTTATATTGTATGGCTAATTTTCTTTTTTCCCTTTATTTACTGACAATAAAAATTGGATAAATAGTATATATTTTTGGTGATCGCTCATTGATCATCATAAAAATAACAGGAATAAATTTATTTATTTATTTTTACAACCGTCATTGATCATGTGGTCAATTTCAACTAACTTCATCTTCAAAAATAAATATTACACATACAAATTTATATGATGACCAATGACAGATATCTAGCAAAAAATAGTAAAATAGAGTAGTCGACCCACAACTTTTAAAAATAAGATAAAGAATTGTTACACGCTGGTGTGTCGTTTACTTCACTTGTTGACAGCTAGATGAATATTAATTTTTTTTAATTTATAATAAAACTTTATTTATCTGTAACTGTAATTACCTGAGGGCTCAAGGGAGCATGACGCTCAATATAGACCCCGAAAAGAATCTCTTAGCCTAATCTCTCTGCTCTAACTCCACTCTCTCCTACTCGCGGAAGGCCCTGTTAAGTCGAGCAACCCAGCTGGAGGTTGGAAACCCAATCCCTTCGGAATGCTGGGTCGACGAACCAACGAGAGACGGAGGTTCTGGATTTCAGTTATGAATGACAGAATGGGTTCCAGAACCCTATATCTGGGAACCGCTGTTCTGGGTATACGGAGCCATTCTTACCGGGCCAATCACCCGTAGGTAAAATTGATTCAAAGAAATATATCGAGCTTCGGAACTAGACAGTCTACACGGAATCGACGCGGTATGGAAAAGGACATACAAATTGCACTATGGAACATAAGGTCTTAGACAGGAAAAGAGGTAGAAATTATAGAAGAGATGAAAAGCTATCGGGTCCATATACTTGGTTTTAGTGAAGTAAAGAAGAAGGGTAGTGGAGAAGTTCTATTTGCTGACAACTATAGCCTGATATACTCGGGAGTTCCAAAAGGAGTAAGGGCTAAGGAGGGAGTTGGCATTGTTATGTAAGGAGTTGTTCGCAAAGGTAGAGGAATGGTAGCCAGTCTCACCGCGAATCATTATAGCAGACATGCAGCTCTCAATTGGCAAAGTATCCATAATAAAAGTGTATGCCCCAACAGAGGATGGGGATGTATTGGATAAAGAAATATTTTATTCAGATCTAGAGAGGGAAACCAATATGTGTCGAAATAAGCAAAGAAATGTTGTTATAATGGGCGACTTGAATGCAAGAACTGGTTGGGACCAAAACAGAGCACATGGAACAATGGGTCCGCATGGAGCGGAGGCTAAAAAGAATGAAAATGGACAACGTCTCATAGACTTCTGTGTAGACAACGAGTTGCTGATAGGAAATTCCTTCTATCCTCACAAGTCAGTCCACAAAATTACTTTCTCTGTGCCCGAAAGGAATGCTAATAATTGCATTGACTATTTTATATACAATAAAGAAATACGGAGATATTTCAATGATGTGAAAGTTATAAGAGGTGCAGAGCTAAGTACAGACCATCTCCTCCTGGTTGCTGATATCTGTATACTAAGTCCCAGAAAAATCAAACCAAAGATATTTACTAAGATTTTTTTGATGAAATTGCAAAACCCCGAAAAGAAGCTTGAGTATGCCACAAAATTAGACTCAATCATAGAAAGCATAAGCCTAGATGACCCCATTGATACACTTTGGTTGAACATCAAACACAAAATTATTGAAGTGGCCACAGATTTTTGTGGCTTTAAGAAAGTGTCTATGTGTGGAAAGAGATCCAAATGACCACGTTAAAGAGGCAGTGGGTAGAACGAAATAGCCTGGAAAAAATATAAAACGGATCGGACACACGAAAAATGGGTTAATTAGGTAACTAAAACGAATGAGGGCAAAGGTATAGTTCGGAAAGCAAAACAAAAGTCATGGGAAAGATTTTGGAATGGAACTGGATTCGGATTACCGGGAAAATTCCAGATTATTTTGGAGAAAAGTGAATGGGCTAAAAGGTAGCAAAAGGAAGCCGATAAGAAATATTAAAAATGAGGACGGTACTCTCAGAACAAACTGAAATATTGGAAAGATGGAGACGCCACTACCAGGAACAATTTAGTAGCCAAGTACCTCCCTCAGATCAGATCCTAGCTGAAGACACCGTTTCTGATGAAATGATATGGGAGGAGGAAATTGAACATTCCCTTGAGAGGCTTAAGACTGGTAAAGCCGCAGGAAGAGATGGTATCTCTCCAGAATTAGTTAAGTATGGTGGTCCACAACTCACTAAGGTTTTACAGTCTTTTTTTCAGAAACTGTGGGACGAAAAAAGAATACCAGAGGAGTGGGAGTATAATATAATAGTACCCATCCACAAGAAAGAAAATGCTAGCGAATGTAAGAATTACAGACCTATTTGTCTATCCCCTGTAGTATACAAGCTCTACACGTCCATATTAGAACGAAGGCTTAGGCTATATATAGAACCAATACTTGAGGAGGAACAGGCTGCATTTAGGCCAGGTAGACAGACTCAGGATCACATATTTTCTCTCAGATGCGTAATGGAGAAAACCTGGGATATAAACGGAAATATGTTCATGGCGTTTCTAGACATAAAAGCTGCATTTGACTCGGTCCCAAGGCATGAACTGTGGAGAGCGCTAGAGGCTAAGAATATTCCCAGAGACCTCATATATGCTGTCAAATCAGTATATCAAAATCCTAAAGGCATTGTTAGAATAAATGGGGTGGAATCCAGACCTTTTCCCATGGAACAAGGAGTCAAGCAGGGAGATTGCCTAAGTTCATTGCTGTTCGTAAATTTCATGGACGAAATACATAAAATCTGCAAAAGGAGAACGGCCAGAAGCATAGTAGGATTATGGAATCTAAGGCATGTTCAAGTCCAAGCTCTATTGTATGCGGATGACATAGTCCTAGCGGCAGAAACTACAGCAAGCTGTGCTTGAATGGCAAGAGGAATTAGAAAGAAAAGGTCTTTTCATTAATACAAATAAAAGTAAAATTATACATTTGGGAAGGGAACCTCAGGCGATCAATATAATGTGTAATGACCAGTCACTTGAACAAACTGATGACTATACATACCTGGGTGTTATATTAGGCAGAAATGGGAAAGTCGATGATGAGGTCAGCAACAGGATTAGGAAAGCTAGCAATATTTACTTCCAAATATGCAACTCCTTCGTAGGTAAAAGGAAAGTTGGAAGAGACGTTAATTTAAGAATATATAAACCTTCCAACTTTGCTCTACGGTAGTGAAAGCTGGGTAGCACTAGACAGATATAAAAATAGAATAACCACTGCTGAAATGAGGTATCTCCGAAGAGTGGCAGGAAAAACAAGACGAGACTGCATACGAAATGACATAATTAGAGAAGAGTTAGACATCGAGCCACTGGGACAAATACTCGAAAAAAGACAACTGAACGTCAGGTCTCCAGAATGGAATAATATAGAGAATCCAGAAGCTTCTATGAAGCCCGACCAACAGGTAAAAGGCCAAAGGGTAGACCTCGACTGTCTTACGAAGACCACATATCCAGGCTAGGACGATCGCGAGGGAAGTCGAAAGGAGAGATGAAGGCGCTCGCGAGAGACCGAGATGCCTGGTTGCGATGGCTGGATACACCTCCAAGCTGAGAGGAAGGAAAAAAAGAAGAAGAAGTAATTATCTGTATTTTTTTTCCTATTTATTTTTTCTGTAAATATAGTATGCATGGTTCCATATAGCACCAATGGCGTGTGGAACTTTGAATAAATGGTGTGGAAATTTGTATCATTTAACAATAAAAAAAAACTTTATCTCTCTCCCTCAAAAATATTTTTATATAAATTATAGCAAAGGAATATTCCAATAGTATACGATATTATAATATAAAATATTATATAACATATAGTTCTGACCTCATCAGTATATTAATATTATATTAAGCGCCTGACTAAAAATCATTTTCGTTTAATTTGTGGAGGGTAAATGAATTTCTGACGGATAATGAATTTCTTTTTTTGAGTTAAAGTTTTCTCCTTTTGAATTGAGGCACGAATTGATCGGAGATTTAATCAATATTTTATGTAAGGTATGCGACTGCATCCGAAGAATGCTGTAAGCTTTCAACAGTATTTATATAACAATAAAATGAAGAGTCCCCCAATCTCGGGCATTATCCAACCTATTGCACAGTCAGATTTATTGAAGCTGGTTTATAATTAATAGTTACAGCATAGATAAGTGAGATAGAAACACGTCGAGTTGCGTGGATGGCCGTATACTCAAAGATGTCACAGGAATGGAACACCTAATGGTCTCATACCGTTGACAGCTATTATCGATCGTGGCTCGGAGGGAGCGGAATTGAATGCTTCCCCAATCGGTGTTACTGACCGGCCTTGTCTCAGGAATCTCACCTTCACTCTCCTGCAATGCGAACCTTGTCACTTCGTCTCTACAGCGCCGTTTATTTCCGGGTGTATCTGGATTTAGTTGTTTGGACATGAGGTTGGATTCCCAAGCTAGGAAAGAGTTTGTATGTTTTTATACTGAAAATACGGCAAAATCAAGGCACGAAATGTGTGGCGTGAGGTTGTTTGTGATTCATTTCATTCATTCATTTCATTTCATTAACACGTTATTTAATTATTACTTTCTCTTACATATATATGAAATGTTACGATCGTAAAAAAATTCGAATACGAGTTTTTAACGGGAATACATGTCTCAAGATCCACTGAGTCCAAAGAACCAGGCCTTGCAAAATGGGTTGTGACTATGTGTATGTGAATGCAAAGCTTAGTAACGAAATTAACGTATTTAAGGTAGGTTATACGTGATATGCTACAACAACTTTTTCGCTAAAATCATCGCTTTGGTAGTGCCACTTTGTGCTATAAGATAATTAAATTCTCTAAAAAAAGATAAAATAAGTATCTAAATCGGACAAGTATCCATCCAGAAGTTCCAATTATCCATACACTTTACAATTTTCTCTTTAAAGCCCTTTAACTTTCCACATATATTGTACATTGCCGAAAAAATTCAAGGAAAAAGTTATGGCTAAAAGAAAATTTTATTTGCTTGCCCAACTCAAAAAGTATCCATTTTATGGTAAATTGTGTATACGATCACATGGAGGTAATTAAATTCTCTAAAAAACATTTAAAAAATCATCTAAATCAGACGATCATCAGCAAAGGTAATTGAACTACAGCAGCTTGGAATCCGAACCTGCATGGAATTCCGAGTGTGTCCTAAATTCCCCGAACCTACCTACTCCTGTTTTCGACAGTACTCTCTGTTCAACTCAGTTATTAACATCACGTTGATTATTATACCAAGATTAATTATTATATATTATATATTTACCTACATTATTATGGAAAAAAATCTGACCGCACCAGATTTTTTTTTTAATGCAATAATGAAAATTTCGAATGGCTTCTGGGGATGTTCATTACTAGAGCCGATTCGTCACGATTACTTGCGTGTGATTGTATTCTACTAGAAAATTTGTTCTAAATTGCTTACTATATGACTTATATAATCCTAAACTTACTGGCAGTATCTAGCCCGGTCAAATGATGAAGGTTATATTTTTTAGTTACTTATCGTAAAGATTCAGATATATTTATTTTAATTATTATTGCAGTATTATCAGAGCATTTCAAAAAGAAATCATCATAAATACCCGCAAATAACTAACCAGTCAATTCAGGCA
This sequence comes from Rhaphigaster nebulosa, assembly GCA_948150685.1. Taxonomy (NCBI): domain Eukaryota; kingdom Metazoa; phylum Arthropoda; class Insecta; order Hemiptera; family Pentatomidae; genus Rhaphigaster; species Rhaphigaster nebulosa. The sequence goes on from OX411309.1 coordinate 67,104,860, forward strand.
TCAACAGGATAGCAAAACATCAACTTAATTATACAAATTATAGCAAAATTACAATAAAGACAGCGGATTTCACACCAATTGTCTAAAAAGGACACATCAACTAGAGATGTATTCCTAGACAATTCAAGGAATTGTACAGGAATCTACAGATTTGGCGAAACGGTAACTGCTTAGTTATTTAGTGATATTTAAGATTCAAAGTCTTTGTTTTTGGGGATTCTCCCAATAACATACTAATAATTAATTTCTATCTTTGTTGTTGAGCATTTGCTCCCTTAAATTAATTTATTTTAATTGTTATTTACCGATGGTATAAAGTCTTAATTTTGAAAGTTTTATCCCTATATAGACCAAAGAGGGCAGTGAGGGTAGGTTATCTACAGGTCACCAACATATAGCCAATGAAAAATGTTCAAGATTAATTCTATTGTCCCGCTATGTGATACATATTAAATTTTTTTTTCGTCTCTATTCATTGCTCTTCAATAAATTGCTCCTGTTTCTGAACGGCGAATTTGCTGGGATAACCAGCCTATTCTCTGTAGAGAAACAGAGTTCGCTTATCCTGGGCAATGCATATTGTATGTGAAGGTCATAACTTTGTGCTCGACTAATTACGTTCTACGTTCTTGCCAACACCATGCAGATTTAGTCGTGACTGGACGATGCGGAGGCACTTCATTAAGAAAGCTGTCATCTCGTTCCCTTGGCCCTTCGGCTTACTCTTGTGATGATTGGTCACTTTACTATCAGTTCCTCTCTTGAGAAAAGGAAACCAAATAAGTCTATGCCCCTTCGGTGGCACTTCAATTGCAAGGAACTCTAACATTAGCAAATTGACACATATTCTGAAAGCATTTCGTTTTTAGTGAGTCATTGACTATCTTGAGCAGCCGGACCTTCAAATAGGTCTTCTTTTCTCCAAAATCGACGCAATCTATCGAGTGCAGTAACACGACAAGTTCTTAATTTATCCACTGCACTTTTCAGTTCTCAGAGGGCCCACGAAAACACATTCATGATGGGATATTTATCATGTCTATTCTTTGGAACGAGTCGTGTAGTATGGGTATTAGCTTTGCCTTATTAAGTAATACCTTACTAAGCTAAGTCATTATTTCATCGTTCCATCTCAATCCTTGGATGAAGGTTATCTAGGATGTGATGTGATAAGATGAAGATTGCAATTGAGATGATCCCGAACACATTGGACTCTCTTGGTATACCAAACAATTGGGAAGGACGCAAATAGCGTTTATTCTAGTGCTAAAAATAACTTTTATTTTTTATATAAATTTTTTTAACGTAAAATATTGGTTTTTACAAAAATAACTGAGGCAGAATCCGATGCCTTCTTTATTTATAATCTCCTTTCATAAATGCCTTTCATATTCCTGAAATACTAATCTACGCCAATGTCCCTATATTGTAGCTACTGACTAGCAAGAACTGCGAGATGAAAATCGGGATGCAGTAGTAAACCTAACGCTTTTCTAATGCACTTTTTAAAAACGAAAAAAGTGATTAATAAAATATACAAGAAAATTAAAAATCGAGGATAAATGAGGAAAGAAAAAATAATTAATTGGTATGTGACATTTATGATTTACAGTCACTCCCAAGATATTCTTCATGCACAATTAAGTAATTTAGGTGTTAATGATAATTCTTTTGGTTAGATGTTAATAAAATAAATATTTATCAGCGATTTTTTGATATTATATCTCTAATATCATTGATTATATATTATACAGTATTCCTAAACAGTTTCAGGAGTTTGCGTCATTGATACTTTTACTCCTACTATAGCGGAAACAAAAACCAGGCCACAAGAAGCCAGTTCCTAATATTACCGTAGTAATCATAGGATCCACAGGTTACATGAGCGAAGGTGAAACGATCCTTCAGTAAATCGTAGTTTCAAAACCACACGGAACTCGCTGGTGAAATTAATTCTGGTTCTGTTGTCTGTCCGCTTTTTATCAAGATTAGAAAGAAGTCGGAATTTAACACTTGATTGTGTATATATATATATATATATATATATATATATATATATATATATATATATATATATATATCACATAATAGCTGTATCAGAAACCTGGCTAAAACCTTATATCCCTTCCTCCCAAGTATCACTTCCTAATTACTCTTTCCTAAGACATGATAGTAGACCTGATCGTATGGGAGGTGGTGTCGGACTATATGTTAATGACAGCCTTAAGGCCAAAATCCTACTTCTATCCACTTCTCCTTCCTTTCCTCACCTAGAATACATATTTGTTGAAATTTCAAGCATCTCTTCTCCTCTGTTATATGCCATTGTCTACCGACCTCCTCGTGTCCCATTCGGCAACACCTTCGAATCCTCCTTTGCCCATCTGGTTTCTACCTATTCCAATATCATTATCTCTGGTCATTTTAACATTAATATGCTATCTGAATCCAGTGATAAATCCTTTCTTACGGATTTAATGTTTTTCTCAATTTTTACCTCGTTCACTATTCTCCTACCCACCACACACACTTTTCTGATACCTGGTTAGACATTCACATTTTTGATTCTTCCATGAAAATCCTCTCTTCTTCCCAGCACTCTGTTCCTTTTCTTTCATCACGCGATCTTTTCATACGACTTACCCGTCAAATCCTTTACTCCAAAAGTTGTTTCATATCGTAGTTTGGACCTCCTTTCTTATGAATCCCTTCAACCTGACCTGGGGCATCATATATTCCAATAATTCTATAGATTCCATGGTTTCCACCTTTATCTCAAACCTACAATCCGTATTAGGCATTCATGCTCCCCTTAAAATCCGAACCTTACGCTATCCCACTGCTCCTTGGCTAACCCCTGAAATAAAACAAATGATATGAAGAAGAGAAGCAGCAAGACGCAAATTTCGTCGCACTCGTTTTTTAGCTGACTTTGCGCCTTTCAAACAGCTTCGAAATGAAACCCAATCTGTAATCCGACGTTCCAAATCCCTCTGCATCCATTCTACCCTTTCTAATGCTCCTGATTCTAAATCCAGATGGAAAATCCTTCGAAAACTATCCGTATCAGAATCCAATAACCTGAGTTCTTTCCCAGTTACCCCAGATGATCTCAATGACCATTTCTCATCCTCTGCTTCTAGTCCTTCATCTACTGCTGATATTGAACATCATAGCTTCAACCCAGAAAACTTTTTTTTCTCCCACGTGTCGTATGACGAATTACTTTCCACTATCCTAAAATCCCACACCAATGATTATGGTCCTGCCGATATCCCAGTAAAGCTAATAAAATCCTGTCTCCCAATCCTTATGCCCCATCTCTATCATATTTACAACTTTTCTCTACAAAATTCCATATTCCCCTCTTCTTGGAAAACTGCCCTAATCCGACCGTTAAATAAAATTACAAATCCCACCTCACACCATGATTTCCGTCGTATTTCTCTCCTCTCTAACCTGTCAAAATCACTGGAGCCTTGTACAAATTCAACTTTCAAACTTCCTAGAAGAACGTTCCCTCATTAACCCTCTCCAATCTGGCTTTCGACCTTGTTACTCAACACAGTCCGCTCTCCTGAAAATAACCCACGACCTCCAAACCGCCATTGAATACCAAAGCCTAACTATCCTCATCCTTTTAGATTTCTCCAAAGGGTTTGACACAGTTGACCGTAACAACCTCCTTAACAAATTACAAAGTCTTCCTTTATCCAACAGTGTTTTGCGGTGGTTCCAATCCTTCCTCTCAGATCGGTCGCAGTATGTAGTCGTTCCAGGACTTCCAGGAACTCCTTCCAAGGCACGATCCCCCTCCTCTGGTGTCCCCCAGGGCTCCTCTTTGTCTCCTACTCTGTGTACTATTTATATTAATGACCTTCCCCTTCTTATCCATCACTCCCAATACCATATCTATGCAGACGATTTCCAAATATACTTGTCCTTCCCGCCTTCCGACCTGTTACTAGCCACCAAAAGTCTTCAAGAGGACTTGAATCGAATAAGTCACTGGGCTGTTGCTAACAAGCTGAAGTTGAATGCAGAGAAGACAAAGGCAATTGTAACAGGTTCCCATCACCTCCTTAAAACTGTTCCTTATATCCTTGTTCCTAAATAATGATCCCATTAAATTCTATCCAACCATAAAAAAAACCTTGTAATCACCTTTATACAAACCCTTTTCTGGAACAATCATGTTTCCGATATTTTCCGTCATACATAAGCAACTAAATTACCTCCGTCACCTATTTCCACTTGAGACCCGTAGACTCCTAGTTACTTCCTTAATATTACACTGTTGTGCGGTGTATGGGCGTCTCTGTGGACCTCGAGGCCAAAATAAAACGTTTGATAAATTGCTTTGTACGATTCATCTTCGGGATCCCGAGGGACGCCTCTGTCTCCCGATATTACGAAGAGTTGAAGTGGCTTTACTCTTCCTATCATCGTAAGTATATCCTTGCATCTTTTCTCTACCAAGTTATCCAATCCCACCGTCCATCCTATATTTTCGACCTCCTTCAATTCAAATCCTCTGTTCATTCTCTTCATACCCGTTCTCGGCCTTCTGATTCATACACAGCGGCCCACTGATCCGTAGCTTTCGACAGATTTTTTCTTGTCCGATCCTCATCCTTATGGAATTCCATTCCTCCTTCCATTCGTCGCTCCAATACTCTTATCACCTTCAAATTCCGCTTATTCAATCACTTATTTTCCATCCAGTTCCAAAAAACATTGTAAATGGATTTTCAATTAGACTATTAATGCCTATTTCATATGGTAGAAGCTATTGCATTATGACGTTATAATTTTCATTTGCATTTATTTATTGACTTTTCTTTTTTTTTTCTTTTTTAATTATCTGTTAACGCATATGTTCCTTATCATCTACTCTAAGGCTCTGAAGCCCACCTATCATTGCCTGTAATTGTTATTCTAAAGGGACTTGTCCCAGAATAAATAAAGAGTTTATTATTATTATACATATATATATATATATATATATATATATATATATATATATATATATATATATATATATATATATATATATATATTGATAATTACATATATATAAAATATGCGAGTAATTGTCGATTAATTTTATCTCTTATCTAATAATTTACATTAATTATCGTTGACTATGTTGATGATATAGATTAATAATAATAAACATACTTTCCATCTTATCGAAGAAAAGGCATCTAAAGCAAATTAAACTCCAGCCTTTTTAAAAGAACAATATATCAGGGAACATTGGCAGAATGAAGACCTCTCCTAAGCTAATATTTATTCATAGACTAACTCTGTATGCATGGAGGTTCTTGGGCGTCAGGATTTCTTCAGTATCTAATATATCAAAAATCTTGGATAAGAACTCAGAAGGCGAGAGTAAGAAAATTGTAACGAAGTATACATTGTTTAATATCCCTTAGATATACGACAGATATATATATATACCGGGTGACCCTCCCTCGCCGGCTTTTAGAGCTCTTTTCTTTTCTGCAAATTACCTAAAAATAATTTCGCCAAAAATAACAAGTTGGTTTGAAATTCGGCATTCTGGTGAATGTCATTGTGAAAGTCATGTGAACGCCGACAACTCACAAAAGATCACGTGTTTGATCTATCGAGCAGCTATTGGTGCATCCGAATCCAAATTTAATTCTCTATTACTTTAGTTCCAACCCGTGTTTGATGCAAACGGTCGTTCCTTCATTAATTGCTAAAAGTGTCGAAAAACGTAAATTTTTTTTCTCATGTTTTTGGCCTGAAAACTGCTCAAGACTTCATTTGCTGAAACATGTCCACCGGAACTTTTTTGTTCAGCATTAAATTTGAAATAAAACTCCCAAGGGTTGTCCCTTTTTTGGGGGGGGAGAGGGATTAATTTAGAATTAATAATAGAAATAATCTGAAATTGGATATGACTGCTTTCAGCTGATGCCTTGGTCATTAGCGTAAAGAAAGATATTTATGTATCTGAGATCCATAATTTTATGAGTCGTCAATGAGAACTCAAGAATTTTTCACAGAAGAAAATCTTATTTTTTTCTCGATATTAATTTCTCGACCCTAGCTTAGCAACTATTCTCCATGATGTCAATATATAAGTATCAGTTGTTCTTCCAGTCGAGTCAACTGGGGATCAGAAAGGTAATTTGGTGGAAAGTTTTGGAGAAGTTCAGAAAATTTGTTCATTTATGGTTTCTGGTGTGCAGATGACAAATTACAACTTTGTTATCTAAAATTTGTCCAGTAAATATTTAATCTTTTTTCGTTCCTTTTTTTTAGCAACATCAATCAATACTAAATTAAAATATCTGATATGGACAACACATGACTTCCTTGTACGCCTATTAAACTATAAATCGGTGGTTCAAAAAGTGATCCTCAATTTGGTTACTAGTTTCCGAAGATTGCAGTATATCAAAAACGAAACTCGGCGTCGCGACATCCATCTATTGACACACACATACTCTTGTTTCTGGAGGTCTCATTCTGTTATTTTATGTCGTTTTCTTTCAGTAGGTAACTAGTTTTCTAGAGATTTCTTCGTGTTCCTGACAACATTAGAACTGTCTATGTCACTTAAAGCATAAAGCATTGGAAATCGGCAGTTTTTAAAGCGGAAAAACCCACTCAATTTATATTTTATTCTCCTGCTGCACACTTGTTCATCTCACAAATGGGAAGGAAAATCAGCATTTTACACTCAATTTTAATTCTTAAAACAAGTAATAAAAATGGTTAATATAATAAACCAAATTGCGTTTTTAATCTTTATAACCGAAACATATGATTTTTGTACTTAATTTTAATATAATTTTTGATGTGTTCATTATGATCTTCAAGTAAAGTACCCTTTTCGGCTCACCAATTGTAACAACAATCTAATGAATACATTCATATCGATATAAAAGTCCTATTTACCAAATTTGAGATGTTTTACATTATCTTTTAATATAATTTTTGATGAGTCTAATATGATCTTCAAGTAAAGTACCACTTCCGGTCTGCCAATGTTAAGCACAATTTATTATATTGTTTAAATCAATATATCAGTTATAAATACTAAATTCGAGAAGTTTTGCATACTTCAAGTAAAGTACCACTTCCGGTGATCAAGCAGTGACCTAAATTTTCACAAGGTTCACAACTCGATTTTACAGCAATCCTAAATACAAAATTTCAAATTTCTACGGCCAACCGTTTTTGAGTTATGCGAGATACAAACGTACGTAAGTAAGGACGCCACGACGAAACTAGTCAAAATGGATTCAGGGATGGTCAAAATGGATATTTCCGTTGAAATCTGAAAACCGAAAATTTTCGCGATTACAATACTTCCTTTACTTCGTACAAGGAAGTAAAAAGAATAAATTCTTTGCATTTTGCACCTTCTTTTTTTTGTATTTATAGTTATCTCGGTGGAAAGTTTTGGAGAAGTTCTAAAAATTTGTTTTTAGGATTCCGATTACGAATTTCAACTTTCTTATCTCGAATTTTTTCGTGCTAACTGAATATACATCAAAGCTGATCCTAGAATTTTAATGTTCTTCCAGAATTGGTATACAACCGAAGTAAATATCTTTCCGATTTAATACAATGTTGAAATGTAGTTAATAGATTTTTATTTGCTGTCATAGGATAGGGTTCTTCATGCGTATCACCGGAACTGCTAAGTAAATCATATTATTATCACCCTATTATCACTCACGATTTCATCCTGAAATATATAATTATCTGAGAAGATTATGCTTATTATTTAGCATTTATTATCTAACACTTACTTGCATATATATTGTACTATATAATAAATTATAATTATATTATAAATACTATCTAGTCTTACACCGCAGCTGAGGTTCATAAACAAGATTACCTAAGTGCTGAATGAAAGCGAGCTCGATGTTGGATGAAAAAAAAAAACCAATGGCCGTGATTGGATATTGGAAAGTAGGTCAGGTTTGAATAACCTTCGATCGTAGTCGTGGTCACTTCGATCAAATCCAGCTGATGACGAGTACTACTATCGCACAAGTTGGATTTGTGCCAGTCCAAACTTTTGGATTGCTTCCACAAGAAAAAGTGACAGGAGAATGTGACAGTACATTTTACTCGTAGACTATGATGATATATGACTCTTGCTTTAACTATAAAAAAAAAAAAAAATTGACTCTTCTTTTTTAGGTGCCTTCTCAGCTAACCCTAATGATTACTTTAATTTATTAGGCGCGAAAGAGCTGGTAGGAAAAGAGGAGAAGTATACCTTCCGATTGGTGGATGAAAATTTTAGTGGAAGAAATATAGATTATCTGTAATTTTTCTCCTTCTCTAGTTATTCTCCGTTAATCAACTTTTCTCAAACTTTGATTGCTGCATTGCTTCTTCTCGTAGTGTAAAGACAACCTCTAAGTTGTTCAAATTCTATCTGTGGTTAAGAAGCAAATATAAGTTTTAGTTATTAATCTCTTCATCAGTCGTAATATTTGAAAATGTAACTGTGCGTAACTTTGGGATACTCCAGAAATTGGGGATACTTTGCTCCAGGAAACGTGAAAATGTATTTCTTATTTATTTCGTGGGATAGACGAACCATGTATGATATTAGTCACCAAGAATTTCTTTAGAATTCCTGAGTTGAATTTTTGAGCCACCTAAATTGTAATGAATTTTTTTGCAATCGAAAAAATATACATGATTTGGATTTGATTTAGTCTATATTTATATTGAATAAATATTTCTGTTTTGATATTTTTTTTTGTTATTTTACTTTAGTTTTATTTGAAGGGAAAATTTATATTAAGTTTGAAAAAAGATACATTGATATTATTCATAGAATTAGCAAACAAAAAAAATTTTTTTTTTTATTCTTAAGTTTTTAATGTTTCTCATCTTTGATAGCGACAATCTTAGTTTTATTGCACTATCTATTGATTCGTTCAAGCTATTGCGTTTTTATTGAGTTGGATTTAAGCGTGGAAGGGCATTATAGCGGGGAATTAAAAAAATATTACATTACTGAAAACAGTTAAAATGTAATAATAAAATATTGCTTTACCAAAAATTCACTGTCATCAGATGACAGATTTGTCATATAAACAAAAATATCTGTTCTCATTTTTACTTAGGGCTGAAGGAGTATTCTATATCCCTAAAATGGTGTTGTAAGAGAATGGACCATCCTGGGCGCACGAAAACGATGGTACAACACTGCTTATAGGTTATTGTTATTTTACAGTTTATGCTCATCCATGGATTCGTCTATAAACGATTTTGATAAAAAAAAAAAAATTAAAAATAATGTTTTTTTCCGTAATTAAATTTATAAAACATAAGTTTACTACGTGGAATAATGATGGTTTTAAAATCAGGATATCATGTTATCGCTATTTCTTAAAATTAAATCGTAAATATCCTTATAATTCGATATCTAATTATCTAAAAATATGATTCGAATATGCATTATTCGTTCAGAAATACAAAAATCAACAGCCACTTATTGAAAATACAATCTAGTAAAAAATTCGTGATGTACGCAACTGTTCTAAATTTCTGTTCGTGTCTCACGCGGTTTCAGTTAATTGAATTTCGAAATTTTACGATGGTTTAAGAAATGCGTTATATAAGATTATTTGATTGTTTTGTTTTTTAATTTCAAAACACCGTGAGTGTATTTTTATTTATTTAAGTGTATTTCAGGATATGAATCCTAACTCTTAAAAATGTTCTAATTAGTCCAGGTTTCTCTAATTTTATATTTTTTTAAACATAAACAATTATTGGCCTTTTTGAATAATATACCAGTCTATAAAACTTCGGAGTTGTTTACTGAAAAAAATAAGTGATTCACGTTTTATGAATGAAAACCTTTTACAGACCTGAGAGAAAATAATGAGAGTAAGGAAGTGCATTGCTGTAAGAGGTGGGGATTGTAATCGGTGAAAAGAATTGGTTGAGGATCGTGAGGATCGAAACCAATGACAAGTACTTAAGTACTTCAGGATGCATGATCGGTTGAAGTGCAAGGGATTGTGTTGATATTTAATTTTGGTATAATAATATATTTAAAATTCACACAATCCCTGGTATGGAAAGTATGGAATCAGTCCCCTCTTTTCTTGTCGTTTTTCCGCAATTTTCTTTTTTCTTTTCGACCCTACAAATCTTTTTCATATTTTCTTTATCTTGGCCCTATGCATTCTGTCAGTCTTCTCACTCAACTATCCTCTTCCATCCTAACAACATGGCCAGCCTATTTCCACTTGAGCCGCTCTGACAGCATTTGTTATATCTGTTCGCTCTGTTATGGCAGGCTTTTATTTTTATATTTGTTTCGGGCGCCTCTTAATAACGGAAATTCCGGAAAGCCCCGTGAGTTATTTTTTCACCTTCTGTTGATCTTGGTCCTGAAATCAGAATAGAAGATATCAGTTAAAGAACATTGTTGGGTAAATAAAAAAAATTTATTTCGTTTTTTTTTTTAAATAATTAATTATTTCTTATTTCGAAGTGTATATTCTCCAGACATACTGTCCTATTTTGACCTAGTCGTATATTGGAGTTGGCTTAGGCTGTATTTTATGACTACCGTTACTTGGCGGATAAAAGCACCAAATTAGGTATGAAGATGCCTTCGGGTGTACTAAAAACATATTAGCCTAGGAGACCTCTGGAATTCCCAAAAGATTTTGAACAAAAGAAAAATTCAATAGAAAACCTAAAATTTTCGCTCAATTCATTCCGTGCTCAATATCTTGAAAATTACCAACCACGCGAAAATCATTATGACCTATTTTAAATAAAATAGAATTTGGTAAAATTTATGTCCTAAAGTGCTCTTTACATTTACTCCCAAGATAATGTTTCTCGAAAAAATACTTATTTTTTTCAAAAAACGAGAAATCACCGCTTTCCGAATCTATTTTGACGAATATCATGGAAACTCGTCTCACGAAAAAAAACTATATATAAAAGTTAAAATTAATATATATATATATATATATATATATATATATATATATATATATATATATATATATATGTGTGTGTGTGTGTGTGTGTGTGTGTGTGTGTGTGTGTGTGTGTATATATGTGTGTGTATATATAATTGATTTTATTTTCAAAACACGGCTAATAAAATATATATATTATATATATATATATATATATATATATATATATATATATATATATATATATATATATATATATGTATATGAATATATAATTGATTTTATTTTCAAAACACGGCGTTGATACATATATACATATAGGAGTTTTTCAGAAAACTAACGAAAACCTAATTAGTCACGAGATAACGAAGCAAGGTTACATTCCAACTAATCTGTTTCCACTGAAAGGGTATTTAAATTAAATGACTACCTGCCAACTTCTAGTAAGTGAAAGAAGTTCTTCTTAATTATATTTTTTTTACTTTTTTGTTAATTCCATTAGGCTTCTAGACTAAGATTTATTGTATACCTTAAGATATCTTCATGCCAAGTTTGATGCTTTTATCAACCAAGTACGGTAATTTCGCTAAGCCACCCCAGTTACTAGAAGTTGGCAGGTAATTATCTAATTTAAATACCCTTTCAGTGGAAATAGATTAATTGGAATGTAACCATGCTTCGTTATCTCGTGACTAATTATGTTTTCGTTAATTTTCCTGAAAAACTCCTATATGTATATATGTATCAACGTCGTGTTTTGAAAATAAAATCAATTATATATGATTGTGTGGGCCATGGGGATAACCTTGACAAGAGATGTAACCTTAAGATCAGATGTTTGTTTATGTTTGTACCATATCTGTTAGTTTTTGTTTAAAACTGTTAATGTTTGTATGGAGTAAACAGTTTGATTCAAGAGTGTATTATTAACTATAAAAAACCATTTATTTTTAGGTAAGTTGTTTGTTTTGGTTTTTATGAGCACATTGTAAACTATTGTTATTGTAAATAATGCTAAATATTCTTATTTCTAGGATCAAATCGGTCTAAAGTTATTGAAGAATTCAACCCTATTTTACCACATTAGATATATATTAATTTTAAGTTTTTTATGATATATACTAATTGCACATCGTTGTGTTGCTTGTAACTTTGAATGATAAAAAAAAGGCCAATGTTCCCAGAAAGAAAATCAAATTTGATTAAAATAGTTAATAATGATTATCTTCGTAGGAAGAGCAGTCTCCATGATATTTGCCAAAATATATTCACAAAATGGCGATTTCTCGTTATGGGAAAAAAAACATAACTTTTTTTAAAGACTTTATTTCGGGAAACATTAGACATAAAGATGTATATTACCTCACAAATTAGAGCTTGTTAAATGCGCCATAAAGTAGTTTATAATGATTATCATCGTAGGAAGAGCAGTCTTCGCGATGTTTGCCGAAATAAATTAACTAAACGGTGATACTCGTTTTTTTTTTTTTTTTTTTTTTTTTTTTTTTTTTTTTTTTTTTTTTTTTTTTTTTTTTTTTTTTTTTTTTTTTTTTTTTTTTTTTTTTTTTTTTTTTTTTTTTTTTTTTTGTAAAAAAGCTAATAAATTTAAAGAGCTCCATTAGGGTTCAAATATTAGCAAATTTGATTTCCTTTAAAAAAGGTTACCACAATATTTTTCGCGTGGCTTGTAGTTTTCAATACATTAAGCGCGGAATGAAAAATGAGTGAACATGTTAGGTTATTTCTTGAATAAAATGCCGCCATTTTTGAAGGTAGCGACTTTGGAATGGCGGACAAAGCTTATTATACTTAGAATGTCCTAAGTAATTCACATTCAAATCTTCTGCCATAATGAGCCTGACTCCAGGGCTAATCGGTGTTTAATTAGAATGTGGTATAATTATTAACCTGGTTTAAGATTTATTACTATAATTGTATATTAGTTTACGAGACAGCCCGTATAAGTCCTCAGAACGGAATGAGGATGTAAAAAAAAATATATTCATATATATATATATATATATATATATATATATATATATATATATATATATATATATATTGTTATAGTTAATTGTTATAGTTATATATATAATTGTTATAGACACTTAAATTATTGCACTGTTATAAGTTCGCTAATGTAATTAAACTAAATGTATTGCAAGCTAAATAACTAATGCTATTGATAGCTAGAATAACTAATGAATCATGTATGCTCTTAATGTGGAAGAAGACTGAAAGCGCTTACGTTAATTAAGTTCATTTCTAAACCGTTTCGAATATATTAAAAACTGAATATTGGTTTTTAAAGAAGAATAAGCGCTCCACATGTTTTATTTGAAGACTTTTTCGTTATTGTTGAGCGTTGTGAACGATTTAAAAAATGACTTTACTGGTGTTTTTTATTCTCAATCAATTATTGTTTTCTTATTATTCTATGTCTTATGATTTTTGATTATTTAGATTATAAACAAAGTCGATTACGGTGAAATTAAGCGAAATGCAGAATGGCATTGACCAAAAAACTTAATAAAGTCAAATTCGATATTCCGACGTCTTTGAACGCCATTTTGGAAAGGTGTTATGAGCTTCGAAAATACTAATAAACTATAATCCGTTGGGGTTTCTATTTGTATCCAATTAGGCACTGAATTCTTTGGAATTTTAAAGAACTTTGCTAGCATAATTTGTAGATTATTTATCAGTTTTTTTTATCTACCCTGGAAGCATTTGCATGATGGCTTATGATCTTCATTTACAGTTGAACGTGCTGTGACTTCATATGCAATGAGATTTTTCTTAATATCAGTGTGCCAAAATATACCAGCGCCAAATATTTCCTTATTGTTTCCTAAGAGGGCTCACCACTCTCTACATACAAACTTTCGACGGGTTTGGTCCTAAATCTAGTGAAGTCCTTGGTTATGCAATGTTTCCAAAAGTTTTAATGTTGTCGCACTTCCTGAGCTGTAGGCGATAGCCCCATAATCATTGTTAGGCCTGATCAGGATATACAGCGTTAATAGCGTCCGCCGGTCTGATCCCCACTGAGTGGTGGCCACTACGTTTAATAAATTTAGGCCTTTTTGGCATTTTAACTTTACTTGACGGATTTGTTGTGTCCAAGTTAGTTTTTTATCAAAGTAGAACACTAGTAATTGGATTACCTCTGCATAAATAATCGGTTGATTATAGAGTTAATGAGGGATGTGTTACGCATTTTGTACGGCTACTTTTTTCGAACTTGAGAAGCTGAAGCTTGTGGTGCTGGACTATGCGTCAAGGATTCCCCAATGCTTTTTGGAACATCCATTCAATGTATTCTAGAGAATTGCTACTTATATAAATTGTGAAGTCATCAGCAAATAAAGAAAATATGACTTCAGCTGATGTTGTCTTTACAATGCTATTTATGGCTATAAAAACACTCTTAAACTCAAAGGAGATCCTTGGGGTGTACCGATTTCTTGTTGTAGCATTTTGGAAAGATTAGGGTCAACTTTCACTTGGAATTTCCTCTCTTCAAGAAAGTGTCCTCTCATCAAGAAACTTTTTGATAAATGTCAGCAATCGCCCTATGAGACTGACTTGTGATAGCGTGCTGACCACATTTTATCGCCACATCGTGTCGTATGCTTTTTGAATATCTATGAAGACAGCTACCAGGTTCTTTATGCTCTTTATTTGAGAAGGAAGTTTGAATTTTATTTTCAAGCTATTGTATATGGAAAGAAGAAATGATTAAGCAATTAAACAGTTCTTTCAAAAAAATATATGGAATCTGATAGGATCCAGCGGTGAATTGATCTTTAGATGTAATCAGGGTATTTTTAAGTCCAGCTAGACTAAAAGGGTGATTATAAATGTCAGTATCTTGTGTATGGAATTCGATCGAATTTTTCTCTTGCATTTTTTGAACTTTTATACTGCAAGAAATCTAAGTTATAGTTATTTGTTTTCGACATGGAAGAGAAATATGTTCCTAAAGCTTCAACAATAAATGCTCTTTTATATCAGCTAGGTCTCATTCTCATTGAAATAGTCTGACAGGATTAAATGCCGAATTTTCAAAATGGCTTTCTTTGAAGTATGTTTAATTTTGTTTATTTCAAATAAGTAACCGACTCTCACTGTTAGTAGTAATCAATATGAACTATGAAGGGATTTGATAATTGACTAAAAGAGAAAAAAGAGTAGTAATTAAGAAATTAGAGTAGTAATTAAGATGTATAATATACGGTTGGAATGCTAAAGATTTAAGAAAGGTAAGATAACTATATAATGCCATAAAAGGTAATGGAGAATGACAAAAAGGCATAAATTTAAGTTTTTGTTTTAAGTTTTAAAGATTTTGTTAACTAAATAACTGTTTTTACTTCCTTGTACGAAGTAATGGAAGTATTGTAATCGCGAAAATTTTCGGTTTTCAGATTTCGACGGAAATATCGATTTTGACCATCCCTGAATCCATTTTGACTAGTTTCGTCGTGGCGTCTGTACGTTCGTTCGTTCGTATTTCGCATAACTCAAAAAAGGTTAGCCGTAGAAAGTTTTAGGTTAGCCATATTTAGGATTGTTGTAAAATCTAGTTGTGAACCTCCCTTTTTGGTCACTGCTTGATCACCGGAAGTGGTACTTTACTTGAAGGTCATAATTGATTCCCATCAAAAATTATATTAAAATACTATGAGAAACTTCTCAAATTTAGTATTTATAATTTATGTATTAATTTAAATAATATACTGGATTTTGGTCTAAATTGGAAAACCGGAAGCGGTACTTTACTTGAAGGTCATATTAGACTTTCATCAAAAATTATATAAAATATAATGTAAAACATCTCAAATTTGTTAAATAGGACTTTTATATCGATACGAATGTATTTACTAGATTTTGGTTAAAATTCTTGAGCCGAAAAGGATACTTCACTTGAAGCTCATAATAAGCTTACATCAAAAATTATATTTAAATTAAAAGAGAAATCATATGTTTTGGTAATAAAGGTTATAAACGCAATTTGTTTTCCAATACAATTAAACATTTTTATTACTTGTTTTAAGTGTTAAAATTTAGTGTAAAATACTAGTTTTCCTCCCCATCTGTGAGAACGACAAGTCTGCAGCATGAGAATAAGATATTAGTAATCTGGATTTTTCCGCTTCGAAAACGTCGATTTCTAATGCTTTATTCAGTGATATTGACAGTTTTATTGTTGTCACAGAACATGAAGAAATATCTTGGAAACTAGTTATCTATTGAAGGAAAACGACATATAAGACATATGAGACCTCCAGTAACAAGAGTGTGAGTTTTTGTGTGAGTGTGTGTGTCAATAGATGGATGTCGGGACGCCGAGTGTCGTTTTTACTGCAATCTTCGGAAACTAGTAACCAAATTCAGTATCACTTTTTGAGCCACGGATTTATAATTTAATAGGCGTACAAGGAAGTCATGTGTTGCCCACACCCAGATATTTTGTCGAGAAAAAAATACATTCTGTCACACAGAAGGACAATAGGTATTAGAGCTATATGTAGACCATTTATACAGGAAATATTAATAAACAGAGACAAAAAAAGAATCAAGAATTAATTTTAATGATAGATAAAGTCAAATAAATTATATTAAACACATTTATACTCATATACAATATTTACTCTCAGCATAGGAAGCTCCGAACCAGGCTTTGTCGCCATCCCCGCGTGTGGACGGCAAAGCAGGACTCGTAGATCTCGGAGTTTCTCCTCCAGCCGGGACTATAATACGCATTACACATGAGTCTTCTTCTCCATGCTATATGCTATAAGTTCAAAAAGGGAACTGTCCATAACATCATAGATCATTTAAGAGCAATCTATAGAAAAAGATGAGTTGATAGAATATAAGAGTTGAAGATCCTTATCTCATGTAGTTATTAAGAGATGACATCCAATAATGAATAGCTGCTGTGTTGCAGTGTCATGGGCATCTATGACATAACCTCGTATCAGTTCTTGGACGGTTACCAATAGGACAATGGCCTAGAAATCCAAGATATGGAGTCAAGGGCCACCGTTGCCTGAAAGCATAATGCTCGGTCTTTATTCCTTCAGGCCATTATAACCATTGTATTCAGCTATTATCGTTAAAACGAAAATAAAAACTACCACTGTTCATATCAGATACTATATCACTTATGATGTATGAAGTAGATAAGCGGGTTCACAAGCTGAGAAATGAAAGTGGTGAGGCAGACCTTAAAATAATATACGTTTTGGCCCAAATTACAGGCATTCAAGTGGACTACAAATATCCGTATCTTCTTTTTAGCTCTGAGGATGACTATCGCTACCCATTTTGACGAAAAACTAAAAATATCCATCCCCATACGTAGCTGGTTTAGTGACAATATTTATTTAGGGATTGATAAATTATTTGCCGCTCCTATAATTTTGTTTTATTGAAAACTAGTTTCGAATGTAATTGGTATTATTATACATATTAAATTAGATGTAATATAAATAAAAAATTTAAATATAATTCATAAATGTTTTATGATACTGATTTATATTACATCTACTTTAATATGTATAATAATACCAAACTATATTGATAAATTGATCCTTCTATACCATCATGCTGATGTCAGTTGAATATTTATTTAGTTTTGCAAATATTTAGGACATTAATTATTATTTATTCAAATCCCTACCTCGCCTTTGGGCGGGATATATCCTTGGTGTCCATTTCCGATAATTTATAATGAAATGATCTCTAAGTTTGCAATATAACCTCGATATGGGTTACAATCTCCTATTCAACTTTGACCCAACTCAATTTGTATTTATTGCAATATATATGATTTGTGTAAATGTGAAGTGTAAATTTAATGTGCCTGTGCATAGGTTAATCATGTCCTCCACAATTTTTCAACTATTGCATGAAAAGAAAGGTAAATGGGACCTATGTTTTGATATTTGCATTGATGGTCAAGGTGTATTCATCTCTTATAATGTGCCAATAGTCTTTTTTTAAATAATTTTTCGAACAGTTAAAAAAAATCAACACTTTTATTATTGTCTATTTTATTTTCGTACTTATCAGTATGTCTGCTCACATTTGTTAACTTATAATTGATTCAGGGTTTGTTTTGTTGTGCGATACGCAGACTGAGATGGAGGGTTTTTTCAGAAGAATCCGAATCCATGAAGGTCAATTTGTATGCATTGGCGAAAGTTATTGTTAAATCATGGGATGGAATCCAATAAGTGAAAGTGATTCTTAACGCCGAGATTTAGCCGGAAGTATTTAGACGGGGATGCTGCTAAAGTTCGGCGCGGTGAGGCAAGTCCCATCCACCAGTACGGAGAAAGTAGACGAGATGGTGTAACATGTGGAAAGAAAAATTCTTTCGCCCATGTTGTTTCGGAGGTTATTTTCGATTAAGGCCTACATGAAAGCAATTTACAGATTTAGTCTGAATGTTAATTGTTATAATATATATTTCAAAGAGGTAGTGAATGTTTGACTATAATAATTAATTCACCGATGTTCGAGACTGTAATAAACATTTCAGTTTTAACAGTCTCTGGTTGCATGAACAGAAACATTTAACCGGTTACATCATGAACTGTACTGTTTATTATAACTACCTCAGATACATTTAAGATTTGATTTGCTATTTTCCTTTTATGAAAATAACTATACGATTGAGACGTTCTTGTATTTATGAAATCAAAGTTACTTAAACAAAATTTTACTAGCCATTTATCCTACCCCTTGAAGAAAAGCGTATAATCTATAATTCATCGACATACCAACATTTATTTATCGTATTGATACCATATTATATCCTGAACTTCATATCCCACAACTAAGAAGAGTTACCATATCCTAATTTCCGTAGGTATTTCCGTAAATAGCAAAACATATTTAAACAGATTATTTTCGGTAATTTTTTTCTTACCCCTTATCTAAATATTAAAAGTGGCAAAATCCACAATAACGTGGTGGAAGCAAGGTCTTTCCGTAGCAGAAGGCATTCTAGGTATGGCTCTATAGATTTGGTATGGTGCAGCGGTGGCATCATTGGGCAGATCCGTCCTGCTTCCGATGTGTGAGGGAGGATCACTCAACAAAACAGTTCGCTAAGTAGTTCGATCAAATAAGGGTTCAACCTCGGAAAGAAATAAAATATGAATGTGCCTTTATTGTGCCTTTATTACTTTCTAAACAAAATTTCAAAATTTAAACTGTACCACTTCAACCTTCGAAGGGGTACATGGGTTCAGTACTTGGTAATGACCATACTGTTTCTAAGCAAACGGCTGTGCAAGGAGGTGCTTTGGCCGAGATCACTCTTAACCGCCAGGTTTTTCCTCCAATTACAGGTGCCCACTTTATAGAGTCTGGGCGATCCCCAGGAAGGTCTCCCGATCCCACAGTGTCGATCCACGGCTGATAACAGAATAAATAATTATCTGCCACAGCCGGTCTCGAACCCGGAACTGGGAGCATGGTAACACTGTGCCTTACCATTGAGCTACTCCGCTCCTATGGCTTTCTAAATGTTGGCTAAAATTGTTATAACATCTCGTAATCTCAAGTTATTAAAGATCAAAGGTCAAAAAAAGTGACAAAATCTTTTTTTTTTTTAAATATCTCGTTTTTTATGCGTCCCACGTCGTTCGTTGTTATTATGAAACTTGTATAAAATTTAATTCACAAGGTTGGTTTTATTCAATTTTTTTTTTTTTTTTTGGCTTGTTTAACTGTTCTCTAAATATAACATGGATTGCCCTGAAGCCAGGGGCAAAATAGGATACTCATTTTAGAGAAAGGTTTAGATGAGAGTTACGAAAGTGTAGGACATTCTAAGTAAAATAAGCGTTGTCTGGCATTCCATACAAAAGGGCGACATTTTATTCATGAAAAAGCTCTAAAACATTCGCTCATTTTTGTTTAGGTACTAGATACCTAGAAGATTACCACGCGAAAAAGATTATGAATAGCTCTTTTAAAGGAAATTAATTTGTTAATATTTGAGCCTTAATAGAGCTCTTAAATTTATATGTTAACGAGATAAAGTATTTCAAAAAAACAATTAAAAAAAAACACAACGATAAATCATCATTTTGTCAATTTATTTTAGAAGATATAGAAATCACTAATAAACTAAATAGTGAATATAACTATCTATATAGTGATATATATATATATATATATATATATATATATATATATAGTGAAGACAATCATAATAAACTAAATTTTGGTGCATATAACTAGTTCTAATTTGAGTGATAATTGACATCTGAATGTGTTTCAGTTCCCGCGATAAAGTTAAAAAAAAAAATCTCAAAAAAGAGTAATCGCCGTTTTGTGAATTTATTTTTGCAAATGTAATGGAAACTGTTCATCCTTCGAAGATAATCATTATATACTACTGTAAGATGAATTTAACTAGTTCTAATTTGAGAGGTAATACACATCTGTACGTCTAATATCCAACTTTTCTAAAGATGTGACTACTTTACATAATGTCAAAATCATGTACACTGTGTTTTTTTTTTAAACTTTGTTGTCATGTTTCCAAAATGTCTGGTGGGAAAAGACGATTTTTTTTTTTAATGCCTTTGTGTGCAGATTTTGACACAATGAAATGATGGGTGGTAATGTCGAGTTCCGCGGACCATGCCCTTACATTGAAACCATTTAAAATAAATAAAAGATATATAATATAATGAAACAGTTCTTCCTGCTCTTTATAAAGACGCCTTAAGACCTGACGATCATACCTATACTATCGAGCCAAGCGCCTGAACCTATACTATTTGCCCTGAGCGTTAGGGGGAGACCAGGGCAACAGTAGTGAGGGTAATCAATTATGTGCTGGTTAGGTAGCAAATGAAGAGGCGGGTACCCTCCCGCAATTGGGTTTCCAGTCCCCATTTGCCCATGGGTATTTAAGAATTATTATTGGATCAACGGCGATACTGAACCCAAATGAGAACAAATCGTCTGCCTTCGGTTTCATCATTCTTCGAGTATGCCAGGGTCTGTCTGGTCTTTTTTTTTCTCCATCGCTTTTAAAGCAAGGTTATTTTTCAACGCAGTTTTCGTTTTTGTGAACTGTCCTCAATTATTCTTTGAATTATTATGGTTACACGCTGACCAACCTTCATCCATCACTAAAAGGCAAGGTATCATTTTTTTTTTGTCTTTTATATAATTTTTCTTTTACCTGAATTGTTTGTTGCAGTTAGCGAAGAAATTAATAAATAATCGAATAAGAGTTTTTCTATTTCTAATTTTTTTAAGTATTTTATCCATTGATGTGGTTTTAATACAATTATTTGACCTCTTCAGCAAACGAGTCCAGTCTAGGCTTCACTACTTGTACTTTAATTTATGGGCCATTAATTTGGCGTTGAAATGATTTTTTTTTAATCACATCGTTGATTGGTTTAGTCACAAAAAAACAAGTTAAAAACTCATTGATTCTTGGACTTGCTACTGGTTGATGAAATTACGGCGGAAAACATTGCGAAAAAACTAGTTTTCACTTTAGGGTATGGTAGCTCATAGGTGGGGAACCTTTTTGCTATTGGAGGCCGCATTTAAATTAGGCAGTAATAAAGGATATATTTTTATATTACACTGTTGATATTTATATTTGTTTGAACACACATATAAATATGGAAGCCCCAGGTATTCCACCTAAGATATATTCCTTACTCTGTAGTACAACTGAAAAATTTTCAAACCTATTTTCCTTTTAGCATGCCTCTAAATGGTCGGAAAATCGTTTGAACCGCGAAAAACCATCCATTTGTTCAAGAGATATACGAGGATTACTCTCGAAGATCGCATACAGCCGAGGTAGTTTCCCCATCGATGGTATAGTCGTTAGTTCTTCGACCATACAAACGGTTGCCATTCTTACACAAAAAGAAATTTATTAATAACAAGGACGTAGTACTGGGCACACCCAAAGCGAGATTTAAAAAAAAAAGTTACTTTCTCGAGTACCTAATGTAGAAGTTAAGTAGGTACATGAGGAAGTAAAATCGATTTTTTTTAAATGCTATATAATTAAATCATTTATGTCAATATTTTATATTTTTTTTTTCATTATCGAAATATTGTATTCTTCCAGTTCCACCTTACCGAAAACAGAAGTATGCTAGGCAGAATAAACTAACCTTTATTATATCCTATCGAGCCGAGGACATCTCTATATTTCCTCTTTAGTGCTCCTGAAGGCGCACTTGGGATCTCGTAGAGGTAATAGCCAGAGGGGTCTAATCCGGCGTAGCCTCTTATTGAAATAGCAGCCCTTCTCTCCAACTAGCCTTCGGGGTGCAGTAAGCAGTCGCAATAGCCTTATGATCGCTGTCAAACCTATAATAGCTCATGCTCCTATGTAATCCACCCATGTTTTAGCGGATAATGTTATTGTCTGAATGTTCTCAAGGGGGGAATTGGCCAGTACTGACAAATACTAACAGTTTGTTGTTATAATATGCTTAACAAACTATACCTAAAACAATTTGGCATCATAGCATCCAATCTACATTGGAATAATCACCGATCTAATATATCTTTTTATTAATAATTTAAGACTACAATAGAAGCCTTGCTTGACTTTTGAGTTTATTTGTCTGGCTATATTGAGGTTCAACTTGTTGTCAGTAGAAGTCAGCTTCGAGACGACCCGAGTATAAAACAATTATTTACTATCAAGTCGAAACCGTTGAGTTCCTCTACCACGGTTTAACTAAAAAATGTAACTATCTATCTAATTTTTTTAAAATTGTAATTTTCTGAACATTAAATAGTTCATATTTTATTTTAAATACAATCACCTCTCGACATTATTTTAGACGTGAGTGCCATGCTCGGTAATTAATAAAGTAGTATTTCTGGATTATTTCAGATTTTATTTTTTAAGGAGTAGGAGGACCTGTCCCAGCGACTGTTTTAATCACTGTAAAAAAAACATAACTCGTAATATTTATTTATTTATTCCACCACGTTTCAGTAAAAAACATGGGAAGCATAGAGCAGTAAACAATAGCTACACAGCCATAATTAAATACAATGACAATAATGATATTAATAATCCGTTATTTTTAATAAATCCCTAAAAAATAAATAACCTAATAAATGAAGTTTTCTTTTTCCTCTCATCCCCTCACCCTTGAAAAATGAAACATAATAAAATTTGTATAGTTAACTTGCTTTTACGGTATGAAGTTGTCATGACAACGCTTTGGAAAACCTACTTGCGTACGCAAGGTTTTTATTATATAGAACAAAAAACTTGGATTATGGTTTTTTAGTCAATAAAATATATGTATGCATTTTATAATATTTTAATTATTTATACGTCTGTTTGAGCTCCAGCGGTACATAAACTAATTTTTTTTATCATCTATAAAGATATTAAAAAAAATAAAGATTCTTGGAATAATTTCGACTCCCTTCCAGTTATCATTTTAGAATGTGTTAGGGGTTATTTTTTATTCACTCTAATATAGCCCTGACTGAACATTAAAAAAAAAAACACTGGAAACATTCCATGTCGGGCTTTATTCTCTGAACATGAGTTTCTATGAGTTGGTTTCCGTTTTATCTACAGCTGAAGTATAAAAGTTTAAAGGAACAATTAAGTAATCAATATTAAAGAAATAGAATTCTAAAAAAACAATCATATAGAACCGGTTTCTGTGTCTGATGTTACTGATAGTTCTAGACTACATCCAACCTATCCATCAGTCTTGTAATAATCTAGTCTAGGGGCGTGGTTAATTCATGTAAAAAATTAACCCAGAAAGAGTTGAGTATTACGTTAACCAAGAACCAGCAACACATTTTTATAATGTCGAAATCGTTTCGGTCTGGAGGAGATGAAGTCAGGCTAAAGGACCTTAGAATTACATATTAATTATAATCTACGGGCAATATTGTCCCAATTTTGAATTAATATCATCTATAGGACAGCGTATCTAACGATACCTCTCAAGTTCACTTGTTTGATCCCCCAAGATGCAGCTTGAATTGTCAGTAATATTGTTTAATGCTTACTCAATAGCAGATTCTTTCCCGCCATCAACGGTATAGATCCATATGGCAGAGGGATGTGGCATAAAAATGTTCTCCTTAAATAGTGTTTTTAAGTGAAAACTTAACTTTTTTTTACTTATCTTATGTCCCTTGTTATTACAGGAAATTTTAGTATTTGGTACTCAATCGATGAAAAATTTAATGATCTTAAATTTATTACTGATAGGTTTTTCTGCGCGATGAGTGGTTTTGGAGTTTTAGGCGAATAACTGAAAAAGGCAGGAAATTTCGATGTTTTGTGGTATCCCGTCTTAAGCTCATTGGGTAAAAAGGGGACAAACTTCAAATTCCTTCATTAGGATGTAAAAGATAGCGATTAAAACGATTTCCTCCTTTTCGCAAATTGATGCACTGCACTGCCCTTTATTGAGCTGGTTTTACTGACCCCATAAGGTATGTGGCTAGGTTTCTCAGAAACATTTGTCACAGAGAAATAACTAGCGTTTCCGATTTTTAACCTATCTTTTCTATGTTTTATTAATATGCCCGTTCTAATAAAATATGCCATGCAGTGGCATACGCAGAGGGAGGGAGGACAATCAGGAGGATATATCCTCCTCTTCCTCCATGATGTAGGATTAAATATAATTTTCATACCTTCCAACATAGCATTTGTATTTTGAGTAATATTTTTGATAATTTTAACAATAGATCGAAAACAATTGGAAGAATCGACAACACAAATCCTCATGTCTCTAAAATACCGGCAAAAGACTAACCAGTTAATGTTTCGCCAATTCAGTCATCAGGACATACACCAAAAAAATCACATATATAAAGATCAACTACAGCACATCTCACATCAACCGTCCAGAAAGTCGCTTCAACCAGAGACAGCGTATCACTCCAAGACATCCAATCACATACCTATATAATATACATAAATAGAGTATGTAATTGGATGCTTTGGAGTGATGTGCTGTCTCAGTTGATGCGTCTTTGTGGACGGATGATGTGAGATATGCTGTATTTGATCTTCATAGATGTGATTTTTTGTTGAATGTCCTGATGATGCCTGAATTGGCGAGATGTTGACCGGTTAGTTGTTTAGCCGGTATTTTAGGGACTTGAGGCTTTGTGTTTTGAAATCTTCCAATTGTTTTCTAGCAATTAATTTTCTCTTTTTGAGTTTTTTCTCTTTTATATATATATATATATATATATATATATATATATATATATATATATATATATATATAGGGAGCGGGGTGGCCGAGCGGGTTAACGCACTTACTCACAAACCCAAAGATTGTGAGTTCGAATCCCGGCACCGGCATGAATTTTATTTAATCAAATTAAATAATTCAAGCATTGTATCCCGCTCCCCGGGTATGTGAGGCCCGTCAGCCTACTTGGAGGCAACTCACAAAAAGGCCGGGCGTAGGAGTGATGACCCTACCCCGTGAACCTAAATTGAGAATCGCGGTGTGGTATTAATACCACATCGCGCGGCCAAGGATCTCCACGGTCTACAAAGAGCCAACCGAAAAAAAAAAAAAAAAAAAAAAAAAAAAAAAAAAAAAAAAATATATATATATATATATATATATATATATATATATATATATAATAGCTTTTGATCTAATTTTTATGCGCTTATTCTTAAAACATGCGCCAAATATGTTTATAATAGACTTTTAGGTGATTATTTGCCTTCTTTTTCTCACTCCCTTCCCTTCTCCCCGAAAAATAATTTAAATCTCCTCCGAAAAAAAATTCTGTGTATGTCCTGATGTCACGCCATAAAAATTACATTTAAATAATAACTTTGAGCTGCTAAATGCAGATTAATTATTAGTGATTTCTATCCAATGGTATCAATATTTGTTAATTTGATGCGCACATATGGTGTCATCTATATCATATGATGACATATGATGTCATCTATATCTATAAATCTATGTATATGGTGTCATCTACGTCAACGTTAAAAAACAAAAAATTACAATAATAATACTTAAAACACTTTGGCTCAAGGTCAAAGCTGTTTTTGAAAATCTTGACAAAGTTCAATTATTGAAGAGAAAACGTTGCTGGAAATCAGCTAATGATCATTATATAAACTCAACTATAAGTTTAGGATTTTATTTCTTTTTACTGCCGATGTTTCGGTCCACCCGTGTGCGCCATTTTCAGGGCCTTGGTCAAGCAACCAAACAATTCATGTTTTTCTATCTATAGATTCCTCGTATCTTCTTCTCCAGATAGTTGGCTGCCCTATAGTTCGGCCAAATCCCATCTGAGGGCTAGCGCATGGGGTACTAATGGTCTGAAGCTGTATTAGTAATATTGGCTAGAGCAGGGCCTAAGTTATTAGAGGCAATATATCAGAGGAGTGGCTCGAACTTGGGCAGATTATCCTAACGAAGAGGTGTGGCTGCTCCCCCGGGGATCTAAGGGACTTTCATTAAGGCCGCTCTGTCTCTATGTCTCCGCTTCTTCGGGCCAAATTGTTATTTAGGGCTTCCTTCGTCCTCTCATTTACCGGCTCATATAATGACTTCTGTGCAAACTGAGGCTAAAGCGATATACTCGCTACAGATGATTAATCAATACTCCAGTAAAATTATTGTTCAAATAGAATTTCTTTTAATATGATTTGCTCTGTATTTTGATAGGTATTTTTATCCAGGCGTTTTGTATAGCAAACTAAATGTGGTTATAGGAAGGTCTCGATAGTATTATTTTAATTATTTATTAAAACTTTTACAAAATTTTCAACAACGTGGCAACGCATCTAGAAAATTAGTTGTCGAAGCTTTGTTTTCTTAGGCCGTCAACACTGGGAGCTATTCAAAAGAAATTTTTCACAAACCAGTTGGCGATGAATCATAACCTATATAACTGAATAGAATCACGCAGACGGAGCTACTGGTTACAAATCCGTAAATAACAGGTTAGTCACTGGCAATACCAGGTGTTGAGTTACTCGTAACTTCAGTTACCAGTTTATCTTTCGTTGTATGTTTTATTACACTATCTATTTCGATATATTTTTAAAATAAATTGATCTCTGATTATGACATAATTAATAAATTAACGATCAACAAATTCAAATTTCCGTCAATATGGATGAACCACAAAATCTTCATATTCTTTTTCTTCTGTACCGAAAATTATCAATCACTACCCAGTTTAGTTTCCTTTGAGTAGCTCCATGTGCAGAGGGCCTTAGACTTACTTCATAATGAGCCTTGATTTGAAATTTGCATCATAGGTGAAGCAGAATTCAGGGTCACTACTTTATAACCTACCTCTACCGGGTAACAAGAAAGAGGGAAGTGATAGAAATCCTTTATTTCCTCCCAACTTTTTCGTGTGATCGTTTCCAAATCGATTGACTTACTACCCCTCAGCGAGATCTTTGCTTACCCCGGGGTCATATAGCGTATTGAACTTTTTTGCAATTACTTGTTGTTGATCTTGAATAAACAAGTAACGACCGTAGCTAAAATAAAAATACATTTCAAACACATAATTAAACGCTTCGAGCAAAAGATCATCTCCTTTTCGGCCCCAATAAATTCAGCTGTTTTATTTTACATCTTAGAATATTTTTTAATCACCAATTTATTTTCTTTGAGGAATCTCTTTGCAATAAATATAATCAAACTATGTAGCTTAGGACTAATATTGATATTAATCTGATTAATTTTTATTCTAGTATTACATTCTAAGTAACCCTGTTCAGAGACGTACGTAGAATTTATTTTCAGGGAGAAATAAATTTTTTCGGGGATTACAATCCTTTTTTTCGGTGGAGAGATTTAATCTGAAGGAAAGTAATCATTCTTCTTCAATTGGCTCAACAGACCATTACTGGTCTCATCCAATAATTTCCGCCAGTATGCGCGCTGTTGGACAGCCGTTCTCTAATCTCTGACCCCCCCGAGATCCTCTGTTACGCCATCCATCCATTTAAGACGCAGCCTTCCTCTACGCCTGGTACTATGAATGGCTTCGCTCATTATTTTTCTGGGGATCTCATCCTCTGACATTCGTGCTACATGACCAGTCCACCTCAATCTTCCCAGCCTTATATGCTTCACAATGTCAGGTTCACCAAGAAGGTTACATATTTCTTGATTACCTCTATTGAGGTATGTTTTACCGACTCTCCTAGATCCATGCACCGCAGAATTCTTCTCTCAAAAGCCTATAAACTTCGCTCATCCGACCGTGATGTTGCCCACGACTCCGAGCCGTACGCTAGAATCGGTCTGATCAATGTCTTGTAAAGTCTTACTTTTGTCGTCCTTGTCAGATATTTACTCCTCAAATAACATCGGTTAGCAATAACTTTTCTCCTCTCAATTTCCTTTGAGATGTCACTGCCCGCAGTTATCAGTGACCCCAGGTAGACGAATTCATCCACTTTTTCCAACTTATAGCAGCCAAACTGCACGGAATCCGCCAAGGTGCCAGACTCGGATGTCATATACTTGGTTTTCGTTACATTTACGCGTAGTCCCAGTTGTCCGGCCGTTGCTTCTAGAGCAAGGAAAGCCTTACGTACTGTAGCCTGGGATCTTCCGACAATATCTAAGATCATCCGCATAACGAAGGATCTGAACCATTTTATTAAACACCGTGCCTGTTGTCTGGACCCGTGCATCCCGCACCGCTTCCTCCAATGTAATATTAAAGACCAGACACGCCAAAGCATCTCCCTGTATCATGCTCGTTGCAAAGCTCACCTCTGACAATTCGCTCTGTACACGCATACATAAATATATAAATGAATTCTACCATGGTTAATTTAACCAATCGATTCAGTTTCTCTGGAATGTGTAGTTCTCTCATAGCTTAATGAAAAGGTTAATACGCTGTCATAAGCAACTCTGAAGTCCACAAGCAGATAATGCATATGAATGCACTAATTCTCTTCTTCTTTCCAAGATAATACGTGTGGAGAGATCTGATCGACCGTTGAGCTACCTTTGCAGAATCTGCACTGATTTTCCCAGTAAACCCTCCACATACGGCAGAAGTCGCATGTATAACCTGTTTGAAAATATTTTATATGCGCAAGATAAATAATAACGATACACCTCGATAATTTTTACAGTCAAGTACATCCCCTTTCTTGTGGATTGGGCATAGTATCGACTTTTCCCATGATCTTAGCATAAGTTCTGATGTCCACACAAATACAAAGGCTTTGTAAAGCTTTAACCAGATTTCCACCTCCATTCTTAAAGAGTTCTGAGGGAAAGTTATCAATTCCAGGTGCCTTATGGTTTCTAAGCTTCTCAATTGCATCACACACCTCATCCTCATCAGGAGATTCAATCTCTTCGCCTTGATTTCTTTCAGAGTTAGGATACATTTGGTCAGCTCGGCCTTGTTCGACTTTTAATAGTTCGTGGAAGTGGTACCATCTCCTCATTACCTCATTATCATCTCCATGCTAGTGAGAAGGGTGCCGTCTGTATCCCTACAGGCAGTGGTTCGTGGTTTAAACGGCTTTCATTCATTATTAATTCTTCTATAGAAATTCCTACAATCATTTGTATGTCTGAGCTGCTCAAACTTCTTGTTCTCCCAAGTCCGTTTCCTTCTCCTGAGAAGTTGCTTTTCTTTTTTTTTGCCATAGAGATCCACTATATGTTCCTACATCAAGAAGGTCTGATGTCTAGCACTTATTAGAAGATGGTCTATCTGATTAACAGCGAGTCCATCAGGGGATCGTCATGTACTTTTGTGTATATTTTTGTGAAGGAAGAGAGACCAACAATGAGGTTCTGTGATTCACAGAAATTTATTAACCGATGTTCGTTATCATTGTTTATCCTACATGAAATAAGCTCCCCGATCGTTGTTCTATAACTTCTTTCTCTTCTAATCTTAGTATCAAAGTCACCTGCGATGATATTTGCTCTTGGACAGATACTTATTGTCTTCTCAAGCAAGTCATAAAACTCTTCCTTATCTTGATCCTCAGATGTATAACCTCAGATGTTGGTGAATGACAGCTAATCAAGGTATAATTAAAGAATTTACCCTTGACCCTTAGTAAACAGAGTGGTTGACTTAGTGGCTGACTGGTTTCAAGTATATGATCACATTTTTATACCTTGCAGACGCTACAAAGCCCGTTCCATAGGTATGCAATCTGTCGTAACAGCTATAGTAGATGGTGTGCTTTTCTATATAACCTTTGCCAGTCCTGGAGAGCACATATATCTGTTATGTATCGGTCCAGCACCTCCAAAAGTTGTTGAAGTGCTCCAGGACTGTAAAGCGTCAGAACATTCCAATATTCAATCGTGAAGTCCGTATGAATAAAGCCGCGTTGCACTTTTCTTGACAGTCCAGCTTGATTAGTTCGAGGTTTCATAATAATGTTTGTTTAAGAGGAGAGAATTATTAGCCCAGCTGCCCCCGATTTCGATAGAAGGGTTGCCTCCCTGAAGCCATCTGACTTGCTTCCCCATTCGGAGCTGCTACCTAGGGAAGGTACACCCTAGGATGTGTAATGTTATTGACCTTGGACTTGGTATGCGGATGAGTGTAGTGTTCTGTAATTGGTGTATTTGTATGAGCGTCAGTGTACTGTAGTAAGTAATTAAGTAATCATTAAGTCTCATATAATCGCCAAATAGGGCGTAGGTTTTAAGGACCAAATGAAAATTGGATCAAAAATTATTACTCAAATTACAAAACTCATATGAAACCATACTTTTTCAAAAATTTCGGGAGGTGATATATCACCCTGATCCTTCCCTGCGTACGCCACTGATCCTGTTTATGGCTTATTCGCCATTTCTAATCCTTATTAGTCAACATGTCACTTATTTCCCCTGTACCAACTATCAATTTCAAACAAAAATAACTTCACAAGACAAATTGTACACATTTATCTGATAGAAAACAAATTACATGAAAACTAAAAAAAGTGTTTTACTCAACTAATATATTTTCTTAACGCCTATAATGATTCATTTTAATTGTTTTTAAAAATATATTTTCCATTTAAGTTTATTAAATGATTTTCAAAAATACATATCATTCCACTCAACTAGTATCATTCCTTATTTTTTAACAAACATTTTAAAAATTTAGTATTTTTTACTATACATTATTTACTATATATTATTTTATTTATGTTCTAAACATAATTTTCAAACAAGTATGTTCAATGTTTTTTTTAAAAAAATTTGTTCGTTTGACTTTATTTTGATCTTGAAAGTTAAATATATCATAAGTACGTTGCACGTTTGAGTAACATTTATTTTTGTATGAAAAGTAAAATTTAATACTTAAACATTTTTCATTTCCTCTGAGCAATTTTGTATTTTATTTATGTTACATAAAAAAATATTTTCTTTATTATTAAATGCAGAATAGTTTGCAGATCATATTTAGAAGAAACTCCTTACACAGAAAGAAAAAAATGTGTAGAAATAATTGCTTTTCTTGTCTAACTACTTTCCCGTAAGGCCTTATTTATATTAATCCCTTGTCTAGCTTAATTATATAAAATCTATTTCTGGAAATTTCCTAAAAGCTAATGTGTATTACTCTGACTATTTTTAAGAAAAAAAAACAAAAAACTATTCACTGCATTGAATTTTCTTGTTTCTTAGAACATATATTTCTTAATACATTTCTAACAGCTTTTAAATAACATTTAAGTACTAAAACTATTTTTTTGATCGTTTAATATTATTTAATACAATATATATTTCAAAATCAATATTTTTTTTTAATGCGGTTTACAACATGAATAGACTTTGTGACGAACCACATATTTGGATTAAAAAACAAACTTTACAAACTAATGAATTGAGAACAGATCATTTTTAGACATCTGTAATATTCTAATATGCTTCAAGATAAATAAAATTAAAGGTTATTGAGACCCTGTATTTAATGCAGTAGCGAATTCTCTTTTTTTTTCTCTTCATTTGGGCCTCCAAAAAGTAGCTTGATCTTAATACACAGGCTGTACATTATCTGAAGGTTATATTAATCTCTCTTGAACGTAACACTCGTTAAAATTTACTATGATGTTATTCATTTATATGATTTTCTTATTCGTGAATTCATTTAAATAAGTTATGATTGTATTCAATCGATCACATCCTCAAAAGTAATATTCCAAGCCTTACGGATCAAGTCAGCAGCTTTCTCACCGATCACATAGGCAGGTGCTTGGGTATGACCTCCGGTTATTTTTGGCATGATGCTGGCATCTGCTACTCGCAGGTTGGTCACCCCGTACACTCTTAGACTCGAGTCCACGACGGTACCCATCTTGCAGGTGCAGCACTGGTGGTGCCAGTGGCATATCATCGTTCGGACGGTGCATTCCCAGTATTCGTCGGATCCGAACTCAAGATGTCGACACTGAGGAAAAGGAGTATCAATCAAGCGGGCTCCGAACGCTTGGAAAGCTGGTGTCTTTACTAATTCGACGGCCATCTTCAGACCCTCGACAAGAATATCAATGTCTTTTCTGACATGGAGGAAGTTGTTGTGTATTCGTACCTTACTCAGAGGATCGTTATCCCTCAATGTCACATTATCTCTGCTTTCTGGGTAGAGGCCCATTACCCATATCGCAAAAGCATCCTTACCAAGGAACTTCTTATATACTCTTTCGTAGAGTTCTTTAGAGACTTTAAACGATTCACTCAGTTCTTCTAAAGTGTTCATGCCTAAACTGATGAAGATCAATTCCAAATCTGGATAATCCTCAGAAGAGTTGGAGTACTTGGTCTTAGCGTATGCTATACCTTCAAAGCCCAAACTCGTCAGCGGGCCTCTTAGTAAAGCTAAGTCCTCGATTTCATCGAGCAATATATTGTCGAAGATCCTGGAGGGATTGATACTGATGGACTTATTGATAAGGAATGATAATCCATGCATTCCGATATGTTCTTGCAGATTATCGCCTACTGGTAGGTCTACTAGCACCGGGATCCCCATTTCGGTTAGATGGTCAACCGGTCCTATTCCAGACAGCATCAACAACTGTGGTGAGTTGAAAGCTCCCGCTGCAACGATAACTTCTTTCCTGGCATAAACAGTTCGATTCCTGCCATTTTTTACATATTCAATTCCTATAGCTTTGAGAGAATCAGGTTCTATAATAATCTTAGTAACCCTAGAATTCAGACTGATATGGAGGTTCTCTCTATCGAGAATGGATTTGATGAAAGCAGTAGCAGCGCTGACTCTTCGCCCTTCTTTGATGGTAGCTTGAATCCGAGCAAACCCGATGTGACTGTTAGGATTGTTGTAATCTATAGTTCTAAAGCCTTTGGATTGACCAGCATCTAAGAAGGCTTTTAACAGTGGAGTAGCGTAAGGACTATAGTTCACCGTAAGCTTACCATTTTCTCCCCGATATTCGGAATTCCGATATTGTCTTATTAAAACGTTTTCAGTTCTTTTAAAGAGAGGAAGGAGTTCATCGTAGCTCCAGCCTGAAAAGAGCAAAGCGAAACTATGATGGAAATTTTCAGCATGAATTAAAAGCACTGGCATATTAAATTCGATAGATCTTTTCATAATGGCCACTACTTACCAGGGTTTCCTTCCGCTGCCCAACCGTCAAAATCGCGGAAGTCGCCACGAGTCCAAAGCATAGCGTTTATAATAGTGCCACCTCCTGTACCTTTTCCGGCTGCCCATGGACACATGCCTCCCTCAATTCCTGAAAGAGTATTTTATAATATCGAATAATGCTTTAATAATTTCTCTAAATAGTACATAAAGTTATTTTGCTAGATATCAATCTTTAATTGATTATTTTTTTCTTTTTTTTTTCACTTTATGGGTTAACCATACAATCACTCACCCCAACAAGCGTGCGGGTTGTATTCGGTCTTGAAGTTCCAATTATACTTTTTGGATAAGGACAGGAAGGGATTCAGTAAAGGGATGTCTGTGATATGGCCGTCTGCATCGCCCGCTTCGACGAGGAGGACCTCCTGCTTCGGGTCTTCGGTCAGGCGACTGGTGATGACACAACCAGAAGGAGAGGCTCCGACAACGATGAAGTCGTAAGTTATCAACGTAGGCACTTTTCGTGAATATAACAGTCTCCGCGTCTGAGTTGACAGCAATGTGTCAAATAATACCTGAGAGCATAAAGGAACATCGATATCTGTCAAACGAATTCCTGTTTACTAGTTGAAATAAATTAAATTTTATAGATATCAGAATTTTATAGTATATATGGTTACAAGATGGTTTCATCTAACCACATGAACTCGTCTGACTTTCAGTACTGGTGACGCGGCAAGAGAGAAACGTCTTAGAAACCGTAGCGTCCTCCTTTACCCCTCACATATGAGTTCGGAAATCCTCAGGTCGAGTGTAAATATTTTAAATAAGCCCTAGAAGTAATCCAGTGTTTTTATTCATATATATTAGTTAAAATTATACCTTCATTATATTTTCATACTTATAGGTATATCTTTATTTATTTGTTTTATTTTATATATTCATTTTTATTACATATTTTTTGTTACTATTTATTATACTTTTAATTCTTATTTTTCGTATGAAGGTAAAGATCATTAATACCCATTAATAATCATTAAAATCTATTGCTCTTGATTGGACTATAAGAATAATATGAAGTTGGCACAAGCGGATAGATAAGTAATTGTATGGCGTTTTTGTATTTCATTTTATTCATTACTTAATAAACAAATGAGTAATATTAATCGTTTTGAAAATAATGTCGCATTTATGATTTTGTAGTACAACATCTGATAGATCCTTAATGACTTATGCAATTAATTGAATTACGAATTCTTAGCATTTGGTTATGTATGTTATGTATTTATTTATTTTTATTTTATTTATATTTTTGTGGAGGGCGGGCATTTTAAGTGACTATCTCTTCAGATTTTTAGATTTTATTGTATTTTATTATTTCAAATGCCTAACAATTAAAAATACAATCTTAAGCTACATTTTTCAATCGCTATGGTAATAAAGTCCACCAGGTGTAAGAAATATGTCAATGATTAGGTCATTACTATGTGGGTATTTTGCTAAATATTAATAACAATTTCATTTTTTAAAATTGAATTTACCATTCTATAGTAGGTACAATTCTTCATTTTTAGTTTATGCAAATTTCACATTAAAGATTGTTGGAGGGCCTTATTGTTTTTCACAGCAGGAAAAAACAAAACAAAAATACCTACTTAACAAAAAGAAAACAAACAACAATAATACCTAATAGTAAAGATTTGGAATATATATACACTTATGTGTGCACATACATACATAAATATTTCATATCTAGGATATGTACATAGAGAGAAGAAACACAACCAGCGGCGTAAAAAGGCATTTAGTGGGAAAATTTGTCTCCCCTCCCTTCCCTCCGGGTGAATAATGAAACATGTTTTGCTGGAACCTCCCCTCCCACGATCCATCAATTTGTTACCAATGAAACGGTAAGGTGTTAGATTTATGCAATCAATTCACTATTAACTAAAATGACTATCTAAAGAAGATATTTTAATTTTCACAATTCAGTCCATATAACTATTTGTACAGTTGCAATATTAAATTTAAATAAGCATTTGAAATGGAAAATATCAGAAGCACAATATTATACCAAACTAGGTCATGAAAATCATAAGGGTAAAGAAACAGAAATCTAATATCAATTATTTATTCTTTTAGGAGTTTTTATTAACTACATCTTCATGCGTCTTATGCATTAATTTCATTTTGTGACGTTTCGGGCAAGCATTGTCCATTACCAAACATATTTTTTTATGCATTATCTTCTTTTATTTGGAACGTTGTCATTATATCCTAAACTATTTGTCCATTATAGTTTTTGGCCATTATTCATTTTTCGTCCTAATTGATATTAATTTTAACCCTTCAAGAAAATATCTGATGTGGACAACACATGACTTCCTTGTACGCCTGTTAAATTACAAATCGGAGGCTCAAAAAGTGATTCTGAATTTGTTTTCTAGTTTCCGATGGTTATAGTACCTCAAAAAAGACACTCGGCGTCGGCGACAACAGAAACTCTTGTTTCTTGATGTCTCATCCGTTATTATATGTCGTTTTCTTTCTGTAGGTAACAAGTCCCCAAGAGATTTTTTCGTGTTCCGTGGCAACATTAGAACTGTCACTAGATAAAGCATAAGAAATCGAAGGTTTCGACATTTTAAGCGGTAGAACTCGCTGCAGACTTATTCTCCTTCTACAGACTTGATTAGCTCACAAATAGGAAGGAAAATAAGTATTTTACTCTAAATTTTAACATTTAAAATTAGTAAAAATGTTTTATTAGAGTGGTAAAAAATGGCGTTTGTAACCTTTATTATCGAACCATATGATCTCTGTATTTAATTTTAATATAATTTTGGAAGTAAGTTTATTATGACCTTCAAGTAAAGTATCCTTTTCGGCTCACCAATTTTAACCAAAATCTAGTAAATACATTCATATTGATATGAAAGTCCTGTTTATCAAATTTGAGATGTTTTATATATTTTAATATATTACATTATATTTTAATATATTTTTTGATGAAAATCAATAACGACCTTTAAGTAAACTACCACTTCCGGTAATCATGTAGTGACCAGAGAGGGAGGTTGACAACTAGATTTTACAATACTCCTAAATACAAAATTTTAACTACTGCTAACCATTTTTGAGTTATGCGTGATACGCACGTACGAACCTAGATATAGACGTCACGACGAAACTAGTCAAAATGGATTCAGGGATGGTCAAAATGTATATTTCCGTTGAAATCTCAAAATCGAAAATTTTCGCGATTGCAATGAATACTTCCTTTACTGCGTACAAGCAAGTAAAAAGTATACATGATAAAAATATATTTAAGAATAAATAAATATAAACTTATATATAAATTAATATATAAACTTATTTGATGTATTATGGAATGACTTAAATACCGTTTCTGTTAATGACTTAGTTATTATTAAATAGGATGCGCTCGGTACGCCTGTGTTTATATCTTCTTAAGGTTTGTTTATTGTAATTTCCTTTTATTTGAATGATGGGGTTTTCGAATGTGTTTGTACAAAACGTGCTAGCGGTTTCATAATTAAAATATCAGAATTGTTAACGATGTCCCTTATCCATCGTGCTAACTAAAAATGTCAGGGGATTATCACGAACAGTCAGTATCAAGAGAGATTGTAGCTCATTGTTCCAAAAAGCTATTGGTTGGGAGAGCTAATGTAAATTAAAAACGAGTTTCAGAACGTGTATTGATCAAAAATTTATTAACTGCATATATAATTTTCTTTACTACCCCTTGATAAAATATTATCAAGGGGTAGTAAAGAAGGTAATTATATATGCTGTAAATAAATTTTTTAATTTATTTATTTTTTTTTTTTGCTTAAATATAAGCAAAGGATGATTTATACCATAAAGCCTATCACAGATCTGCACTAAGTCAGGGATTTCGCTATGCGCTAGAATGGTGAAGCATTGTCAGCTGTCCTGGATCACATCCAAGTTCTGCAGGAATTGCGTGGTGAAGTTATAAACAAGCAGCTTTCTAGTCTCTATCGTCCACTAAGGCAATGCTGTTTACTTCCAGTCTTACTAATTACTTCGTTTATGACTATTTTCGGAAGGGTTCGATAGATAGGAATTACTTCTGATTCCTTGGAGCCGTCCCAAGGAGGACGCTTCAACACCTCCTGCGATACCAAACTGAATTTATATCGTCTGCTTGTAGTTGAAGTACTTACATCATACACCATATTGTTTAAATATCCTGTTTCAGTACTTATTCTTGTACCACCACAAAGTAATCCATTGCTGATTTCCCTTTATTTTCAAATATATAGGTACATGTTTTTGTCTTGTCTTTTATTAAATTTTAGATATAAAAAATTCTGGCTGAATAAATATTTGGTACTTGTATACTATTTTTAAGCTGCCCCTATTCACTGCATAAATCTTTTTATTTTTTTTAAATTAGCCATATTTTGAATGCAACTTTTTGGAGTAAAAGATTCCTGGTGATGAACCGATTTTCTATTATTTAAAACCAACGATATTGAGCATAGCGCCTACTGTCACCAAAATGGAGTCCGATACGGTATTCGACTATATTTATCTTATTTGACGAGCAGTGCATTTTTATTTTTCTTGATTCGAATAATAAATGTTATACTGTTGAAAGATACGAAACAAGATAACATTTAAAAAATCACTCAATAAGAGAAAAAAATTTCAATCTTTGTAATTTTTAAGGAAATGGAAATTAATATCTCCTTTAATTATAATCTGTTATCCTAGACCTGAAATATAGAATAAAAATAAATCTTTAGAATAAATGATAGACCAAGAAAAGGACAAACCGAAACAAAGCAAAACATCTTCGTTAGTAATCTTTATGACACGCCCTTTAATAATTTTAACAAATTTTAAGTTGTTAATTACCGATAGACATTAATGGTGAAACTACTTTACAAATGAATACTGAAATATTTTAACTAAGAACTTGAAAATTGGGTATTATAATATTTTTAAGGATTCCTACAAATATATTAAGAGCTTAGGCGAACTTTGACAACATATTGGAAGAAAACATTTAGAATCGTATATCGATATAATGTCCATCCTCAATATTCAATTTGCAGTTGTCAGCCAACTCAGAGCGGAGCATTTCAAAATGGCGTCCATCGAAAGGGTGTAACAAATACGTGAAAATTGCATTATTTGAAGATGATTCATTTCAAGCACAAAAGAAACTGATGTAGATATATGCTGTCTTCGTGCATTCCTGCTTCCATTAGCGACATATCAGCGCTGTTTGTTCATTATGTCCAGCATTATAATTACTATTTCCTCGTTAGAAGAAAAAAAATTAAAGATGCAAACCGCAAAAACCAATAGTTATGTGAGAGAGATGATAGAGAGAAATGCTTTATTTACAGCAATGCTGCCTGTCCAAATACTTTGGGTTGCTACATACACAGCATGCTAACAATCTATAGCTAGGCATGCAATAATATTATACATTATATTCATAACATTTTTTTCTTTCATTTTAGCTCTAAATACGTTATGATTATCACTACATCACCAATGCTATAGCTGTCCCTTTTTTTTTTCTTTTCTTTTCCCATTTTTTGCTATAGACCTTTTATTACTCTTTAATCCATCCCTTATTTCTCTTTTCCTGTGATTCTCAACCATTTCATAATTTAAAATAACGCTTTATTTTTTTTTTTTTTTTTTATACATGCAAAACCAAAAAAAAACACAAAATAAAACCGAAAACTAATCAAATGTTCACATTTTAGAAACGCACATCTAAGCATCAAAAACAGTACAATAAATAATAACTAAATAAAAAGATACGGATAAAAAGCAATCTAATAAATGTATTTAAAGAAAAAATAAATAAACAATAATTATAATAAATAAAAAAAATAAATAATAGATATTCACTCAGGTAACTACCATACAGGTGATGATGCGTAACTCATAGGGAGTCCAATATAATATTCTCGGCCAATATCGCAATATTCCTATTGCCAACACCTGGGTCTTCTTATTTTTTTGTGAAATTTAAAAATAAACCCTCGACGAATGCACCTCAGATCTCCTCCAAGATATTCGGATAAAGAGGAATCAACTTTATCCACAAAATATGAGAACAATTCTAAAAGTAGCAGGATATAATTGAAGAGTACCTTAAAAAAATCTCTTGTTAGTAAAAAAAAGATTCTGCTTCGAAAAAGTTCCAAAATCTTAATTTGATATTTTAGGTTCCGATAGTCGTGGTAAAATTTAGAATAGAAGAATCTTTTATTTTAGTTAAAAATAAAAAAAAATATTACAATTATACGGATTAACGCTTTTAGATCAAATGAAAACTTCTGCTTCACTCCACTCTTATTAAATATTTGCTTTTATAATACTTAGACAGATTTACATTTAATCAATTAATTTGATATTAAACAAATAAGTAAAGAAATTTAAATTAATTGTTATTATGGTATAGTTGATACTTATTAATTATATTTGATTTGAAAATAACTCCTTTTCAAACATACGTATACCATACCATAAAAAAATATATATGTTCATGATTTTTTTTCATCAAATTTTCTAAATATTTACTTACTATTATCTTTTAATTATTTTACTCGGTTGTTGTCATAAACTTTAAAAGTGTTTCGCTGGTTATTTAGAAAATTTAAGCATATTTTACATTCCTTCCTTGATAGATAATGTTACATCTATGCATCAACTCAGGTGTGAAGTAATTTCCTTATCATCTTTATTATCCATTAACCATTTTTTTGTTATCATCTTGCTGTTATGTAATTCCTTTATTTTCAGAAACTGGAAAGAATTTCATTTCTGGGCTTTCTCTGCTCTTTCATCTTCATTCATAAGAATGAGGAAAATTAATATATATTAAAATATCAGTAAGCCACAACTTAGAATTTAAGATTGGCATCTCAAAGAATCTTTCCTTTACGAACTTCAGAGGTTATTCAGTAGTAATTACGTTATCTGATAATGTACATTATTGTAATGGTCATTCATTTATGGAATCAAGTCTATTCGACTAACAACGGCATCATAGGTGATTTTCACGCCATCTGTTGGGCAACAAATGGCATGTTGATATCGTACTTCATCTCAAGTAATCACCGTTCTGTAGCATCATTGAAACCATACAAGAGTAGCTTTTTAAGAGTGGAAAGCTGTCTTCCTGATTACACTCCCGATCACCCTATCGTTCAAAACACGTTATGCTTACACGTTCCAAATGACACATGAATAACTGCGAATTTTTCTTTTCTCTTGCTTCGATTCTAGTATTAATAAAAATAGTTCACTTACTCTTCTGATGGCTACCATAGGCGTGCGCACAGAGTGTGCTGCAAACCGGGTCGGCGCGTGGCGTGTGTAAAGTGCGTCTGGCACACAGGCGCCGTAATTAAAAATGCTTTTAAAAGATATAAAAAATGGATTGAAAATTAAAAATTAATGGCAAATGACTCATTTTGATAGAGAAGCTGCGGTGCATATTTTGACAGATTTGACGTTCTGAGCTCGTTGCAAATATGAAATTTAAATCAATTTTTTATGATATTTTTTTAACAACAAGAATTCCTTCAATGAAAAAACGTTTTGAATTATTCAATAATGCGCTGAAGCCGTTTGAATATTTATATAATACAAAAAAATATGATTAAATGATAGACTAAATATTAAAAGAAAACTGTAACTCCTTGGAAAATACGGTAGCTGATAAAGGAAATAAAAACGTTGAGCAGAAGAATTAGAAATAGAACTGAAATTACCGTCCCGAAACGTCATTATTACGCCAGATACGGTTTTGAAGTGGATTTATAACCATATACTAGAAGAAGAACTATTCCCAAATTAACTACAAATCCAGTATTGAGAGTTCTGCTTACTCTGCCTGTTTCATTTACTAACAATGAGAGAACTTTTTCCAAATTTAAAATAATTAAGGATTACCTGCAATCAAGTATGAATCCGGAAAATATGAATGGTTCGGCAAATTATTTCAACAGAACATTGATCAATCAATTAATGTTGACGAACTGTGGGTGGTATTTGCAAAAATGAAAATCCGGAGCGTTTCTTTAATATAGTATTATTTGTATTGTTTTGTATGGAAGGACCCTCCGCTACTATGTTTCGTACACCCTCTAACAAAGTATGCTGCGCACTCCTGTGACGGCTACTACTCCTAGTGTCGAGGGGCTACGAAAAGTAACTTCTTAGTGATGTTTCCTGCCACAAATATACAAAATTGGCATTGATCTTTTTAGATCCGAATCCCAGATAAATTGTAACGTTATTGTACAAAATTAATTTTTAAGTACAGTGTCATAAGACTTTATAATATTTTTCGCTTTATATTTACATATACAGCTGTCTAATACAAAAATTGACAACCAGCAGATTGTCTGTTGGTAACATTATAAATGACAGGAGAGGCATGAAAAAGAACAGAACTCAGTGTTACTTCTTATGTGGCTTGATTTACTTTCTTATGATAGCAGATCCATCGTCCATGTTTTTTTTTAGCCTTCTACCTGTGTTCTCAGGCTTGTTGTGACTCTTAGTGCGTTTTTGCTTCCGAGTAGGTTTTTATAAAAACGTTTGTAGTAAGTTCGTGTGTGTTCATGAATTGTAATTGTGTTGGAATTGTAAATCAGAATGCAACTTTTTATTAGTAATATAAACTTGGTACTTTGGTGATAAGTCTTTGATTGAAAAGTTTTATGTCGTTTTACACGAGCAAGTTTTGTGATATCGCATTTGTAATGCCTCTATCTAAATTGATTTTAGTAAGTGCACTATTCGTAATTTTTTTTTTATGTTTAACTTCGAGTTTCTTCTGAAAAAGAAGTTCATTAGATAGAGCTTAGGGTCTAGTGACTAGCTGTTTTTTTTTAATATTTGGATCCCATGTCATTCTCCTATCAAATGTTAGTCTAATATATTGTCTGTATTTAGAATGGGTGAGTTATAACGTGAACTGGAGGGCACATTTCATGTCAAGTAAAAGTTGATATACTGCCAGTTACTCTATGTAAGTGCTGAATTGTTGAATGTGACTTTCGAAAACCGAATTGATCGTCAGGAATTATTCCTTTATCTTTCAATAAGTTCAAAAAGTGTGGACAAAGTTTTTTTAAAAATTTCAGCATAAATAAGGATTAGACCAATTATAATATAATACCGACTTTATAATATAATGCCAAATTTATAATATAATATCAAATTTTTACCTTCATAGATTTTAGTACTGTTAGTAGTATTTATTCTTATATGCAACTGAACTATAGGGGGTTGTAATACGCTAGAAAAGAGAATCTTTTGTTAATTCAATAAATTCCCTATTTGGGAATTTTCGATTTGCAAATGATCGTTTTCACAGTTTAGGGTTATAAAAAAATTTGTTTCATGAATAAAAAATAAAAAAAATAATAATAACACTTTTAATAAAAAAAATAATTCTTTTTGAGCTGCGTTGAATTTAATAAGCTATGTCTAGTTATAAAATTAAATTGCTCGAGTTAAGGAACTCATTTCTAAGACGAAGTTTCATAAAGAATATTCACGTCAGACCAGGAGTCCACGTGTATATCAGTGAACATACGTAGATCCATTTATATTAATTAATTTACTAAGCTTTTAAATCGTTAAAACCAGGCTCTAACATGTGTAACCTTTCATACCTCCCTTATAAAGGGGCTCAGCGTCAGGAGAGAGACGAAAAAATTGAAGAGGACCAAACCAACTCTCATTATATTTTGTATCTGCTTTCTGGAAAAAAAAAATAAGCACATATAGCTATTAAAACGCTATTAAAGTATTAATTAATGCCAATAATTAACAGGTGCCGCAAATATGATATATTAAACTAATATATCGTCGGTCTGGTGGTAAAAGTGATCAGCTGAATTTTTGTGAAAATAAAAGTTTGTTTTGTGACAAAATTGTGAAATCATCAATAATTATTGATAATTTTACAATTGTGCCAATAAAGAAGCGTATATTTAGTCCAGGCACAGGTAAATAGTTACAACTTTTCATCCAAGCCGAGGATATAATAATAGTAAATCTACCAACAAGATTTATTAATCAATAATGATTAACTGATTAAATTTATTAAGATAATAATTAAAATTCAATTGAGTTTTATTAAAAAAAATTGCAAATGGCAACATGTGGTTTTAATTTTTTTCACAGTAGTAGATGATCTATGGCACTGAATTACCATGATACAATGTGATCGATCAAATGCGGTCATTCAGTGTTAAATAGATTTGAAGATCTGAAGCCCTATTTTTAAACAGACCACTTACTTAGGCATAAGCCTAAAATATGCTTCAAGTTATATTATTTGTCATTTATAATTTTTGAACACACGATAAATTTCGAATTACTAAAAAAATAGTATATTGTTAGCTTAAATTTTTTTTCTTCGAATGATAATTATATAGGCCAACGATGAAAAACTTTTGTATTGAAAATACCTTATAGTTTTTAGGGTGCTGAATCCAAATATGATTTTAAAAAAGCTGTATCACCCACAATTGATGATCAGGATGAATCTTGGGTCCCGCATAAGGTATGTT
Source organism: Rhaphigaster nebulosa (assembly GCA_948150685.1). Lineage (NCBI taxonomy): Eukaryota > Metazoa > Arthropoda > Insecta > Hemiptera > Pentatomidae > Rhaphigaster > Rhaphigaster nebulosa. Next base: position 67,149,057 of record OX411309.1, read on the forward strand.
ATGTATTTGTCGAAGATCTAAGAAAATGGTCAAAAAAGGGAAAAAAAAAAATTTAATTTGCTGTTCCTATGATATGGAGGGAGCCAAGAAATCATTCCGATGACTGCTACTTTTGCAGTGTCGATATTACTGGTCATAACTCAAAAAACAAGAAGGTAATAAGCTACCCTAACCTTCCGTCCGCCATCCGACCAATAGGGCACGGTGTTGATTTATCGGCCCTTGAACCACCAGATGATTTAAATTCTATTCCAACGGAAGTATTTTCTGATGTACAATCGGAGTTAGATGAACAAGATGATGAATTCCAATGTTTTACAGAAAACGAATAGGCTATTCTTCTCATGATTGGATGATATGTGGTGATTTAAAAATAACATGCATACTCCTTGGTCAGCAAGGTGGTTTTACCAAATTTCCATGCGAAGTTCAACAAGCGACTCATCGTAGAAAAAGCTTGCACAAGAAGCTTCAAAGAAAAAAGAGAAAGAAAATATAGACCAATTCCAATTGACAAGTGAAACCTGTATTAACCCATTATATCACTGTTTTAAGTAGCCACTGTAAATACAAACTTATGATTACAATGCTTATGATATAGCATAGTGTTTCATTAATTCCCCTATATACCATATAGGAATTTAGATAGGGGTTTATACTATATAATACAAAGCATATTGCTGGAAAACTATGGATGATACAAAAAAACTAAGCCCAGATTTAGATTCAGCACATAAAAATCTATAAATATCAACTATTAAAGTTAAAAAAGTTTTCAAAAAAATTGTTTTTGTTGGTCTGTGTTATTTATAAATCTTTTAAACGTAGTATTTATCTGAAAAAGGCAGTTATATACGTAGAAACCTCTACATATTAGTTCATTTCTTCCTCTTTTGATGGTCCTATACCTAATAAACTGTTTTATTTAAAATAAAATGTTGAAATAAATAAGAAAAAAAAGGCCCAGAGACGCCCTGTATATATTTTTTTCACTCTCACTAATGAAGGACATTCAATGCTCATAATTGAAAAAACAATTTTTTGTTTATCATATTTTGGCCACTAAATTGAAAAATTTTCCATTCAGAGTCTTTTTTTAGAAATCTGGAGTTTTTTCGGATCAAAAGAATCCATTGGTGACTTGCTATTAATCACCTCCAATATTACTTCAAGTTGGCGAATCAGGTTTTCGCTAGCATGAGATATTTCGGCTGTCAAAGAAGGATTTCGGAAAAATACTCTGGATGTATTTCCGGACTTATTTAATTAACTTATGGATCGGAAGCGTGGACCTTCAAGAAGCAAGATGAAAATAGACTTCTGATCTTTGAGAGCTTAATCTTGAGAAGGGATTTTGGCCCTGTTAGAGAGGGTGGAATTTGGAGAAGAAGGATAAATGCTGAACTAGCTGCCCTTTATAAGGATATAGACTCGGTCAAGTTCATCAAGATAGGACGACTTCGATGGGCCGGGCACGTCGCACGTATGAATGATTCGGCGATACCCAGGAGGAATCAACAAAACGAAATCAATCTTTATCCCTAATTCTGTGATGATCCGTTTTTGTATACGTTCCTTTGCTGTTTCTTTTATTGGGGGAATAGTTTAAGTAGTTCTCCAAATCTGGAATTCTAGGTTATAAGCTAGGTGAAGAATATATTCCGTAAATTTTATTCTCGCACGAAGTGGAGAAATGCTCAACTGAATTGCTTCTTATTTTCGAAACTTTAAGTTTTGATATATCATTCACCTCAGATGGACGAAAACCACAAGCGAAGCAGTTGCTTGATGCAGTTGTGTTGGTAACATGCTGCGCTACTTTTCCAACCCTGCATTGTAGAATGTAAAACGTGCCTCATCGTGATTGTACTATTGTCGTGCTGTAGGATTGTGGTTGCAATTTATTTATTTCATTTTGAATTCAGCGGTTTCTTTTAGAAATTGAAACATTATAGGTCTACAATATCGAGAAGAGGAGAGTCGGGGTTAACCCATATTTCTTCATCTTGATTCGCGACAAGAGTCATCTTCAGTGGCACCATTGAGATCATAAATAAATTTGAGTCACTTCTTGTTTCACTGTCTTCAAAAAATGTTTGAGAGAACTCATTCTGGCCCGGATGAGGCGTCAAAGCTCACGAGACTAACTGACTAATATTAACCTTAGAAACAATTATTGTTTTTATTGCTTTATCTTAGCAGTTGTCAATGAAATCTATAGGAATGTTAGGTAGTAGTATAAGCTTTCAGAAAATGGCAATTTTGGACTGTAGCTCAAACGGAGATTTTTTTGTAAGCTTACACAAGTTCACATGCTCAGTTTGCTTTTTCCTCATAGCATAATTATATTATTTTTATGTCGTATTTTAAAAATTGGAGCTGTCTAATTTTTTTCCCCTTTTCTTTAATACATGAACTAAACATCAGGTGATTTTCATGGTTTTATCTATAAAAATAAAACCACTATAAGCAAATCTTTTCATAGATAAAAATAGACGATTTTTGGGTGAAGTAATAGCGTCGAACTTCCTAAGTCTCTCAGAGTCACAAGCAAAAATGAATGAAAAAAAAACGATATACAACTGTTACTCCAATTAATAATTGATAAGCATTATTGCTCCAACTAATAATGAAAACAATAATCCATCAAACACGGCAAAAATAAAAAATAAATTTTGGGATTTTTTTCCGCTCTTGCCCCACTGTGCGCCGTATACCGTATGCCGTCCGCGGATTCCTCCGATACTTCTGGACCGATTTTCTTGAGATTCGGCAAAAAAATCACTAGTCACCCCAGGATGATCCTCGAAACTCGACATTACCATCCGTATTTTGTTTGAAAATGGCGGCCGATTAGAGATTTTATAAGCTCATAATTCGTCCATTTATAAAGATAGAGAGGAAATGCAAGTTGATTTGGAATGAGCATACAAAGGCATTTGTAAAAAAATAAAAAGTAAAAACTCTATATAAATACAAAACAAAAAAAAATCATTTAAATTGGACCAGCTTTAGCTGAGATGTTGTGTTATAAATTTTTTAGAGTAATCCCAGATGCTACAGGTCAGTAAGGTCTTAGGCCTTCTGACTTACCAATTGTGGGCTCCGAGCTTCCTTGCATCTTTCTCAGCTTCATTCTTCCTTGGATTATTTCTTCACTTCCTCCAGTTTCTTTGTCTTCTTTCTTTCTTATCTCACTGAAGTACGTCTCCAACATTTTCATCTTTACCACTTCATCCTCTGATTACTTGCCCTGCCCACCGTACCCTACTTGCTTTGATATAGTTTATTTTGAACGCTCTCAGTTCAATCTTGGGACAACCACCAAATTTCTATTCTATTGGTGCATACTGCTTAATGTTTTTGCTGAACTTGGTGGATATGTTTTATACAATCTTCTTTGTAACACTGAACATGTTCCTGTGGAGATCGGTTCGTCTTTGTTTAGTTATTTGATAACTCGAGAACATTACAAATGCTCATTTGAAAGATAATCTTATTGTCTGATCTCCTAACCAATGCGGTAGGGAAAGTCCTATGAATGGACACACCAGAGATTTCTGAAATGTTACTATTTGGAAATATAACAAACCATTATGTAATAATTTGCAGCGTATTTGAAATTGTTTCGAACATATCCTATATATGCTTCAATCCCAAAACATTGCTTCACATAAGATTGGTTTTCGTTCAGGATATTCCACTTTCTGACAATCTCTTCGAGTCAATGGTATTAGATCCTATTTCATCTGCAATTGAAAGCAAACAATGTTGCACCAGCACATTCTAGTGCCAATGTTTTGATCGCAGAGGTTATCAAGCACTGGATCTATTTAACTCACTCCTCAAATCCATCTGCCAAAATTCCATACATTTCTGTCATCTCAATTCTGTGTATCAGTTTCTACCCATCGTTATCCAATAATCGATATTCTACCACGATATCATATTATAGGATATTATATTCAACCTATTTCCTGGAAGATTAAAACGGCAGTGGCCATGGGATCTTTTGTACAATACCTCTTTGAGTACTATCATTTAACAATACTAAGCCCATTACTGATGTACAGTTGTGAAGTGTGGGATGTGTACAGCATGTACAGCATCCTGTACAAAACGAAAACAAATTACAAACTCTTCAAAATAAGATTGTAAGAATTGCAGAAAATACCCTCTGGTTCATAAGAAATAGTGAGCTACAAGTTGAAACAATATAATAATTCATTAAAAAACGCTTCATCAAATACCATTCCCAGTTACCAATAGTCAAAGGTGCGATAGCTTATAACATAGGAATTCCAATATCATCGCGTCGACTGAAGTGGGCTTTAGTCTGGGGACTAATACAAGATATTCTGTTGTGAAGTCTATTATTATTTTATCAGTGTATAATTACATCATTTATATTATTTATTTGTATTGGTATAAATATTATTTTTTTATATTCTTTGTTTTGTTTTTTAATTAATTTATTTTAGTTTAATTGTATATTTATTTCTTTTACTCATATTTTATTTATTTATCTTTTTCTTGGTCTTATCGTATTATCTGATCTATTTAATTTAACATTACAGTTTATTTATGTATTTTATAAATCTAAAATTATTCCAAAATTATAAACAATATGTGTCGTTAGGGATGTCTCTTTCATGATCCCTCCTTTTCCTTTTTGTTCAAAATATCAGTTACTTTTAAAAAAACCAAGTTAGGCTTCTCCAAGCCGATCTGGAAATAAAGAATATAAATATAATGGAAAACTATCATTGGTCAACGTTTCCACACATTGACGCAGCTGGGTAAAAGCGGTCAGATTAGATCAACCTGGAGTCCTACATCTGCACCTGGTTAAGAACATTTGGATAAGACCTTCCTATGATGTTTTTCTTATTGCAAAATAGCTCTTGTTTATTCATTTTTACTTCTGTCTGTTTTTCTTGTATGTGTGGAATAAATGCATGAATAAAAAACAGACCTGAGAACGACGAAACGGATCTACTTATCTTCGAAAGGAAGGTTGGAGTAGAATTTTTAATCACGTAGTAGATGGAGAGTTCTAGAAAAGAAGAAAGAATAGGAGAAAGCTATATGTACTTTTGAAACCGCTATGGCCAAAGTCACTAAACTAGGAAGACTGGACTCAGTTGGTCGCATAGTGTGGTAATGATATTTCAGAGCTAATTAGGAATGATGAACTACTCAAAAACAGGACAATAGGGCGTCCAAAGCTATGTTAGGCGGGTAGGCAAGCCAATGGTGTACGCAGAGGAGGAAGGGGAGAGGAAGGATTGGAAGATATATCCTTTCATCCTCTCCCTCTCTGAAATGTACGAAAAAAAAAGTAATGTTTGTATTTTAAGTAATATTTTGGGTAATTGTTTACAGTAATGTTTGATCTATTTTTCATACTTATCCTTAATACTTAATCGCAATGTGGCGATTATGCATATTTGTGTGATTAGTTGCCTTCTTCTTATAAAATCCCTCACCGAAAAATTATAAATCCCCTCCGAAAAAAAAATTCTGTGTACGCCCATGGAGCAGTCGATGGCAGCCGATTCATAAATCTTTTGCGCGTCAGTTATTGGAAAGTGGCTGCTCGGACAAGAATTGCGAAAGGTCAAAGAGAATGCCAAGACCCCGAGACGTGTTTTAGATAATAATTGCGAACTAAACTGCAGTAATCATGTTATACTTAGTAAGCTATTTGCTCTTTACAATTAAAAAATAAAAAAGTCTAAAAAAAAAAAAAAATGATATCTGAAGTCTACAGTTAGGCCAAGAGAGATATTCAAGGAAAGCTCCTTGGTTTGATGAGGAATACAAGCAAATGTATGGACGAAAAGAATTCTGCCTATCGGCTCATGATCCAAAAAAGAAATACAAGAAATTCTGCTGAAAATTACCGTTTAAAGCGTAGAATGGGAAAAATATTACACTAGGATGTCAAATAGACGCCCGGAGAAAGAAATATAGGTCCTCATGCGCCTGCTGATCCCGAACAGCCATAATTCGTCATTCTAGATTGTTTGTCATTGTCTTTGAACCCGAGTGAGTCGGTGGGAAGGAAACTGCCGAATAGATCCCAAATGGACTGGTTATGGAGCTGTGGTAGCCTGTCCCCCTGGTGACCCCCTCCAGGCTGTCTGTGCTTCCGCTAGCGATAAAATGTCTGTAATAATATCAGATACCTAATAATGTGTTGCAGTTGCATTAACGTAAACTTGATTATGTAACAGATTGTGTTTTTATTCAATATATCTTCTATTCCAACTCAACGCGGAAATGTTTTTAAATAATGTTATGTGTGTTGTTAGCCTTGCCCACATATAGACCTGCAAGGATAGGAATTCCTGTAGTTGTACATTTACATTGATTTTTTTTTTTATTTACTGAAAAGGCTTCGTTGCTTACAAGAATGGATGTGACATTCCTTCAAAAATGTAGTCTCATTTCATTGCAACTCAAGCACCAGCTTTCATCTGTTGTTCATAAATTATTATTCTAGATGTTTTCCAATTTTTCTGTTTGAAAATTAGTTCTTTGTGCAATAGCTGTTGAATACATTCTCCAGATGTATTTTTACGTATCGATCTAATTAACTGTTCTGCCCCTAAATTAGTCCATTCTTGACTAAATCTAAAAATATCATATCTTTATCGGATGGCATTTCGATTATTTGTCTTATCGGTTCTTCTTGCACTCTAATATTTTAAAATTTCATTTATATCACTGCAAGCTCATCATCAATAATTGTAAAGTATAAATGGATCCAAATCTTCAAGCTCCGAATACATTGATAGCAGCAAAAAAACGGCAATAAAATATTGTTTACACTTAAGAGAAATGTGTAAGGATAATTATCGGAGTTATCGGAAATTTTAATCCAAAAAATAACAACTCGCCATCTATGATGAATATATTTTTTAATTTGAAAACCATTCTATGATAGATGTTTATGCAGTTATAATAATATGAAGATTCTTTTAAAGGATACGGATTTTTTTTTTTCAGAATTTTATGTTTCATGTCAACATTTATTTAAATTAAGCCGACGGGGATGGCTTGCGAATAATTCATAATTTCGTTGATTATAACAACTTTAGTGATAAGGGAGACAAAAAAGAGATAATAACTTTGCAAGTTTTCTAAACAAAAGCAACCTAAAGTCACAATTAATAGCTAACCGGTCGAATTTTCATTCAATTTAATTAGAGCATCACCAATTTCACAAAATTCCTGTTAAATTCTACTATTCGATACAAGCAAATATAAAAAAAAAAGTTTGCAGCATAGCTCCGTCACTAAGGTCCTATTTTAAAATACCCTTAATAGTAACTAAAATAGAACATTAAAAATTTCGAAAATGGCAGGGTTGGGAAAAAAAAAGGTTGAGACCTTCAAATGCACATCTATGGAACTAACTCAATCCACATAAAATTTGCAACCCTTTACCTCTGTTTGGAGAGGCTTTAGAGGCGCGTAAAAACATTTAAACATGCCGAAATTTTGACTGAAATTTATCCCCACTTGGTATTTTGGTATTATTTTATTCTATGGTATTTTTCTTCCTAAAAATAAAACCATACATATCAAATTTCAGGTCATTGAATCCGAAGGGGGCTCCTGGAAGAGCTTCTATGAAACTGGAAAAAATATATTTGTATGTATATCAGACATCCCTCAAACCCGTCCACAAAAAGCTCCATAACTGTCCAGGAGTTATTAAATGGATTTAAAATGCACCTCCACCCTCCCTATATTGGCCTTCAATACAGTTCAAAAGTCTCTTATTTTCGGGGAAGTTTTTTCAGTGCACAATTCCATATGGTTGGTAATGCAAATATCTCTGGAGATACTTATGTGATAGATTGCATCAATAGCTTGAACTACACAGAAGTAGCAATGGGAATAACCGGTCAGTTTGATCGACAACTGGTTTTCCAATGACAACTAACCCTACACTGAATTAAAAGAGAGATTGCATTCAAACAGCTAAGATTACATTCTAACATCTGATTATTAAAATTTGAATTTACAACATATTATATCAAATTGAAACATTATCATGATTGTGTATGATATTATTGAAATATCATTAAATGCGAAAATTCGAAATTGATAATTTTTTTATGTTACGAGATGATGATATTAATTTCGAAACATATACCTAAAATACTGTTTTAAAACATTTAAATTTATTGGAGGAGGAGAGAGGGTAAAAGAAGGGACGGAAAAATAAAGCTTGCCCTCCTGAAAAATCCTAGTTCCGACCCTGTTCCTGTCAAAAAAGATCCCAAGAATCTTCATCTTTCTCTGTGTTTTAAGGCAATACAAATTTGGTGACTCAATCTTACAATGATACGACAAACTTCTTCAAAGTTATCCAGCACACACCTACACGTCAGCATTCGTTCAAAACTTATTTTAGATACTTATGTAATTCTTTTTTGTATCAGTAACTCTTGAGCAGTTTCCGATCACTAGTATTTGTTAAGAGAAAGGATATTTATAACACTAAACGTTCCTATTCTAGATTAAAATGTTGTAAATAATAAGACGTCAATATTCACTCAAGAATTATTTTAGATTCTTATGTAATTCTAGTTGTTATCAGTTACAGATTACTAATTTTCGTTCAAAGAAAGACAATTTAACATTTAATAGATAAAAAAGTTGTAAAAATTAAAACAGATAGCATTAAAGCTTTCACTGAACATCACGTACGTATGTTTTCCTATGCAGTTTCTACCATCCTTTTTCGTCGTTGAGATTTATCATATTTCAGTTCTGAAATTGGATTTTCAAGGATTACCAGCAGTCACTATTAGTTTTTATGAATTAAAAATTTATATTTGACACAAAAACTTAATTATAACGTAAAATTCTTTTAAATGTACATAATTAAGGATAAATAGTATTTCTAAAGATTTAAAATGCTAAAATATGCTCCATTATCGTTCCAATGACTAATTCTTAGTTTCTTTCGGTTATTTCACATTTTATTTATTTATTTTTTGTATGATCATGTGAGAAGAATGTTGGGCGAGTGTTGGCCGAACCGAGTCCTGGGTAGGTTCCGCCAGGAAAGCGAGAACTTGTACGAACCAGAACAAGGTGGATGGAAGGAACGGCAGGCCGAGGTCTTCAGGAGAGTGATTGGTTGGATTAACAAATAGTTAAGACAACCCTTGTCGGAACGCTTATATAAGTAAGTAAGTATTTATTTAATTTTTGAATCTGTAAAGAGGACATAAATAGGCAACGCATATAATTTTCTCCAGGTTTTATGTCATCGGTTTTTGTAAGGAATGTAAAAATACTATTGTTATTTCATATATAAGTTTATACCAGTAATGGACGGGTATGTATGAACGTAATTTGTACAAATAGTTAAAGTACTTATTGCTCATTTATGTAGCAGATAGAAATATTTGACAAAACAACGCAAATCGACTAATGTTGGTGACGCTTGGCGAATCATTCAAACATCTTGTGCTTGTGCTTATATTCCAGTACCTTATTGGTAGATGGAGGTAACGTCATTTGCTCTCTAGATAAATTTGTGAGATACATCTATATGGTTTTCGTTCCAACAGTGAATAACCTTTGTATTTTGTAATGTTGTATTCTTGTTTTTATTATTTTTACAGTTACTTATATGTAGTTTGATTCGGGTTTGAAGTTTTTTTGATATTTCACCTTTGTACATTAAGTTGCAGTTATTGGAGTCCATACTGTATACCACCCCCAATTTGTCCATCGCACTCTCTCTATCTGTAGTATTATTAAAATATTTGTCTAATCTGTTATTAATGTATATACTAAGTTTTAAATTTTAATGGTCGTAATCTACTAATGTTTTTCCAATGTTCTCTATTCAAACAGGTACATAATTTTGTATGGTATTTTATTTCTTTATCGTGTCTCTTATTTACTCCTTCTCAATTATTTGTTTTATCAGTTATATTATTTTCATTATTATTATCTTTATTCTTTTAAAATTCTGTAATTGTGTTTTGTTTAGGGTTTTTTTAATTTTTTTTTATAACTTTATCATCTGTATCTTTCGAACTGCTTTCATTATTTGGCTTAAAGTCTCTTTTACATTGTTACCTTTAATTTCATTGATTTGGTTACTTCTATTGTTGTACCAGATTTTATTGATAATTTTTCTGGGATAAAAATTCTCATCTTAAATTTTATATACTATTGTTTTTTATGTTTCTTATGTGTTCTCGGTCTGTTAATTCTTTAGCTGTATACATTAAATTGCTGGCTACATTGAGTTTTTGCGAATATGAGTGGTTTGAGCAGTAGTTCAACAGTCTATTATTCTTTATTGCCTTCTTATTCCATTTTGTAATTATCCTATTGTTTTTCAAAATTATATCCATGTCCAAATATTAAAATTAAATGGTCTTTAATGTCAGCTAGATCTTAACCTCATTGAAATTGTCCTACAGGGCTTACTGAATTTCCAATATTTCTTTCTCCAGAGTACTTTTAATTTTGTTTATTTGAAACAATTAGCCGTCTCTGATTTTTAGTAGTAATAAAAATGTGTAAATATAAAATAGGAAAGAATTAACTTAAGGAGAAAAAGGAGAAATATTTCTTTAGATTGAAAAATAATTTCCGGAAATAAGTGTACTAATATAAATGTATAACATACTGTTGGAAAACAAACGATTAAAAAAAATCTAACATATTATTTATCTAACATATAGCGTCGTAGAATGTAATGGATAATAAAGAAAAACGCATAAACTTAAGTGATTTTTGTAGTAAATAATTTCTACATCCATATTATATAATGGAATTTCCATAGAAACTAAATAGAAACTTTTTAAATTTCAGTAGCCCCACTTGAGCAGAAATTAAATTTTACTCAAAGTAGGGTGGTAAGCTACTTTTAAAATAAAATAATTTCTTTAGCTTTACAAGAGTTTGAAAAATTGAAAATCTTCAAAATATGGTAATATAAATTTTGTTATTTATGGAGATTGAAAGACATTGTTTATTGGCTCGACGATAAAATTTATAACCCATCATTTAGTACAAAAACAATATTTATAAAATAACCAATCTTATACTGTTTATATTAGCACTGACTGCGTTATTATTCATAAATGTATCAGCATTAACTTTTCTTATTAATACATCTAATAAATAATCACTTAATCATTCATAATACAATTAATAATATTATTAATAAATATGTAATCTAGTTATAAGAATTCTTCACATTAGTCTGTATTTTACGTCAATCTTAGGATAGAGGGAATGAAAAAATAAAGAACATTAAATCACTTACCCAGAGTTCTGTAGATCTTAATGTCTCAGTTGGAGGTGACGCTCTCTGTGAGTGATCATCCTAGATTAAATACCAAATCCCCTCCTAAATATTTAAATGATTTAGTATAGCAAGAGGTATTTGAGGGTGGGAGAAAATGAGATTTCTCGTGCGGGAAAAAAATATGCCTGATAGTCTGCTTAATCTAGTTCGTTTTGCTTCTTCAAAATTTGAGAAATTGTCGTTTTTTAAAAATCCTTCGAGGTTTTGAACCTTCAAAAGAAGAAAAAATTGAAGATACAGATTAAAAAATATAATTCTCCTCAGATTCACCAGCATGGCAAAGTGATCTCTGTGATCTTATATCACAGAATTTAGTTTAGATCAATTGTAATTTTTAATACCATTAAAATTTCAATAAAAAGCCATTTGATCTTATCGATTTAAAAATAATTGAAGAATCATTTCACCGGATTTATAACGTTTATTTTTAATTCTGTTGGGATATTTCAATATCCTTTTTCCTGACACTTTTGTCTCGTTAAAGGCAATACTTTTATGTTCAGTTGACTTTTTTTACTGCTTTAAAATAACGTTGATGACATTTTAAAACTATTTTCCGGTTGATATATCAACTGCATTCTAAAAATTCATTTTGAAAACTAAAGCGACCTACGCACATGAGAGCATCGGTTCACGAACAACGGTTCGGCAAACCAATGTTCGGTTTATGGCGCTATTCACACTATATCCACAAACAAAAAACTTCGGAACCGTTGTTCGTCAGCTCTACAAACATGGGAACTTGGTTTGCCGAACCGTTGTTGGCGAACCGATGTTCCCATGTGTGTAATGTAAAGACTTTAGTTGAATATTTTAGAATTAAAAAAAAAATGTAAAAAATAAACTTTTCTTTTTTTATATCTATCTACATCTGTTTTTTTTGTTTGGTACGCTTTTACATTAAACAAAAAAATAGATCCGTTATCTATTTCAATTTTTATTACAAACAATGAATTATATACCAATACTGTCAAAATTACTGAACATCAAATAATACACATCATCTCTTAGCGCAGAACAAAAAGCGTAGTTTATTTAAAAAAGTTGACTCTGAGATCTCATGAAAAAAAAAGAAGAAGCCTAAAAAGAACTTTTAGGAGGCTTGTCAAATTGAAAAAAATCATTAAAAGAACATCAGAGGATTATGCAATCACCATTTACCACTTTTAACGTTTACACATCTAACAATTCCAATCTGATTAATAAATTTGAACTTATTAAATATACTGTATGTTGAAATGCAAACACTAGAAACAAAAACAATTAAAATGTTCCATTATCGGCCTTTATGATATAAGTTTTTTTTTTAAATAAGTTTTTTCTACTGAAGATGTTTTACCCCTTCACTATCTGTTATTTTTCTTCAATAAATTTACGTTTTAATTTATTTTTCTTTTAAACTCATGCAAGGTGCTTTTATCATAAAATACGTATACCGAAATCACAACAATTGAAGTACTTTTTGACACTTGTTATAAATTAAAAAAATAAATAAAAATGAGAAATTATATATACTTTGTTTTGTTTTTTTATTTCCTTTTCACATTATTGTTTTATATAAAAGTTAAATGACTAAAATTATAAAATGTGTAAACAGTCATCAGTTTATTGACTTTTTTTTCATTTCTCTTGTAGAATGGGATTCATTTAAATTTTATCAGTAAATAGAAAGTAAAAAGGCCATTCGGTCGCCAAGTTTTTTATTTTAGTTTACATTATATCAACGTTTCGGCCATCTTGGGTCATTCTCAAGTCTGAAAGAACAATTTTGATTAGTCGATTTTTATTAATTAATATATTTTTTCTTCTGTAATTACGTAAACATTTATTTCATTTCAAAATACCTACAATGTAAAACGTACCTTATTTTATATGTAAACTATACTTTATATCTAAAAGAAACGTCAACAATGTACTATTTTCTTCCATTTTTGTTACTTTCTTCCTGTAGTAAAATATTACAACACACAATTAACCTATTTAAATTTATTGCTGTAAATTTTATTAAATATTTTCAAGTTATATAAAATACCCTTATTGAGTCAATGCATTCGTATAGTGTGCTGAATGAATCATAACTGTCCGAATTTAGAAGTGGGGAAAGATAAGCCACGGGATTGGTTTGTGAGACCTTTTTACTTTCTATTTACTGATCTAATAAAATGGCACCGAAAATTAATAAAACGACTAGAAGATAAATATCTTCTAGTCCTTTTATTAATTTTTTTTTTAAATTTGGTATTTGAAAAAGTCTAACAATATTTTCAAGCCTATTTCAGATTTAGCTCGGAAAATTCTGATGCAATAATAGTTGTTTTAAAAGATTAATAGCATATTTTTTGGATTTCCTGAAAAATTTTCAACTTTGGATTTATCCCATTTTGCATTTTCTCATTTTACATATCCCATTTTATATATAATTGCTAGAAAACAATTGGAAGGCTCCAAAACACAAAGCCTCCTGTCTCTAAAATGCCGGAAAAAAAATCACATCTACGAAGATCGAATACAGCACATCTCACATCAACCGTCCATAAAGTCGCATCAACATAATAACATGGTACATATGCATGGTACATAATCACGTAATGTGAAGAGTATATGATTGGATGTCTAGGAGTGATGTGCTGTCTCTGGTTGGTGCGCTGTCTGGACGGTTGATGTGAGATGTGCTGTATTTGATCCTCAATATGTGATTTTTTGCTGTATGTCCTGATGATGGCCTAAATTGGCGAAGCGATTACTGGTCAGTTGTTTGGCGGTATTTTAGAGACTTTAGGCTTTCTGTTTTGGAATCTTCTAATTGTTTTCCAGCAATTAATTTGTCTCTTTTTGAATTTTTCTCTTTTCTAATTATTATATATAATTATTAAAACCTGGTAGGGCCCCCACATGGAGGAGTTGATGGATCTAGGTGTCGAGGCCGGAGGCTCAAGAAGTCCGGAAAATTTAATTTAACACACACACACACACACACACACACACACACACACACACAAATACACAACATACTCATATATTAGATGGGAGAGTGCACGGCCTCTTGTATAAGTAGTGCCAGAATGATTAGTACTTGGGATGAGGGTGTCCTACAACCTGGTGTAGATTTAGAATGATAATTATTTATCATATATTTTATTAGGATTTTATATTATAAGGATATTATTATAATTTATTTATAATAATATCCATAATAATATTATTAATATTTGATTTTATTACATTTAGTTTAATTTGCTAACTTTAGAACGTTTATATTATGGTTGTAAAATTTTGTTTCAGTGAGTGCTTGTTTAGCCGGTGCAAAGTGGTTGAAAGGCTTATTGTATTAAATTAATACACTATAAAAAATTCTGTGATGCGATATCTTCCGAACGCATATCTAAAATCTGTTTTATTAATAAGACAGAAGCTACAGATTTCAGCTGCGCCCGCCAGCGTCTGTTTGCACAATTGGATTTTGAAAATGTAATTGCTCTTTTTGTTTGTTTATTTTAAAGTAGCGTTAATTTTTGGAAGTGGATCTCGGATTACTTTTACGAGACCCCTCAACTATCGAGAATTGCACAGTTGGTACAACATGCCATGTACTGTGCACTGAGTTTCACTCCATGGTTGCAAAATTATTTCAGTTGCTTGTTTGCCAATTGGAATGCTAACCGAAAAAGCACATTAAGCCTGTAACAAGGTTATCAGAATTCTGATCAAATCGTTTCCGGAAGTGCAGAAGCATATGTAATAACGAGGATGCTTCATGTAATACATGTTTCATATAACATTACCTCCTTATGTTAGTAGGCTCCGAGTTGGGCCGAAGAAAAATTTATTACTATAAAGGATGTTCAAAGCCTATTATACAAACAAATGAAAAAAAAGTATTATATAATACTTAAATTAGTATATAATACATGATTACTTATATTTGAAAGTAGGTAATCATTTCGGGCTTTGGTCTAATTCTCAGTTCCATTCTCCTTCATTCCAATCTACTCCATTCCACTCTACGTCTTTCCATTCCATTTGTTACATTTTCTCACTACATCTGACATACAAACCACTGGCGCAACACTAAATAGAAAATATCGCATAAAGCTTCGGTGTATTGCTCTCCGAGGTACATACTGATTTCTGACTGAAGAGCAGAGCACTTGCCAAAATATTCCTAGTGATAAGTGGTGGGTACTCTGCGTGCATATACCAATAATTTGGGATACTTTTTTAATTTTTAATTTGACAATAGTCGATTTTTTGTAATCACGTACATTATAATCTTTATACCTTTGGCCAGAAATAATATTTATTTTTCTGTACACCTCTTTTATTCTTAAGGGACTTGTTCCCAGTATAAAATGTTGTTTTCTTTTGTGATAACATTGATTTATTTTTATCAGGCTCATAATTTCATTTTACCTTTTATTCCTAATAGGTCAACTCAGGCTCTTCACGCAGTCAAAATTGTTTCCTTCCTCTGGTATTCATCAGTAGTCTACGTGTATATAGATTGCAGTAACTAAAGTCAACAACAGTTATTCTGGGTATTCTTTTTTCTTATGATTGAGGAAAAAGGGTGTCCTATTATTAATTATTATATTATTAGTAATAATTTAATTGTTTTTAATTTATTTATTATACATTTCTTAGAAGTGGATACAGCCAAGACATAGAGTTTGCAAAACTATACATCGTATATCCAGAATGAATGATGCAGAACTAAAAAAATGTGTTTTTTTTAGAAGGAACATTAGGCACAGGTTATGTTCTACATAAAAGCCACAAGGGTGTTTCCTCTAAGTTAGATACTCTAGCACACATTGCTGGTAGAACATCTGTGTTTTGTGCTATTGTTTAGGTCTGATATTTGAGGTCTGGCTGCTCTTTGGGATGATAAAGGTCCAACGATTAAAATTTTTAATTGTGCCTCTTTCATTCTGGAATAACTTCTGGATTTCATATGTCAACTATAATAGACCAACAATCGGTATGTTTTGAATGGTTTTAGAACAAAAGGCTTACGTCTGTCAAGTCACTATTATTAACTAACTAGTCGAAATTTCATTCATTTCAATTAAGATATCATCAGTATTTAAAAATCGCTGTTAAATCATACTATTGAATACAGGAAAAAATAAGCAATTCCATTTTACTGCTAATGCAAGCCACACCACTATAGAGAAGACATCTCATATCAACAGTTCACAATACACTGAAGAATAAGTGATATTACAGTGCTTCTGATAACCCAAAGAGGAATTATCCGCCAATCAACTTAAAAATACACGTTTTTGGGTAATCTACTTTTTTAGAAAGCTATCTCATTATGTGGTAGTCATTTCAAGTTAATACGTCATTTTTATTTAATTAAAGAAAATATCATATACTGCGATATGAATATCGATATATTATTAACAAAATATGGTATATTGTTAAAAAAATCCTGAGCAGCAGAGCTCCGTCGAATTTTGATCTTAATTTAATATCTTGAAGAAATGTTTGGTAAAAATTGTTTTATTTGTCCGAAAATTTGAATATAAGGGTTTATTTAGAGTGCTGACACCAAATCTGATGCCAGTTTTGAATAAAAAAAATCTGTTAATATAATTCCCTCCGTAGAGGATAGAGTTTTCATTGCATATAATTCAACGGAAACTTTCAAATCGCTATAAAACTTATTTATTAAATTTTAAAAAATTGATAACTTTAAAATTTAATATTTCTGGATCATAATATTATTTTATTACTTATTAAACCTTAAAACCGACCTTAAATTTTCAAATTAAATTTCAATATACGATGACATCCTGTTTACAGTTTAGAATGGACCCGTTATGATGGATTTTTGGATATTCTATGATTTAATTACTTCAAAAAAGAATTAAAATATTTTTTATATTACTGATATTAAATCGTCATCCTAATTACAAAACCTCGTAACTCCACTGATACTTTATATGGAGTTACGAGGTTTTATAACGATCGATTCCCCACGAGGTGAGCCAAGGTTAATTTCCCTCCCACCATATGGTTGATGATAATTCATCACAATTATTCACGAGTATTGGTACAACTATGTATGTTTTAAAATAGCCGTTTTTTCTCAGTAGTTATTTTGGGAAGGGAAATTTACACGACCCGCCTCTGCCTAACTACCGCCTGTGGACCGTCACTGGATGATTGTATACCTGGCTGTCGTTTCTGGCTTCTGGACTCATGATCAATTGGAACTGGTCTTCCAACGGTAAGTAACCAGCTCAAGGGAACCAACAATATAAGTGTTCACGCTAGAATTTCAATTTTCTGCACCGACAACCACTTACCGTCTGCCAAGATGTACGTATATATCTATATTTTCTTTATTTCAATTTAGTGAACTAGTAAAATTTTTTTTGGAAAAAAACAAAACAATACAGACAGACAGAAAGACACACACTATAATATACTTAACATAATATTTTTACTATTGACCTATGTATTTTCAATTAAATATGATTTGGTTTTCTGGCGCTAGTTACTATCGGCAATACGAAATAGTAGATCATAACTGACAAAAGCAGTTTATGAAATAAGAAACTTTTTAAACTAATTATTTATTTTACATACATACCATTTTAATTACATACTTTAAAACTTATTAAATGATAAATATCACCCATCTATTTCTTTTTGCAATATAAATAATGTTATGTAAATAATTTTATATTAAGGATTATACTTACAACATATAGGATATAAAAATAATTGTATCTTATATTCTCTATTGATGGTTTAAAGAAAAAGTTCCAACATAAAAAGTTGAAATTTAGATTCATTACTTTTTTTACTAAGAATTTCATTGATATTAACGGTAGATAAAACATTGTGATTGTTAAGAATAGAACTTTCGATAGTTTGCTTAGCTCCAGTGGACCACTTTGCTTAAATCATATTACGATTTAATGGAACTTTCTGTATATAGCGTATATTAATTGTTGTAGAGATTAATTTTTTGAGGAGATATGCTGAAGAAGGTAACAGAAGGAATGTAGGTACCATTTGAAAGAGATTTTTACTTAAAGTGGGCGAATGTATCTAAAATTGTTATAGATGTTATCAGTATTTTTAAATTAATTAAAATCCAATATTTTTATGAGTCTTTTTGCACAGGTGGCACCATTTGATAACCTGAATATTATCATTTGATCTAAACTTTTATATAAACATTTTAGGATTATTGTTAATATTTCAAAAATTTTAATATTCTCTCACAGATTTGAAAGATGACATAAATCAATATGTGCAATCAAATGGTAATGAAAATACCTGTAAAAAAAAAAATGGGACTAGTAGTAACGGAGATATAGCGTATTGAACTTTGTTGGCATGTTTTATGAAGTATTCTACAGCAGTTCACGTTTATTTAGTTTTTTTATATATTTAAAACTACACATCTCCTGGGATATTTCAGATTATTTAATGGAATATTTCAGATTATTCAAAAGGTAATTATATTATCTACAGAGCTAAACATAAAAATATATACATGTATCGTAATCGGATTAATATTAGAGAAGATACCGCAAATAATTTATTAAGGTTAGCTCCCAAAGCAGTAAAGAGAGTATGGTGATTGGGCCTT
The DNA here is from genome assembly GCA_948150685.1 of Rhaphigaster nebulosa. NCBI lineage: Eukaryota > Metazoa > Arthropoda > Insecta > Hemiptera > Pentatomidae > Rhaphigaster > Rhaphigaster nebulosa. The sequence continues at coordinate 67,168,028 of OX411309.1, forward strand.
GTATACAACCTTTTGGACTTTATATACCAATAGTTTACAGAATAGAAGAAATAAATCGTTTAAAAATATTACTGAAGTTTTGCTCAACCCCTAATGTATTAAAATTAAAAAATATTACACCCGATATGTTTTATTTAGCTATTTATGGCAATGTTTAGTAATGTATTGTATGACTATATTTATGGCAGTTTAAAGTTAACAGCAAGATGCAGAAAGACTGCTATTGCGGTATATAATGAACGTTGCAAGACTCCAGGTCAAATATTTTGTTTATAATTACATCATTTTCTTTTGTGTATTATTCGTATCTTCGGTTAATAATGAGTTGTAAGATCCTACTATCGGAAGTTTAAAGGTTTTCAAAACAAGCTAAAATTCATATTAGATATTAATTGACTAATATTTCTAGCCGAAATATGTAATTTATTTTTTCCATTGATGGATATTATCAATTATATCGTATTATTATGCCAAATGAATCTTTCATTAAACATTTTTTGAAAATAAGTTGATTTGCTTCAATTAAGCACATTCTTGTACCTGATTCTTTTTTGTAAAAAAATCTCCATTATTAAAGTTTATCATTTGGAATATTCAATTGGTATTTTAATTATTTTTGCTTATAAGTAAGTAACAACACTCCTGCTGCTTCCTGAGAATTTGAGCAAAGTTGTTCTGTCTTCATCTGACATTTAAAGGCAATACTTAAAGATGTAAATTTTAAATTATTTTTAAATTGAAACAAGCAGAGTTTCACTTCTTGGTAGAGTGAACATTTTATTTATCTATGTACTAAAAAAAAAAATTAAAATATGAAAACGTGTAAAAATATTACTTCTGCGGAATTTCCGCGCGGGACCAGCAAGTAATTATTTAAATTAATAAACACTCAGTTATTCCGTTAATTTTATCCAAGTGGTATTTTTATCTTCTACTTGATATTTCGTCCTAACCTCCCTAGGGACTTCTTCAGATAGATGAATTCCTCTGGAAGGTTGGAATGGATATCCTCCAGGAGAATAAAAGCACGAAAAAAATATGACAACCCAAAAAAGAAGCTTAAAAACTAAAAAAGTTTAATTTTTACTAAGAAATCATAAATATTTAAAACTCCCCTTAATCCTAGATTGCCAACCATGAGTTTTACAACCATGAAAATGACACACTTAAAATTCTGCCATTTAATTTTCTTCACCTTTGAGTTCACTGCGATCTCCTTCTGGGTATGCTATCCCCAGTAGCTACCATGGTTGACGAGGATCGGACATTTCTTTCTTCTTTGATATGAGTTTATTTGGAATTTTGTAGCCATTTTGACTTTTTACCTTTTACGCTTCTAAGTTTCTTTTACGTATTATTTAAAATTTTTGAAGCTGTAAACAATTTTTATAGGTAAATCCTAATGATTAAAAATGTTGTCTATTGGCTGAATTGTTTCTTCCTTAAAAGTATGATGTGCCTTAATTAATCATTTAAAGACTGTTATTTGAATAAATATCGATTCGGTCGATATCGAATTCATTCGGTTAACATTGTAATTATTTATCTTCCACTACTTCAAAAAGTTAGCTGAAATAATAGGTACATTCTTTGATACAGTGATTAAATTCAATAAGTGAGTCATAATGATAGCATTACCGAGCTAAACCCGACGGTTGGCAGTCAAGGATTAAGTTACAGTTTCCCATAGAAAACAAATAACACTAAAATGTATTCCTATATATAAAGTATGTATGTATTGGACATTTCTAATATTCTATAATGCAATCATGAAAACTTATTGTAATGACTATAACTAATGTTTTTATTTTACTATCAATATTTGATGAAATTCAAAGAACAATATACAATTTTTTTCAATGCCGCTGATGACTTTAAAGCGAAAGCACACATCAGTAGCACTATAAAAAACTACACAAACTAATGCACTTCATATAAGACACCATAAGGATATCGTGATAATTTATTACCTTATGTTGTAACTGCTTAGAATCTATCATTAATGAAGAAGCAAGTCCTATTCCAGAATTTGACTCCAAACAATCAGCTGGATGTACCAGTGTAAACATCTCAATCTCCCTTTAAAAGTTGATCTCATTAAAATTGACTAGCACGCTATAAAGTTTAAAATTCTAGTAAACTTATTAATCTAAATAAGTTTGGAACGCCTTTGTACTATAATTGAATTTCATATATCACATACTAAAAGGGAATATTCCATTCCTCACGGATCAAGTCGGCAGCTTTTTCGCCAATCAGGTATGCAGGCGCCTGGGTATGACCTCCTGTAATTGTCGGCATGATACTGGCATCTGCTACCCGCAGGTTGGTCACCCCGAACACCCTCAGCCTCGAGTCCACGACGGTACCCATCTTGCAGGTGCCGCACTGATGGTGCCACTGACATGTCATCGTTCGGACGGTGCATTCCCAGTATTCGTCGGACCCGAACTCCAGTTGTCGGCACTGAGGAAAGGGTTTATCTATCAAGCGGGCTCCGAAAGCTCGGAAAGCCGGCGTCTTTGCTAATTCAACGGCCATCTTCAGCCCCTCGACAAGAATATTGATGTCCTTTATAGCCTGGAGGAAATTATTGTATATTCGAACTTTACTGAGAGGGTTGTTATTCCTCAATCTCACGAAACCTCTGCTTTCTGGGTAGAGGACCATTGGCCATATCGAAAAGGCATCCTGGCCGTCGTACTCTCTGTAAACACTATCATAGACTTCATCGCTGATTCCAAATGATTTTCTCAGTAAAAGTCCATTGTCGGTATTTAAAGCTGAACCGATGAAGAGCAATTCCAAATCCGGATAATCCTCAGAACTGTTGGAGTACTTGGTCTTAGCGTATGCTACACCTTCACAGCCCAAACTCGTCAGCGGTCCTCTTCGCAAAGCTAAGTATTCGATCCCACCAACCAATATATTGTCGAAGATCCTGAAGGGATTAATACCGACGGGCTTATCAACGACGAATGACAATCCGTGCATCCCGATATGTTCCTGTAGATTCTCGCCAACTGGTAGGTCCACTAGCACTGGGATCCCCATCTCGGTAAGATGGCCAGCCGGTCCTATTCCAGACAACATCAACAACTGTGGTGAGTTAAAGGCACCCGCTGCAAGGATAACTTCTTTCCTAGCAAAAACAGTTTCAGTCTTACCATTTTTGAAGTATTGTATTCCTATTGCTTTACGAGATAAAGGTTCAATAATAATCTTAGTCGCCCTAGAGTTCAGACTGATGTGCAAGTTCTTCCTATGTAGAATCGGCCGAAGGAAAGCAGTAGCAGCACTGATTCTTCGCCCTCCTTTCATGGAAGCTTGAATCTGCGCGTATCCGATGTGACTTTTAGGATTGTTGTAATCTACTATTCTATAGCCAAAAGATTGGCCGGCTTTTAAGAATGCATTGAATAGTGGAGTCGTAAAAGGCGAAAAGTCCACCGTAAGGTTACCATTTTTCCCCCGGTATCTCGAATCCCGATATTGCCTTACTAAAACGTTTTCAGTTCTGATAAAGAGAGGAAGTAGTTCTTCGTAGGTCCAGCCTGAAAAGAGTAAATGATCAATTATGGTACAGATACTTATTTAGGGAAGTAATAAATTTTACTTAAAAAGATCTTCTTAGATCTCTTTTTGGATATAACTTACCAGGGTTACCTTCTGCTGCCCAACTATCGAAATCACGGAAGTTGCCTCGAGTCCATATCATGGCATTTACAATGGTGCCACCTCCCGTGCCTTTTCCTGCTGACCACGGGCAGACCCCATTATCCATCCCTAAAATATTTTATAAGTAAGTGAATTAATCAAAGCTTCACTACTGGCTATTAAAACTAAAATCTTTTTATATATTGTTTTAGATTTCTTCTAAACAGAAAGCTTTATCGCTATCGATGATGTTTTTAACTTTCAGGATAAGAATCATGACTCACCCCAGCATGCGCCCGGGTTGGGTTCGGCTGTGAAGCCCCAGTTATACTCCGTCAGAACCAGGTAGGGATTCAGTGCGGGGATGTCTGTGACCGGGCTGTCTGGTATGCCTGCCTCTATGAGGAGTACCTGCTGCTTCCGGTCTTCGGTCAGTCGATTGGCGATGACGCAGCCAGACGGAGAGGCCCCAACTACGATGAAGTCATAAGTTTTTAGCGAAGGCGTCTTTGGCTCGTATATCAGCCTCCTCGACTGAGAGTTGAGAAAGAGGTCTAGTACCTATAAGCATAAATAAACAATAGTGAATGTTGAGAGAATATGACTACTTTTTTAAAAAATAAATATTTTTTAAACCAACATATTATACGAGAATTGTTACAGCTCAAGGGGCAATACAACCAGAACTAAGCAATCTATCCTGTGTATCTACTAAAAGAATTTCTTTTTTTATAAATTCAAACAAGTCATTTTTATTTAGTTAAATATAGAGAAAAATAAGTTTCCAGGAGAAATTCTGGCAGAAGCGTGCCGGTGCGGGCCGTTAGATCAGATGTTAATTTTTATTGAATAGTTTCCCTGGCTGGCTATTAGTTACTCTAGTCAGTCCCCGCCCTGGCACCCTCAGCTCTCACCTCTTCGCTACAATTAATTAAAACTCATAATTATCATAGGCTTCCTGGCTTCATGTATTAAAAAACTAGCATTATACGGCGTTTTTATTTCAGCTTTAATATGTTTATATAAGCTTAATTAAAAATCATAATGGCAATGATTGTACTTGCTACACACTTCAATCTCGGACGAAGAGGACTTTCTCCTGGTAGGCCATCGGAACGAGGGGAAGTAGGGGAAAGCCGAAACCAGCTCCAAACAGAGTACTGAAATATTTAATCTGTGTGCAATGCTCGTTGTAAAAATGTAATTAGTTTTATTTGCATTACTGAGATGTTATTCAGACATCCGTAACTTCCCACTGCTGTAAAACATCCGTCTAAGTAAGTACAATTAACAATTAAATAAGTGTTTTAGAAGCAAAAATAATAGCCCGTTGCGATACTTCTAAAAGGCTGGTTATCATTTCAATTTTCATTCAGATCGGTATCTGTGGTTTTGTAGATTTCTGATACATATTTTAGAGTCCGATTTTCGAAATACAATATGGCTAATAAAATATATTGGCGAAAATTTCTGATAGACTTGAAAATCAAAATTCAGAAATTATTACATTTTTAAAATTTCAAAAGCCGTTTCTAATATAGTTTACCGAAATTTGCAAATTACTTTAACTCACTTTTAGGAGGTTTGGGGACAATTCAGAATAAGCCAATTAAGTAAGCGTTTTAGAAGCAAAAATCATTGGCCCGTTGCGATACTTCTTTCTTTTAGTTAGTTTGGAATATGAGAAAAAACCGGTTTATCTTTAATATTCTTAATTCAATTAAAAGAATTCTTATAAATAAATATTCATAATAAATAAATTTAATATAAATAATAAATAAATATTCTTAATTCAATTAAAAGAATTCTTATAAATAAATATTCATAATAAATAAATTTAATATAAATAATAAATAAATATTCTTAATTCAATTACAAAAATATTCTTAGTTTAATTAAAATTTGATTGGAATTAATTAGTTCTTGAAGTAATGAATTACTTTTGATTTCACAATTAATATAATACCCTCACTTGGTACTAGTTGACCTATTTTAGCTGAGACTAGGGTAATAGGTGGAGAGGTATATGCTACTTCGGTACCTATTTTTCTTCTTTTTTTTTTAAGCGATATTAGGCGGTTCGAAGCATCGGCTAAGTTTTCAAACTGGATTAAACGCGATGACTACTTATAAGATTTAGTTCAGATAGAAAATAATTCAACTATGAGAAATTTACTGAATTTCTCAAATGTTCGATGCAATCCACCAATTGGTATATCAAGGAAACATTTTGCAACATTTCTAAATCGATCAAATATGGAGTACCTTGATGATACAAGAAATTACTTAAGAAATTAAAAACAAAGTTCGCTTGATGCACATATGAGTATTTAAGCCTCAAGACCGGACAAAATTATTTTAAGTTTTTTTTTTTGCATTCCTACCGTTAGTTGAGCCTTAAAAGTTGAGTGTACGAATAACTCCATCAAACCAATCTTTTTCAAGCTTGATAGCTGGTTCATCAAACTGTAATAAATGTTCCCCACTCTTGCCACTTCCTATAAAAAGTCAGAAGACATTGAAAGAATTTCAAGTTACAGTTATCAGTGATTTCATCCGTGATAGTTGTTTCCCATAATAAATACTATGCTTATTTACGTACTTTTCATTTTATTGATTTACTGTTTTACAAGCCATGTTTATGAAGAATATTGGAATAATTATTTTTGTTTACTTAATGTTATCGGATATAATAGAATAGATTAGAAAGAAAACTTTATTCTAGAACGAAGTCCACTAAGAATAAATATGTTGTATAAACAAAAAAATAGCAATTCTTGCTGGTATATATAAATAAACAAATAATAATTTTAATTAATATAAAAATAATAAAATAAAAAAGAATTCTTGCGAAACAATACGAAGGAGCGCTAATAAAAAAGGGAGTGAGAAAGGAAACTTACATTCAACCGTTTAACAAAACATTATCGTTAAAATTATTATTTACATCTCATAGTGAGAAAAAAATACATATACATAAATTTACATTTTAATATGATACAGAAAAAAATGAAATAAAATAAAATAAGCACACAGAAAAAACAGTGAAAGAAAGCATTTAAAAAAAATTAACAGCATAAAGAGCATATTTGAATTTCTTAACAATCAGATTTTAAATGTCATTGTAAACAAAAATAATTTATAGATTAAAAAAGGGAACCTTGAGATCTATAAATCAAACAACGAACTACATTAACAATAAAATGAAATGTACATAAAACTTACGTAATGGAAACTGATGCATTACAGTATAATTCTATGGTTAGCCAGCGTCCAACTGGGTTGTGAGCAGGAATTGGAACAGGAGGATTTTAAATGTGGCTAAGGAAGGGGCATGTCTAATTTTAGGAGGGGGAGAATTCCAGAAAGTAACGGAACCGGCTATGGGGGAATATTGGAACGATGCTGATCTATAGAAAGGTATACAAACGTCAGAAGGCCGAGATCTTGTGGACTGGGGGTGGACAGAGGACTTGAATTGGAGGAGACATAGGAAGGGCACTGGTTGGTGATTACTTGGTAAAGGAGTGTGCCTAGGAAATATTCTCTACAGAAGGAGGGTAAGAGCCATCCTAACTGGGCGTAGTGATGTGAAACTGGGGAACGCCTCGGAGTACCTTCAACAAACCTTACAAAGCTGTTGGCGAAAGCAATGGAACAGTTTAATGGTAAAAATAGAACGTCGGGTGATGTGGGCGATATGGTGATTCCAGGAGAGGGATTGGTCAATGATTATGCCTAGATTTTTAGCATAGGAGCAGAAAGTAATGAGTTGGTCGTTTAGGTATAGGATAGGAAAGTTGGTATTGGATCTGAGAAGGAGTTTGGAACCAATGACAATGGCCTGAGTCTTAGCAGCGTTTAACCTTAATCCATTTGAGTTTGCCCATGCGCTGATTAGATCTAGATCTTCTTGAATCTTTGTAAACGCCACCAACAGCTCAGAAGGAAAAAAAGGATAAATAGATTTGGGAGTCGTTGGCATAAAGATGATGGGAACAATGAAGAATTGATTTGTGAAGGTCCTTAATATAGCAGCTGAAAAGAAGATCGTTAATATGCTGGAGCCCTGGACAATTCCTGAGGATAGAGTAAAATAAGAAGATAAAGGTTGATTTGGAATGCTAACTGCGTTGAAAGAGGAACGATAGAAACCAGCTGATAGAGAAGGATAACGATTTTAGTTTGGAAAAAAGGAGGGAATGGTTTATGGAGTTTTGGAAAAGGTTTTGGAGAAGTCAAGGAGTACAAGGACAGTCAGTTTTTTATTTTGCTTTTGTTTGTGTGTCGGGCTAAATGTTGATTATGGAAATATAATTTAGGCAAATATTAACTGCATAACAAGAAAAAATCTTCCGCCATTTTGTTTTTTATGGCTCAAATATAATGAGTAAAAAATATAATTATTTCAACATTTCTCCTAGATTCCATTGAAATCGTCTCGAATTTCACCAGGAGAGAATTATATGACATTCTGTAAAATTTAGATGGAAATACGTTATCAAGCTTGAAGAACGATGGATTGATGAATATTTTCAAAAACTTCCTTATTCTGACTTTTTTCCGGTTATAACGTTCAAGTACTGTGACGTGAGTTGTATGAAAGTAAAAAAAGCTTCAAATAATTTTGTCCGGTTTTAAGACTCAAACACTCCTATTGCGACTACCAGGGTAGCCAAGGTTGGGAAAGTATTCTAATAGGCATTTAGTCATTTCTGGGAATTTAGTAATTTCTTTGAGTTTTTCTTCCATTAATGAAAACTGTTCATCTACTTTCATCCATCTAAATTTTTTTCTTGATGTCATTTAATTATCTTCTGGTGAAATTCTAGATCGTTTCCATAGAATCGCGGAGAAAATACCATACACAAATTAAATACTTAAAATAATTATATTTTTTCACTCATTATATTTCAAGTAATAAAAAACGAAAAAGTGGAAATTTATTTTATTACAATATAGTTAATACTGGTCTAAAGTTTACGCTTATGATCAACATTTAACCCGACAAGACCCGGAACATAAAAAAAAATCACTTTTATCTGGTTGCAACAAGTAAACAAAAAGAATTACCTGAATGGTCTTCATAAACATGGTTCGTAAACGGTGTTGTAAAATACATTACATATACGAAAATATGCTATTTAGCGTAGAAAACAACCAGCACGGATGAAATCACTGATAACAGTGAAGCTTGAAATTCTGACAATGCCTTGTTTAGATTGACTTTACGAGAAATGACAAGAGTGAGGAGAAGTTATTTAGTTACAGCTTTATGAGCCGGTCATGAAGCTTGAAGAATAAGCTAAAGCTAAAAACAAAAGTCAATAGGATTTTCTTCCAATTTTTTTAAACTTAATACGCTATAAAAACCTGATATCGTTATAAAGCATTTTATTATTATTTTTAAACGGTTAACATCTGAGCTCCATAAGTAAAAAATATATCTATAATATGGTACTTGAATAAATATTTGAAAGAGGTCAAGGAATCATGACTTAAAAGAGCAATTAAAAACTTTATATGGCAATGGAGTGCTGAAGTAAAAGAAAACGGTGGGCATTCGAATTCTTGTGTAGATCACTTAAGGCATTAGTCCTTAGAAAAGAAAAACTTAGTCCTTTGCTGATCCTGTTTAATATTTATGAACCATGGAGTCTTGTAACTCAGGAACGTTGGAGTTATAGGATAATGCAGGTGATTATTTTTTCAGATGAAAATAATTCTAGTGGAAGCAATCATCTCAATGGCTCCAAGGAAAAGAATTTCATCCTCACTAAGGCTGCATATATTAATTAATTGCATATATTTGTTATTAATTAATTACATATATTTATTATTAATTTATATATATATATATATATATATATATATACATATATATATATTTGTTATAAATATAAATAATTGTTGGTGCGACTGTTTGTGATCGTGTAACTTCTGAATTACTTGACCGATTAATGTCGTATTCGCACAATATATTTGTGTATTCGAGACGATTGTTTATATCTAGAAACTGATAGGTAGTGTTGTAATAAAGTTATAGACGAATTCTATATTTAAAAGGTGGCACTGTAGTAAATTCATGTGCGAGTATCAGTGGCGGTTATTCCACTTGCGCACGTAAGCACGTTATCTCCCAGCTCTATAAAAGAAATTAGTTTATAGTTGTAAAAAAAAAAAAAAAATAGAAAATATTTATTTGAGTTTGAGAAAGTCAACAGAACCAGAACTTCTCAGTTCTGACAGACGCTACTCACACAGCTCGTGCAATGAGCCCCTAGAATGGGATACGATGGTCCGGGAGGTGGTCAAAAAATGGATCACAAATAGTATAAACTATTTATTAGAAATCGATGTTTCGGCCCATCGTTATGTTTCGCCCGCTTAGCAGGTCTTCATCGGGGCTTTAAGCTCCAAGTCTGGTAAAGGAGCGGAACCGTAATAAAATCATGGTAGTGTTTCTTCAACACGAGACCTGTATCCCTTCCAATCGGTCTTGTGAAAGAAAAACTTGCTCGCTGTGGTGTGGCAGGCGTGCCCTCAAAGGTGTAGAGCACAGGACCGTCAGATGTCTGTACGCGAGCGCTAGGCAATCCGAGATGGTGTACACATCTCTAGTCAGGAACAGGTCGAGGGTCGTACTACACTCAGGTCGGGCTGCGTGCCTGAAGTTGTGCACTCCTGGATGGAAGACGGCCATCCTGGTGTTAGTGATGTAGGTACCCAGATTGTTATTGCCAAACCAAACAGCTAGGCGGAGTGTCGAGCATTGAAGTCCCCAAGGACGATACACAGACCCTTCGCCTGGGCGTGTTGCAGCAATAGCTTCACAGAGGTGAGTGCAGTCCTAGGTCTCCTATAGACACAGATGAACGTGAACCGATGCTTCAGGCGCACGTCAACTGTGACTAGATGAGTGCCAGGGGTATACATTACTGCGATAATGCATTTGTTATATTTCTCGGATAGTCCCGAAGGATTTATTTGACCAAATGGGTGTTCAAAGATATCGAGTCTATAATTCTGAAAAAATTAGTCGCTAGAAATCGCTTATCTTGAAGATAATGCTTTCAGACGAAAAACAAATTATTTTGATTAATCATCAGCTTTTCAAAAAATTATGAAAAATTAATGTTTCAATATCTAGTTTTTTTATTATTTAAGAAATATTACTTTATTGATTTCTGGAGAGAAAATGATTTTAAGGAGATATCTATTTGAAATAATGAATAACCAGAATTTGCCCAGTTTAAACAAGAAACGAATTACTTTCCCTTGCAGTGAGATGCGCTCGAAATACATAGGGTTTTGTTATAAAATGAAAAATAAAGTTTATTCTCTATAAAAAAAGGCGTGTCTTATAATCTAATGTTTACTAAACTATAACTATAAATATAACTTCTAAAATAGAAGAATGTGTGTAAAATGTGCGGATTAATATCTCATTACAAACAAACTGTTGTAAGTACATTTTATAATGAAATTTAATTTCATTATTGTGGAAAAAAACAAAACACGTTATTTCTTGTTGCATATTCCTGGGAAGTACAGGTATTAAATCCGACCCCGAGCTTCAACTAAAACCACTGAAATTTTCAAAGAAACCGTCACTAACCAGTCGTTGTGAAACATTATTTCGTAATATTGGCAGATTTTAATGGAATTTTTTCAATTTGATCTTATCCTTCTACTAGTTTTGGATGTTTTAACTAATTAAAATCAAACTATCTACCAAATCCTCAAACGAAGAACTACAAAATTGCGTAATCAAAATGAATCCAGCAGGCATTATACTAACAGCCTAGATGGTCAAAAGATTTTCTATTTTCATACTTTCAATTATTAAAAAAGTAGCAGCCGTAGTTGATAATTTTCACTGGAAATTGGTAATTAATGCATTATAGACCTTCTTGAAAAAACAGAGAAGTAAATACATAGACACAATTTCCCCAAAAAAGCAATAATGTATTCAGTAGCCAGCTTTTCACTAATAGTCTCATTTACTATTTTAATTAATAATTTCGTTTAATCAATTTAAAATAATATAGGATAGCTATTTGAAATCGATCTTTGCAAATAAAAGTGTGCTATAAGTTAATAAAGAAAGGAAAGTTTTTTTACTGAAAAGTACATTGTCAAAAATTGGGTTTTAACTTAGCAAAAACCTTTCATAGAAATTCAATGCAAATATTCTTTAATCAGATTGGTCAGTTTTGGGTGGCGAACATTGTACGAAAAAAAATTTAAATCATAGGTCTGGAGAACAACCTCTTTTTAAAAGGCTTAAACATTAAAAAACATGTTTTCATTTGTACCTATTATTTTTCTACTAAAGTTTTTAAAATGTTTTCTTTCATACCTCACTGAACCTCAGAGCTAGGACCGAGGAGAGAAAAGTGAAGAGGGCGAAAACCACATGATTTAGAAGCATTCTGAAAAAGATAAAAAATGAATTAATTAATCATTCCTCTTGCAGACACAATTAGGTATCAATAATACCTCAGCGTAATGTTATATATAGTATAGTTAAATTAAAGTTATATATAGTATAGTTTATTAGTAGTTATAGTTTTTATACGGTATAAGGTTATTTATAGTATATATCAATGTCGTTTTTTAAAAAGGCGTAAGTGCCAGGCAACTGAGAATCGTTATTATTTTGTACTTACGCCATCAATAGTCGATTTTAAGAGCATTTTCCATTTTTTTTTTATATATCATAGAGGTGGTATTTACATCCCATAATCAGTTAAAATAGAAATTTCGAATTTTTGTGCTTAAGCCTCTTTCAAAAAACGACGTCGATATGTATAGTATACTATAAGCTTAAATATATTTTTTATATATTAGTATATAGTAAGTATATAGATTGCGATCGTCAAACATTTTTAATCCTATCTTTCAACGGAAATACACGTTTTAAGGATTCTCCTGAGTCCAAATAAGCAAATCTCACAACATTCAAAACAAGCAAAAAACGAAAAGTTGTGTGAAACTGAAATTACGTGCTTAAGGTAGGTATATACCTGAGATGTTACAGCAACTTTTAAATAAAATCGACATACCAGAAGTGCAACTTTATATCATTGGTTTTACACTTTTTACCATTTTCTCTAAAACGTCTCTAAAGATTTTGATTAAACTCGTTATATAAATGCATAATTGAATGTACTTTAACATCGGCTAGATATTATCCTCATCGAAATAGTCTGAGAGGACTTAAATGGAGAATTTTCAAAAAAATTCAAAATTTTCGAAGATTTTAGAAAAAATATTATCTAACATATACTAAAATATTATCTAACATAAAATCGTAGATACTAAGGGAATATGACGAATAATGAATACAATTAACTGATTGTTCTAGATAATAATTTCTATTTATATATTATTTAATGAAAACTAAATGTTTCCATGGAAACTAAGTATAAAATTTTTGACTTTATTTTAAGTAAAAATTTTTTGAACTCATTTTATAATTTATAATAATAATTTTTCTTATTTAATTGTATATAAATCAGTTAATGAAATTATTAATTTTTTTTTAATGTTCCTCATAATTTAAAGTGTCATGAATTATGAAGAACATTAAAAAAAATATATTAATTACATTAACTTATTTTTCACAATTAAATAATAATAATTATTATTTAATTCGATTAAAATAAGTTAAATTAATATAATTATTATTGTCCATCATTATTATAAATGATTAGATTCATAGTTATAATCCATAAAATTATCTATTTATTAAACAAACTAGTATTCAACAAAATGAAGTGATAATCGGTGTCGCAACTTCGAATAACAAGTACAACAGAATTTTCCGCACCATGATGGACGAATTCATAAACAAAATTGATATTCGTTTTCGCACCTCAAAAAAACCATTAATACGAATTTTCATAGCAATCGAAAAAATTAAAATTGTTTACTCAAAATTTTTAACCTTTTTTGTTCGAAAATCACAAAAATTGCGATAACTTCAACACTACCGATCAATTGGAAAACTGAGGGAGGTTAAGGCAAAATAAAACCGTAAACAAATTAAAACCGGAGATATAAAATAAAACGTTTGAGGAGTTTTTCTTCATTTTACAATACTTTTTCTCCAACATAAAGGGATAAAATGTAAAAGTTATTGATAGGCGTGAGAGGTCAGAAATTCAGTTTTCCAACGGTAATAGTAACGTTAAATTTAGATAAAATCCAAAGCAGTGATGAACGCTTAAGTGAATGCCCAACATTGAGAGGAGAAAAGACTCCTCCACAAAAATCAAGTATAAAATTTCTATTTTTTTTGGTCTCTATGAAAATTCTTATTTAAGGATTTTAAAGGACACTAAAAACGAATCTGGCTTGACTTGCTTTTTCCGACTTTTTTTTTTTTATTTACTTTACTAGAAGCGTGTTTGGTTATTGTATTTTTTTTTAAACTCATTTGATGCAATCGTAAATATTATTTTCTTATTTTACACAAAAAAATAAATCGATTGTTATATGAGAACCTTGAAATCTATGCGGAGCAAAGGCAGAAAACAATAACATAAATAATTGTTGAAATTATTTTTAAAAAAAAATTTCTCGGCTCCTAGGGCGCATTGGCAAGAACCCTCGGACATGCATCTAATATTTTTCGACCTAGTTTCACAAAAAAAAATGCATCGAACTCCGTGATCGGACGTCCAAGTGCCATGGACGTCGGATCACGGAGTAAAAAAATGGATAGGCTCATAATGATAATTGTTAACTATAACATATTTAGGGATTTATAATACATTATGAAAACAATATTGTAGTCGTTAAGCTCCTGTAATATGTAAATAGATGCAAACAAAATACCTTTCACTGCTAGATCGTATTCATGTCACACCCTCACAAATGTCAGGGCACACTTTTCCCCAAAACGGGCATTGGCCCACCTTAACGTCAAACTGTTCCAAAATGATCTACAGCTACACTTTATTTTTGTATTTATATTCTTTATTTTTTAATTTTTTCTGTTATGTTCTTTTATCTAAATATGTAAAAATTTCTAATAATCATATTTAAAGTTTGTAGGACCATACTGCCCTGAGCAAGTCAAATGTAAATTGTTCTTAAGGGACTTCAGTCCCAGAATAATAAAGTTATTTTTATTTCATTTCATTTTTCTTATTTGTCAATTTATTACCCTATTCTCAAATATCTCTCTGGTTATAACTATTAATCCATGGTCTGTGAGATATATTTAAATTAGTTTTAAGGTCGACAACTGTAATTATAAATAATCAACTTTTGAACCGTGTTTGTCAAAAGTTGATTACTTATAATCACAGTCGTCGGCCTTCATACTAGCTTAAATACATCTTACAGATTAAATTAAACACACGTTGGTATAAGTAGATGATAGATGGAATAGCTAAGAGCGCTGTCAAAGAGGGTCAACTAATCACCACACAACCTAATGAAAATATAATCACTAATCAAAGAAAAGTCAAGGCTAACGCGGGAAAAGACTTGGACTGCCACAAGAGATAATAAGTTAAGGGTTGTGAGCCGTACGTTCACCGAAAGAGTCCAGAAAAGAAGAAGTAGTGCGAAGTAGATAATTGTACAAAATTGACTTATCCAGGAATACTCGATGAAATAGTTATATTAACGTCCTTATACAAATTAGTAATGAAAGAATATAGATTGAATAATCAAATAAAACATATGTAACATTTTTGGTTAACAATTACGTTATGTTGATATAACATAAAGGATCTCCACCTGATTGCTTCACCTGTGGGGTGCCATTGACAGTGGTTCACTACCTGACCGAACGTTATGCTTTCAAGTCTCATAGAGACCGGCATCTCTTGACAAATAGTTTTGAGAAGTAACTTCAAAAAGACCAAAATTGTATACACTTAATGTTATTCCTTTAAAAAAAAACTAAATATATATCTTAACTTTGTATTTTTCAATATTATGAACTTTAAAGATTGTTATAAAGGGCGAAAATGGTTCAGGTAGTCGAAAAGCCCAAAACCATTTATGTATTATTACCATCTCGTGTGATAACTACCCTAAGTCGATTCTATCGATACTTTGTTGTGTTTTTATTGTCTAATGTGCCTGTTCACGTTTTTGACAGAAACGTCTAATAAACGATAAAAATCCAATCTTAAGGCTATATTTATAATAATTGTAGCACCACCGATAAGAAGAATGCAAATAAAATCCAACAGACAAAGGATATTTCAAATATCTATAAGGAAATTAATTTTTTTTTATCTATACCTAAAGCTGCGAATGACAAGGCCATTTTTTATATTGAAAGACTTTTTATAGCTACGATTTCTTTGGTTTGTTCACAGAAAAAAGTTTTCACTGTCACCGGTCAACTGATGATTTAAAATCTGTTTTGAATATGCCCTTTTATATTCATTTCTTTTCTTCTTAAACTACTTACATTATACCTCAATATTAAACTTCCTTAAGAGTCATGAAACAAATTTTATAGTATTCAAGTTAATTTTAATACATAAGCATATATATGAAGAGCCTTTTTGATTTCATCAATTAATGTCAATCATTTCTCTTAATATCCATTTTTCATTATTAAAAATGAAGCAATAGGAAATATTTCAGCAATAAGGTACATTAAATGTAAAAATATTATATGTGTATTATGTATTATATATAGAAAATAATTAGTGTACTGATATTAGAAATTTAGTCTATCTTTTGATTGAATGTTTTGAACCGCATTGAATCTTTTATAAACTAGTTACAATTGAGGGAAAAATCAGGGGCGTAACTAGGTCAACTGGTACACGGGGCAAACTTAAGATTGCCAACGCTCAGGGCCGTAACTGGATGATTAAAGGGAGGGCAAAGAAGACTCTTGCCTCAAGCGGCAGAAACTAGAGGGTGGCAAATTTTGAGTGAAAGTTTATTTTAGGTTAAGTAAAAAATATTTGTTACTGATAGTTTTTACCTTATTAATTCAGTCAATAAAACAAATAACTGTTATGAGATGGTGATATATATTTCGTAACATATTACCTAAAGTACTGTTGTAAAGACTATTGACTTTTATTGGAGGAGAATGAAAGAAGGGGCAGCAAAATTAAGCTTGACTCTGACACAATTCAAAGGAAATTATATTAAGTATCGAAAGGAATGTATCGGTCGGTATCGTGCGTTCTTAACTGCTTATTGTAGACTGCTTATTGATGAAATAATTCATGATTAAAATAAATCTTCTTTTCGGAGCCTGAAAAAGAAGGAAAACAAATTATTAAAAATTATTTCTTGGCATTTTGGAGACCCCTCTTTGCCCTGCGCCTCTGGGAGGCAGATGCTAAGGGCTCCAAGTTATAAAATATTAATATCGAGTTATTTTCATGTAAAGTATTTTTACTCAAAATATTCTAGTACCGTAAAATGCGTTTTTGTTTTTTTTTATTTGAGGTTGTTTGTTATTGTCTTTCCTATATTTTTATCTTAAAATTAAAAACTTTCTAAGATGATTTTTTTTATTAACAGAGCCGTATTTTAGCACGGGGTTGTTGTAATAATTCTGAAAAATACTACGTAATTACTTTTGACAATGCTAAAACTTATTTTATACTAGGATCTCTTTGCACTAGGTACATTTAAATATATAGTGTTGATTTCTGCACAGAATCCAATTTAAAAAAAAAAAAAAATTGACTTGTATACGCATGAACTATATATTTCGCTCAAATATTTTTTTGGAATCTTTATTGCTACTGATTAAAACCTACTAAGTTTTTCTTTCCAAATTTTTGCTAAATAATAAGTTTTAATTAAACAAAAATGCAGTAAATATATCTAAACGCAATGCTATTGGTTAGACCGCAGTATGACGTCAAATTTCATATGAGCAATCTACTGCGTATGGTTGCTGGATACTTTATAAAAGTAATCGACGATAAATCGAATTATATCACGATTTCTTTCATTAAGTGTTGTGTGAAATCATTAATTAAAATGACTGAAAGAGGATTTATTATTATTAGCGCAGTCGAATAATCCTCCAAGAATATCTGGAATCATGATGTCGTTTTTTTTTTCTTTCTTCAAATCCAGATTTTATATCTTTACTTTACTTTCTATGGCGCTACAGACCGATGCACAGTGGGGTATTTGACCCAAAAAGCTGGCCAAAACTATTTATCGTCCCTTATGTGTCTCACATTAATGATAATTATATTTATGATAAATATTATATTATTTGACGTAGTTTTAATAACTTAAATGTTTATAATAACAGAAGATAGAATGGAAATATATAACATACAAGGTATATTATGTCCATTATGATATTATATTATTATTATATTATTATATATTATTATGAGATCTGCATATTATGTCAAGGACTAAATATATTATTTTCAGGTTAGGAAATATTTATTTTTATGTCATAAATATTAGATATAATGTAATAAGAATGAATTAAATACGATTAAAATAAGATAAGTTATTAAAAAAATAAATTTAGTAAAAAATAAAAACCTCGACTACGGAAATAAATTTTATATCTTACAATCTCATTGTAATTGCATGGAATGTAATTGCATATCTATTTGGTGGGTTGCTAGTGAAGTCGAGGTTCATGAATATTGAAACCTCGTGTCTTAGTCGGGTGCCTTCCACACCCACATGAAAATTATGACTCTTCTTTATTCAGTACATTACTTTACTTTCTGTATGTTTACATGCATAGATGGAAGAAGCTTTCTATATTTCTATATACATATGAACGGGACGGAATATACTTGCACTGAGCGGTAACGTGTAGTGGAGATTTTACATGTGAAAATTTAATTTTTAATGCTTTTTTTTCGTCGCCAAAATAATTGTCTTGTAATAATTTTTTTTCCCATTAATTCAAGTTATTGTCCAATATTTTTGCCTGGAAATAGCTTAATCTTGTCATATATTTTATTTCTTGTAATAATTGTGATGCCTGAAGGGCCTGAAATAAAATAATAAAATATTTTCTAGAAAATTTAAAATAACTGATTTTTATTATACGCCACTAATTTTTAATAAATAATCAGAACGAGATTATAGGCGGTTTTCGGCGGCTACTGTTTTTCAATATTAAAACTACATTAATTACTCTTTCATGTAAAATAGAAATGAACACCGGGAAACGCTCGGTAGTATAACAGATCTTTTTTTTAGAAGAAGAGAAAAAAAATGTAATTTTATACAGTGATCTTAAAAATAGCTTAGGCGCCATTGTAATAAGCTGATATCTTAACAATTGGTCATAAATTGTAGTACATGTCTTGATGAGGATCAGACATAATAAAAATAAATAATTGGGAATTCTGAGACAGAAGGAGCGAGCGTGAACTTCTAGAAACTTGAACAGACTGACTGGGCGCTGCTAAGGTTACCGTCAAAAGATCATTCTGTCCAGCAACCCATGGCCGTCCGACTGGTCTGGTTCAGGTGTCATTAAATACTCCAAAAGTAAACAAAAAAAATCGACTTTTGGTCAGCTGTTCAGGTCAAATACCTCACTGTGCTATGTAGGCCTTGGCTTCCTTGAATGTAGACCTTGAATGAGCCTTCGCCAGGTGGCTCGGTCTTGTTCAGCCGCTTTCCAATTTTGCAGGTTTAATAGAATCTGGGCATCCCTGCTGACAGCGTCCTCCCATTTCAGCCTTGGTCTTCCTTTTCCTCTCGACCAGTCCAGCTTCCCTAACTGCAGTTTCTTGGGTATTTCTTCCTCATTCATTCTTGATACGTGGCCTGCCCGTATAAGTCGACCACACTTCATTTTGCATTTTATATCTACTGGATTTAAAGGAGTAAATGCTACAAGATAATTTTGTAATGATTATTCCAGTTTTGAAGCTCTTTTAATAAACAATTTGTCGTAATAATTTGGAAAACGGAACCGTATCGAGTTATGTTTAGAACCTATAAATGCGGAAAAAATAATTTTCAACATCAACAAATCAGCAAATGCAGTCAAGTATATGAATACGAATAATTTTATTGAGCAAATAGGTGCATATGTTTCAATTATTAGAATATTATACAGTTAGAATTATTATATCTAATATTTTTGCTGTGGATCTCAACGGAAATCGTATGGTGACTCATTATTTAGTATTTCATATAATTTTCTGTATCCTTTTCTAACTAAAACGAAGAAAAAATGCTAATTACATTTACATTAAACTTTGATAAGCAAATTAATATCCCACAAATAAAAAAAATAAAGTGATAAAAATTTATCAAATATTCGATCAAAACTTTTTGAGGTTATGATACTTTTTGTTAACATATAGCAACAAAATTTTATATTCGATTGTAAAGGAAACGGTGTTTTCATTATAATGATTTCAAAATAATCTTCAAAACAATGCACACTAGTTATTGGAGATACTTTATTTCTTCTCATGGCTTTACACCACTTTTCTTGTATAGTTGAGTCGTATGGGATGAGAAAAAAAATACTTTATGTTGTATTCTTGCACATAGGCACAAGACAATACTTATACGAAGGTTTTCCATTTTGTTGATAACAGAATTATATCAAATTTAGCAAGTTTCACCAGAACCAATACAAAGTCGTTTAAATACGTTTGTTGGCATGAAAAATTACGTCACATAAACTCCGCGAAAAATGGACCCTTTGAAAAGCCAAAATATCTTGCCCAACGAAAATTTAAAAAAAAAATTTAATTAGAATGTTTTTATGAATGATTTAATGTTTTACGTAACTTTTGATAAGAAAATAATTTATTCTAGGTATTTTCAAAAATTATGTATATACCCTATCTTCTTTTTTTCTTACCCTCATTTGCAATTAAGCAAACGGCTCACTTTCATATGATAAATTCTATAAAACTGTAAAGCGATAAAATTTATTGTAAAACGGATGTAGTAATTAAGTCGATTATAGTGTACCCAATTGGAGAATAGACAAAAAAAATGTATTATTTTTGAGAATGAAGCTTCCGTCCTCAACTTTTTATTTTTTTATGCATTTAAGACAAATTTATCGGAACCCTAAATTGACCAATGTCTAGTGTGTCATTCTCCCTCAATTTTAAGATATTTAAATTAGACCTTTATTTTATTAAAAAGAGAAAAAAAATTTACTCTTGTCGGTGTTATTTCTTTTCGAGTATCTCAAAGTTTAATACAAATTACTAAATTGTATTGAAGAAAACAGATACAAATAAATGCCCATTTAATTATTTCGCAAATTTAAAAATATTAAAGAAGTAATTTGTCTCATAGCATTTCCCAATAAATGTCTCTGATAGGTGTTATTAAGTTCAAATCGTTCTGTTACGGACTTATTTTTGTTTTGTAGTAATTTACGCACAATTTCAGTTTATCTTTCTCTGTGTTCAGTTCTAAATTATTACTAACTGTCAATATGAGGCATCCTTGATCATGATGTTTGAACTGAAGGTATTCTTAGATATGTTATTTATTTATAAACTATATATTTTAACATAAAAGTAAAATCATAATCAATTCAAAATTCCACCTAAATAAGTAATGAAAGAATCATTCACAGAAATAATGGGGAATTGGTTACTTACGTAGGTCAAAACAACAGCATCACACTGAGAAGACATGCGGATTTCCGCACTGTTGATCAACGTATATATATATATATATATACCTTACATTAAGGTTTTCAATAGATAAAGTGCCCTTGGCTTCTAGCCATATTTTTATTTATATCACTTTTTTTTTCTTCTTTTTTTTAAAAGAATGTCTATCGCTCGTCAATGAAAACAGCCGATTTTATCGTGTTGCTGAAATATTGGATTATGTTAAAAAAAATTATTATATTATGAGATAAATTTTTTACAGTATTGTAATACAAAAGTATTTTAAATACGAGATTCTCTAGAAAATATGGTAAGATAAAATAAAAAATAATTGTGAATTACTTGGCGAAAGATTCAAACTTTTTTCAGACCTAAGTAATAATGTTTAATGTAAATAAAAAATATATTATATTAGCTCATCTAAAAATCAAATAACTACTTTAGGTAGAAAAGAAAATATTAATAAGTTATATCTAGTCCACATCGGGGAGTGGACGGATCTAGGGAAACATTTGAGGATTTGCTGCAAAGCTACGAAGCATAACTGAGGATCTTATTTTATAATCAGCCCTTGAACTCCTTCATTTATATATTTATAATTATGAGTTAAGCAGATTTCATTTATTCATATATATATATATATATATATATATATATAAAATAAGATCCTCAGTTATGCCTTATGCTATATATATAGCATAAGGCATAACTGAGGATCTTATTTTATAATCAGCCCTTGAACTCCTTCATGTATATATTTATAATTATGAGTTATGCAGATTTCATTCATTCATATATATATATATATATATATATATATATATCAACAAAATTACGAGGATTTTAATTCTTCAAGCTATCAGAGTACACCAGCAGTTTAATGCATCGTACTTAAATATGGTGATGGACATAAACTAGAAAAAAAGAAGATAACTTATTTAATTAATATTTATTTAAACTAAAGCTGTTATTTCAATAAAAACAAAGGTCTCGTTTAGAAGTTATGTGGTTGGTCCATTATGATGTTTTGAGGATCGTTATGTAAGATAATGAGTTTGAAAGTGGCTATTTTCTGTTATGGAATTTTGATTATCGTTTGGGCTGTTTAGTAATCTCTTGATGTAATGTGCCAAAATGGTGCAGTTTATTATACATGAGATGATCTTACTATTTATAGAGGTACATTTGGTGGTAATCACTGAGCAATATTATCACATCCAACAAGCAACGAACGTACAAACGTATGAACGAGAACAAAGGTATTGTGAGATTTATATAACGTATCATATAAATTATAATGATATATAATCGTATTATAAGAGCGCTTATAGTTTGACTGGTGATGAAAGCAATAGTTCATCTTATAGTTTTTTATTTAATTATCCGTTATCTTCTAAGTATTTAGCTCTAATGTTATTTACGTACTCTGAAATATTACACTCTTGAATGAAAACTTAAACTATCGACTTTCTGGAACAAACTTTAAAAATATTTTGTAGAAATGAAATTTAAATGAACTAATATTATTTATTTCTTAACTATTTAGGTTTAAGGTAAAATATAGCGGTCGGAGAAAATTTTTGGGTCAATACATCATTTGATTTGAACGTTTGACGGTCCCTTGTTTCCGTATAAATGTTTTTAAAAAATAAATAAATAAAATGGCATTCAGTCGTTGTATTTTTCCCATTTTTTTTAAATATTCCAACTCAACTATCCAACTATTGAATCGTTATCGATTAAACTTAAAGCAGTCAGTTCTTTTTAAAGGCAAAGGAAAAATTAAAGTAAAATAATGAAAATAAATTTTATAACAATCATTTGAGTCAACCGAAACCAATCTTAAGTGACTGATTTTATTTTATTTTTTTGTTGTACTACTACCAGAAGCATATTTGCAAAAAAACAAAATAAAAAAAATCTGGTGCGGTGCGCGCATCACAAAATTTTCCTTACCGTCCTATAATAATTATCTTTTTAATATAAATTTAAAGAGTTCACATAAACAATTCTTGAAATAAACTCAGCAGCGTTCACTTCTTCTCCCACTTAAGCATAATAAAAGAGTTTTTGAAGCAATTTTAGTACAACAATTCTGTACACTGCATATATATTTTAACTTTGTCAAGTTGCAAATATATTTTAAAAGTTTCTGGTTCAGTTTCCATGGAAACATTTTCTTTCCATTAAATAATGTGAAAGTAGAAATTATTAAGTTAATTTCCGCTTTTGTATTCTTAAATTATTTTGTTACAGAGCGTATTGTTTACAGCAGATTGGCGAATTGGTGGGAGGAGGTTCGGTCGCATCCATCTTCTTTCGGATGCGCTCGGTTATCCATCTATTTTATGCTCCTCATAAAATACACTATCTTCTATCTTCTTTCGGATGCGCTCGGTTATCCATCTATTTTATGCTCCTCATAAAATACACTGTATCTTTGCTAATTTCAGTATCGTACAGCTTTCCGTTTTTGAGCTAGACTGATCACATACACACAGAGACACAGTCACTCAGACACACAGACCATTTTGCGAGACTTGGTCATTTGGACTCAGGAGACCTTAAAACGTGTATTTCCGTCGAAAATTCGAATTCGAAAATTTTCACGATCGCAATACTTCCCCTTACCATATAGTTCATATATAGGTTAGGGAAATTAAAAACGAACATATAAACACAAATCTAGAGCCTCAGAGAAGTAAAAAAGCCTAGAGATAAAAACATTATTCGCAAAACATTATTATTATTACATTATTCTACTTTCACATTATTGGGAAGTAAAAAGTAGTGTTCTTCTGAAAAGTAGCTGTTTTCACATTCGTTGTTTCAACATAGTAAAGAAGATATATAGTTTTGTTGCAAAAATTATACAAAACAAAAGCCTTTTATTTTTTCCAAAATTAAATGAATGCCTTAATGTTACAATTAATCTTATTGGTTTATTATTTTCAATAATGAACTTTTTTAACCAATTAAACATTCAAGAAAACATTTTTTTTGGCCACCCTCAAAATTCTAGGTTTTACTTTTCAAGATACGCAGAATCCAAACATGGAATTTTTAAAAATCTATCTGTCCACTATACCGCAGTAAGCCGCCCGCGATTTTTTTCCGACACAACTGGGCCAATTTTTTGGACCCTAAGACTATGAATTGAACACCATAAGAATAGTGAAGGACACATCATTTTCTCAGTGTAACAATGGTTTCATAGAAGCTGTCGTCCCTTTCTACAAGACTACACAATCTTAATGAATCGAATTTGAACAAATATCTTTGAACCAAAATTAAAATAAAAGTATCGCAATTAATGAATTCCACGAACAAATTCTTCAAGTTTGGCCAGGGTCTTTTAAGAAAATCTATAAATATAAAAAATTCCCTCTTAGCAACGGATTCTTTACTTTCATTGATTGATGAATAGCTGAATGGGTCCCAATGTCAATTCAGGAAAATTAACAACTGTCTTCGGATAGAGCAAGAAGCCACTGCTTCCAATAGCAAAGTAATAAGAAAGAGATTAGGACTACAGAGTCAGCACCTAGTCATTGTTACTAGATACGGTTTCTTTTCCCAGCTTCTCGTCTGTCCTGTAGTAGACCTGCAAAGTTGGCCGAAACGTCGACATTCACTGTTAAGTGTATATAATATTTATGTTTAATGTAGGCCGCCAATTTGATCATCTTCTAGACTTATTGTTATGGTCAGATATTCGAAACATAGTATATTTAAAATAATTTCACACGTCTAAAATGTCTGCCAATTACATTAACATTTTATAGGCACCAACGCGGATATATTTATTTTATTTATATGGTTAAAATTTGCGGCAATTAGGTATGTTCGTGTTTCATAATCATCGAACCTTAGGATTCCGCCTGGATTTCATTTACTGGAAAGGCTTTTGAATGGAAGGTGGTTGCATTCATTTAGCCCTAGTAGCTGCATTCCTATTGAAGAAGTTGTCAGTAGATGGGCAGAGCATTTTCAGGAGCTTTTGAATTGGAACCAAAGGAACACAGAACAGGATCAACCCCAGGAACTCTAGGATGAGGGACTGAGGAGGCCACCCGACAAGGAGGGAATAATAGAAATAGCCCTTGGTCTGAAAACTCATAAAGCCCCAGGATTGGATGGAATTCAGGGAGAACTTTTAAAATATGGTGGAGAGTAGGTCTGGGATCAGCTGTACCAGTTGGTCACTACCAATGTGGCTTCAGAAGAGGGAGATCCACCACAGATCTAAAATTTGTTGTCCGGCAGATGTTGGAGAAAACGCTAGAATGCATCATCGATCTGCATCAATTATTCATACATTTTCAGCAAGAATATGATTCAGTGGACAGACAAACCTTCTCTCTTTAGGCGTATCGAGGAAATTAATCAGACTAATAAGAATGGCGTGGGAGAATACTAGATGCCGGGTGAAATTACACGAAGCGCTTTCCGAGGAATTTCCACTAGCTTCCGGAATAATGCAGAGGTATACTAAGGCCTCCACCCTCTTCAATATGTGTATGGAGAAAGCAGTGAGGGCCATCAGACACAAAGCACTGAGCTAAAACACAAACATTTTACTGTCAACAGTCAACTGGATGGTACTGAAGTATTTCAAGAGTTTTTCAGCAGATAGCAATATTATCACCGCTAGATAACCGAGGGGACGGACTTCGGGCACTTTAACTTTCACTAACAATCGAAATATTCTCAGGCCCAGTTCATGCATGGTCAAAAAATACGATCATAACACTATCATTCTCTTTATTTCCGATTTACAGTATGGACGTTGAAAGGTATGAGTAGGGACATCATCCCTACCGTTTTTGATTCTGTCAACTATTATTTTTCTATTTCAAGTGGTGTAGTATGGACCTAAGAAAATTTTTCATTGTTTTTTTAAAAGTAATAATAATTAATTACTAATAATAATAAGTTGAAACAAATTGTTAAAACGGACTCTTCAATCCATGAGGTAGAGCACGGCGCCGAAGGGAGATCATTAGGCAGAAGGGACTTAATAATCTTGAATTATTCATTTCGTTTCCTAATTGAGATCATGACTCCAGATAATTGATCGCAGATGAGGAAGCGGCGCAAAGTGGTCCAGATTATAGGAAAACATGTCTATAAGTTGAAGAATGAATTTTATATTTTCAAAATATAATTCCTTGCAAAACATTGCTAGATAAGGAAGCAATAATAAACAGGTGTGTAAACACAAACAAATTAATTTTTCTAAACTAAGCAAAAGATCAGCATTTTATATGTAAACATCAATTATCAGAAGGAGCCATTTAAACTTAATATTATTGAAAGATGCGGGTTAAATATGTTAGTGCTTTTATTGTAATTGTGAATAACTGTAGTTAAACTACACAAATATTTATGTAACTTAATTGTATGTGGACTGTACGGCGAGTGAAAACAAGTAAGTAGATTTTATTAATTGCTTTTGATCCGTGCATCCAATTTATCATCAATTTTAATTTAAAGGGTTCTTCTTTCGCAGACTAAAAATTAGCTGCAACAATTTGCAACTTTTTCTTTTAGTAACTTTTTTTCAAACGAAATCACAAATTATTTTATTTATCAAATAATGTAACTATAAAATACTTCTACGTATTTTTTTTTCTTTTTGTAGAATCTCAACCTCACTTAATTTGGCTAATACGAAGGGAAAGTTTCGAGGTCATAAAAACTGGAATAGTTTCGAATTTTAAAGCTGAAAAAGAAAAAAGAAGGTTTTGTCAATTTTGTAAAAGGAAAGAGGGTAAAAAATGATCTCGGAATTCAAGTTATTATTGTTTTCAATTTATAAAAGTTTCTAGAGCAAAACAATAAATGGTTCGGCCAAAAAATGCTGCTTTCGACTAACAGCACGCTAAGAGATGCAAATTGTTTCGGAAGGTCCAAGGTTGATATTTGAGATGCTATTAAAATTTTATTCATTCGAAATGAAGAATGGGCAGCTCTCTCCGTGAATCAGCTTTTGCCTTGGAACTTTGTTATTCATCCCAAATGAATTTACATTAAGAAGGAAAAAATGTGGAAGATTAAGATGATAATTTTGGTTAATTTTCAGAAGAGAGCTTGAAGGTCGCCGTAAGGATTTTTATAAATACAGAGAAGGTTACTCGAGAAAAATTTCTAGAGCGAAAACTATGTATTGCATCATTTAATTATCTGACCCTGTGATCTCAAGTATGCGAGAAAAAATCTTCTAACGAGAAATTTCAAATGGATTGTAAAGTACTTAGTCTTTTAGAAGAACCACGATTGAAGGAAAGCGATCAATACTCGGATGCATCGGAGATGAATCGGATTCTGTTGCAAATGGATATTGATTAATCATATTTTTACTCAAGTATGATTAATTTGTAAATATTACCTAACTGTTAAATTTTATTGAGCTAATTATTTTGTTTTAATTTTTGTTTAACAACCTTTCCCGCTATAAGGCAACTTATTATTGCTTTGTAGTTTAGTTTATGCTTTTAGTTATGTTTTACAACCAGTTATATGAGTTTCTGTTATATAACTGTCAAGACTTTTGACCATGTTTTCCTATCATCTGGGCCGGTGCGCGACATTCTAATCATAATTTAGAAATCATTGATGATACAGGAGGGCTGATAACGGATCTGAACAGGACTTTTAAAGGATTTTTATCTTATACCTTTATATATCATTTTATAGTTAAACAGGCTTAAATTAATATTCATTATATATTAAAAACTTAAAATTTATAGTAAGTAATTATACATGTATAATTACTTACTATAAATTTTAAGTTTTTAATATATAATGAATATTAATTTAAGCTTGTTTAACATGTATATCTACAGTTGGGGAGATTTCACATTTACAGTGATTTGAATTTAATAGTTAAATGATAATTTTATAATAACGATGTGACTTAGTGAAGTAGTAAGTTCGATGAAGATGTCAATAGCAATCGTTGTCTAAATGCCTACCTTTATTTAAACCTATCCTTACCTAAAGTCCCAAGACCAGGCAACTTTATACTCCTGTTTACGTCTCGTCTACTCTTCACATTTTATCCGAGAGTTCATAAATTGTCTTTTATGTGCCAACAACTTAATATGTACATCGCAATCGCAAAGATGCTCTCATCTCAGTGTATTGTACCCCGTAATTTATCTAAACCTCCTAAACTCTCCTGTTTTCTCATATTTCTTTAAGCCAAATTATCTGCACAATGCTACATTTTTCAAAACCTTGAAATTGATAATGTGCAATATACTATTTATAAACAATAAGAAAAGGCAAATTAGGACATATTACACAAACAAAAAACAACTTACAATTAGTTGAAATACGGTTTTTAAAACTGAGGTTCCCTAGCGATCCGTGTAATAATAAGTGTACAAACACTTTAAAAATCAATTAAGACAAATTAAATAGTTCATAATAGTTTATTTCCCTTTTCTCTTTTAATACAGTCAGAAAAAGAAGGAAACAAAATATAATAAATAAAGGGATCTTCTATCAAATATGGATTAAAAATTACCATCAACCGTAGTGAGAATGGGCGACAGAGTAAGAATGGTCAAAAGTAGGAAAATGTGATCTTAGATAATTGTTTACAAGTTTATGTATTTTCAATAATTTTACTCTGATGTGTATTCTATTCAACTACTCTTTCATGTGCTACTATTACAAAAAGAGAAATTATAAGATTCGATGAGGACGAATTTAAAGATGCCCTGATTTTCTAGTCAAACGTATTATTTGTAATTTTTTGTTTATTTTTTTTACGAAATTTGATAAGAAGATGGTATATTTTTTAATGTTAATTTTAATGCCATTTATATTCTGGAATAATATCGGAATACAAATAAAACGTTTATATTCTTTAAATGTTCCAGTACTTATGTATCTTAGCCATATGTCAATATTATGAAAAGAAAACATGTAAAGAATTTTTTTTTTAATTTTTAGCATAGCTTAAAAGATTATCTTTCTGACTAGACTCCCCTCAGTGTTTAAATATATGAGTTTGTATGAAAAAAAATATATGTGGCTCTCTCTCTCTCTATATATATATATATATATATATATATATATATATGTGTGTTCATTTCGTGTGTGCAATTTTGGTTTCGAATTATATGTTCCAAATTTTTTTTTTCTCTTTCTTAGTGCCAAACAAATGGGCCAAGTGATATGGATATTGCAAATTGGAAATATCCTTCGTTCCAATAGCCAAGTGGTATGGACCATTAGTATTATCAAATAAAGAGAAAACAATTACGTTTGAAACACAGAACTCGAAATTCTTAAAATTGCATTTGACTCACTTTTCATGGTACCATATATAAACTATTTTAAATAGTCATATTGACAAATTATTATACTTACCTAGCTTATTATTAAAATGAACTTAGTATTGAATAAATAAATATGAATGAATAAATAGCCTCACCGATGTTCGCACATAGACTACAGTAGTATTTTTCTATGCGATTAGCAGCAGGTGTATCAATAATAAAATGTCTGAGTCATAGTAGATATTACTAGTTACTTGGAATTTATGATAATACGCATTTGTACAACATAAGTAATTATGATTTTTCTAAACAAAATTATCCAATTATGTTGTTTAATGTTTATACTTATAAATAGAGTAGTGCTAGTAATATCTATAAGAAATCTAAGCCTGTAATCGAATTCAAAATCTGGAGTTTATTATATATTAACCAAAACTGTTAGTCCGAGTCCTGGGAAAACTGTTAATTAATATATATGAACTATTTTTGAGATATGAGAAAGACAGACCTACTTTTAGTTTACGTAAAGTATTGGGTCACACATGTTCCAGATATGCGTCGAAAGTTAAGGCCTAGAAACTGGTGCCGCAGCCCACGAAAAGGTTCGGACAAGATCTCCCTGCCAGGACCAATTTCAACACTTAAGATTCTGACCTATCCCTCAGCATAGAGGGTTTTAAGTACCCTGACAATGTAAATATGGTATTATTTAGAACTAAAAAAAATATTCCGAATATATAAAAAAACTGGACTACATAAGCTAATGTTACTTTCTGGACATGTGTTGTATTCAATTTTAAATACTACTGACCATTTGGTTGGTCTTGAATTTAGCCTTAAAAAAGCAGACGATTCATCTTTTTTTTTTTCTTTTTTTTAAGTAAATCTTATATGAAATATTTCCTTTATATAAGGTATAAACAGGTTACCAATCTACTAATCTCTTGTGATAAGTTTGAGATGTATTCTGAGTTCCATTAACACAATCTCAATTAAATGTGTACTAAAAATCCTTTTTGAAATATTATTTTGCACTGATTTAATTATAAATATTATTTTTTAAAGAAAAATAAATGTCCTATTTATTCTAAATGCTTCTGTAGGCTTTTATTGTATTTTTTAATTAATGTAAAATTCGTCTTTTTAGAAAAAGCTAAATATTATATTGAATGTTTTTATATTTTAATAATAATCATTATTGTTGATGCCCAATTACTCAGGCCAACAAAAAAAATTTTTTGAAAATTTTTTCAACTTTAATAGTTGATCTTTATAGGTTTTTGTGTGCTCTAATCAATTTAATTTATTGATTATTATTAAAATATAATAATCCAGAATAAGGTATTTTCAATACAAAAGTTTTTTCATCGTTGGCCTGTGTTATTGGCATTAACCCAAGCGGGTCATTATTGGCTGCAATATTGAATGTTATATCAGTTTTATTTATTTTTTTTTTCTCGAATAAGTTGCAATCTTAATGTTTCAATTCCAATCAAATCGAAATTTAATTTTTTTTTTTCGCGGAATGGCCTTAGAGACCACGCGAATATCATTATTTTCACTTCCCTTCATACCCCGTCTCTCCTTCTTTCCTTCTTCCCTCCTTTTCCTCATACTTTCCGATTGTTCTTTCCTTCTTTCTTCGGTCTACGCCACTCCTTTTCTCGCATCTCTCTCTCCCACAAAGGCCTTAATTTCTTCTAGTCTTCTCCCATAGTCATCCCTATCGAAACAGTCTTGGTCTGTTATTTTCAGTCTCTCAGTTTCTTCCCTCATATGTTGGATGTACCCCCTAGCACTCTTGTATCCTCTCATTTTATAGAATATTTCTCTATTTAATCTCTTTTATTTTTTATTTATTAATAATTTTTTGTTTTACCACTACATTGGATTTAAGATATCATTCTCGAATAATTTACACTTTTAACACTTACGTTTATAAAATCAAGTTTGATGTCAATTTTTATTTTGAATGCAATTAACGCCACATAATTGATATATAGAATATTTAAAAATAATTTAATTTTTTTTTTTTTAAATTCCGACTGCGAAATTAACTCTATCTTCTAACCTTATTTATACCTAAAGGACATAATGTACTTACATATCTACTTAATCACAATAGGGCATTGTTAGTGAAGTTGATGTCTATGAATATTGAAACTTGTGTGTAATAGTCGACACCCGAACGAAACTCAAGACTAAAAATACATTACTTTCCGTCGTATATTTACACGTATATCAAAGAAATTTTCTGTATGTTGACATGCACAAATGCATGGGACTGAAGGTACTTGCAAAGAGCCATAACGATATACTATCACGATCCCTACTCCTGCGTACGCCACTGCACCAAAGTATCGTAAGGACCTTCCGACCACTTTGATCTCTGCTGAATTAGAATTGTTTTCAAGGAGTATAGACAAAGTTGTTATTTACAAAATAAATTTATGTGTTTCAGAGCCGCTGAGACCCAAAAACACATTTTTGGTCATTGGACTGATTTTCTTACCTTTTTTTTTTTTGTATGTTTTTTCGGGTACCATTTCAAGAATTACTTAGTGCGTGATCAATTGAACATTTAAGCATCGATTTATTTTCTAAAGAACTGATAGAAAATACCTCACCATCGGTCGGAGTGAGATACAAAGAGACGGATATGATCGTTTTTTTGCGTTATACTATGTAAATGAAAATGATAATATTTTGAAGGATGCATCCAAATGTCTATTAACCATAATGCCAAGAAATGTTGATAATTACACGATTGTGCTATAATGTCAAGACTTTGCATCATAATGCCACAGATTGCGAAATTTTGACTGGAGATGCTCTTATTAAGTGAATTTTTATTCAGAGTATAAATTTGACTTATTGAAAAAGACACGGTGATTTTCCTATGACAATACTGACTTCACAAAACCAAGTTTTGCATAAAGTTGGTATTTCTTTACGACAACCAGTTGCACACGGCCAATGCCATCCATGCCAGTGTTATTTCTCTTAATAGGTTGCGATTTTAACATTTAAAACTCAATGGCATTTAGCTAATCATGTCGCACGTTATTATTACTATTAGGCAGACTTGTTGGCTGTTATGGATAATTAAATTTTGTTTTAAATTATTTCCATTTTGATCATCAATTAATTCCAATTTTTAAATTCAAACAAGAGCAAAACAAAATAATGTTTCCTAGTCATTTTAATTCTATAAATAAATCAAAAAACTTCAATAACATTGTTTCATTTGATTTTTGACCACTGGGCGATCCTATTATTTATAAACGAATAAATATTTGCCGTGAATAAAGTTAGAGTAAAGACCAATGGTGGGGTGTTTTAATGACTGCTTTTGAGCTCCGAAAAGATTGGTAAAACTGTCAAACTCTTTTTAAAGTGCTTATTGCTTGTAAAATCGTTAATATCGATAACAAAACTGCATTTTTAATCCATTTCATTTTTTGTATGATAATTAGCATAATAATTTTTTTTAAATGTTAATTATAATATTTCTAATCAGGTTCATTAATCACTCGATCTTAGTCACATAGATTGATAAATCTTGATTAGAATGCACTGTGCGACCGCCATTAAACATATATATTCTATAAATTGAATTATTTCGAGAGGGAGGAGGAGGTGATTTTCTTCTCTTTCATGTATGTTGTTGTCTAAACAATAGTTAAAAGAAAGTTAGTTCGTCTTTTCCAATTCCTCCAATTTGTCACGATTTTTTGATTGTATGTTATTTCTTCACAATTTTGTTGAGTGTATTATTTTATTTATTTTTTGGAGAGGGGAGGTACAATATGACTTAAGGAAGTAAATAGTGATATTAATGTTAATATTTCATTTTCTCAATTCCAGCGCAACACAGCCTTTTAACTTTCCATTGAAACAATATTACAATATTCTCATTCATTGAAAAATTGGATCTATCTACTACAATCCATATTAATTGTCGCAGTGAGTCCATAAAGTATTCATATGTGTATTTATAAATCATGGCCTAGTTTTAAAAGTGTCCTCATTTAAAAGTAATACCTTGCATTTTGCAACATAAGAAAAAAAAGAAATGTAAAGGTCAGATTTAATACTCTTACTTGATTTACCTTAAGGAATAGACTCTGAACCTAATGTAAAATTAATAGAAATGTCTGTCTATATGTTGTATTTAACAAAAAAACTACATACAGCTTTGGGAAAATTTTATTTCGAGTAACAAATAAATCACCATAATGATTTTTATCATTATTCTTTATTTTTAAAATTATATTTATATCCATTTTGTCCATGGGTCCGAAGAACTACGAAAAAAAAATAAAACATGCTTTATTTTATATCTCGTGTTTGAAAAATGATATCGATATGGTTTTTCCAGCTATACATTTTTTTTTTTAGAATGCATTCAAGAAAAAATATAAGCATTAAAAAATAATTGTTTTTTGGTCAAATAAATTTTAAAAATGGTTAAACATTATTCAGTAAACTAGTCTTATAGATTCTTTCACACTAAAAATGATGGCAGGTTTGGATTCAGCACATCAAAAAACCTTAATGTTGAAAAAGTCATTCAAAACCAAAGAATTTTTTTTTCGTTTTCGTGTGTGCTTAAAATGTTTAAAGCCACAGTGTTACATTTGGGTTTGAAGCTCTGTACCTTGTATTCAGTTTACCCGATATCTGCATCCTTGGACTCGTTAAAGAGTTCTTCTTTTCAGAAATATAAAAAACTATTTCATTATCTTAGAAATCCTGTGTAAAAAACGTCATCATTATGTATAAGTCAATATACCCTTCAGAGCGCTCTAAAATTCAATTAATTCGTTTTTAAAAATTGGATCACTATAAAATTTACTTTTCTTGGTCACGAATTATGTTTTTATATTAAACATAAATATGACCTTAAAGGTCCTTAAGCATGAACATATTTATAATATAGAAACATTATTTGTGATCAAGAAATAATAAATATTACACTTTTATAACACCGCTGTAAATATTATCGTTGGCAAAAAAATAAGAATACTAATAATAATAATAATATAAAATATTAGAGAAACCAATTTTTTAAAAAAATGAAATAATTAAATTTTGCATCGTCTATCGAGGTATATGTAATATAGAACAGTATTATTATACGGTAAAAATATATTTTGTTTACTACGATAATGTTTATAGCGGTGGTGTAAAAGTGTAATATTTACTATTTCTTAGTCACAAATAATGTTTCTATATTATAATATGTATATGGTTAAGAACACAGCGATGCTTGGGATCCTAGTACATTAAATTTAATTTGAATATTTAAGAAGTATTCGAAATGTTATAAGTAATATAAAACATTATTTGTGAACAGAAATAGTAAATTTTAGAGTGATCCAATTTTTAAAAACGAAATAATTGAATATTAGAGCAACCTGAATGGTATGTTGACTTATATGTAATGACTTATATGTAATATTCTTTGCTGATAAAGTATATTAACAGAATTTTTTAATTCAAAACTGACGTCAGATATAGTTTTAGCACTGTGAAAACTCCAATGTTCAAATTTTCGAGCGAATCTAAAATTAAAAATTTTTGATCTAAAATTTCAATTTCAAATTTGTTTAAAGATTGAAATAATCGCTCATAAATCAGAAACTCTTTGAAGAATTCAAACCAAAATTTGGAGCATCGATAAAGAATCTTAAACTACACGATTCGCTTTAACCGTAATGCTCACGGATTTCAGAACCAACGTTATCCGCAAAAAACTTTAATTTTGTTTTTATATGGTGATCACCTTTTTTTTACACAGACCTGCTATATGCAATAGTTTTATAGATTTATGGAAAGAAGAAACTCCCCTCTTTTTAACGAGCCCAAGAACGTCGGGTAAACTGAAGACGAGTATACAGCTTCAAACCCAAACATAATTTTGTGGCTTTGTAATTTTTTAGCACACTCGGAAACAAAATAAAATATGATTGTTTAAAATTAAGGTTTTTTTATGTGCTGAATCCAAATCTGCCATAATTTTTGGTGTAAACAAAAATCCATAAGGCTAGTTTACTTAATAATTTTTGCACTTTTTAAAATTTTATTGACCAAAAACAATTATTTTTTAATGCTTATACTTTTTCTTTAAAGTTTATTTAAAAAATAAATGCATAGCTGGAAAAACTATGTCAATATCATTTTTTAACACGAGATATTAAATAAAGCATTATCAGCATTTTTTTTTTCAGCTCCTAGGGCCCATTGGGCAAATCGGTAAGATATGAGTCGACTATTTTCCAATTTAGAATCACCCAAAAAAATTTTAATCAAAATCGGCGACGGACAGATCGTCTTCCCTTGTGAGTATTAAATTAAATAATTAAACATCAGAAAATTTCCGATTGAGAATTGTGTAATCAATTACATATTATTCGTTATTCAAAATAAAAGAATATTATGAATTCAATACAAATTTAATCATAATTATATCATTAATATCGTAATAATTAATGTTTTTAAATACGGAAGACGAGAATAACAAAACAAGCAATAACAAAAACAAATTATATTCATTATTGAATAAATTTGTACAACTCTGATTTTTTATTTTTTTTTTTGTTTATATTTAATGAATCACCGAATTTTTATTCACAGTACCTATTTCAATCTGACAGAATCAACACTATACAGTTACCTTCACCAGTCATTCATTAAATTCAAATAGTGGCTAAAACTAGAACGTTGGTATAATAAATCATCGACTATTTCACGATCTATATGGCAGGCTTTCAAATCTTGAGGCATTCATCCAGAACAAAGACGACTTAGGCATTCATGTTTGTTCAAAAGAACGTTTGTTAAGCCGATAAAGGCCCATACAAATTTGAATTTCATTTCGAAATCCGGTTGAATTAATAGCTTGGCAGATAATCTATTCTAAATTGACAAATTAGGAGTTTCGAATTAAATAAAAATGAATTACAAAATAAATTAATAAGTATGAGTTTCTATTAAAGTGGTTAATTCCTTATCGAAATGTTCCAGCATAAATCCTTCTAAAATTACAAAAAAATTTTCGG
Source organism: Rhaphigaster nebulosa (assembly GCA_948150685.1). Lineage (NCBI taxonomy): Eukaryota > Metazoa > Arthropoda > Insecta > Hemiptera > Pentatomidae > Rhaphigaster > Rhaphigaster nebulosa. The sequence goes on from OX411309.1 coordinate 67,204,640, forward strand.
AGCGATATTTTTTTTTTAATGAGGTTCTCAATAGGAAAATGTTCTTTAAATTAATAATTTTAATAACATGATTATATATATATATATATATATATATATATATATATATATATATATATATATATATATATATATATATATATATATATATCAAGTCGACAAAGCAACAATATTAAAATGGAATTTTTCATTAATTTAAAATTTCATCAAAATATTATTAGTATGTTATAGGCAATAATCTTAATATTAGGAACTACTATTTTATATTATGTATTTCCATGAGTAGATTAGGTATGTATTGTTCGCATAATTTATCCACTAACAAAATATAAACAACCAAGAAAAAAAAATAATAACCTCCTATAATAATAACCCCCCTCAAAATTTGATGTTTTACCTTTCAAAATACGTAGAATTTAAAAATCTAATTGAAAAAAATGTCCGTTATATTTTTATCGGCCGCACAGTGGGGCCGATTGCCGATCTTAGAGGACAATAACAACTTTCAAAATATGAGGAATGTAATAAAGCATCCTTTCTATAAATAGTTGATGACTTAAAAAGTGCCCAAGTGTAATCTCAAAGTTTGATTATGCTCTCGCTGTAGGGTACGAATTAGTCAGAGCAGAGCAAGTAATTTATAGTCGTAGCAAATTTGAGTGTGTTATCGCTCAAGATGGCTTCTGCTAAAACAGATAATTACGTTTCTTTCTCACCAGATTAACATATCCTCTTCAAATTTAATATTCATTACAAATGGTTTTCAAAAACGGCTGTGATCAAAGCTTTGAAATAGATAAATAATACTTCTATAATCTTCCGACAATTATTTTTTTCATTTTCTAGCATTTTTCGCATTCTTTCAAGAAATGTTCATCAAATTTTGCGCAGTTTTAGGCTAAGCACTTTCTTTTTTTTAATTGAACACAATTTCTGGGCTCACATTTGTTGAACTGTGGGAAAATTTTTCTTCTCACGAAAAGACCACAGGAATTTCCATTTAGTATCAAAATGGCGGGGGTTAAATGTTCCATACGGCCATTTCTGGACCGTTTATGAAGTTAGAGAAAAATATATAGTATTTTGAAATCATGAGCTATACCAAAATCTTTAAAAAATAAATAAATATTTTTTTGCGGATATGTAGATGGCCAATCTCACAGATGTATTTATATTATATTATGTATATTATAATTGAGAATTAATGAGATATAAATAGTTCTTCTACAAGACCAAGAACACTAATTAATTTTAATCATTACCCTTCAAAAAAATATTTAAAAATAGTGAAACTTTTAAGCATTATAAATCCACAAAAATGTTTATATCCTTTTAATTAATATTTATATTTTTAACATAATTAACAGTAAAATAATAAACAAAATTGTATATTATTCATATCAATACTTTTGCGACATTAATTTCCTAAATTTTAACTTTAATTAATTTCTTAAATTTTAAATAAATTTTTATTATTATTATTATAGCACAGTCAAAAAACAGTGTGAAAATCTTTGCAGTCCACCGTTCCACGAAAATTTTCCACACTCACGATCGGTTGGAGTGATTTTGGCGTGCCGTGATGGAGTTCAAGACCAATGGAATTCCAGCCACTCATCACTCCAAAAAATCCACACAAGATTTAAGACTCATGGTCGTTCCACGTTCCATTTGATTTGGAGCGGTTGGAGTGGAGTGATCGTTAGTGGCCCCCTTAATATATGGTTTATTCCTTTTCTCTCATTTAACTTTGTTCTTATAAATAAAATTTAAAAAATATAATCATCACTAACTTGTAAACGTATATTTTGTAGTAAATAAAAATAAATTAACTTATTTAGTTATCCAAAAAAAAAATTATCTAAAAAAAAATTCTTAAGAATCGTTATTTAAATTTTCGCATTAAAAAAATCTCCATTAAAAAAAATTAATTACAATCAATTCATGAATAAATATCATAAACGAGACCTTCAGAAGATTTCAGACTCATGGTCGTTCCACGTTCCATTTGGCTTGGAGCGGTTGGAGTGGAGTGATCGTTAGTGGCCCCCTTAATATCTGATTTATTCCTTTTCTCTCATTTAACTTTGTTCTTATAAATAAAATTTAAAAAATATAATCATCACTAATTTGTAAACGTATATTTTGTAGTAAATAAAAATAAATTAACTTATTTAGTTATCCAAAAAAAAAAATTATTTAAAAAAAAATTCTTAAGAATCGTTATTTCAATTTTCGCATTAAAAAAATCTCCATTAAAAAAAAATTAATTACAATCAATTCATGAACAAATATCATAAACGAGACCTTTTAAATGATAATAAAGTAACGTATTTTATGGGGAGAGGAGGAGGGAAACGGAAATAACAAAAGCAGTTTTTAAAAACATTCAAATGGTTTTTATTCTGTAATTTTGTCCAAAAATTTATGGGAAAAAGTTTTGATGTTTACAGAGATTGAAAAATGCTGTTCCGACTAAATTTGTTCTAAAAATCATTGAATAAAATTTTTAGATATTTACGGACAATGTATGACACAACTCCTCTATCAAGAGATAAAGTCACAATATTAAAGCAATATATTTTCTTATAGAAGTTATTAGATAGTATGTAGTTACATATGGAAATCCCTGTTAGCACCATTGTATATTCCTAACAAGTGGCAGATTGCAATATTTTCAATAAAGAGTAAATAAAAAGAAAAGTTTTTTTGAATAATGTCCAAAAGTTGTGAGTATTTTGTACCATACTTAGATAAAGGAATACAAAATATTAAAATAAATAAATTATAAATAAATAAAATAATAATTTAACTCACTTAGATATCCAGATCTTACTGAGTCGGTTGGAGGCGGCACTCAGTGTGAGTGATCATGCCAGATAGAGTTGCTAACTCCCCTCCAAAATATTTAAAGGATTTGATAGATCAAGGCGTAGTACATGATAGTGGGAGAAAAGGTAAATTTGGCTGGGGGATCAAATAAAATTGTAATTTTTGGTAAATTAAGTTCAATTAGAAATATCTAAATTGGAATGAAGTGCGTGGCGAAAATAAAATAATAAAAAAATTTAATCGCATAACATCATGTAAAGTGGAAAAACTGGTTGCGGCTTTGATGGGTATCAATGCCAACCCTCGACGAACTGAAGGTCGTCCGTTGAGAGCCACTTATCGAAGTGCGTGTTGGATACATTTTAAAAATTTTAACTAAGATTCACATTTTGAATGATGTATTTCTGCGTCAATAAGGCCCTAACATAATAAAATTGAAGCAAATTTATAACGACTATACTCTATAACCCAATAGGGCCTACGCTAATCGGCGCCCGTGGGCTACTAAAAATAATACGTCTCTCTTCGTAAAATATACATATATATAATATTTTATATTTGCTAATTGAACAGGTTAATTGCTCATTTTGTTATGAAAATATTTTGAATAAAAATAACTGAATTACTAAGTATATCAAAAAAATATCAGTTGACATCCGCATGATGGTATAGAAGGATCAATGTAATTAGGCATTGATAAATTATTTGCCATTTCTATAAATTTTTTTTATAGAAAACTAGTTTCGAATGTTATACATTCATCTTCAGTTCAAGGTTTAAATGGATTATATCAAACAGAAAAGTTTGTACTGGTTTCTTCTCGCATTGTACTAATTGGTACAATGCGAGAAGAAAGCAGTACAAACTTTTCTGTTTGATATAATCCATTTAAATCTTGAACTGAGGATGAATTTATAACATTCGAAATTAGTTTTCAATAAAACAAATTTATAGAAGTGGCAAATAATTTATCAATCCCTAAAAAAATATCAATAGACATTACCGTCCCCAAAAGGCTTTCTGGGGAAGAGCCCATTTAGCTCTGTGGTTAGTGTGGTCCGGAGTATAAACAAACATAGTAGTTATGTAGTATTTATGTTAAACGGTATTATCAAATTAAATTTCTCAATGTTGCATTTTTTTTATGATTAACAAAACATTTTTAATCTAAAAATGCCCGAAATTTCATCTTAATACAGAATAAAAAATAATATTTTGGTTAGAAAAGGTCCCGTCTCTTTGTATACAAATTATTCTAATTATATTATTTTCATTAATAAGATTAAGAAATGAAGCAAGGAATATAAATAATAGGCTTTTTAATAGCCACAATTAAGAATATTGATACTGGGTGGTAATAAGTAATGGCATGGAAGGTCAGTAGCCAGTAGAACCCAGCCTCTTTCTGTTTTTGAAAATATTTCATTTGGTCATAGAAGGAAATATTTTAAAATATTAATTTCATTTTATATAATTATAAAATCGCTTCCCTGTGTATGTATATATATATATATATATATATATATATATATATATATATATATATATATATATATATATATATATATACATATATGTGTATATATATATACATTTTTTTTTAAATTGCACGCTTTGATTAACGACTGACAGGCAAAAAAATTATGTTGCAAGGCAATTTTTTAATAATTCTAGTTATAACATTCTGTTTGGGTAATTATTTGTAATTAGTAGTCGGCTAAGTAACTATTTAATTTATTCTTTAATAACCTTATCCAAACGTCTCTGTGGTGTAGCGACTTGGGAACCGGATTCTATACCCTGGATACTTTAAAATTTTATCTGCTTGGTGTTTGGTCTGAAACGAGTGAACTCAGCCCCGTGGAGATAAGCACCAGACGCTTAAATAAAGATTTAGTGGTTGGTCGTTAACACTGAAATTATAGTTGCAAGGAATTGTGTGAGACAACCATAGGAGATTGATTACTTTATCATGTTTTTTTTTTTTTTTGTATCAGATTTAAAATTAATTTATTGGCGAGCCTAGTAATTAACAATGAGCTGAAAATCTAATGACTTTCAAGGTTCATGATTCGAAGGGGCGTCTGGAGAGCCATATATTTAATCGCCCAAATAAAATAAAAAATTAATATTAATAATTCCAATAAAATAATAATAGTAAAGATAATTAATAGGAGTGAATATCTAACGTAATAGTCAGAATCAAAGAGAATAGCATTTAATCGCCGGTCAGCAATATTGTTATTGCTTTTAACGAACCAAGACCTCGTTTGCAATATTACAATACTGGACTCTATGCTAACCAAAAACTTTGACCAATGGTATAATATATGTATACATATGTTTGTGTTTTTTAATTTTATAAAAATTGAAGTATATATTGAACAGTTTACGAGTGAGGTATTAAATAATTTTGGTTAGTATATATTGTGTTATTGAAATGAGATGTGCTATATCTGGATTTGTCTGATTTCGTTTTTAATCCTGTTGATGCTTAAATTGGCGAAAGGTTAAGCGGTCGGTTATTAACTGATGTTTCAGAGACTTAAGGCTTTATTGTGGAATCATCTAATGATTAACATAGTTTAAATTTTATTTTTATTGCGAAAATATAAACATAATTTTATTAATTCCTATAGAAAAATATTTTAATTTAGTGCTAGAAGTAATGGAATACATGAGATACCTCAATATACAAATTAATTGTTTGTCAATTATTAAGTATTTTATAAATAAGTTTATTTGTAATCAAATAATACTGTTCTGTAATTCAGAGAATTGTTATGAAGATGGGGACACAATAATAATGTAAAAAAAAAAACTTTTGATAAAAGAAAGGATACTGTAAGAAATTTTACTTAGCAAAAAAATTACCCAAAATAAATAAGAAGAACTATATTTTTAGTATTTAAAAATTTAGAGAGCAATTTATATTAATATCAGGGCCGAATTAGGATTTTTACCTGGAGGGGCAAGCATAATTTCGTCGCCCATTCTTTCACCTCCTCTCCAATAAAAGTCTACAGTTTTAAAACAGTATTTTAGGTAATATGTTTCGAAATAAACAACAAACTCATTTTATTGATTGAATTAAGATCGAAACAATCAAAAAGCAGGAACAAATGTTTTTTACCTAACTTAAAAAGAAAATTTCGCACGAAATTTGCCGCCCTCTAAATTCCCTCATCCGGACCAAGTGCTCCCTTTGCTCCCTCCCTCCACTACTTCCAGCCCTCATTAATAAGAAATTTATTTTTAAATAATCATTTCCGATGAATTCTGAAGTTGAATGCAGCAAATTAAATTGAAATCGATGTGTTAAAATAGCTGAATTGCTTTTCTACAGCACAGGAACTGTCCCAGATACCTGACAACTAAGCATTATAATTTTCTGATTCATCTTTACGTTAAGAATTACGAAATTCGGTGGGAACAAAATGCCTATTATGATATACACTATAACATTAAAATATTTTATACCGGTAAACTGTAACCTGAATTGTTCAAATTCATTTAAAATACAATTTCCATAAGAGATACTTTTCAATCAGTAAATAAACAAATTTGATATTACTAGATGAGATTTTTTTTTTTTTTCGAAGTAGGTATAGTGGAGCATTTGAAACTGATTTTGTTTGCAAATTCTCTCGAATTAAAAAATAAATTTTAAAAATGTCTATAGAGGAAATTTATTAATTAATACACAAGCAAATAAGACAAGCAAACATTTTTTAACTACATTAATAAATGCTCCTTAAGTTTGTATGTGAAATTAAAATACAAAAAAATATATAATAAATATTTTATCAACTTCAAGTCGCCCATCTAAATTTCTTCTTATTTAATTTATTTAATAATATCAAAATATTTTTACAGCTGTCACATTGTTTTTACTTTACCTCAGTTCGTAAATATGATACTGAAGTTGTGTTCCAGAGATCGTCTCACGAACTCAAAGTAGCAAACGCATTCACCTCACTTAATCACATATTGATACTGACTGGATGAGGGCACTGATAGCAATATCCAACCAGCCTTCCCCACTCCTTCCTCTCGTCTCCAGGTTTCTCCAGACTTCTTGCCAGCTGGAATGCTGGAAACAAGGAAGACTATCTACTTGTAGTGGTACCGTAAATATGTCGAAATAGACTGTTATACATGTATGTGTTGCCATACTTAATAGTTTTTAAGAATAATGAATGCAATTTCAAATAATAAATATTTTCATAAAAATCATTTCATAAAAAGCATTGGGCACATAAAATGCCATCCATCTAATCTCAGGATAGCCAATGTGATATATTAGATATCAGTAATAATAAAGATAATAGACATTAATGAAAAAATTAAACCAAGGTTCTGTTCTTCTGAAACGCTCAAAAGATTGTAAATTTTATATTCAAAATTAATTATTACTAGATAGCACTTTTGCTTGTTGTATTTGCAGTTACTTTTTAATTACATATATCATAAGCTTTACCGAAAGACATGAAAACAAATAATAACAAAATGATTTATTCCAGTAAAATCTAAAAGTGTTAATTTTTTTTCTTTACATAATTAATGAAAAATATTAATCATAATCATAAAATAATACAGAAAAAGTATTTTGTTATATAAAACGGCTACTGTGGACACTAAATGAGTGGCATCTCAGCTATTTTTGTGTTATTTCATATAACATATAAATTTTTTTCCCTCCTTTTTGTTATTCTTCTGATGAGCTGTTTTACAAAAATAACATAATTTATATATTTATTAACAATAAAAAAAAACTTAAACATAAAATTATGAATTAAAATGAAACAAAATTCACGATCTGCAACTAAGAGATTTTTTGTAATATACAACTTTCTTATATCATTATATAATTATATATGAAAATAATATAGTAAAATTAAAAGATGATATATGATTATAAAAGTAATTAATTTGAACATTTGTTTGTTTTCTAATTGTTTTTTACATATTAAAATTTTAATTTTCTAGTTGCATTATAAATTTTATGTACCATGATAGTTTGGGTCATTCTCAAGTTTGTAAAAAAGTTAATTGTTTAGTCGATATATGCATTCAATTTAATACTGTAGGAGAATATATTTTTTTAAACACATTTATATAAATATTTAATCATCATTTCATTTATCAAATACCTATCATGTAACGTATTTTCTTGTTTACATGAAACACGTCATTACTATTTTTTATCATTCTTCTATTTTCGGTATTATTTTTTCTACTATAAAATATCACAGAACACTAATTACACAAAATTATTCTGTGACATTTATATGAATGGTTAAATATTTATATAAATATATTACAAAAAATATGTTCCCTTTCAACATAAAACTAAATGTAGATATCGACTAAACAATTCAGTTTTTTAAAGACTTGAGAATAGCCCAAGATGGCCGAAACTTCTATGTAATTTGGAATAAAATAAAATAATTGGTAACCTATTGGTCTTTTATTTTGCTAATTAAAATTTTATTATTAAAACTTTATTTATAAATATTTACTTATTTTTCTTTTCTTTATTCATTTTTATTTAAAATATCAATCAATAAACTGCTATCACTGCGTCATTATTAAGGCATACAGATTTGATGATTATTGTCAATATTGATGTCAGATGAATTTCATTTGTATTAATATATTAAATTTTGAAAGGAGAAACAAGAAAATAATAAAGTATTGAGAAAGAAATAAAGATTCCACTGAGAATAGGAATAAATAATAATAATAAATAAACAGTTTCTCCAAAATTCTGTTCCATACGTCCTGAAAGATTTAATTATCATGTAGATTAGTAATTTGTTTTTCCAATTTATATAGATAGTTTTATTTTTTCATTTTTTTTTTTTTTTGCAGTAGAGATCTGTAATTTAGAAAATGGGAAAATTGACAATTTCCTCTTGTTTAAAAAGAAATATATATATATATATATATATATATATATATATATATATATATATATATATATATGTTATAATGATTTTTCAGTCCAATAAAAATAAATAATTGAATGAAAATATAAATAAATACAGCATTGTATCGAATTCCGACCTTCGATAAGGATGTATAGATTTAGAAACTTGTATGACTCGGGAAATTCAAACAAAAGCAGGAAAGTAGCCATTCATTGTATCCTTGATGATGATGAAACTCGTGTAAGATAATGATGACTTGGCCAAATCCTTTAGAAATATTTTTAGAATGAATTAATGACAATGAAAGTTTTTTAGAGAAAAATATAGAAAAGTAGGTCACTCAGATCGTAGATAAAAATTATTGTGATCGTTTGCATGATTAAAAATGGGTAAATATTCAATTTTTCGAGAAAATTTTATTGTATTTAATTATTTTAAATATTAAAATTAATTTCAATATTTCTTCTAATAATTTATTTTTAATAAATTTGTTTGGTTCTTTGTAACTACAAAATTATAACTATGATAATCAAAAATTTGTTTTAGTAAACCCAAGCTAAGAATCAAATCTATATTTTAACCCAAATGGCAATTAGCTTAAATAAATATTACATGACATAACTTCTGATAGACATATCAACAGATAGACATACACATTTATGGCAAAGGCGAAAGAAAATAGCAGCAAAATAACAAACACCATTTCAACAGTTTATTTCAAGTAAAAAACTGTATGGAATAAAAAATATATGTAAATTACATTTCTGAATTACATGTTACACAAAAAAATTTGCTAAAGCAACAATAAAGAACTGTGTCAGCGTTAAAAAAGTTTAAAAATGAGACAAAATTGACTTCTTCATAGCTGCAGGTCAGAGGTAAACTATCGTAACATTTTCCATGTTTTATAGGAATACAAAAAAAAGTTTCAGATTGCACGGTATTGCTAGAAGTGAATAGTAGACAATCTTTCAATTTTTGAAGTGGTACATATTTGGTTACCCTTTTACCTTACTTACAATACTTATACCTGCAAATAAAAGCAAATTAATAAAATCAAAATCAGCAAAATGGATTGACAACAGTTTGTATACATCTGACGTACCGATGTAGTCTCGAAACTTGGGGTTCAAAAATAAATTAATAACCAAAAAAAATCAAAATTTATAGTAAATATTAATTTAAAAATATATTTTAGCTTTTAACAAAGATGATTACATAATTGTAAGTAGCACTCATCCTTCTACGAAAAAGATAATGACCATGTTCGAGGTGTTACTGCCGATTTTATCGTCCGTCATAAATATATATATATATATATATATATATATATATATATATATATATATATATATATATATATATATTATAAATAGGTTTGGAATTGTTTGAGTTCATAAAAACTACATATTATTTGAGAATTAAAGAAAATAGAGCAGTCAATGGGTAAAACCTCTTTTCCTTGTGACTTCAAAGTTTTTCCTTATGAATATTATAGAGAAAAAAATGATTTATGAATGTGATGTTAGAAAGTTACTATCCGCATGAGTGTTATCATATATAATTACCTGGGAGGATGTCGGATAGAGAAGAATATGGTGGCGATTTTGAGCACGGCTGTAGCAGAAGATAAGCAAACGATGAGACAGTGGACATTCTTATATTGCATTATAATATAGTTTCCAATATTGAAACCTTAACCTAAATAGCTATAAATAATTTATATATAAACTAGAGGGGTTACAGTTATAGTTACTGTGAAAAAATACAAAATATAATATTTATTTCTTTAGCCTTATTTTTGATAGCCCCTTCAATCAAGTCTATAGATATTCTCTATATTCAGTGTTAGATGTTCATAAATTTTCTATTGATCTAACTTAAAAATTGGCACGGGGCAGGCTCTATCTCTGCGGTCAGCACCGCAATATTAAACGGTTGTGGGGGTTTAGTGGGTTCAAACGACGGATACGTTCGGAAGCACTTTGATAAGATTTTTATTATACAGATAATTGATCGTTGGTAGCTGAGGCTTATGTATACTGCCGAATAACCGTATCGCTGATAAACGAGGTAGGAAAAAAAAAGTATCTTATACTAATATCAGTTTAACTAATTTTTACATGTTGAATATGAATCTATAAACTGATTAGAACTGATGGCTCAGGAAATAAAAAAATAATTGAAGAATTGCATTTTTTGGCATCTCGGTATGGAAAAGATTTTTTTTTTTTAATATTCTCTTTCCTTATATAAATATTTATTTGTTGATCACTACGTTTGTTTATACTGTCGCAATTATTAATTCTTCGGAATCTCGCCATCATCCATTCTGGCTAGATGGCCAGCCCATCGAAGTCTTCCCAACTTGATGAATTAAAGTTGGTCATTAATGCGTCGCAATTATTAATAGTATTATAAAAATCATGAATTCGAATCCCAGTCCCTTCTTCCCAGTACCGCTGGTCTCCGCGGAATGTTAAGCCAAATCTCCTTAAATTGGAGGAGGCCAACAAATTAAATATTTATAAAAAGGCTTAAAAAAATAAAATAAAAATAAAGTAGTGCAATAAATAAATAGGTGATATAAACAGATAACGCCTCCAAAAAACATTTCTAACGAACCTGTTCTAATCTGTTAGAATCAGAAACGCAGCTTTAAATTCTCTGATAGGAATATTTCACCGGAAGGTTTAACTAACTCTATAGTATTATTTTATCCTGTGTCATTGATGTCATCCTATTTCATTGCCATTGTAACTATTAATTACCTAATTTTAAGCCTTACGTTTTACATGTTGTTTTTTCAAAATCTCGTGTTTTTGAGATCTGATGTTGTGACATCCCGAAAAAATTGTCTGACAAAGTGGTTTTAATTATATTTTCAAATAAGAAACCAACAGCAACAAAACTCCACCATTGCGACGTATTGCAAGACACACCAACTTACAGAGGGCAAAAACGGGCTCGCTCCATACGAATCTCGAACTACCGACGGTAACTGGCTTTATCAAACGGAGGTAGCTATATATCAAATTTGTTCAGAGCCTCCAGACGCCTCTTAAAATGCACCGCATGCAGCAAAAGAGATCCAAATCACTCTACCAACCGTTGAAATCAACACTACATCCCATGGGGTTTGAAATAAAATTTAAAAAACAATAATGCAAAAATCATGGTTATGCATCATATACATTATGAATCGTATACATGCAAAATTTGATATTAAGAAGGAAAAAAATCATTTACAGCTTTGCCTCTTATAATTTTTTCATTATGCTTCATCGATGGGTCAGACTGTGCTTTCCCACACCTACATTAGAAATAACTATTCTGAAAAGTCGAAACTTATACCTCTTTTGATCTTATTTTTGAACTAGTTCCTGGTCTGTATTGTCCCATGTGCGGAAGGCCTTTAAAAAAATACTCATTTTCGGATGATACTCGAGGAATTACGAAAAAAACGGCATATCTATCCATCAAATCCTAAGATAAAATTTTCACTTCGTTGGATATTGAAATTGTTAAAAATATAAAATTACAGTGAGATGAGATGTGCAAACTAAGCTATGTGCAATCTGGTTACAAAGTTTTACTAGATGCAGGATAATAATAAGCAACCTATGTTAAAGACAACCTAACCCTCTGTATCTGGGAAGGTACTGACACTGGGGACTTTTGAGTACATGGACGAAAACGTCCATAAACTGTCACTTGCCGTGTAGTATTTTATCAACACAAATTTTTACCAGCTTACCTGCTTCATATATATATATATATATATATATATATATATATATATATATATATATATATATATATATATAAATTCAAGATAAGATAACCTCTTTATCCTATGTACGTAAATAGTGACACAATCAAGATTTTCTGGCAGTTAATAAATCAGAATTAATTACTTCTAGCCGTGTTTACCATGCTTTCGATTAAAAATATCTGATGTGGACACCCCATGACTTCCTTGAGTGCCTATTAAACTATAAATTGGTGGCTCAAAAAATGATCCTGAATTTGGTTACTAGTTTTCGAGCATAGCAGTACCTCAAAAACGACACACGTTGTCGCGACGTCCATCTATTGACACACACAGACACACACAAGCTCTTGTTTCTCGAGGTCTTATTCCGTTATTATATGTCGCTTTCTTTCAGTTGGTAATAAGTTCCCAAGAGATTTCTTCGTTTTCCTTGACAGCATTAGAATTGTCTATGTCACTAGATAAAGCATTGGAAATCGACGGTTTCAGCATTTTAAGCGGAAGAACCTGCCTAATTTATATTTTATTCTCCTGCTGCAGACTTGTTCAGCTCATTAATGGCGAGGAAAAAAATATTTTGCACTAAATTTTTAACACTTAAAACAAGTAATAAAATTGTTTAATTTGAGTGGAAAAAAAGATCGCGTTTATAACCTTTATCACCGAGTCATATGATCTCTGCATTAAATGTCGATATACACCTTTTGATGTAAGTTTATTATGACCTTTAAGTAATGTACCCCTTTCGGCTCTTTAATTTCAACCAAAACCTATCATATTACTTATATTGATATAAAAGTCTAATTTACCAAATTTGAGATGTTTTACAATATATTTTAATATAATTTTTGATGAAATTCTAATATGACCTTTAAGTAAAGTATCACTTCCAGTAATCACGCAATAACCAAAAAGGGAGATTCACAACTATATTTTACAGTAATTCTAAATACAAAGTTTTAACTTTCTACGGCTAATTGTTTTCGAGTTATGCGAGATTAGTACGAACGAACTTTCGTACAGACATCACGACGAAACTAGTCAAAATGGATTCAGGGATGGTCAAAATGAATTTTTCTCTAGAAATCTGAAAACCAAAAATTTTCGTCATTTCATTTTCTGCGTACAAGAAAGTAAAAAGCTGCACAATAAGTAACTTATGAGAACCAGAAAATATCCTTCACTGATTACACAGGCCAACAAAAAAATTTTTTTGAAAACGTTTTTAACTTTAATAGTTGATTATCTTTATAGATTTTATGTGCTGAATCTAAATCTGGCCTTAGTTTTGTTGTGTCACCCATAGTTTTTCAGCAATATGCTTTGTATTATATAGTATAAACCCCTACCTAAACCCCTATACGATATACGAGGAAATTAATGAAACACTATGTTGCATTATAAGCATGGTTTGTGTTTACAGGATCTACGAGGATTTTGCGTAGAATGTTCTTCTCACTAGATTTTAAAGACTTCCTCACAGGCCAGTTCTTTCTGCACCAATGTTGATCCCTAGCCCTACTGTCCCATTTACACAAGAAACATGGAAATCCTTGCTGACCAAGGAGCTTGCATGTTATTTTTAAATCACCTCATATCATCCAACTATGAGCAGAATAGCCTATTCGATTTAACACTGTTTCTAGGTTTTCATAGTTTTCTTTATAATCACAATTCTTAAATTGTGGGTGATACAGCTTTTTTAATATCATATTTGGATTCAGCACCATAAAAACTATAGGAATAAGGTATTTTCAGTACAAAAGTTTTTTCATCGTTGGCCTGTGTTATCAATCTGTCATGTGTGCTTTTTTAACACTACCCCTCAAGCAGAAAGATTAACCCATTCGGATTTCCGTATATCACTCAATCCATCGGACATAAAATTAATCCATCAATATAGCCAGCCAACATCTATATTAATTAAAAATAAAATAATTATACCAAACCAATAAATAAATAAAATACTGGATACGATTCTTAATCTTAATAGTGATAATAAATATTATTGTTTTGTATGTATGGTTTTTATCATATTTATTTTATGATATTATAATATACGAATATGCTTATGTATTGTGTTACATAATTGTATAGGTATTTTGATTTTTTCGGCACATATGTATAAGAATTTCATTTATGGTCATTATTAATTTTCAGGAAGAGAAGAAGATGGTTCGGGTGGCGGTCATGAATAAAATAAAATAGTTGAACTATTTATTTAATGCAGACGTTTCGACCCACATTGTAGGTCTCCATCAGGGCTGGAAATAAAGATACAAAGGAGTAATGTAGGGGTATAAAGGCATGTATAAAAAATATATAAAAATAACATTGAACAAAAATAAAATAAATTAATAACATAGAAAACAGAGAAAAGTAAAGATAAATAGTGGTTTCTAAAAATGAAGTCACCACCGGAAGCTATCAAGGATGAGGTAAGAATGACTGACCCAAAAGGAGAAAAAAACGGCTTTAGTTTTGACGGACTAAGGAGTGTAGAAGGGGATTTTTAACGAATTTTTGGTGAGCATCTCTAATACATTGTAACTATTAAAAAAAAAAGGTAAATAAAATGGAGAAAACGTAAATACTTAAACGATTAAAAAATTAGACAGAAGTGAATAACTATCTTAACTAGACAATTAAATGTGTGCATGTAAAAATTAAATATTATACTAAAACAGTGAAAACATAATGAGGTGATAAAATAAAGTACAGTAGTGTACAAAATAATAAGAGCAATTACAATGGTGAAAGAATACACACAGCATATGAAAAAGATAAAAAAAATTGAAAATATGAAGAAAACAAATTAATTCGTAAGCTCATATAGAGCTATTTAGGTAAACATATGGTGAAAAAATTTTATACAAACTAACACTAAAGTAATTACATGGAGGAAAACACCATAAAAATTAGATTAGGTAAATACACTAAAGGGTAAAGAAATTTAATATAAATTGAGATCATGATACCGAGAAACAATAATACAATATCAATTTAGAAGAAAAGCTGGGAGGACCATATCAGGAAGTAACAAATAAAGAAGAAAAAAAAAGTAAATAAATAAACGTCGACATTAAATAAATAGTTACAACTATTTTATTTTATTCTTGACAGCGACCAGGAACCTCTTCTTCCTGATATACCATATGGTCAACTATCAATACAAAAAATATTATTAATTTTATTTTCAAGTGTCAAATATGCATCTATTAGATAAAGGAAAAACTTAAGGTATAGTAACGTTTATAAATGTATATTTGATGTAATTGTAAATCGATTCATTATTTATTACATATGGCAACTTCATTTTATCTATATAGGTTAATCCCATTGGTATCAAACTTGTCTCAAAAACAAATTAACAATTTTCAGTTAACTTTTCCTTAAGGCAGAAAGGTGGTGGGTGTAGTTCTTGATCTATGCTGTTTCTTTCGCATTTTCTGAATATATCCAATATGAAAAGTAATTTTATCGTAATCTAGAGCGATAACCTTCCTTAAAAACAATCAAACACCCTCATCTAATTTTTCGGTTGTCGAGATGTTGAGCCGATGGCTTAGAAGAAATTATTTTATTTGGGTGGGGAGGGGGATGAATGCTGAGCACTAAGGAAGGTCTTTTGAAATTTAATTTGTTCTGTCGGAAATCCCCGGTAAGGCGGCGCAATAGCTAATTCAATTCTTTCTTTTTTTTCTCTCTCTCCCTGGCCAGAGAAGAATTAAAGCGAAGAGGGAAGAAGCAACCCTGCATAAAAGATAGCAAATGATAAATGACGTATTATACTGCCAAACGGGGTGGGGGTGCCCCGAGGCAATTCCAACGAGGTCCCTGTTTTAATATTGGACTTAATTAAGCGCTCCTTACATTTTATTCAGGGGCACCATGTTGACTCTCCGCTCCTCGCTTTATCGTCGCATTATAAGCTGCGACAATAATAAGAAAGAAAAGACTGAAAAAGTGAAACCGGCTTTATTAGCTACCTTGTAAACCTAGATTAAACTCCAAGCGATATTAATTTATTCAATCAGCATACAACGAAACGGCGAGTGGTACTCAACTAGCATGAATAGATTCGAAAAAAGAGCCGTCCACTATCAGCTTATCCGCGCAAGTTTCAATTTACACAATGCTAATGAAAAGCAAAATTTATAGCCTGATGGTTTTCTTCTGTAGTAGTGAAATAACTACATATCCAAGAAGTACAACAAATATTTCGTACTATGAAGGTGACTTTGTAATCTGAAATCCCAACAAAATTTTAAAACTTTATTTTCTCTATGTATCAAAGGGGTGATACAGCTCCATCGTATCGAGATATGAATGGAATTGTTTATGATTGAAATGAAAAATGTACATCAATAACGGTGTCCCGAGAACTATTCTTAGGATAAAAACTAGATTCGTGAGAATGAAAAAGCGTATAATCAATCTAAAAGTGGAAAAAGCTGAGATGTTTAGAGTTCAAATTATGGACTCTATTTGACCTTGAAATTTGAATGTAGATGTTTTTGAAATTAAACAAATATATATGCTGACTATTGTGCTAATCTGCTGCCTGACAGGCCACCCAAAGAACATAGAATCTATCATGAGTGTTAATGATTAGTTGTAACTGAAACAATCTTTCCGAGACTTATTTTCAATCCAGTGCTGTTCGATCATTCAAGTCACGTTTAATGATATGGATTGCTACTGCCAATATGGATTGCTTTTATAATAGAATTAAACATTGTAGCGATTTATTTTTATTTTTTTAGTGGCAAGGATGCTTGCCACTAGGATGCAATGTGTGCCATTCGTTCCCAAGATACTCAGTTTCCCACCTCGATATACATTTAGTAGATATGAGAACTGCTAAAGGTGAGCTCAATATAATCCTTATATTTGTTGCTGGAAGAAGCGTGCGATAAGAAGGAAAAAATTATTTAGAGGTGGTTGTAGGGGAGCGAGGGAAGGAGAAAAGTTTGGAAGTGATGTTGTTCATAGCGGAGGGATCAGGGGTCACCAGGGACTGCCCGTGACAAATGTCCTCGGGGCACAACTTGGAATTAGTTGCCATGTCCTTTTCTCGATTTACATATTTCATATTAAGTCGCTTCTGGATCGTTCTTCAACTTTTATATCACTCGAGTAATTGACTTCTTCCTCTTCCTCCTATCTTCTAAATAATATCCTTCGGCCGCTAACTTCTTCAGTATTCCTGCACGCATTTTTCGGCCCTTTATGTACTCTATTTCTTCTCCTTTATTTCACATGATTTTTATTTCACAAAATTTCGACTCCCATTTTACGTTTTAAACATCAAGGAACAAATTTGGTCTTGTGTCTACCTGTAGTCAAATCCATGTGACAAGCATTAAACCTACTACCTTTAGTCCGATTTTGAAAACATTTTGAGGAATAGTGCAGGTTGGTACCTAGATGATCCTATATCAAATTACATTTGCTACTTTTCCTTGGCACATCTATATTTCGAAAATTGCTCGTCCGGTTTGGCCCAAAATTGGAAAAATTATGATTTCAAAGACATTATTTCCGAATTTAATATCGGATTTTTCATTGCTCATGCGCATTTCAATTTACTGTTATTGTTTAAATTTTCTTTGAAATAGAGATCGTTTGCTTGATATTCGAAGCTTTTGATTCCGTTTTTTAAATCGGATTTTCGATTGCGCATGTTCACTTAGAACAATTATATTTTGTGTTTAATTTTCCGCAATATGTGGAAATAAACAATTAAAACATTAAATTTGTTTTCTTTATGTAACATATATAAATGGTGAGGATCCTACACTGACCTCTTTGACAAACTTTTTTTTAGTGAAGCTGATCATATTGACGTAAACATCATAATGACGGAGTATCAATTAAAACAGATACTCATATTAATAAAAATTGAAGTTGATTTTTAAATGACCAATTAATTTATTGTAGTTCATAAACGTTGTTGTTGTTTGTTTCGGCATTAAGTCCTAAAACCTCATGGTCATCATCACCTATGGTTCGATTTTGTTTAACTCAGAGAAAAAAAAATAGTACATTTTATTCAATATGTTTTTTGCTTTCAAAAAATGTAATGCACACTTTATCTTAGCTTCATCATTGCTTAGACTGGCTGAAATACCAAGTATGACTCCTGATTTAGTGTTAAGGTCGAAGAATAAAATGAGTACTCCTGGAAAATATGGCTGACTGTGAGAGTATTACAGTTTGAGGTTGAGAAGGCTATTGTGAAGATTAAGACAGGGAAAGCAGCAGGCCGAGATAACATATTTCCAGAATTTGAAGGACCAGAATTAATAGACTAAAAGACTTTTTCCAAAGAATTCAGGACGGCGAAAGAATTCCTCAGGAATGGAAATACGATATAAACCCCATCCACAAGAAAGGGAGTCAAAGTGATTGCTCCAATTACAGACCTATTTGCCTGTTTTCCGTGCTTTATAAATCTTATACATCCATTGTAGATAGCTAGCTAAGACCACTGGTGGAGCCTGACCTGTCTGTTATCAACTCATATCAGACAGGGAATCCATAAAGAAAGAAAGCCATAAACGACAAAAAACCAATAGGCACGACACAGTCCTGTCAATAGAGAAAAATATTTGTAGATAAAACATGCAGAACATCTGCACACGGTACCCCATCACTTATATGCAATTTTTTTTTCTCCCAAAAACAAAAAATAAAACTTATAATAAGAAATAATCATATAACGTTGTAAAATAGTTTTATCTGAAAACAAAACAGAAATGTTATTATGAAACACTGTTAAATTTTAGAACAGAAAATTTGGTAAATTTACATGCAGAGAGAGGCACTTAGGGAGAAAAAGAATACTTTAATAATAAAAATTAAAAAAAGTTTCAAGTCCAATGTGGAGTTGTGATATTAAAGTCCTGAAGAAGTCCCTAAAGATTAATATTCAACAATTACAGGAAAGAAGGCACCAAGGGGGTGCTTAGTCCAACCCAGGGGGGAAATAACCTTCTAACTGTTGCATCTTAATGTTGGCACTCCTTAAATCTAACCTCTCATTTTACTTAAATTTCAGCATCATTTACTGATTATAAGTAGAAAAAGATAAGAAGACAATAATTATCTGTTAATTTCATATTTTCAGCATAAATTAATTTGATGGTAACAAAACAGATTGTAGAAAGGAGAAAATTGATTCTAGTTGGCAACATTTGGTCGGTTTGGAAGTAAAAGTGATCAATTGCGTTTTTATGAAAATTAGTTGAGGTACAGTTAAATAGCAACAAACTTTTTTATTTTCACAAAATGCAGTTGATCACTTTAACTACCAAACCGACAATATAGTCCATCAAGAAAGTATTTAGATCTCTTAATTGGTAACTATATGCAATATTTTTTCCTTCCTTTTTTAAAAACAATTAATTAGTATATATATTAATATGGTATGGTAGATTTGATAACAAGTTATTTGCATGATCAATAAGTATTAATCATGCCATAATAAGCATCAATTTATAGTTGCATATTTATTTGTTTATTATTTAAATAATTTTTAAATGTAAATATATTTTGATACTATAGAAACATATAGTTAATAACATAAATGGAGTGAGTGTAAACTGTAATTTTATCCAAAGGCGTTAATCAGGAAACAGAATTTCAGAGACGGGTTATAGTATCGGTAAGCCATACAGAGTGCTTCGATTAAGAAACAGTGCAGGCGGCTTTTGATATTCCAAGAACCGGTCTGGAGAACGTAATGGAAAATGTTCACCGTTAGATAGCCGCACCGCACTACTTTGCCGTAGTTGTTAGACTTTGTCCTACAGTGGTAGCACTGTCGCATACCTTCAACAGCATTCAGCCAATCAAGTTACGAATGGAAATATAGTTCAATGCATCCTGCGTTAGATCGCGACTCCATCGGTTACTATCCCAACATAAGACATCCAATCAAAATTAAGAATGGAAACGAGGAGAGTATATAAGAGCAGAATCTCTAGATTTGCCCCATTATTTTTCTTAGTTCATCACCCATTCATTCTTCTTATTTCATCAACCATTCTACGACTTCACCGCATTCTCATCTACTGCTGCACTTCACTCTACTCTACAGCCAACTAGACTTCCAGATGAAATCACCTTGCAGTATCCCAGTACTTCAAAACAAAAAAGAAGATTAACCAAGTAAAGTAAATTGGTTATTATTATTATTATTCTGCAGAATATTATTTGGGTTTTAAAATTATAACTTTATTAAAGTCAAATAAAATTTTAATGGTCATAATTAATAAAGATAGATTGTTGATTAATAAAAGGCAAAGTAAGATAATATTTGTATCATCTAATTGATAAGTATAGTATGCTGACTACAGATATTCCTTTTATTTTCGAAAAAGAGTTTAAAAATAAATCAACTATTTATTTAGAAAAGTGCAGTGATATTCCATCATTATTTCAGTTCTCCTCAATTATAAATCATTTAATAATAAATAAGAAATTATTTAATAAAATATTTTGTTGCAACTTCTTCGTTTGCCAAACAGCGATAAAAAAAAATCTGATGTGGACAACACATGACTTCCTTGTACGCCTATTAAACAATAAATCGGTGGCACAAAAAGGGATCCTGAATTTGGTTACTACGTAGTTTCCGAAGATTGTAGTATCTCATAAAAGACACTCGGCGTCGCGACATCCATCTATTGACACACACACACAAACTCTTGTTTCTGGAGATCTCTTTCCGTTATTATATGTCATTTTCTTTCAGTTGGTAACAAGTTCCTAAGAGATTTCTTCGTGTTCCGTGACATCATTAGAACTGTCAATGTCACTAGATAAAGCATTGGAAACCGGCAGTTTCTGTATTTTAGGCGGAGGAACCCACTTAATTTATATCTCATTCACCTACTACAGACTTGCTCATTACACAAATAGGGAGGAAAACAAGTATTTTATATACAATTTTAACACTTAAAATAGGTAATAAAAATGTTTAATTAGAGTGGAAAAAAAATCACGTTTGTAACCTTGATTACCGAACCATATGATCTCTGTATTTAATTTTAATATAATTTTTGATGTAAGTTTATTATAACCTTCAAGTAAAGTACCCTTTCCGACTCACGAATTTTAACCAAAATCTAGTAAATACATTTATATCGATATAAAAGTCTATTTACCAAATTTGAGATGTTTTACATTATATTTTAATATAATTTTTGATGAAAGTCTAATATGGCCTTCAAGTAAAGTACTGCTTCCGGTTTTCCAATTTAGACCAAAATCTAGTATGCTATTTAAATCAATATATAAATTATAAATACTAAATTTGAGAACTTTTGTATAGTATTTTAATATAATTTTTTATGGAAATCAATTATGACGTTCAAGTAAAGTACCACTTCCGGTAATCAAGCAGTGACCAAAAAGGGAGGTTTACAACTAGATTTTACAATAATCCTAAATACAAAATTGTAACTTTCTACAGCTAACCGTTTTTGAGTTATGCGAGATATGAACGTACAGACGCCACGACGAAAGTAGTCAGAATGGATTCAGGGATGGTCAAAATGGATATTTCCGTCGAAATCTGAAAATTATCGCGATTACAATAATTCCTTTACTTCGTACAAGGAAGTAAAAAAGGTACGAATATCGTTTAAATTTAAATTATATCTTTCTTGTCAACATAATCGTCTTCTTCTGTCATTTAGGTGGTACAGCAAATACATCAGCTCCCTCAAATTTTTGAAAGATCAACTGTGAACAAAATCAGGGCCTTCGAATAATCACAGGTGCAATTAAGTCAACCTCTATTAATGCAATGGAAACCATTACTGGTTTACAAACGATAGAGGATAGAAAGGACTTAAAATTCTTGAATATGAACTCAAAAGCAGCAGATCACCCTCTTAAAGAGAGAGTCCAGGAAGGCTATTCATCCTGATTAAAAAGACAAAGCACTATCCACAGGACCAATATGGCATTAATGATGAAAAACTCAAAGCCTACGTACATGGATACCTGCTATTTTGAAATGGATCCCAGCACATCAAGATGTTAGAAGTAATGAGAAAGCGGACGACCTAGCGAAGGCTGTGTCCATCCAACAACAGACAGATGCCCAACTTCTCCTGGATGAGGTTAGGGCCATATTATTTATGGTCCTAACCTCATCTTTATTACCTGCCTTAAGACAAAGATGGACCACCAAACATCCTCACACTCACCCTCAAGACCCCTACTGTAGTTTAAATAGAAAAGAATAGTTTACCATATTTAGACTTCGGACTAACCACAATAGACTTAATGTCCATCTTCACAAAAAATT
The DNA here is from genome assembly GCA_948150685.1 of Rhaphigaster nebulosa. Lineage (NCBI taxonomy): Eukaryota > Metazoa > Arthropoda > Insecta > Hemiptera > Pentatomidae > Rhaphigaster > Rhaphigaster nebulosa. The sequence goes on from OX411309.1 coordinate 67,227,504, forward strand.
CAAAATTGGAAACAGTCCCATGTGTAAATTTGATTAGGAATAATAAACAGTTGAATAAACAGCACATCCTTCAGAGTTGTATCCTTCTTTAGGAACTTAGAAGGCAGACTTGGCATGAGCCAAAAGCATGGTAAACTAAACTCTATGGGACACCGGAGGATCTCAGGACAACCACTGACTTCCTAGTTTTATCGCTGGATGTGACCATGTAATGTGGGCAGAACGAAGAAGAAGAAATACCAAAGTTTTGATTGAAGCTTCAAGTATAACTTAATGGAAGTATATTAGTAGTAGGGCTCGTTAAATAAAAAAAATTATTTTAAAAGTCAAGTAAGTAATTCATAATTAACAAGTTTTTTATTTTATATTTATAAGAACAACAAAACACATACACAAATATTCACAGACAACAATACTTAAGAACCACTTTGGCTAGTTCTGAATTTGGTCCTGATAGAGTTGTTGAAACCTTCACGATTTCTAGCTATTTCTATAGCATAGAACATAACTCTTGGAACAATAAAAGAATTCTTTTCACTGTACTCATCAGTGCAATCAGTTCTGATCAATGTTCCAAAATTATAGTCTTCAACTATATCATGAAATTTTTCACAGAATTCTCTCCATTCCTGAAACAAAATTTTAAATTCAACATACTAAAAAAAAATTGTTTTCATAAATTAAATCCAACTTTTTACTAAAGATAAATAAAATGAAGGCATATACCAGCAGGAAGACTCAAAACAGAAAATCCATTAATTTTACTATTAGTAACATCTCAGAATCGGTCGTAATTCAAAAAATTATGTCCAGTTATAAAATAAAAATTACTATTTCTGAACATGCAATTAGATCAATTGTAGAATTAGATAAATAAAAATAGTATATCAAAAATAATAAATGCTTCAATTAATGGAATAAAAACTAAAAACAATAATAAATGCTTCTATTAATGGAATAAAAATTAAAAACAACACAATTTTTTGTTAATGAGTATTTACACATTGCGATTTTTTTTTAATTTGCAGACTTCGTTTGCTACCATTCATGAATCTTCTAAATTCACATTATCTTTATTTATTCATGCATAATCAGTATTATTATTGTTCTATCAGAATTATTTAGTGTTTTGGAGGCTTTATTTAATTGATTTAAACTAATCCTTTAGTTGTTATTAAGCAGAAAACAAGATTTTTCTTAACCTCAAGGTGTGTTTACACGAGCGAGTTTTTGACTCTTGGGAGGGATGTAGGATGTGTATATATATATATATATATATATATATATATATATATATATATATATATATATATAGATATATAAATAATAATATAGATAATATATATATATATATATATATATATATATATATATATATATATATATATATATATATATATTTCAGCTGAAAGTGAAAAACTCGTTCATGTAAACACATCTTAAGATCACAGATATTTTAGGATAGAGTTTTTCCACTGTAACATCTGTTAAAAAGAGGTAAGAGGAATGTGAACCAAATAAAAACAGGTAGTGAAAAGGACATCCAAAAAAGTTGAACTTCAAGAAGCAAAATGTTTCTCTTACCATGGGCTGTGTGAACATTTTGTGCAATAACCCGCATTTAGGTGCCAAAAATATGAGAATCAGGGATCACTCTGTTCCAGAAAGACTACGAATCAAAACACAGAACATCTTTAGTGGTGATAAGGTGGTCTTTCAGTGGATACCAAGTCACTGATGTACCCATGAAAATGAGATGGCAGATAAACTAGCCAAAGAGTTCATCATTGGAGCAGCCGGAAAATCTGATCTCATTCCATAGAGTCAGGGAGGAGATACAGAAGGCAAATCAGGCTTTGCTGCTGGACTCCATTAAGATTAATACTGTTGGAAAGCAACGGAGCCAACTTGTTAACAAAGAAGATGGGGTACCAGCAGACCTGCCGAGAGGAGAGTTTCAAATGCTTGCAGGCCATGATTGTTTAATGAAGCATTTAAATAGAATAGGATTGGCAGACTCTCCACTCTGCAATTTGTGTAGTTCTGTTGAAAATATGGTAAAAAAAAATTATTTCTTCTTTCATAATCAATCACAATAATATTTAGTTAATTTAATTTCTTTAATATTTTCATTTAATCCTTTGTTAAATAGTTTGGGATAGGTAGGAGGAAAAAGGAATACGCTATTGGTCAGAATTTTAAGATCTCCAAATATACATTTTATTCTAGCAATCCATACTGGACATTTTACCAGTCAAAATTAGCAATAACACAAGTCTAGCAAATTGACAAAATTTTCAATGTTAGGTCACTACTAATTGCTGGATCAATAAATCATGAACACTTTTTTATATTTTATCAATTTATTATGATTCTATTAAATATTATTAAAATTCTATTAATATCAATTAGCTAATAACATATCACAGCCATCCATAACTCTGACAAGTAGCAACTAATAATTTTCTAAAGGTTAAATTTCAATTATTAACTATACTAGACTTGCAACTTTTTACAGAACAATTTCTCCAGATTGTCACCTTAATGACCGCCACACTGGTGCCATTCATGCCAACTAATTGCTTTGTATTCAATTGTAAAATTTGTATTCCTTAACCTCCAATGAATATTGGGATTGTTAAAATTACTACTGCGTTAATCAGACATTATTCAAAATTATTAGTGCTGCTTCCCGCAGGGGCTAGTCTAGTGCATGGCTAATGGAGAAAAACGCCACCCTGGGTACTCTAGTTCAGTACACAGCACAAATGCACACAGAACACTACACTAAACATGTAAACTGACACAAGGACACCTACACTACACACCCTAGGGGCCACCTTCCCAAGGAAGCCGCTTCGGAGGAGGAGCAAGTCAGAGTGCTCTGAGGAGGCAGCCCCTTCATCTGACTCGGTAGCAGCGTGCTAATAACCCACTCCTCTTAAATGTATACTATCATAAGCCAGACTGGTTAATGGTAACAGACTTGGAAAACGCCAAATGGACCTCAGACTTGGATATTCTTGATATTCTATCTTTATATAGACCAAAAGGACTTCAGATTCTCCTAAAAGAACAGGCTATTTGATAATAATGAAAATAAACTATAAATTGTGGTAATCCTATCAGATAATAGAGTAAAAAAATATATTTCACTTTATTTTGAAGAAAATTATGTGTATTTTTTGCAAATTACACAAAAAAAATTAACATTTTTTGAAATTTCATTTGTAGCAGGAGAGCACTATGATTGCTTGCAAGTATGGTGACCCACAGGCTATTGCTATGTGACATATTCATTAACAGCAGTTCGTGTTTTATGTTTTCTGCTTCAAATGGAATTAAATTTTGTGCGAGCTGATAACAGCAACCGACAAAAGATAGATGCATTTATGATTACACGTTTCTTTAAGAAGAATGCTGATTACAATGCTGTGGAACTCAAAAATATTAAAACAGCAGAGTAAGTACAACATATGAATTTTTTATTTACAAACCTTTATATATGATTTACAAATCTTTTCTTTTTTTCTTCTGATTATCTTTATCTTTTTTTAATAGTAGGGGTCTATATAGCTTTACAAGAACTATATTTTCTTAAACTCTTTTCATATTCTATTTTATTTTTATCTGTGTCATGTAACGAACTATTTCGACGATCATTTTTTGTTATTTATATATTTATCGTTATTATTATTCATTCAAGGTATTTTGAGAAGAATTCACTGCCATAACCTTGTATCAAAATACAAATTTATTATTTATATCTTAACACACTATTATTTATATCTTAACACTATTATTATTTATATCTTAACACATCACAAAAACTCCAACATTTCGAGGCCAAATCACCTCATCCTCAGAGAAAAAACATCTAAAACGTTATTACAACATTATTTCAATAACTTAAACATCCTAAAACATCAATTACAACAACCAAATATTAAAAGTTAACACATTTCAATAATTTAAGCAACATGAATTACCTTACATTTCTGTTACAATCTATTCATAAATAATGTTCCTTAGTCAAGCATATCCATATATCAAATATTTTGTCATTTTTCATTTTAAAATTTCACATTTTTAGGAACATCTAAAACTTTACCTCAGACATATTCTATTTCTTTATCACATAATCAGCTTCCTTAATGCTACAAAGTTTGTTTGTAAGGGAACATTATTTATGATTAGGTTGTCACAGAAATGTAAGGTAATTCATGTTGCTTAAATTATTGAAATTTTGTTAACTTTTAATATTTGGTTGTTGTAATTGATATTTAAAGATGTTTAAGTTATTGAAATAATGTTTTAATAACATTTTAGATGGGTTTTTTCCCCTGAGGATGAGGCGATTTGGCCTCGAAACGTTGGAGTTTTTGTATGTCCAATTGGATATGTCCAACTACACCGGGAGTGTGGGAGTGTGTGTTTGCACTTAAGTGTAAAATGTGCCCAGAGCATAAAGTTAGAATCAAACCATACAATTTGACGATCATCATAAATGAAAATGACATGCAGTTGCTTTTTTGATTTAGGTTCATTGTCGCACTGAGGAACCTGCATATACTTCCGTAGAATGCAACTGGAAAAAGCCTACTTTATACTGATACTTTATACTTAATTTATTTCAGAAGCAAAAAAGAGGAGAGTTGACAAATGTGAATTGTTAAAATATCAGCATGATTTCTAACATAAGAATATCATATGCAGTATTCATTGCAATGTTTTATAATGGACCAATCCCCAGAAACTAAAGCAGATGTAGACAAGCTTATAGACATGATGAAAACAACATTCACTGAAGCTGTGATAAGTGCCATCGAAGAAGTAACAAGGAGCCAGAACAAGAGCAGCTTGTGGTATGAGATGCCATACGGCCATATCAAAGCTTCAAAGACAGATGAAGTAAGTGTTTGCCATACATCAGATGGTTTCTTGGTGGCTATTATAATGGGCCCAAAAATACCCTATACAGCTGCAATGAAAAGGGGTAGAAATTTGGAACTATCAAGACAGTTTCTAATAAATTGAAAAAAAAAAAAAAATCAATTCATGTGGACTTTATGTATGGCAAAAGAATCCTATGATTGCGGCATCACCTGATGGATTAATGAAAAATGCCATTATTGAAATAAAATGTACTACCAAAGCAAATGCTAAGGACAGTTATTTAAAAATTTGTGTTATCACCGAGAAATGTAAGGTACAAGTGCAACTGCAAAAAAAGTGCTATTTTTGTGTTGCTGATAGCAACTTTGAACAAACAAAAAATGTAGACATTATTTTAGTGGCATATGATAGCGATTATGTTAATAACTTAGTAGAAAAGTTAGTTATTTTCTGTAAAACAAATATATATCCTATTTTGTATTGTAACACCAGTGTGTGATGATGATTACATAAAAAAAAAAATTCTTTATTTCTAGTTTTATTATTTTTTATTTTACATTGTTTAAATACATTAGGTACAGAAATAATCAGGAAGCAGTCAATTTCAAAAATTTATTACAATAGTCTACGTTTCAGCTCAAGCATGTGAGCCTTCAGCCATCTTCATTTCTGCACTTATTAAAAACAGCCCAGTCAACACAAAATTACATTTAAATACATTAGTTTAATAAGAGAAGTTTGCAAATTTATTAGAACACATGCAATAATCATGACATGATCAAGAATACAAAGTATGCTATTATTAGTATTTATAGTATAGTTATTATCAGTATAGTTGTTATTAGTATTTATCACTGAATGTTGCTTTAGCATATGGAATTCTCTTAATCACCTTATTATCCTTTCAATATGAATTCGCAAGCTGGAGAATATTTTAGTTTGTCACACTTCAGTTTGTGATAACTTTTCACCAGCATTTACACTGGGTGGCCTTAATAGTTTCATGCCCTTTTCATGAAGGATTTGTTCAAGATGCTTGAAGCCTCTGCCAGCTAAAAAGCAAGTTCCCTGTTGTAATACATCTAGAAAGTTACAGTTTTTACTATGGTAACATCACTACCCCCGAACCTTTGAGGAATATAATCAACCAAACCATTGGTGGATCTTGGGGGTGCAAGATATCAAATACTTCTCAGTAATCCCCTTTTTGTACTCCGACCATGCCTGTGCTTGATGAAAAGCTTTTGATGGTTTTTGTATATCAATTTCTAGACAATCGATGATGCAGCTGACATTACGAGAGACATTATGTCTAAATACAATAGGAAGATTCTTTTTTATTAATTTTTGTCTAAGTTTACAATGAATCGTCTCAAAAAACTATTTGTTATTGGTATGTTTCCTAAAAATAATTTACTGGCATAAGATAATGATATCCCAAAATTATCCTCTAGTTCAGAAAATGGGCTGTTAATCTAATTTTTTTCAAGCCTAGCAAAATGTGTTCTATTTTTATATTTGTGTGTTTATGCAACAACTGAATTAAAAAATAACATTCTTTGGAAATACCAACTTACAGCAAAGGTTTCTTGGCAATTAAACACATAGTATTTTCGAGGCACAGCAATTGTTCAATGTGCTCATTGGTATCTGTAAAATTACTATCGAAGTCAGTAGCTCTTGATAATGATGTAACTACATGAGGTGAGAAATTACTGCTTTAAAAATAAAAAATATCACTATCTGATTTTTCATCTTCTTGGATAATATCTCTCTTAACTCCTCTAACAATTCCTGCTTCCCATAGCACTTTGACTTTGCAAATATTCTCTGACAAGATCAATTCTTTGACTTTAAAGGAACACTTTTTGATTAGATTCAGCATCAGACAGCCGTCTATTACGATCCTCTTGACATTGAAATTTAGTTGGCAAAGCCTCATCTGCCAAAAGTATCTTCTGACTGAAGCCCATTTTATACTTTATATAGTTAATTGTATCTTTTTCCATCTACAATTCAACATTATTGTCTATATAAATAACAATTATTTAATATTATTAGGGATTGATCCTTCTATACCATCATGTGGATGTCTTTTAATATACATTAAAAGACAGCGCAGAAAGCTATAGAGAAGATAGCTAAATAAAGGATCCTTCCAATTTATGCTGTAAGATTAAGCCTTATTAAGAAATAAGTTATTACAGATGTTATATCCGTTTATAAAAACATATTTTTAGCTACTATTTAGAATATATAAAGTAAAATATTACTTACATCAAAGTGATCTTCATGCATAAAAACATTTGTATGGGATGAAATGCTGTTTGTGTCTCTTCGAGCTAATTGTAACCACTTTTTTCGTTTGTTGAGATTCTTTAGAACAGAAACAAACACTTTGTCTGGACTTTTTATAGTCTCATTTATACATTGTGGCAATACACACCGTTTATATAACATTCTATCCAATAAATTCGAAAAACAAAACAATGAAATTCACTTGAGCTACACAGTTTTCCTAAGATTATAAACTTGGGGTCCTAGCAACTGATGTCTCACACGTGTCATATGACCAGTGCCATAACAGAAATAGCGTTTTTGGCATGGTTTTGGAAATTTAAACTTTAACATTGATTTTTATTGCTAATGCAGTAGATCTTCCGGAAATATCAGTGCAGTGGGTTTATTATGTAATAAAATAATAAAAAATAATTTAAAACGATTTTCTAAAATAAGTCAAATAGCCTATTGGGCAACTATAGAGTTGGCAAAGCCACTATCCAGGAGATCCGCTGGCTGGGCAGTGGGCTTATTGAGAAGAAATACCATAGCATCTATTGTAGCTGCCACCAAAAGAATCAAATGTTTGGAACTGAATTTATGGTAAGAGGACGAATGAGACACCAAATTATTGGATTTATGAATTATGAACGATTTTGTACTCTTTGTATCAAAGGAGTATTCTATAATTACAGGCTTATTAGTTGTCATACAGAGCTGATCTGTTAAGCAATAGAGTATACAGGGATGCAAACGTAGATTCTGACCATTATTTGATCATTGCTCGGATTAGGGCAAGAATTTCAAGTGCAAAGATTCACAGATCAACTGGAGTAAAGAAGTGGAATATAATGAAACTTAAAGAATCTGGTACACTCGTTTCCTTTCAAAAACAAGTAGGAGAAGGAATGACTGATACACTACACACAGTCAATATGGAGAATATTAAGGATGCATGTAATGGTCTGGAAGCAATCATAACCAAGACAACAGAGGCTATACTCGGAGTTAAAGATCCCGAAAGGACATTCCCTGGCATGACGAGGAATGTAGGAGCGTAAATGAAGCAAAAAAACATATCTTATAGGCTAATGGTACAGAAACGGTGTACAAGGCAGGCAACTGAAAAATATAGAACGGAGACAAGTTGAGAAGAGACTCCATTGAAAGAAAAAGCGAGAATGGGAGAATAAGCAACTCGAAGAAGTGGAGACATTCAGAGATACAAATAGGAATAAAATATTTTTCTAAAAAGTTAATAAGGGCAGAACCCCCTTTAGACCGAGACTTCAATTTAGCAGAAACGAGGATGGCACACTTCTCACTAAAACGAAAGAGGAACTTGAAAGATGGGCAAGACATTTAAATGACCTGCTAAATGAGGGTCTGTTGATCCAGAGGAGGAACCCCAACATTAGGCATGATAATATTGAAATAGAACCTCTTCTAGACGATAGAGAAATAGAACCTTCTGAGCACGATCATAAGAATCATAAAGCACCAAGAGGTGATGAAATACCGACTGAATCATTTAAATATGATGGCGAAGAACTACACAAGACCATTTATGATATAATATTCTCTACCTGGACACAGGAAAGAATACCTCTTCAATAGAAAAATGCGATCATATGCCCCGTACACAAGAAAGGAGAACAATTGGAATGTACCAACTACTGAGGAATCGCAATACTTCAGTGCGCATGTAAGATACTCTCCAACACCCTCTATAACAGACTAGCCCCATTTGCCAAAATTGATATTGGAAAATACCAATATGCTTTTTGAAAGGGCAGATTAACTATTGATCAAATCTTCGATATCCGTTCAATTCTGGAAAGAAGCCAAGAATATAAAATTCCCACTCATCACTTGCACATTGATTTTAAGAGCGCCTACAATACCATTAGAAGACACAAGCTGTATGAAGCAATGAAAATGCTGAATATCCCCTCCAAACTAAAGATGACAATGCGAGACGTGCAGTGCAGCGTATGTATTTAGTCGGAATTTTCCACCAATAAGGTGTTGAGAAAAGGCATGTTTATAGTTGGCATGTTTATAGTTTAATTTGGCACTGGAGAAGTTGGTGAGGGACTCTGGCATTCAGACTAGGGGCAAGCTATTTACAAATCTGATCCAACTGCTAGCTATGCTGATGACATAAATATTGTTGCATGGTCCTTTACAGCGCCCTTCTGGAACTGCAGAGAGCAGCAGCAAAGATGGGTCTCCATATAAATGAAGCCAAAACGAAACACATGTATACAGGCAAAGAAGTGGATACCCAAAACCAAATCATATCTATCGGTCCTGACACATTTGAGAGTGTCAAGCTATTCACTTATCTGGGATCTCAAGTTACCATTAAGAATAAAACAGTATTTGAAATAAAGAAGAGAATAGCAGCTGCCAACAGATGCTATTTTGATCTACTGAAACATATTAATAGCTCACTAATTAGTAGACATACCAAGCCCCAACTCTATAAAATCCTTATCCGTCCAGTTCTTACTTACGCTAGCCAAACAAGGACATTAACCAAAAACAACAAAAAAGATCTGCTCATCTTCGAAAGAAAATCATCCAAAAAATGTTTGTACCTGTGAGGGAGGGACTGGCCTGGAAAATTCAGAAGAATAGAGAAGTTTATGAGCTATTTAATGAACCTGATATTATTAGAGTAACAAAATTGGGAAGGTTAAGCTGGGCAGGACACGTAGCTCGGATGGAGAGATCTGAGATCCCGTGTCCTTGAAGAGCCATTGCACCATACAAGGAGAGCTGGCAGACCAAAATTGAGATGGATAGACGGTGTCGTAGCTGAAGCGAGAGACCTGCTGGGAATCAGAAATTGGAAAGCAGTCACAGAGAACAGAGCTGTGGCATGGTGGAAGCTCATTGAGGAGGCCAGGGCCCACTGAGGGTTGTATAGCCAATGAGATTAGATAGATAGTGATGTCGACTTCGGCTCGCTCAAGAATTGAACAAAACACTACCAGATCCTTTTCAGTTAAGATCAGGGCTTACTTTAATTTGAATCATTACTGCTTTAATTAGATTGATGTTGATTTCTGCTCGCTCAAGAGATATACAACTCCCAATGGACATTTTCGGTTGAAGTCCCTTACAGCCCTAACCATAATTTAAATTATTATTACTTTATGTACAACTTCCCCAGACCACCAGAACTCAACAGCAGTGATAATTTTAAATATCTAATTTTAATATTATTTACACAGTATTAATTTTAATAACTCCAATGAATATGAACTTTAAATTTGAATACAAAGTAATTAGTTAGCACGAATAGCACTAGAGAGCGCTAGTGCAGGGACCACTATTGATAATGAAGCAATCTGAGAAAGTTGTAACCTTTTTACTTATATAATTTTTAAAAAACATCATCAGTCCTATAATATATTATCACTTAATAAACACGTTTTGTAGATAATGAAATAAAAAATCAAAAGAATGGATCAAGACTGCACATAAAAACAGGAACAAATCAATACCTTTTTTCCTTCTTCACTCTTCAATTCATCCTCGTTCAGTAAGTCTAATTTTAAATCTGGAAACTGTTTCCTAAAAGTTTCATAAATCTTATCATCATGTCTTGTTAAACGAAGTCCTTGAGGATCAACACTGCAAAGCAACTGAAACAAAGACAGACTCATGTCAATAGTTTAAAAAATTTACAGATGAAGGGCATGAATTACTCTTCTTACATCAAAATAAATTCTAGCGTGCTCTATGGTCTTCACCGCCCACATTGCCTCCACAGTGGGCTACAAAAACAGAAATAAAAAAGGACAAGTTAAACATAGCAATAACATATAATCACTCAAGTATAATAAATTATAATCAAAACTAACATCATTGTCAAACTCTTCAGCAGGCCTCGAGAGAACTGATTGACCTGCAAGAAGCTCCTGAACTCCCTAAAAAAGTAATGTCACATTGTGCATTAATATCTTATGTGTACTGTTTCAATATTTCACTTTACATGTTACAAGCTTCCAACTTACCAATTCCTGAGAAAAATCAGCCATTTCTTTTGAAGTTTAGCAATGAAACATTACTTAACGGAAAGAAATTCGATGAAGGTAAATTAGCAAATAATTAAGAATTAGAAACAATAAAAATTACTTCTAACAAGATAATCACAAATCAAGCACGAGAGGTCCTTTTTGGGTTTCCTGCTATTCCAAAGAGATACGTCTTAGCATGTTAATAGTGATCAGCAGGACACTTGAACTTCTTCATCCCAATTTTTTAAGTGTGGCCAAATTTTAGAGAAAATATGAGGGTCTGAGAGAATTGAGCATTATTAAATAATTAGGCAGAAAAGCGCTTTAAATCATAGACAATTAATAAGAATTGCTTAAAAAGTTTACTTTTGGGATATTCTTATCTTATGTATTATCTAAATGACAGGAAGTAAAGAAGTCAAAGAGAAACTTGGAGAAACTTCGGTGAGAGAAAATTTGCAACAAGTTAGAGCAGATAAGATTAATTACAAGATATTAAATTAAAAAACACATTCCCACAATTATATTAACATAGATGAAAGAATGTTCTCCAAAGTGGACTCATATCTTTCTGAGCATATCTTTATCTAGCATATCTTTATCTTCAGTTCAGCAAATCAGACAATTAATTGATTGTCAGTGTTTCATTTCTACAGATGTGATTAAAGATTTAAGGTAAAAAAACAAAATAAATTGTCTTGATAAAAATACACACATAATATTTGCGTTACACCCTGTATCCTATGATGCAATGTGCATCATCGCCGGCGTCCCTCCGAAGGACCTGACGAATGGGCAAAACTGGACCAATCGACTAATTCAAGAAGATGGGAACTTGACGAAAGTGGGAACAGGCGATGTCAGACGGAGGGAATGACTTGGACTACGGGGTGTCCAGAATAATTGTCATCCGTGACGCCACCAAAAAGACTCTTCGTCAACGGAAAGCTAGAGCTAAAAGAATTCCGTGGTGGACGCCGACCTAAAATGCTTTAAAGAGACACTTCTAAAAGGCATAGCGGTCATACCAAAGTTGCAAATGCAACCAGAGCCGCGCTGCACTTCGAAACTTGTATAAACAGAAATTGACAGAGCTTATTGTTAAGAACAGGATGAAGGCATAGTGGGAGGAGATGGCAGATCATGTATTGAGACTTGATTATTTAGACTCGGGGGAACTTAAAGCGTATATTCCCGTTGAAAGCTCGGCTTTGAATTTTTTCACCATCGCAATAATAATAATAATATAATATAATAAAAGGCTTAGCGAACCCGAAGGTTCGATGCCGATACCACTAACTTTTTTTTCGTTTTTTCTAGTAATCACAGACCCCAAATACTTAAATTTCTCAACGTGTTCAAACCTATTTTCTCCTATATCTATATCCTCAAAATCGCCTCTGTTTCAATTACTAACCATATATTTCGTCTTATCCGTATTTATTTTGAGGTCAACCTCTTTCCCAGCTGTCATCAACGTTGTTGTATTCGGTTTTATAGTTTCCGCGTCCTCACTTAATAATACCAAATCATCCGCAAACCCAAGCACGGATATTTTACCACCCAGATCTAAACCCCTTTCGGTACGCATCACCTTTCTAATGACATACTCTAGTGCTAAATTAAATAGGACAGATGAAAGGGAATCACCTTGTTTTAACCCCGAGCGAACTTCAAATTTCTCCGAAAAATAATTACCGATTCTAACTTTATTGAAAGTTTCGGTCATGCACATCTCTACTAGTTTTACTAACTTCTTCGGTATTCCTCCTCAATCAAAATGTTATATAGTCTCTGGCGATCAATGGAATCATAAGCCTTTTCGAAATCCACAAAAAGCTGATGAACTACACCGTTGAATTCTAATTTTTTTTTCTAATATTTGCCGTAAGGAAAATATTTGATCGATAGTTGATCGGTTCCGTCTAAAACCACATTCGTAGTCTCCGATAATTTTCTCGGCATATTCCGTGATTCGACTAGTTAGGATCAACGAGAATATTTTATAACATACCGGGAGGAGTGATATTCCGCGATAGTTATTGCACTCCGTCCTCGGACCTTTTTTTGTGAATCGGAATAAATACAGATTCTTTCACCATCGCAATACTTTCCTTTATAGTATATTTCATATACAGGTAAGTGAAAATGATAATATTTCACTAACTGGTCAGAGAAAAATTATTCAACTTTACCAAGCTGTTAAAAATTTAGTTATTAAATTTTATTTTGTCTCTTCTTTTGACAACATTCAATACATCTTGAGGTCCTTGTGATTTTCATTAAAATGTATCAGTTTGAAAAGAACAGGAATTTAAACACGAATTTCTCGAGAATGGCTTACTATATTTTCATTGTTAATGAACCAAAATATTGGAAATTGCATTTACTACATTTTATAAGCTATTCATATTTGCGATTAAATGGACGGTTCTGTAGATAATTGCATAAATGGAAGAAATACCCACATACGCCTGTGTAAAACCTCAGTCCAAGGGGCTTAGTCAACTCTTCTCTTTCTGGCTTCACTGCTCATTTGAAAGAAAATTTAACTGTCTACAAAGCTAAACATAAATAACAAAATAAAACAATATCTGATGTGGACATCCCATGACTTCCTTGTACGCCTATTAAACTATAAATCGGTGGCTCAAAAAGTGATCCTGAATTTGGTTACTAGTTTCCAAAGATTGGAGTATCTCAAAAACAACACTCGGCGTTGCGACATCCATCAATTGACACACACATATTCTCTTGTTTCAGGAGGTCTCATTCCGTTATTATATGCCGTTTTCTTTCAGTTGGTAGCAAATTCCCAAGATGTTTCTTCATATTCCTTGACAACATTAGAACTGTCTATGTCACTAGATAAAGCATTGGAAATCGACGGGTTCAACATTTTAAGCGGAAGAAATCGCTTAACTTATATCTTATTCTCCTAATGCAGACTTGTTCAGTTCACAAATGGGGAGGATAAAAAGTATTTTAACACTTAAAACAAGTAATAAAATTGTTTATTTAGAGTGGAAAAAAAATCGCGTTTATAACCTTTATTAGCGAACCATATGATCTCTGTAATAAATGTTGATATACCTTTTGATGTAATTTTCTTATGACCTTCAAGTAAAGTACTTTTTTCGGATCTTCAATTTCAACCAAAATCTATTATGTTACTTATATTGATATAAAAATCTAATTAACCAAATTTGAGATGCTTTACATAATATTTTAATATAATTTTTGATGAAAGTCTAACATGATCTTGAAGTAAGGTACCACTTCCGGTAATCATGCAATGACCAAAAATGGAGGTTCACAACTAGTTAGTTAGTTATAATCCTAAATACAAAATTTTAACTTTCTATAGCTAACCGTTTTTAGTTATGCCAGATACGTACGAATGTACGAACAAACGTACGTACAGACGTCTTGACGAAAATAGTCAAAATGGATTCTGAGATGGTTAAAATGAATATTTCCGTTAAAATCTGAAAACCGAAAATTTTTGCGACTACAATTCTTCCTATACTTCGTACATGGAAGTAAACATGCATCTTAATCGGACTAATATGAACGAAGACACAGCAAACAATTTTTATTTTGGACTTTCGCCCAAAGCGTGTGGGAGTTCGTGGGAGAAGACACAGCAGATATTTTTTATTATAAACTATTCAAGCTTATCAAATTTTAGGGGAGATTTTATAGCATATTTGATACACATTGCAAAATATTTTACATTCCTTTTAATTCTATATTATAAAATATTTGTTTCATCCTATAACTATTATCACGTTAATACCAAAACTAAAGTGCACTACCAATTTCAATGAAGACGAAAGTTGTATACACCGACACCAGCGCCCCTTTAGGTTATTAGTCAAAGCCCAGTTCTAGACCTACATCTTTGCTGATAGCAAATCTTAAAAAAAAAATTCACATTAATTTTGGTTGCATGCTTTGACACCAATGTAGGTTTGTTGAACATGTTATCTCAGTGGCTTAGGGAAATGGCGGCAGTTCGTCCAATATGTAAGATTAACTTAACGAAACGGATATTTATTAAAACTTATTCCACCTGTAATAAAAATAAGGTAGTATAAACTGTGCCTTATATTTGCTGCTAGCATAAATATTAATTGGATTTATATGTGAGATATTTGTAGAAAGGAGTTGTGTTAGGAGGTTTCGTTGATGAAAATAATAATATTAAATTAACTGAAACAGCCAAAGGATTTGATGAGTCTATTAAAGGAGTTCTATTGGAAAATTTGAAGACGTAAGTTTCTTTCTATTCACATTATATTTTGATGTATGTAGGCTTAAAAATGGAACTTTCTTCCTCAGTCTATTTTCCTATGAAGTAACCTTTTGGAAACATTAATTTCAGATGAATTTATCACTGTCTTGGTTTACTGAGAAAATTACTCTTGATGTAAAGTAAACATTAAACATATAATTTTTGCAGAATTCTTATCAGTTTAACATAAAACCCATTCAGGGATTATTGTTTTATTTTTGCTTTATCAGCTTGATGCACTTATGTTGATTGTAGAAATTTATCCATTACATGTTTTGATTATTATAAATTACTTCATATTATATTTCTGGATTAGCTTTAACTAAAATATGGTTACTGTTGTTATTGAATTGGTCTATCATTTATTGTGACCAGAGTGAACTTTTTTATTCAATTAAAGTAATTTTTATCATCTTCCGATTTTTATATAATTGTTAATTGTTTTTAGATATCTTAAATAAGTTTGCTTGTATTAGAAATCAATATTTACTTCAATTGTCTAACTAAAACTTCTAAAGTTATTATGTAATATTTGTCTTTATAAGTGTGTACTGAAGACTCATTACTGTGGCAAATGCTTAATCGCTAGATTTTTACTCTTTTTATTACTCCAATACTAAGTTTATATTACTCAGATGAATCATGCTATATCTTATTAAAATATTCAAGTTATCTTTCCATCATGAAATGATTGTAGTTTCTGTACTGAATTCGGCGATAATATCAATGAAGTTAGTAGCCTAACCTTCAGCTGAGACCAAGAAACGCCTCTTTGACCCTTTATAGGGAAAATCTATTAAGCATTCAAAAAGAAAAATTGTTTACCAATATATTTATTCTTTTAGATTGAATGTGTGTTTTATGAAAGAAAAAAAATTTACTAGGAAATATTAGGCTGGTACAACATATGTCCCAGTTTGCAGAAGCGTTATCTCACGAGGTCACTGGTGTACCACAAATGTGTAGATGAGTTTTAAATTCTTCATTTCTTGTTTTTGAAAATACAAGATATAGTAAAGTATCTATTAGTATAACTCTGATAGTATTTTGGACATCTTTGAACTTAATCTACGAGTAAAATATGCCTCTATTGAAATTACATCTTAATTAATTATTAATGATATTAGAGTACTTTGGAATGACAATAAAAAAGGAAATTGTTGAAGAAAAAAATTTACCAAGATTAATCCATGTTATTTTCACCAAATGGTGTCAATTTCCACAATAATATTGAAATATTATGCTGTCAACAAATCTGATGAGAAATAATGGCTTAGAATAATATTCCTACAAGTTTTTTTACATAGTAAAATAATTAAAATGATTTTATACTTAAAACTTTTAATTTTATGAAAATTATAATGCACACAATCGTAGTTTGAGGACAAACACTTGACGGTCACTGTTATAGACTGAATAATCTACGAGAACCATAGCTAGAGAATCTCTCTGCTCTAATTGGACCCATCTGCGATTTTGTCTGTTTAAATATCTTACTGAAACTCAATCAAATATTGTCGAGGATGGCCTGTCAGAAGCCATGATCATACCAGCTAGAAAATAATTTAAATACCAATTTATAAAACTGGACCAACTATTCAAAGAATTGTTAGAGTTAGCATTTTCTAAATAGCTTATCTTACTACAGTGTGTTAGCAATTTTTTAGGGTTAGCAAATTAAATATCTCAAAAAGACATTGAATTTTGGTTTATTGGTCAAAAGTGGGTATTCTAAACTATTACCAAAATGATGACATTTTTGAAAGGAAGATCTTGGGATTATCAATTTTTTTCTATTGTTATAAATGATTGGTCAAACAGTTAATAAATGTAGGATGAATATAAGGATATCTTGAAACAAACTTGTTTTGATGAAGAAGTTCTGATTGTTCAGATTGGCTTGAAATTAATAATGATTTGTCAATTTCATTAATTAATAAAATATATTTAAATAATGTTAAAGATAATGGGTGTGTATTTGTTGGTTTAAAAATAAATGTTATCAGAAATTTGAAACAATACAAAATGCTTAATGTTTAGTACAAATACACACTTATGGTAATTTTGTTGTTATACTTCACATTAAGCCTGTTTTGTATTGTTTCAGATTTACTGAGTGATGGCTTCGAATCGACCTTCATCTTCTCAAGGTCTTGCACATATTGCTACCCCACAACGGTCACGACCTGGGAAACGACAACATCCTTCTGTTCTTAATGGAATTGGTGGTTCTTTTGAAGATAAAAATAATGATTATTTATGTCCAATTTGTTTTGAACTAATTGAAGAAGCACATATTACCCGATGTGGTCATACTTTCTGTTTTGCTTGCATTGCACGGTCTCTTGAAACATATGGGCGTTGTCCTAAATGCAGTTTCGTTTTAAATGGACCTGAACATATTTTTCCTAATTTTCTTCTTAATGATTTAATATCTAAGTACAAAACTAGAGTAAAGAAAGCTGCTGAGCTTTCAGCTGCTGATTCTCCAGAAACTCCTGTTGATGGCTTGAGACAATTTTTAGCAGCAGAATCTGAAAATCTTACCCTTCCTGATGTTAATGTAATATTAGAAGTATTAACACAGAGGAAACATATTTTAGAAGCAGAAACCTGTGTTGCTCAAAATCGTTTGTTATTTCATTTCCTTGAGCAGTTGTTGAAACAGAAAGAAGCTCAACTAGTTCAACTAAATCGTGAAGTTAGTTTAATTAAAAAAGATTTAAAAGATGTTGAAAGCATAGTAAAAGAGGCAGATGCCAGAAAGTCACAATTAGAAGAGCAGTGTAAAGTTACTGAAGCCGAAGTTAAAATTGAAGAAAAGGAAGAAGAAAGTTTTAACAGTGGAAAAAAATTAGTTGATCATTCTCTTTCTTCTTTGGCTATGAGAAAGAAAAGAATGCATTCACATTTTGATGATTTTGTGCAGTGTTACTTAAATATTCGAGCTAATGAATTGTTGTTTTCTAAAGGAGAAAAAAGTGAAGGTATGATGCCTTCAGGATTAGATGTTTTTAGAGAAAATTTAGTGAAATTTTCCAGGTATAGTACCTTGAAACCATTGGCTACTCTGAACTATTCACCAGATATATTCAATAATTCTACAATAGTTTCCAGCATTGAATTTGACAAAGACAATGAACTTTTTGCAATAGCTGGTGTTACCAAGAGGATAAAAGTATTCGATTACTCATCTGTTATTAGGGATACAGTAGACATACATTATCCTTCAATAGAAATGGTCTCGAGTTCTAAAATCTCATGTGTTAGTTGGAATTCTTACCATAAAACTACTCTAGCTAGTAGTGATTATGAAGGGTCTGTTACAGTATGGGACGTTAGTACAGGTCAAAGAGTCAAAATATTTCAAGAGCATGAAAAAAGGTGTTGGAGTGTAGACTTTAATGAAGTTGACACTCGACTTATTGCTTCTGGCTCAGATGATGCTAGAGTGAAGTTGTGGTCTTTGAACATGGAGCATTCTATCGCTTCATTGGAAGCGAAGGCAAATGTCTGCTGTGTGAAGTTCAATCCTCGCAGTTCTTCTCACCTGGCATTTGGTTCAGCTGACCATTGTGTCCATTATTATGACTTACGAAATATGAAAGAAGCCTTGTGTATTTTTAAGGGCCACCGTAAAGCAGTATCATATGTGAAGTTCCTTAACAGGGAAGATATTGTCTCGGCATCAACTGATAGCCAGCTTAAGTTGTGGAATATTAATGATCCACATTGCCTTCGTTCATTTGTTGGTCATATAAATGAGAAAAACTTCGTTGGTCTTGCAACTGATGGAGATTACATCGCTTGTGGTTCTGAAAATAATTCACTATTTGTTTATTATAAAGGACTCTCAAAACAACTGTTTAGTTTTAAGTTCGATGCAGTTCGAAGTGTTCTCGATAAAGATAAGCGTGATGAGGATGTTAATGAATTTGTATCAGCTGTTTGTTGGCGACAACATTCGAATATTGTTGTGGCAGCTAACAGTCAAGGGATTATTAAAATATTAGAATTAGTTTAAATTTTATTACATTAGTCATAACTAGTACCCGGAAATTCAATTTGTTATAACCCTCGTTGCCAAAAATATCGGTGTGTAGATTTTACTTAAATAATATTTATTTATTTTAAACCTTTTATTTTTATATGTGCATATGTATTTAGAATGTGTCTATTACAGAAACTTTATTATATAATTTTATTTATAGTTAAAAACGTTTAAAAAAGAAATGGAAAAAAGAATAATATTCATTGTTAAAAGTTGTATATTGTTTCTCAATGTATTAATTGTAACTTCTACTTCAAGTTTGGTCAATGTACTTATATAGATTATAAATCTAATCATGATTGTTAATGACGTTTTAATTTAACTGTTGGTTGGAGCAATGTTAGGTGTGATTATTTTCTCAATTACTTTTTTGGTGGAATAGCGTTTCCCATTCTGTAACTCACTTTATGGAAAACTTCAAGGTTAAGTTCTGAAACTAAACGATTGACACTATCTAGCAGTTAGTTTGAGAACTTAACCCTTAACTTTCCCATACAGCGAGGAACAGCAAATTTTATTCCAACAAAAAAGTCACATGTTGCTCCAACCAACAATTTAATTTATTAGGAAATGAAATGCAATTGATTCGTTTCTTTTTTTTTTTTTTTTTTCTTTTTCAAGCCAGGAGAAATTTCAAAGGTTTCTTTTGTAAAAGCAATCATTGTCGTAAATTATCAGTACTTTTTAATAATGAAAAAGTATCAGCTTAGTTTTATATCTATGTAAATTTAAAATATGTTTTAAATCCAAAAATAACTTAATTAAAAAAAAAAATTGTAACCATTTTGAAAATGTTATAGTTTCTATTAATCATTTAGTAAATCATCTTTTTTTTAGTACAATGTTTAGAAAATTGAATAACAGTATTGTTAAAAATTTTCATTAGCATAGTAAGATTCTGTAGTATCTTAAAAACATATTGGTGTCATCCCTGAGGTATATTTTCTGTTACAAGTTCATAAAATGTGTGTTTCATTATGAATAATGTAATTATTTGTTAATGGCTTATCATTTCAAACTTTGTCATATTCACAGCTCATCTCTTGAATCCATTTTTTCGTAGGGCATAGAACTTATCTAGACATTTGTAAAAAATTACAAGGTGGTGTTATGCAATCATAAAATTAAAGAAGGCAATGTTTTCTTGATTAATTAATTTTATTTTAATTCCAGTGTTATTAATTATTGAGATTATCAATTACTTTTAATGTCTTTTCAAGTTTCAATACTTAGTTCCTTTGAAATTTCCTCTTGATCTTATCTTGGTAGGTAGGTAGATCCACTGGTGTTACACTGTTACCTCTTTATAGTTAAATAATGCACTTATGTATTATAATTTAATATTAGGATTTTATCTTTGGTGGAACAGTTAGATTAGAAAGCATCCTTACCATATTAGAAACTACATTTTTGGTTTTTAATATGGAAGATTTAGGAGAAGTAAAGATATTTTCCAAATTGTTAAATATGTGAACCTATGTCTTTTAAAAAGTTTTGCTTTGATAATACCTTATTTATATCAAAACTTTTGTTAAATGTATTGAAATATTATTATAATTTGTAATTATACATAACATGTTAAAGATCTTTCAAAGATTATTGTTGAAAATTTTCCACTTTTTGAATATTGTTTTATTTTTCAATCAACTGCACGTCTTCCTTGTGAGCCAACCCTTAAAGTTGGGCGATTACTTTTAATGAGTATCCATTGTGTTTTCTCTATTCAACAGCAATATGAGCTGCCTTTCCAAGTGATTTTTATCTTCACTCTTTGTCTTTCAGTAGATTTATATTGTTTTAAACAATTTCTTATTTAATGATTCATAAGAAAGTGTAAAAAATAAAATCAGTGTCAAATATTGCTTTGTTTTTATTACTCATTCAATTTTGTGTTGACAATTAATTCTCTATTACAATTAAGACAGCATCTTATTTATTAATATTTATAAAACCTATGGAATCTACAGGATGATGGTTTTTTTCACAAGTATCATCTTAAATGATTTAATGGGTATTCATATTATATATTAATATTTAAAAATAAATAAATTCAATATTTTATGAGACAAATAAAAATGAGGATAGAATACATCAGTTAAACTAAATAAAATAGCAATACATACAACATACAATACATTAGTAATACAATTAAATAATTAACTAAAATATTGCATAATCAGTAAGTACAGAGTTATTTTAACATAAATAGCTATAAGTTACACCTGATTATGTGAACCTATTAACTTTACTTAAAAATTGTCCTTTGAGATTCATTGATAAGCTTATCAATGGCATCTACATTATATGAATGATAGCCAATGTCATTAAACTCTTGCTTCAAAAACGGTATATGTAGGCAGGCTATTAATATATCCTGATTTAGTAGATTTAGTAATCTGAGCAAAAGATTTAATTTAATGTCTATTATTGTAATTAAAAAAAAAAAAGTAAAGATCTTAATTGAAGGGCAGTGAAAGGTTAAAAAATTGAAGATTTTTATTGTACTTCCTATGCTCATTAAAATTTTCAAAAGAGTCAAAAACATTTTATTATCCTGAAAAAATTTGTTTATTCCTATTCAACCCTTCATTTATAACTCAGAGGAAGAACTTTGTAAAAATGGCTTTCAAAATAATTTGTCTATCTATGACATACATGATGTATCATGAAAAAAGTAAAAGAGACTTTTACACCCGGGATATTGGCTGGCAGGAGAATGGCTCCCACCGGATATATCTCAAGGAAGAAATGTCTCCTGCAAACAAACGCATGTACTGATTCGTCCGACAGAAGAGGTCTGCAGGTAAATTAAAGTGCGTGTGGTTCATAGTAGTAGAGTGCACTGCCGGAAGTTGGATGGCCACCCAATGATCTGCATTGACCGTTCTCAGGACTTCTTTTGCTGACCTCGACTCTCAATTCACTGGTCACAATTGGCATATCCCAAAGGTCTCCAACACTAATGCTATGTGTTACAGTTCCGTTATTTTTTTTATTTTATTTTACAGTTATTTTTTCTTTATTTTAATGTGTTTAATCTTCCCATTTTCTTATGCTTTTCGTAATATGCCATCTTTTATTTTATTTGTAATTATTTATTTTCTTTCAGATCGTATTCATTGTATGGTTTTAATTACAGCGTCTTCCCACCAATTACTGTAGACTTACCCATCATGCCTAGTGTCCTAACCATCTGTCACGTTAATTCCCTGTCCCCACCTGCTCATTATGACGAATTCCTGCAGTATTTCACCCAAAATTTAACATATCGTTGCAGTTTCTTAAACATGGCTAAAGCCCTTCATTCCTTCTTCTGTTTTCCTACCTGAATATTCCTTTATCCGTCACGACCGGACTGTTGGAGGTGTGGGACTTTATATCCATAATAGTCTGAAATCCTAAACCCTAGATGTTTTATCTCCTTCCGACTATCCACAAATAGATTCCTTCTCGTCGAAATTTCCAGCAATACCTATCCTCTCCTTTATACTGTAGTATATTGCCCTCCTTCGGTCTCTTCTAACTTATCATTTGAATCTACCCTCTACAACTACGTTCCTTTCTACAATAATATCATAATCTCTGGAGACCTTATTATCAATTTCCTTTCTGACTCCAATGACAGACTCTATCTGGAAAATCTCATCTTTTCTCTCCATCTTTTCATTGTTTCTTTTTGCTCCCACCCACCATATTTGCTGGTCCGACTCATGGTTGGATCTACATGTCATTGATTCACCGCAGAACTTTCTCTGCTCTTCTCAATTGCCCGTTCCATTTCTGTCCTCTCATGGCTTAATCCAAATATCATACTATATCCAAACTATAACTTTCTCTGAAACCATAACTTTCCACAACCTTGATACCTTCATGCGTGAAATCATCTTGCTCGACCTGGAAACCCTGAACTGTAGTGAAATCTATTCCTGTCCTATTTACTCCATGGTTGACATCCTCTCATCTAATCTCATCAGTATCCTTGACACACATGTACTACTCAAAACCTCTATTTTCCGTTGCCAATTGGCTCCTTGGATGTGTCAAGAAATTAGAGATCTTCAAAAGAGGCATGAGTTAGCCGTTAGACGCTTCAGATGTACAATGCTAGCAGATGACTATCAAGCATTTAGGTTACTTCGCAATTTGACACAGACAACAATCAGGCAAGCGAAATCCAATTACTTTCATGAAGCTCTTTCCTCTGTTCCTGGCTCTAAATCAAAATGGCAACTGCTTCGCAAACTCTCTCTTTGCAAATCGTCTTCCTCATTAGTCATTCAAGTCTCACCCAATGAATTAAACTCATACTTTTTATCTGCCTCATTCAACAGTTCTCAACCCTCTTCTTCCCACTTTTCCGTAGTTCCCTCATTTAACTCCATTAATTTTTATTTTGCCGACATCTCTCCTACTGACCTTATTTCCTCCATATTAAAATCTCATACCAATTTCACAGACTTTGATGGAATACCCATCAAACTATTAAAATTATGCCTTTCCGAAATCTTACTGGTTCTTCTGTTCATATATAATTATTCCCTCCAAAATTTAAGATTTGTATTCAGTGCATCGAGATGGTCTCACATGTCACCCCTTTACGGCGATTTAAAGTGGCTCTTCCCCTTCATTCCTAGACAATATTTCCTTGGATCCTTCCTACACCGAACCTTCAACTCCCATCACCCTTCCTATATCTACCGCCTCCTTCAATTCAAATCCTCTGTCCATTCACATGAAACGCCTTTCTGACCTCTATAGCTCTTCCCACAGAACCAAAACATTCGAACATTCCTTTCTTGCCCGCTCCATTGTCATCTGGAATTCTCTCCCTTCTAATATCAGACATTTTTCTTCTCTCCCCTCATTCAAATTATACATTTTTCAACACCTCACTTCCCAAAAAGAAGCTGTCTAATCATGAAATTTTAATTCAAGATCAATATCTTGATTAGTTGTAAATAATTGTTTCAATCATCATACAAAGTTTTAACTCTGTGAATCATTTCATTATTTTCATATTATTGAATGACATTCTGTTTAGAAGTGAGAATTTGTTTTTAACTCAGGATTGCTCTATTATTTTTATTTTCTACATTTTTTTTTTAATTTTGTTGTCCTTAAAATTATATTTATTATATTTTTTTACTAGAAGGATCTTCGTTTTTTTTTTTTTTTCCGTTACTTATATGTTTTAATTGAGGTTATTGTAAATATTAATTAACCTTTATTAAACTAGACTTTGGCCAGGCATTTTCTCTGTTATGTTTTTTACTTGCACATACTTGTTATTCTTAAGGGACCTAGTCCCAGAATAAAGTTTATTTTTCTATTCTTTATAACTTTAATGAATCTAACGGTTACTCTTAAACGGTCCTGCCTTGCCTACTTCATCCAAAACTTCTTTTCTTTTAATCTTTTTTTTTATTTGTAATAGGAATGCAACTTGCCTCCTCATTATTAACTTATAACATACTTTTTTTTTTTAACTGCCTAACACTAAACTTCTTATCCAACACAATTTCCAACAATATCATCCAATCTGGACTCTGAGTGGTCATTATGCATTAATTGTTATAAATTACATACTTATTATAAAATAAATTTCTATACAAACTATCTTAATAAGAACATTAGACTCACACCTTGATTATGTAGTCATAATTTAATTTAAATTTTTATATTATTATCATAGCTTGATTCATCATCTCCAATTATTTACAGTTCTGGTCTAAAAAAAGGGAGTAGTCGTTTGTTTTATAAACTATCTCCAGATTATGATGTTGTAGCAGTTGTTGGTATTGGTAAAGAAGATGCTGGTTATAACCCAAGTGAAGACATCGATGAAAGAAAACAAAATATCAGAAGTGCCGCAGCAGGTAAGTTTATAAATAAATAGATTAAGTAACTGAATAAGTTGTCTAAGATGTAATTTTTCACAATTATTGTGTTGCAAATTTTATTATTCAACAGACCAGTTACATACATTAAGCTACATTTATAAACAACTTACTAACTTTGAAACAGGTTGTGTGCATTTTATTATTACTGGCACATATTAAATTGTAAATGGATTTACTTAAAAAAGAGAAATGTTTTTTCAGTTAAAATTCTGTGTATTTAGAGTAAAATAACAATCCAATGTACTTGCAGCATTGTTTATTTATAATAAAATACAATTTTAAAGTGCCAAAGTGCTGAGAAACTATTTAAATATAACACATCCTATTTTATCTTCATGAAGCAGCCGTAACTAGCTAATTAGGGGTATCACAATTATTATTAATCATTTAAGGGCATCATAGTACCACAAAATGTGGTAAGCTATGTAAAATATAGTTTAGGCATTTAACTTTTGGGTGGATATTTCGGATTTTTTCGATATTGAGGTCCATTATTGTTTTATCAGATGTGTAGTTTTACAAAATATTATCGATATTAACATCATGCATTCGAGTATCGATTATTTTTTAACTTCAGATTTTTTTGATTTTGAGATTTATTATTGGATTATGGATGACGTAGTTATTGGAAACCCAACCAATTTTAAGATCGCGATCAAGTATCAATTTATTTTAACATTTCAGGATTTCTTCTTTTAACATTTTAGGATTTCTTCTTTTAACATTAACAGGATTTCTTCTATATTAAGGTGCATTGTTATGTTATCAAAGCTGTTGTTTCTGAAAATACTATAGATTTTAAGATCGTGAGATAAATTGATTTGTTTAAACTCTACCGATATCCACAATATAAAAGTAAAGAATGTTAACTTCTAATGTTCATCTGAACACCATTTTTTCATACAATGAAACATATTAGTGCAATTTGTTGTCACTTTAGTTTAATTTCATTAATAATATTTTTGAAATTAAAAAAAGCAACTTAATTTTCAAAAATAATAAAAGTTTTTTTATATTATAAAAAATAAACAATGAAACAGTATAAGATATTGGTGAATTTTACATTCTTAAAAGTTTTGAAAAAACTTTTATTTTTCAAACATATCAATAAACAATGAAATTGTTTAACATACTGGTGCATTTCTATTATTTTATTTACTGATTTCATGTCATTTTAGGCGGCCTAGAAATTTCAATAAAAGATAGTATCTAGATAGTTAGATACTTCTAGTGGCCACTCCTCAGCCTCCCAGAGTAGACTGTTGATAGGACTAATCATAAACACCCCGGTTGCCCTAAGAATCATCACATTGTGTATTAGGTCTAACCTATGTAAATTTTTCTTTGAGGCATCCCCATAAACTTAGTCAAAGACCAGTCTTATCAGACACCCATATAATCTCTGCAAAGAGATTCTGTAGCAGCCATAAGATAAACTGGAGAGTACTTTCATTACAATGCATCTTTTAGACAACTTGGACAGCAGCACATCAACGTGTAATTTCCAGGATAGCCTTGAATCAAGGACGACTCCTAGATATCGAATTGAATCAAGTTTATTCGACAAAAATGAACTATGGTTGATTTGGAAGGCTAAAAGTACAGCCACTACTGGAGACCCACTTTTCCAGATTTTCAAGAGTCTCTTGCATTATAGACTGACCAAAGTGAACATCAGTTGTGCTGTAGTAAATCAGCTCATCATCTGCATATAATGCAATACCAACAGTTTTTGGTATGAAATTTCTAATGTCATGGATAGATCCAATGTTAAATAGTGTAGGGCTTAAAACAGATCCCTGAGGAACACCATTATGTAAACTAAAATTGTCAGAAAAAACAGACCCAGTGCGAACTTTGAAATTCCTTTTGGTGAGGAACTTGGAGTATCAATCATCGAATAGATGCCAGGGGAAAAATAATAGAATCTATAATGGATGAGTTTACCCTCACACTGTGCAATCCCTGTGAGCCATCGTTCCCTAGCCAAGCCCTCCAAACTTTGAGCTCCATTGATGAAAAAAGGAGTAAAGCAGGGAGACAGCCTCAGCCCTCTACTATTCATCATCTTAATGGACAAAATAATAAAATATGCAAGAGAAGAATATGAAAACTATACTGGCACAAGTAATGGTATATGCCGATGATATAGTCCTCATTGCTGACTCTACATATAACCTCCAACAAACCTTAGTAGAGTGGGAAGCAGAACTCAGAAGGAAGGGCATGAATATTAATGCAAGAAAAAGCAAAATTCTACAAGTAGGACGAGAGTCCGAACAAATCCATGCAACATCTAATGACGAGGAGCTTGAAGTCGTGAATGAGTTCTCCTACCTTGGAACTGTGATTAGCGGAAATGGAAAAGTGCAGCCAGAAATATCCCATAGGATAGGAAAAGCTAATAATATATGCATTTTATTATTACTGGCAAATATTAAATTGTAAATGGATTTATTTAAAAAAGAGAGATATTTTTTTAGTTAAAATTCTGTGTATTTAGAGTAAAATAACAATGCAATGTACTTGTAACACTGTTTATTTATAGTAAAATACAATTTTAAAGTGCCAAAGTGCTGAAAAACTATTTAAATATAACGCAACCTATTTTATCTTCATGATGCAGCCATAACTAGCTTATTAGGGGTATCACAATTATTATTATTCATTTAAGGGCGTCATAGTACCACAAAATATGGTTAGGTATGTAAAATATAGTTTAGACATTTAACTTAATACTTTATTTTTTTAATAATAAGAAACCAAAGAAATACCATTATGAAATTGGATACATACATTCTTGTATAATGTGCACGTAACATATATTTTTTTTTTAAATATCCTTTAGAAAATTTTGAAACTTTTTAAGATTAATTTGGTAAATTCAAGTGACACATAAATCTTGTTAAAATTTTGAAATCTTGATAAAAATGACTTTTGGGACTGAAAAAAAATTAACTTTTATTATTAAAGAAAAACCACTTTATTTTGACCGAATAAAACTTTTTTATTTCATATCTTTTTCATAACTTTTATTTAACCATTAGCAGCACAATTGTGGGAAAGAGAGAGGTCAATAAAAATGTCAAGATCTACATTTTCAAGGCCATAGATATGCCTGTTCTGATATATGGAGCAGAGAGTTGGGTCCTCATAGACATTAAATGGAGCCGGATAACTGCAGCAGAGATGAAATACTTGCGCAGAGTGGCTTCAAAAACACGCAGGGATAGGATCAGGAATGAAACCATAAGGGAAGAATTAAATATTCCTGTGATAAAGGAAACCTGGAGAAGAGATAGTTGGTATGGTACAGGCATGTGTGTAGAATGAACTCTGATCGAGATACACACAAATTTATGGAGGCAAGACCTAGGCTCAGCTATAATAGCTATATTTCCAGGTTGGGTCAAGCGAGAGGAAAAACATTACAGGAGATGACCACTCTTGCGAGAGACAGAGATAGATGGATATCCTGGGTTGGATTTGCTCAACGCTGAAAAACATTAAGAGGAAGTTAAAGAAGAAGAGATAATGGATGATTTTACCCTCATACTGTGCAATCCCTCATGAGCCATCATTCTGCAGCCGACCCCACCAAACTTGGAGCTCCATTGATCTCTGTTTTGCCTCGCACTCATTTCCCACAGTCATATTTCCACTGTGATCTTGCTAGAAGTGATCATATGCTGCTTTTATTATCTCTGCAAATTGACCCCTTTCTCCCTCACTTTGTGAGAAAATGGAGGATTGACAAAGCCGACTGGGATAAATACACACAAGCGTGCAATGCCCGTTTCAAAAACTTTGAAATTTCCCCATGTCACGGAACAAATCTTGAAAACCTCTCATCACTGATTATTCAAATCTCCAACTAATTTGTTCCTAAAACTAAATCAACTAAATTTCTGAGAAAGGTTGCTTGGTGGTCACCTGAGTGTCGTGCCACACTGACAAACAAACATAAGGCTCTAAAATTGTTAATATCGATGCCCTCACTAAGTAGCCATATTAATTACCAAAAGGCCACAGCAGAAGCGAGATGGGTCATTAATAAGGCGAAAAAATATTCTTGGGCTATATTCATTTCCTCTATTTTGTATTCCGTCTCAATGAACATTGTCTGGAATATGATAAGAGCTATTAAGGGTAGGTCAATTAATAAAATTCCACATTTAATTACCTACAACGAGAACCCATTTACTGAGCTCAAAGAAATTGCGAATGCTTTTGAACAATATCCATCTCATATTTCAACAACTCTTATGTCGCTTTACCATAACCAGTGTTCAATTGATCTATGTCATGATTCCAAGACATACAATGAACCTTTTACTATGGCAGAACTTCAACAAAGTATAAAAACTTTCGGTTCCAAATCTCCAGTTCCAGATGAAGTTCATATAGAATTCATTAAGCACTTTCCCACAACAGTCACTGACTTGCTATTAAAGCTTCTTAACAATATATGGATCAACAGAGATTTCCTCAAACTGTAATTCCTTTGCTTAAACCCAATTAAGACCCAAAATTACTTCAAAGTTATAGGCCCATTGCTCTCACCTCGGTCATCTGCAAAATTACTGAGAAAAGAGTTAATCGTCATCTTTTATGAGAATTAGAAAGCTAGAAATTACTTGATACAAAACAATGCGGGCATTGACAAAACAAATCAACCATCTTCTTTTAAAATTTAATTCATTCTTAAAATCATCATTTATTTATCAGAACCAGCATGTTTTTTTAGACCTAGAGAGCGCGTTCGACTCATGTCGGAGAACTAAAATTTTAAATTTAATGTTGCTTTTCTGGCAACATTCTATCTTTTATCCAACACAGTGTTGCAAGATTTCTATACTGCAGTTTTGAACTTTTGCATAGAAGTCTGATGCTATTCCTGGTCTATGGTTCCTAGCAATAACAAGTTGCAGCAGAATTATGCAGATTCTTGACCATTGCCACAAACAAACCATTATTACCCCTCTCAGGATCGGACACATGAGGTTAACCCATGGGCACCTTCATGGAGGGACTCCACCACCGAGATGTCTCAGTTGCGGCAGTTTGCTAATCCTAGAACACATTATAATACATTGCTCCTTCAAGAAGTCTCCAGGATTACCGCATAGCTTTACAACCTGCAAGTTGGAAGAATTTTTTCAGTTACTAAAGGAAAATAATTTCTATATACTCTTCAAGCATACTGTAAGAACAAGGTGCCTCTAACCTATGTACACGGCATCTAAATAAATAAATATTATTTTTATTAAATAAAGTTAAAATAATAATGTTTAATTTTTTAATTAATATTCTTGAAAGTTTTGTTTATAAATATTATTCTCAAACTGCAAATTTGATTTTCAACTGTAATAAAAAAAGTTAGTTGTTGATAAACATTTATTTTAATCAATTAATTTTGAAACACATTAGT